>CM073514.1:1255000-2505000 GCA_037074495.1 Acacia confusa | reverse complement strand
AATTGTATTGATGATGTAGGAAAAAAGGGAAGAGGGGAAGCCAAAATGAGAGAAAAAAACAGAGAAATAGGGGAGAGGGGAAGAGAGAGAGAAGAGAAGAAGAAGAACTTTAGAACCAGAATCTGTAATCCTAGAGTTTGTATGAACAGGGAGTTAGAAGAGAAGAGGAGGGGAGGGAAGAAAGGAGAGATTGGAACCAGAATCTGTGTTCTAGGGAAACAAAGGAGATAATTATCTGAATAATAACTTCATTCATTCATATCATTGATAGAGTACATGTCTGGTATGTATAGCATAATACCCTAACTGCAAATAACTACTATTTCCTAAACACATAAGACTTACGCTAACTGACATTATCTTAAAATAACTGACATAAGACACTTCTAATGGCTAATACAAAGTCACATAATAGACATAAAACAAAAAACAAATATTATAATATCTAATTGCATCGTCTCTTCCTAGAATGAACAAATATAGGCCACTGGTTTCTATCAAGGGGGTCAAGCAGAGAGTGACAATCTGATCATATTAGCTGATGGCAAAATGTTTCTCAATTGTAATAATTCAACAAAGACTTCAGGCTTCACAATGAAAATCACCTAGGTCTATTCATAGAGACTAAATATTAACTGAAAACTAAAATAAAACAAACCCCAACTTACAATAACAATAAAATCTAGCTTCAACTTCAAGGAAAAAGGGGTAACGGAATAAATTGTTAAAACGTAGAATAAATCTTTCCTAATTTTCCATTGATTTTTATTTAGGCGGCCCATGGAATATACTCCCCTTACCTGTTTGGTGTGTAATGTAATTAGTGATGTTGATTCTTGTTTCAAAAGTTTTTTGCCTTGATTGATGTTATAATTTATAGGCCCTGTTTACCTGATTCAATTCAAATTTCGCCAACTGGAAATACCACCAAACTACAATGTCAACCATTTGGGTAGGTGCCCTTCCATTCTACTGATGAAATGACTTGTTATTATTTTTGTAAAAATATCATTTCACAATATTTTTGTATTTATGCATGAAACAAAGAGTTGTAAAAGTTCTAAGACAACAACAATTACCTTCCTTCTTTGAGTCTACTTAATTTTTCGAGATTGGACTCTTTTCAATCAAACAAACCTCTTATTGTATGCTCTAGTAATAAAAGTAAATGAATATAAAAAGACTTGATTAAGAATTTTTAAATGAAACATTTACTTTTCTTAAATACATGTGTGATAGGTTGCATTGGTGGCTGTGATGAGATTCTTACACAGTTGTCAGAAATTTGTGGCACTGGTCCTCGTGTACCAGGTATGTAATTATTTATAAACAACTAGGTGTTTTTGTACATAAATAAGAATGCGATAAAGGAAATGAACAGAGACAAATTAATTTTGTAGTTTGGAAATGTTCTTTGTGCCCTTGAATAAAAACAATAATAAAAAAAAGGACTGTCTGTTAAATAATGATAACAAGGTATCGTATATATATTTCGTATCTCATTTTTGTGCAACGGAAATTGAAAGCTTTTGCTTTCCACTTACCAAACGCCCTATAAATAGTTGCCAGAGACTCCATTAAACAAATTGCCGACAGTACTTTTTTTCTTTTCTTTTTTATATTAAGTTCTATTTAACCAAGATGCACATAATATTTTTGCGCTTCTCTTGAACAAAACTCATCAGGTAATGAATATGCATATGGCAGTCTCAATCCAAGTTCAGTGTTTTCAACGAACCATTTATAAATGAGACCACTAAATTTGACTTGTTGAATATTTGTATTTTTTTAATAATTGAATTTGGAACTTCTTTATCTTGAATTTATATTTTCTAACAAGATTCCTGTATATGAAACTTTTTCACCTTGATCTTCAAGAAAAAATAAAGTTCAAGGAAATATTTGGCCACAAGTGAGTGATGCATTGCTTATTTTATTCTCCTTTTGCTGCGATTTCCATTATAATCACCCTAACACGTTCTACAGCAAGAGGGAGAGGATCAACTGCACCGCCTGGCAATGCTCACCAAACTAACATGAGGCAAGCAGTTTGTATGCACTGTCAAGAAACAGGGCATTTTTCCAATGATTGTCCTTCACATATTTCAGGCTCCAGAAATGCTCAACGCCATGGAATGAACCAACATACTGGTAATGATATGAGCAGTTGTATAAACTACCAGTCTAGACAGTCTGAAACATTTTACTCGGGTTCCCTTTTTGTTGTGACGTAATGGGATATGATTGGTAGTGATACGCTAGTTTGAAGGTTCTGGTTTCTATAATTTGTGAAGGTTCAGTTGCTATTTTGGAAGCAGTTGCTGGGTTAGTCAGGACTTTGAAGGTTTAGGTGGTTTTCTATGTCTTAATTAGCGTTGAAATTTAATTTGTTTAAGTTTGGAGGCAGAAGTTATTTTGGCATACTTAAGACTGTGGTCTGAAATTACAAAGGATATATGTGTTCCAGTTCAGAGGCTCTCTCTTTCTTAATTTAATATCGAAGGGCTGCCCAGGGTTTTGGTTATCCACCTTGCCTGGCCAGAGAAACAACCTACCAGGTGGAAATCAACCTATGTTTTCCATGATAAACCAATAAACTGTGATCATGTTGCACAAAGCATTAATTTCTTATGATTTGCTGAGTTTTGTATCATATTCCTGCTACTGCCTAGGTTATTAACATTTAGAACTGGCTCATCAGTTTGCATAAAAGGAAGCCTGTTAGTTTTTTGAATCCTTGAAATTTTGGTGTTACTTTTACTTTCACTATAGCATCCTTAAAAGTTGAATTTTTACGTATGGCTTCTTGGAAACCTAATGTTGCAGGGGAAGCTTCTATTTCATGCAATACGTGTGGAACACCATGTATTTTGAGAACAGCAAATACATCAAATAACAGGGGAAGGAAGTTCTACACGTGTCCATCTCAGGAGTGCAACTTTTTTGTGTAAGTGAATTTGTGATCTTTGGTTATTAAAAAAAATATTGTATGATGGTTTTTTGAGATTGAGTTAGTTACCTTGGAATTTTAAAGATTTTCAATCAGTCGAAGATGCGGTGCCTGTTCTGTTGTTCGTACATAGTTCCTTTTGTCTTTTTGGGAGGAGAGTTTCGTCAATGCCTATTTATGCAAATTTATTGTCACAATTTTGCTGCTGGTCATATTTTTATATCAACTATCTCTGTTCGGACTATAATATTTAGACAATGGAATGATTTAACTTTTCAACCTTATTCCCTTTGCTTTACACCAAAAAATAAACTAAATCTGTCGTATGTGACGAATGATGGAGAAATTTATAGAAGTTTAATCCTTTACATTTTTCCCCTACAGATGGGAGGATAGCCTCAACAATAGTGCTGGAGGAGGAAGTGTGACTCGCTCAAATAGTATTCGAGCATCTAATACTAGCAGAAATGGGGGCCGAGGTAGAGGGAGCCGCAATGGATCTCATCCTGCATCGGTGACTTTTGTATCAGCAACTGGTGATCCTGTATCAGGTAGGAGGTGCTTTGTCTGTGGGGATCCGTCTCACTTTGCTAATGTCTGCCCCAACCGGGGAGCATGATGTCTACATGATTTAAATATCCAATCAGAAGGAAAGCAGGTTTGCATCCACTACATTCTCGTGTCTTTTCTTTTTTCTTCGTTCGTTTTACTTTTATTCTAATGCTTAATCAAGCCATAGTAAAGTAGTTTTGTTGTCGATTATGTTTACCTTACATTGACAAAGATGTGCTAACAGGTCACGTCTAGCTATTAGTTTTCTGCCATCATTTATCCTTGACATTTCCTTTTTGTAAAATTAAATATCAGCCAAGAATTCACTTGAGAAAATAGCAGATATGGTAAATAAAATGTAAACGGGGGGTTTCAAAGGAACATTTTGAAAAGGGTGAAAATATTGATAGAATGGAGATTTTTTAGCATAGAGCTTGTTTAGAGGACAGGGAAAAACAAAAAAGGAAAAGAAAAGAAATGCTTCAAGCATCCAGCCAAGTCTCTTGAGAGCTAAAGAAGATAAAAAATGTCTTCAAATTTGATGTGCCTTTTTCCTTCTACGATAGAAAAATTTATTTTAAATGAAAAGAAAAGAAATACATAGCAGACTGTTGGTGAGTTTTACTAACATAATAGCCAGCAAGGGAAGTTATATCATCAGAGTGGTTACAATAGTTCTATTCTCTAAGCTGCTTGTGAATCTTAGCACCTGAAGAATGAATCTGCTCGACGGAATAGTTCAATTTCATTTAAGAGAGGACCATTCATAACCGAACTTGAGGCATATACAAGTTCTACAAAGAAAAAATAATTTATGCTTGCATAAACCATAGCACGATTGCAATCAGAACTACAGATGAATGTTAGGATACTGTTTGATTTGACCTGTGTCAGGTGGAGAATTCATTTCGTAAGGCTAGTCTGATCAATTGAGTGGAAGTGCCACAACTCTTGAGTACTGTTTATATCTTTCGTTTTGCCCAATGTAGGACATCAGTTGATTAGTGAAATTCTGACAATCTTTTTATTGCGTTGCCCCACCCAAATATTCAGATTAACTAAGTTGAATTGTTTCTTTGGTCATTGAGCTTTCATGCCCTGTTGTTTTCACATTTGATAACGATAAAGCTAAAAGTTGAAGTAGACTATCCCTCAGATTATTCAGCTGGGTAGTTAAAGGTCACATTATAGTTCTTTTAAAGATAGCTTGAACCAGTGGCATAACAGTTTTATTTTTTATGGTTGCACAACTGTTTCCCTTTATTGACGTAGATTTATGTCTATAGTTTCAATGACAGCCCGATGCGTGCATCTTGGTCATGTATCCACTTCGGTTCTTACGTCCAAATTCATTCCCGAAACTGGCCACTTGCTACATCAGCTGGAGCACGTTCACGTGGGCAAACTCGGGCAATTTTTGTTTGACATCCCGCGAATCCATAGTGAATATCATGTCTTCATGCTCATAAGCAACATTGGTAATTCAAGTCCATGAAACTTATAGTGCAAGAACAGTGAATTACTAAGCATGCCCTGTTTTTCAATGGAAGGAAAATGTGAAAGAATAATTATTAATACACAAGGAACTCAACACACTCAAGGAACTCAAATAATTCCTTTTTAGTAATTTATTAGTTTAAAAGGTACAAATTGTAGTATCTGATAAAGTAGGTAAGTTAGCTCATAACAGATTAACATTCTAACAATTTAGACTTTTTCAAATCCATTCTACCTATGGCTGGCTTTTTGCATAAGAAAAGGTATAAATTGAAGTCGTTAACAAAATCGTCTAAGCAAAGCTATTCAAACTTGTGCTAAAATTAGATGGAAAAAAAATTGCTCGCTGATAACTTCCTAGTCTTCGAGGCGTGTTACATCAGAAATAATAACCGATAAAGCTGAAAATTCTGACTCCCTCTTCCCATATGGTTTGGCCCAAATCAGAAACTACAAAAAAAAAAAACCTGAAAATTAACGAGTTTCAGTGAAAAAGAATCCGTTTCCTTCTCTAACTTCAGATACATTGAACAAAAATTAAGTTTCTGCATACACTTTGAGTTGTCTTGCCTATGCGATTCCTGGAGGTGGCACTAGCCAGAGCAGGGCCATCTTCATCACGATGTTCGACCATCTCAACAAAAATATGAAAATTAAGAAATGAGCAATGGCTTTATGGCTTCCCCTGAATCGCTACAGAAAGTATTAGTGGTGTGGACATAAACTCTTTTAATTAACCCAGAAGTATGAGTCAAAATCCAAATACTATCATGAGGCATTTAGTGTTTGTTTGGGATAATAATTTGAGTCTTCAAATATAGTATTTATGATTTATAATATACAAGTAAGTATATAAGATGAGTTTCATCCTAATTTATATAATAAATAAAGAGCCAAATGTGATCCCAAAGAAGCTTTTGGCTATTCAATGCCATTTCATTTTTATGGGAAGTAACAAACAATGCCCTACTTAACTCATTATGGCCACCTTGGACATTCCCTTCACCAGATCCTGTATTAGCATTCTCAGGGGCATTCGTGACATTCCCACCCCCTCCTCCTCTACAATTAGCTCCACCAGCTTCCAGTCTAAACCCAAACGTACGTGGGTAAGAATGTGAGTGCCCAAAATGCCTATGGAAGGCCAATCAATGTGACCCCTGCAACGGCTAATGAGGACGAGGACTCTGATACAAGAAGTACGATGCGAGGCATGCCCCCCTAGCGAGCAAACATATTAACAAAGTACAAGTGATAACGTATATAGAGTTTGGCTTAGAACTAGGAATCGATGTAGGCATCGATAGAGAAACATCACATTTCTTTTTCATCGTCCATTTTTTTTTATCATTTGTTGGGATTAGAAATTATGAGGTTATGGCTAATTAAGAGGAAGGCTCTTCCAGGATGGATCAGAGGTGGATTTTCCTGTTCATTTATTGGGGGTTATAAATTTTGAGGTTAAGGCTAATTAATAGGAAGATTCCTCTATGATAGATCTTCGTGTTCATTGATTTGAGGTTTAGAAATTTTCTTAATAAAGCTAATTAAGAGGCTTCCATGACGAATCAAAGGAGATTTTCAAGTTTTTCTTTGGTGCATGTAGTCGCAATGAAACCTGATAAATGTTGAGATTGAGATTCTTAGGTAGGGGCATGTTCTAAAGCTTTTGTACCTAAAATGTGGCTTGAGTTGAAATTATTGGGTGACAAGATAGGCCATATGTTGAATTCAATTGAAAGTAAATGAAACTTTTTTTTATGGTAAACGTTTTTAGATTCATTGCATTAATTAAAATTTTGATCATTTTAAAAATGTTGTCTTTTATAATAAAGTCTTTAAAATGTGTCAAGATGGGAGGTATGTAGCATCTTTGGTTTCACTCCAACCATTGTGGGACATAACACTAAATCCACCTTTTGGCTTAGCGTCCTCGCCGGTATTTTGATACTAATGGTAACATCTCAGCATCTCGCTATTTCATTCCTCTCCCTAATCAATGTGAGACATAACACCCAACCACCTTTTAGCCCTGCGTCTTCGTTGACACATTAACCCACATCGACTTGAGTTTGACTCTAATACTAATTGTAATATTCCAACACCTTACTCTTGATACTATCGCTTATGTGCCTTGCTCTGATACTAATTGTAACATTCATCCCAGCACCTCACTTGCTCTCGATATTGTCTACTTATATGTCTTGCTTTGATACCAATTGTAACATCATCAACTTGAGCCTGACTTTAATACCAATGGTAACATCTCAATATTTTACTCACTCACTCTTGGTATTTTCTGCTTATATGCTTTGATACCAATTGTAACATCCATCCCAGTACCTCGCTCGCTCTTGATATTGTCCATTTATGTGTCTTACTCTTATACCAATTATAACATCTCAACACCTCACTCTTGATATTGTCCATTTTAGGATTCATCGCCGATATTGTCCGCTTTAGGGTCCATCACCTTTCACGGCTTTAAAAGCCATCAAGAGGACCTCACTCTTGATATTGTCCACTTTAGGACCTATTTGTTTTGGGGCCCATTACCTCTCATGGCTTTAAAAGTCATCAAAAGGGAAGGTATCTAGACCCTTATAAAAGGTCTTTCATCCCCTTCCATGCTAATTTGGTCCCTAACTATACTCCCTATTACAGAGCATCTTATAGAAGGTGTTTTCAGTTCTTTTTATAAGGCATTTGACGGTTTTAAGGTGTATTTGATATTACTATATTTTAACACATTCGATGATGATTAAAATTAGAGCTCTCTTTATTCTTTTTTTTTTTATGATTTAAATAATATTACCTCTAGAAAGAGTATTTGAGCGTGGGTACAAATGTGTATATTTAGATAAACATATTTGTGCAAAGTTGTATAATGCCCTGTATCATCTCTCTCCTAATTCATGTCATGATATCTTAGGTGTAATAAATAAGTTGAATAAATGTATACACGCATGTTTGAGTTGGTGTTTGAAAAACACATTCACATAAATCGAGATAAAATTCCTCTCATATATTTATCTCATAAATTATAAATCATGTTGAAAAATATAGCTTCTACCACTAACCCAAACAGATACGGTAAAATGCAACTAAGTCGGTCAATCCATTTGCCTAGTAAAAAAGAGAGAAAACGTAATGAGGAATAGAAGGGAAAGTAACTATCTGTGTTTGGTTTGAAGGGAGGGAAACTACCCTCCCTCTTTAGTGTGAAAAGCTACATGCCCATAAATTACATAATTATAGAACTTTTTGCATCTTTTCCATACAAACATTTCATATTAGGGTGTAACATCCCAGCAGCTTGCTTTTGATATTGTCTGCTTTCTCTTTGGTGTGAAAAGCTACATGCCCTATTAGGGTGTAACATCCGAGCAGCTCGCTATTGATATTGTCCGCTTTGGGGCGAATCTTTTCCTATTAGGGTGTAACATCCCAACAGCTTGCTCTTGATATTGTCTGCTTTGGGGCAAATCTTTTTCATACAAACATTTCATATTAGGGTGTAACATACCTTTAAAACGGGTCAAGAGGGGTCGTTCCCATCCACAGCTGATGTGGGACATAACACTCAACTCGCATTTGAGCCTAGTGTCCTCGCTGGCACTTTAACCCACATCGACCCGATCCTGGCTTTGATACCAATTATTTCAGCACCTCGCTTGCTAAGCGTCCTCGCTGGCCCTTTGGGCCCAACATCCTCGATGGCACGTTAACTCGGGGAGGGGAACGAAAGACGCCTTATAAGGGTTTGGATACCTCCTCCTCTTAACACGTTTTAAAGCCGTGCAGGCAATGAGCCTCAAAGCAGACAATATCAAAAATAAGGTGTTGGGAGTCTGGTTCGGATCGATGTGGGTTGACGTACCAGTGAGGACGCTAGGGCCAAAAGTGGGTGGAGTATTATATTCCATATCGGCTGGGGAGAGAACGAAAGAATCCTTACATAGGGTCATATTTGATTTTTCACACTAGGGAGGGAGGAAAATTCCCCTCCCATTTCCTCAAACCAAACATATAGCTACTTCCCAACTTTCCTTGAACCAAACATGTAGCTACTTCCCAACTTTGATTAATCATTATCCTAAAATTGTATAATAAATAAACAAGAATGTCAATATAAAGAATATGAATGTTCTTTACGCTGTTGACACATTCTAGCGAACAATTAATTTTTGTTAAATCTAACTAGGGTTGGGATATCAAAAATAGAAACTCAAATAAAATAGACGAGGGGAAATTAAAATTTTCTGAAAAATAGTATGAAAAAATTGTTCTAGAATTTTCTTTGCTGGAAGTTTCTAGAATTTTTTCCCCGGAAGATTCTAGAATCTTATTATAATTGTTGCTTTTATTCTCATTTAAATATATGTTTATATGCATTGATAAGTAATTATTTATTATTACCGTGAATAAACTTAATATAGTCATTCTATACCCCTATGGATAATCGCCTATCAGTGTCGATAAGAATATGATGACTAGATCCTGTTTTTTTGGAAAGGATCTGAATAGATTTTACGCGCGTATTTATGCTATTGATTATTGATGTTGGTTTTGCTGATATCAATAATGTAATGTGATGAATGGAGTAAGATATTTATAATTTTACATTTAAAATTAATGATGATAAAGGACATGACGTCACTTAAACCAATCAAATTTTCATAACATTGAACAGTTACGTAAATACGCGTTCATATGATAAACAGTAACGTGTACGTAAATTCTGTTTTTTGGGCCCACAGATTTCAAATTATCACTGTATCAAAAATTCTCGCCAATGAAAATATTGATGGCCCCACGCTCCCACCCCTCTGCTTTAAATGTGTTCCTATCTACCGCCTCTGCACTGGTTATATATATGCACTGTGTTCTTAAGCAATCAGTATTTTCTCATTGAAGAGCAAATATATATTTTAATAATTATATATATATATTGTCTATGGCGGTTGATGATGATTGCTTCGACCTTCACGATCTTGAGTCAGGGGACTTAGTTTTTCCGGACTTTGATGATGAATTTTCAGAGAGCCAATTCTGGGTTCCTCTGCCTCCTGATTCGTTTGAAGACTTGACATCATTGGAAGACTTGCCCTGTGAATGGTTCTCCGCATTGTCTGATGATTTTTTAACTTCAAACCAAATTGTCAGTGACCAGCCTCGTACGCCTGGAAGTGTGGAGAGAATGAGGGAAAAGACAAATGGAACTGTTAACGACGATTGGATTGGGATCTCTGAAGATGCAGTAAGTGGTTTTGCGAAGAAGAAGTGTAGGACGATGAAGGCGAAGGCGAGACGAAGCGCGGTTGTGATTGAAAGAAAGCGGTGCAGCCATTGCAAGACGGAGGAGACGCCGCAGTGGAGGAGTGGGCCCGGTGGGCCCAAGACACTGTGTAATGCCTGCGGTGTGAGGTTCAAGTCCGGAAGGCTGCTGCCGGAGTATCGTCCGGCAGCCAGTCCTACTTTTGATGAAGACAGGCATTCTAATTGCCATCGGATAATAATGGAAAAGCTACGATGGAATTGTTGATATGATTATTTATTTGTTTTCATTCTTGATGTGATTAATTGTTTGTTTCCATTACGAGACAGAAATTAGAGATAATAATTTATTATTTTTATTTTGAAGGATTTTTAATTTTCTTCCCAATTTTAGTGGGATTGATGAATTACTTCTTGCAAATCAACTAGTCAGGAATTTATATCAATACTTCAGCTCAAATAACATTTTTATTAAGGAGCCTAGGAGTTGCCAAAATTGTAGCAACTAGCCTAAGCCGCGTGATCTACATACGAGAAGTCGGTATTTATTAATGTGTTATTTAAGAATAAATTAAATTTAAAATAATATCTTGCTATATGGAATACATTATAGCCTATATGAAGATATCTATGAGTGGAGAGGTGATGCTATAGTAATTTTAATTTTCATTTCTTAACATGTACATAAAATACTCAAAATTGCTCTATATAAAAGTCATAGTTATTTTATTGAAATCCTTATTTTTTCTATTGAACAATTCCCCTAAATTTGAAAATTTGCACATATTTATATTATTTATAATTATGGTATTATATCCGCTCCTTTTAAAGATACCAAAGAAAATAATTAAAATATTAAATTAAATATTTACTGAATATTGTGTATCCACCTCCCAATTATTAATTCAAAAGTCATGATTAATTTATTGGAATCCCTATTTTTCGATTGATTAGTTCCTTAATTTTGAACATTTTCACATATTTATATGTATAATTATATTCGTTCGTTTTAAGGATCTCAAAAGAAATAATCAAAATGTTAAATTAAATATTTACTTAATATTTTGTATCTACCTCCCTATTATTAATTTAAAAATTGATAATTAATTTGTTGGAATCCCTATTGTTTCTGTGGATTAGTTTCCCTAAATCTGAACGTTTGCACATATTTATATTTATAATTATATTCTTATATTCATTCGTTTTGAAGATCTCAAAGAGAATAATCAAAATATTAAATTAAATATTTACTTAATATTTTGTATCTACCTCCCCATTATTAATTTAAGAAATATTGTGTAATTGCCTCCCACATTATCTATCTATTATAACTGTCTCTTATTATTATTTATTTTTACTATTTTGAGCCTACAATTTTGCTAACGTCTCGGCCAAAGAGATGCCGCCAAGACGCTTACTACTCAACTTTTATATAGTTAAAATGTTACCCTATAATTAGTGCCCCACCCTCTTAGAGGGTTCAACTCCTCTTACACTATGTTTGGTTTGAGGGGAGGGAGTGCAAGGGGAAAATGAGAGAGAAATTTTTTTTCTTATCTTTACAAAATAGGCCATGGAAAATTTTCAATATTCCTAAAATATACTCTTAACAAAAAGGAATATTCTTCTCATTAAATAATAGCAATTTGGTCAATTTCTTTCTTGGGGAATGCTTCCCTTCCACTCCCTCATCTCAAATCAAATACACCCTTAGGCCCCGTTTGGACAGGGAAAAGGTAGGAAGGGAAAGGAATGGAAATGAAAAGAATAGAATGAAGGAGAAAATATTTTCAATTCCTACATTTGGTAGAGACTGGAAAAGAAAATGGGTTGATGGGAAAATATATGTTTGGTTGGAAGAAAATAAGGTGGGAAAATGAGCCAAAAGACCATTTTGTCCTAAATAAAAAAAATATTAATTTCAACATTATCAATTTCTTTTTTTAGTGATAAAATTAAATATGCAATTAATTTTGCTTGAGCATGCTGGAGTCATGCCTCCAGTCATGCTTGAGGAGTCATGCTCGTGCATGCTTCAGTCGTGCCTCCAGGATGCTGGAGGCATGACTCCAATGCCTACCATAAATGTTGGAGTCATGCCTCTAGTCATGCTCAAGCCTCCAATGCCCATCATAAATATTACTTGAAGGTACTTCTTCTAATGACGAACTCGGCGAGTAGATTGGTCTTCTCCATCCATTGGAAAATGAATTCTCACCATTTTGGTGGTTTTTCCCATGTTTAAGGGAAAATCGGTCGCCTGAAAATATTTTTTTGTGAAAATGCAAACCAAACAATTGTAGTTGTTGGAAAATCAACATTTTCCTTTTCCTTCCCCCAATTTTCCTTGAACTAAACGGGGCCTTAGTTTCAGCCTTTTTGTCCATCCACACCTGTACATTTGGGGACCCAACGGAGTTTTCTAGGTTTTGGTATAGGAGGGTGAGAGAAATCCAAATGAGTGATACCTGTAAAATTCCAAAATTTGAGACTAGAAGTTTAGAAATAAGATTGAGAATTTGAGACTAGAAGTTTAGAAATAAGATTGAGATAAATAGGTTGCTAAATTAATCACTAGGAGTTCAAGGTCTTAAGTTTACCATAAAGAAAAATTTAAGATAAGTATTAATGATAATTTTTGGCCCAGAGATTTTAGTGTTGATATTACAGGGTCTCTAAACAAATTGAGGATGAAAAATCATTAGGTGGGATTGATGATTGATTTCCAACACCTATATAATATTTACAATTAAATGAGTAAAGAATTAAGTTACAAACAAAAGTCTTGTAGAAATTAAAGAGGGACCAAGCTTTGGTCCGATATTTCTTACCTTCTGTTGCGTCTTTTGTGTCAAAACAACGCCATTTTGGCGCAAAGAAAGGTAGATGTTTCTTTTGGGCTTTTTTTAAAAAACAATATTTCAAGGTATTGACCTAAATAGATATTTCAAGATACTGAAAAAAATATTTAATGATCTTGAAAAATTATTTTAACATACTAAAAAATATTTTAAGAGATCGACTGTTACTAAAAAGATACTTGAATTTGAATATATTAACTAATTGAAGAAAATATTTTATGATCTTAAAAAAATATTTTAGTATATTGAAAAAATATTTCAGGGTATTGACGAGTACTAAAAGAATATTTTAGGATATTAACTGGTACTAAAAAAGACTTCATGATGTTGAAAAAATATTTTAAGATCTTGAAAAAGTATTTCAAGGTACATATGAGTACTAAAAATATACTTCAGGATATTTTTTCAATATTCTAAAATAATTTTTTAAGATCATAAAATATTTTTTCAGCACTTTTCAATATCTTAAAATATTTTTTTAAGAAAAAAAGATCAAAAAAGAAAAATAGCTACCCTCCTTTAAGTCAAAACGACTACAGAGGTAAAAAGTATCGAATCAAATCCAAGTCCATAAAAAAGACTCAAGGTTATTGTTGATTTGGCCTTGAGGTTATTTTTGTTGACAGTTGGAAATCATGACTTTATGAGATAAGGATTTTTGACGATCTCTCTGGATGAGCAAAAAAAAATTTGGGAGCAGGGAAGACGGGTTCCTTTGATCCTTCAGACTCACTGCTGAATTTTTGTGTTAACTTGGTTCTAATGTTTGTTCATCTTGCCTTTAAATTGTTCATCTTCCTTTTTCTACATGATCTCTCTGATTTCTTCTATGCTCTTAAAAATTAAGTGTATGTTTGATAACTATGTGTGTGTTTTTGCTCTAAAAAAACATATAGTGCTGGGCTCTCCCGAAGGTAAAGTATATGTGTATTTTTACTCCTTTATCCACCAAAATATTTAGGTCGAATTCATTTTTTCAATCACACATGGGTATAAAACACTTGACCCTAGTTTTGTTTCTTAACAGAATCTCAAACTTTTTACATTTTTTTAATAGTATAGACACAAAAGTGTAGCCTAGGATATTAGAATAGCACCTAAGATTATATAATACCTTATTTTACTAGAACCTCTAAAACAATGGGTGCTCAAAAAATATTTATAGATATCTAAAGGGTTGCTTATAAAAATCTATAAAGATACACCAATAACTATTCATATCAATAATTTTTAGAAGAAGAGTTAAACTCACCCATGATACAAGAGCAATGTGTCAGATGCTGCTTTATATGAAGATACAACACTGAGAGTAGGTATGTTTCCACTTTAGCCTTTTTTACCTCTATTTCTTAAGTTATAAGATGCCTCCCCTAACTTCATTGAAATTGACGATGATGTCAGGATTTGAACCAATCCATTTATAAATATTTCTAAATCTCTAACCACTAAGTTCATGGATAAGAGGTTCATATCAACACAATTTAAACTCGGTTTTATATTACGAGCCAACTCATTTACTAGCAGGCCAAACTTTCAACTCTTATAGTACGTAGCATTGATTTTGTCATTTTTTTTTGGCTCAAGAAATTGATTTTGTCATTTTGAACCCCTTATCCAGTCGAAGCATTTTTCTCTGACCACAATAGACTAGGTCAACTGTAGCCCAGAAACATGAGATACTTACAGATTGGGCCTCAATATAAGGCACATGCCCGCGGGAAAAGCTGGCGGGAGAGAGTAAATCCCACAGCAAAAACTGGCGGGAATCTCATTTTTCCAAGACTACCACCTCTGCACTGACTCTTGCTCCTCTCTTCCAACATCTGAAAGCAAAAGCAGCATGAACAACGGCTCCCGGAAACGCCCACCGCCGCCGTCGCAACCCTCACCGGCTAACCAGCCTAAGAGCCAAGCGTTCTCACAGGAAGATGAGTTCGTAGATGAGGATGTTTTCCTCGATGAAACCCTTATCTCTGTAGACGAGGAAGCCCTCATCCTCCGCGACATTGAGCAACGCCAGGCTCTCGCTTCTCGTATTGCCAAATGGACTCGTCCTCATCTCTCCTCTGAGTATCTGTCACAATCTTGTAGCATTGGTGAGTATTTGCAACTTAATAGTTTCTCAGAATTCTCTTCCTAGGGTTTAGTTTTGTCTTCGTGGAGTTTAATCGTCTCTTCTTATTTTCGGATTTTAGTTTTTCAGCAGCTAGAGATTGATTATGTTATTGGAGAGAGTCATAAAGAATTGCTTCCAAATTCTTCCGGAGCAGCTGCCATTATTAGAATATTTGGAGTTACGAAGGAAGGTTAGCTCATCATCAAATTTTCTTCAGATTTAAATTTTTTTCTAAAAGAATCGAATGCAGCAGTTGGAGATTTTTCTGTCTATAGTTTACGGACTTTTGCCATTGTTTACACTGAAGGATCTTGCATTGTTATATTTTGGCGCATTTGAAAATAAACTAAAAGTTTAGGTGCCAAATCTAGACTTGGAACACTGGTTATTCCGCATTTTTTCTGTCTGTGCCGTTATATATATATATATAAATTAGCATCTTAAATTGAATATTTTCCACAGTTTACAAGTAATATTGTGAAAGCCATATAAAAAACTGTCAATCACATCTATCAACAACAGTGCGCCTATATATCAATCTTGAAAGTATGAACCATTCATAGCTCCACCGTGTTATCTCAAACTACTCAACTCTTATTTTTTTCCCCGTCTTGGGGGGGAGCTTGTGTAAGTCGTTGTGGCTCGATAGTTTAATTATTTATTGTTATACTGTACTAGTTTGTTCTTCAATTATGTGTCATGGAAACACATTCATCTGCTGGTTGTTTGTTAGGATATAGTGTTTGCTGCAATGTTCATGGATTTGAGCCATATTTTTACATCAGCTGCCCTCCTGGAATGAGACCGGATGATATTTCTGGTTTCCATAAAATCCTTGAGGTACTTGGCTTATCACTGGAAGAGATTTTTTTTTTTGGTGTTTATGAGTTTAATTCATTTATATGTATGATTTGGATGCTACAGGGGAGGATGAAAGAGGCCAATAGAAACAGTAGAGTGCCACAATTTGTTCGTCGTATTGAAATGGTGCAGAGAAAGAGTATTATGCACTACCAGCAGCAGAACTCCCAGCCATTTTTGAAAATTGTCGTTGCACTACCAACAATGGTTGCTAGTTGTCGAGGTGAAGTTAGATATTATCAAAAGTATTTGTAATAAGCTCCCTCTGTTTCATTATATCTGTCCATTTTTTAAGAGGTAGTATATTATTCATCTTTCCTAAATTGGTATGAGTCCATTGCATGCTATAATGGGTTATTGCCTGATAGTTGCTTTATGCTTCACTATTAGGCCTGTTGGTCATAAAATTATGAAATATTATGATTTTCAAGGAATGACTGTGGTCTGCATAACAGAGCAAGTGTGGCATTAGTTTCTTCCATCTATACACTCATGCTTTGGTTTATGTGTTTTTTAATTGTCATCTTTCTGAACAGCAGTCTCTTTGTAAGTTTATTTGCTTATTACGAAAATTTAAAATTTTGGCAGGTATTCTTGACAGAGGCATTCAGATTGATGGCCTTGGCATGAAGAGCTTTATGACTTATGAAAGCAATGTTCTGTTTGCCCTCCGTTTCATGATTGATTGCAATATAGTTGGTGGGAATTGGATTGAAGTACCTGTGGGAAAATACAAGAAGACAGCGAAGAACTTGTCTTACTGCCAATTGGAGTTTGACTGCCTGTATCCTTATTCACGAGGCAGTCATTTGTTTTCACTTCAAAAGCACTATCATATTTGGTGTATGAAACTTCTGCTTTTTCCCCTGCTTCCTTAACAATGTTCTAGGTATTCAGAGTTGATTAGCCATGTGCCAGAGGGGGATTTTTCAAAGATGGCTCCATTTCGCATATTGAGTTTTGATATTGAGTGTGCTGGTCGTAAAGGTCATTTTCCTGAACCTACCCATGATCCTGTTATCCAGGTCCATCTCCCGCTCCAAAATAAATCTAGTTTCTATAAGCTTATTGTTCTTTAATTGATGTCCTGTTTTCTTCTTATAGATTGCCAACCTGGTCACATTACAAGGAGAAGGACAACCATTTATTCGTAACGTCATGACTCTTAAATCATGTTCTCCTATAGTTGGCACTGAAGTGATGTCATTTGATACAGAAAGAGAAGTCCTTCTAGCATGGAGGGTATTATTTTTGTATTTGTATATTTATTTTACATGAGGGGTTTTTGAACTTTGAACACTATTTATGCTCAGTCTTACCTTTGCCACCTCAGCTAACCTCTTGTGGTTTATTTTTTTTGTGTTTTATTGAAATTGTTGCTTGGTTAGAATATAAATTCTGAGTGCAATGATACCCTTAAACTTGATTGAACATCGTTAGAAAAGCATGTTGGTTGAGTTGTGATCCATATTTTTACTCTTGCCTGCAGTGAGTCACTGAGATATGCTAATTTATTCATAGACTTATATGGTATATGATATGGTACAATGTTTAATAATGCTTTGAACCCCGTCAGTGGATTCTGTTACAAAATACCTTTTTTTTGTCTTGGACTTGTATATAAGAAGTCTAATTGATATCATGCAATTGTTGAGTATACTCCTTTATTTATTGCAAATTTATTATCTCACTTCTTATTATTATTATTTTCAGGATTTCATCCGTGAAGTGGACCCTGATATTATAATTGGATATAATATTTGCAAATTTGACCTGCCTTATCTTATTGAGGTTATTGATTTGCCTGTCCTGGAGATTTTTAAAAGGCATTAAGGGTTGTCACTTGTTAGTGGGAATCTTCAGTGCATTTGGTTATGCTCCAGTGTTGTTAAACTATAATTTGTTCTTCCTCCCATTCAGAGAGCTGATGCCCTGAAAATAGCGGAATTCCCAATTCTTGGACGCATCAGGAGCAGTCGAGTTCGTGTAAAAGATACAACTTTCTCATCAAGGTAAACAGATCTAAACATCTGATGTCAAGTTGTTGCCAATATTTATTTATTATACGGGCTTTCTTTCTAATAAACAGTGTGGAAAATGTAGTTTTTGCTGTGTGACTAGATGTTCTGCTTTTCTTCCGTCATGCTTCAATCATATAAAAAAATTAACCACTTTGAGTATTTTTTTGGGGCAATGAGTATAATATATCTTGTGTTTAACTGCTAGTGTATCCACATATAGTGCTGCTACTTCAATTCTGTTTCCCCCTTTTTGTATGAAAGCACTTGCATTTATGCTACTTTGGCTGGTGTACCAGATAATTATTATTACAAGTGAGTATGGCTCAACGTAACTGTAGGGAGTAGTTGCATCTCTTCTGTTTTATATTGATTATAAACTTTGGACTCACTTTTTGCATGCTTAATTTTTTTTGTTGGGTCTTATTCTATATTAGCTGTTCAATCACTCTGAATATTTTCCTTGGTGATACTTGATGTTGTAGACAGCTTGGGACTAGGGAAAGCAAAGAGGTTACAATAGAAGGGAGAGTTCAGTTTGACTTGCTCCAGGTTCTACTAATTTTTTTTTTGTCTTTGTACGTGGTATATCCAACTTATCAGTAAAAAAGTTTATGAATTATCTATTTATATACAGGCTATGCAGCGAGATCACAAGCTAAGTTCTTATTCATTGAATTCTGTTTCAGCACACTTTCTCTCGGAGCAGGTGAGATTCTTCTTTTGACATTATATCAATTAATTTTTGGTTTTCTTTAGTTTATATACAATAATTGGTCAATTTTAAAGGACTCTTGATTTTTTTTATGGAAGCTGCAATTCACACTTCCCTATAAAATACTATTTAATATTTGTAATCTTTTGGTTTGGACCATATTCATTTTTTTATTGGGTGATTCAACTCTTAGGTTTTCTTTGTTAGACTAGACTATCCTCTACTTTTATTTCAGTAAATATTAATTAGAGACCCTCATTCTATAAGCCTAGGTCCAAGTCTATGATGATTATGTTATCTGTTCCGTGGTATATTATTTAATGTTATGATCTTGTATGTCAATGCGTTTTTTCTTCATCTTAAGCTTTTCTTTGCCCCTGTTGTTGAAATATGTGGATTTTCTTCATTTTCTACTTCCAAGTCCCCTTCCTTTCCCGGAAATTTCATTTCCTTAAGAATTTCCGTACTTGGATTCTTAACTTGCGTCATTGCATATTCATACACTGCAGAAAGAGGATGTTCACCATTCAATTATATCGGATCTTCAGAATGGAAATGCAGATACTAGGAGACGCCTTGCTGTGTATTGTTTAAAGGTCCGTATGTTGGTTCCAATCTAAGTATCTTGCTTTGTCTCGCCTCTTCTGCTGTTTTTCTTTTTAATGCTTATCATCTACTTAATGTATTTAATAGCTCTTCATCCCTCCCCCTTTGACTCTTCTACCTCTGACACCATGATCTATAAACTGCCATCTATCATTATCACCACCAGGTCATTACTGTAGTCATCATGTCTCCTTTGACGCCATCACATTGTATCATCTCTCAAGCGTTGGTTGTGTGCTTAAAACTTCTGTCATTGTGACACCACGCTATGATTGCTACCAATGATGCTGCCACCAGAAGTGCACATTCTTGCATATTATCACCACTGTTAACCAAATTTGACAAGATTTTTTCAATACCAATGGTTATTGTATAGTTATGACAATTTGACTTCATTGACGAGGTGACTTCTTCACATGGCGTGAACATTTGAAGTGCTCAGTGTTAAAGGAATTTGATAGGGTTTACCCCAATTAAAGACTGAAATGCTGGATTAATTTAACACACCAGCTGTGATAAACTGAATACAATAATCTGCAAGGACTCAGACACTCCTCACAGCCACGGAAGATACAGAGGCTCTCGTCAAACACCCTTTTCCCTTCCTACAAAAGGCTCTCCAAAACTTCCCATACCCTCCCTCTCACACTCTCAATGGATATTATAGGTCAAAAGTACCTTTCACAGTACCCAAAAAGCCACCCTAATCCACAGCTACTAAACCTATGATAGTTCTTAAGATCAGAACAAAACAGAATTAAGAAAAAAGAGAGAGGACAATCTAGAGCCAGAATCTGTACTCTAGCCAATGAACAAAGTATTCATAATATTCTGTCATGTCCCATTGAGAGCGCCTTACAAATATTTATAAAGTACAATACCAGTAACTACCTAACATAACTGCTACTTGAAAAGATAAGATAATGGTAACTTCTATGAGTAACTTCCCTAAACTGTCACAAAATACAAACTGATCCTAACTAATAATTTTTTGACCCCTGATTATGCGACTTTCTTCTGGAATATACCAGAAGAGGGCGAGGGGCACTCCTAACAATACCCTCCCCTTGAAAATAAGCCTTGCCCTCAAGGCGGAAATCAGGGAATTGAGCAGCAATTGAATCATAAGATTCCCAACTTGATTCTTCTGGTGCACGGATACTCCACTTACTCCACTGGATTAATAATTCAATGACAAGAGTCCCATCAATTTCTGTAACACGTGAGTCTACCACCTTCTCTGGATGAAGGTTGAATTCCCAAGTATCTGTTAGAGGAAGGGGATGGACTGCGATCTGTGAGTCACAACCATGAGCAGGTCTGAGTAGGGAGACATGAAAAATGGGGTGAATCTGTGATCCTGGTGGGAGCTGGAGTTCATAAGCAACAACGCCAATGCGACGTATGATAGGATATGGACCATAAAATCTGGCTGATAACTTGTGAAATCGTTGTGCAGTGATGGTTTTCTGGCGGTAAGGTTGAATTCGAAGAAAAACCATATCACCAACATCAAATTCCAGTGGGCGTCGGTGAGAGTCGGCCTGCTGTTTCATATGTTTCTGTGCAGCTAATAGATTAGATTTTATTAGGCCCAAAGTCGCATCTCTTTCAGTGAAATAAGCTTCCAACTCAGCGATAGGGGTGGAACCATTTACAAAAGGAACAAAGATAGGAGGATCCTTGCCATTTACAATTTTAAAAGGAGTATAGCCTGTAGAGGTATGATACCCAGAATTGTAGGAGAATTCAGCCCAATGCAGAAAATTATACCAGCCTTTTGGATGATCTTGACAGAAGCAACGCAAATAAGTTTCTAAGCACCGATTTACAACTTCCGTCTGCCCATCTGTTTTTGGGTGATAAGAGGTGCTCATTTTAAGCTTAGTCCCCGAGAGTTTGAACATTTCTTGCCAGAAAGAACTTAAGAAAACAGGATCTCAGTCAGAGATGATTGATTTTGGAATTCCATGGAGGCGAATTATCTCCTTGCAGAATACAGCAACTACAGATTTAGCAGTGAAGGGCCGAGACAGACCCAAAAAATGAGCATATTTGCTAAAGCGATCCATGACAACGAGTATGACATCAAAGCCATTTGATTTTGGTAAACCTGTGATGAAATCTAATGAGGTCTTCCCATGTGTTGCGGGATAGGTAAGGGTTGTAATAATCCCGCAGGTGCCTGGGTTATATATTTGTTGCGTTGACAAGGAATACAACGTTGAATGAAGTCCTTTACCTCTTCGTGCATGTTCCTCCAAAAGTAATAAGTCTGTAACCGTTTTAATGTTTTGCGTACACCTCCATGACGTCCAACCAAGGAAGTGTGGGCTTCGGCAATAAACAGATTGGAAAGAGACGAAAGTGCAGGAATTACCAATCTGTCTTTGTAATACAATTTATCAGATACATAAGAGTAATGAGGCACCGTCTGAGCATCTTGCTGAAGCGAGTGAATAATCTGACTTGTAAAGTGATCTTGCTGAAGGAGGCCTGATAGGTTATTAAAATTAGAGGCATGAGGAACTGCCATATGGAAAAATTCTCCAGAATGCAGATAACGAGACAGAGCATCAGCACCTTGGTTATTTATCCCAGGTTTGTAGATAATATTAAAGTCAAATGGGAGAAGTTTCAAGAGGAGTTTTTGCTGTGCTGGTGTGGTGAGCCGTTGCTGCATGAGGTACTTTAAACTGAAATGATCAGTCTGAACCAAAAATTTACGACCAAGCAGGTAATGTTTCCATTTATTCAGAGCCATCACTAAAGCCATCAATTCTCTATCATAGACTGATTTATGTTGATGAGTCGATGAGAGACCCTTGCTGTAATAAGCAATAGGGTGACCTTCCTGCTGTAATATTGCACCTATACCAGTGGAAGACGCATCACACTTGACCATAAAAGGCTTTGAGAAGTCAGGTAAGTGCAGAACTGGAACTTGAGTTAATGCTGTTTTGAGGTGTTCAAATGCAGCCAGAGAACTACCATTCCATTGAAAAGAATCATTCTTGGTCATATCTACTAGAGGCTTTGCAATCTGTCCATAGTGAAGAACAAACCTTCTGTAATAACCTGTGAGACCGAGGAACCCATGTAACTCTAAAATATCTTTAGGTAAGGGCCATTTTTTATGGCTGTTATCTTCTCTAGGTTAACTGAAACTCCATGTGCAGATATAATATGGCCCAAAAATGATATGTTCAGTTGGAAGAAATCACACTTTTTTGGGTTAGCATAGAAATCATTTTGCAGTAAAAGTTGGATAACAACCCTTAAGTGCATCATATGGTCTTCAAAGGTCATACTATACATCAATGTCATCAAAGTATACCAGAATAAATTTCCTTAAAAAGGGGCGGAATAAGTCGTTCATAGTTGCTTGAAAAGTAGCAGGGGCATTTGTTAGACCGAATGGCATGACAATAAATTCATAATGGCCAGAATGTGTTCGGAAGGCTGTTTTAGGTACATCGGATGGTAGAACCCTAATTTGGTGGTATCCCGAACGAAGGTTGATTTTAGAAAAGTATTTGGCTCCATACAACTCATCAATCAACTCATTGATTGTAGGAATAGGGTATTTATCTGGAATTGTAAGGCGATTTAACTCCCAGTAATCTACACAAAATCTCCAAGATGAGTCCTTTTTTGGTACTAGAAGTACAGGGCTTACAAAAGGGCTGACACTTGGTTGTATAAAACCTTTTTGCAGCAAATCAGATACTTGTTTTTCAATCTTATCTTTTTGGGCAAAAGGGTATCTATATGGTCGGATGTTAGGAGGGACGACATTTGGATAAAGAGGGATGATATGGCTGTGCTGCCTAAATGGAGGTAATGTTCTGGGTTCTTGGAATACAATTGAATAAGATTGTAGCAAGTCCTCCAATTGATCAAATTTCTGTACAAGGTCACCACATACAAAACTATGTAATGAGGCTGAAGTTACCTGTTTAGGGATTCCTTGCAGCTTGTACCTCTTACCATTAATGCAAAACAACATAAATAGCTTATTCCAGTTTGCCTCCACTGTGTTTAGAGATGCTAGCCATTTAATACCAAGGACCATGTCAACGCTACCCAATGTGAAAGGAAGGAAATCTTCCTTAATAGTCAATTCTTGAATCTTAACTTCCAATTGTTTGCAAATGGAATCACAAGGGAGGTAATTGCCATCTCCCACTTGGACACCAAAAGGAGGGAGAGGAGTGGGTTGTAAATTCAGGTCTGTGACTAATTTATTGGAGATGAAATTATGTGTAGAGCCACTGTCAATCAAGATTAGAATGGTTCTGGTATGTAACATCCCCTTCACCTTCATAGTAGCCGCAGACGAGTTGCCGAGAATGGCATGAATAGAAATTTCAGCAAAATTCTCACCAGAAAATTGGTCATCTGTCGTAACTTCAGGAGTGTCTTCAGTTTCATCCGAAATCTCCATTAATTTTAAGCTTGACGAGTTACAGCGATGTCCAGGGACGAAACAATCGCCACATTTAAAGCAGAGCCCCTTTTCTCTCCTGTATTGCCGCTGTGAATCGTGATAGCTTGCTGAAGGCGCGATTCCATGCTAATTTTGCGTAACCACCGAGGAGTTTGGTAACGGTTTAATTAAAGAGGAAACTGTATGATTTAATGGGTTGGACTGGTCCCAGGGTTGACGTGGCAGAGAATTTTTACCTTCTCTCCACGTATTACTCGACTTTGAATTACGTGGGAGTTGGTTATGCTGGAAGGATCTTGTCAGTTGTTGTGTCTGCGATTTGGCTTCGAACTCCATAGCCAAACTCACGGTTTTATACACCGTCCGTGGTTTCTGGATCTTAACGTCGGCTTGGAATTCCTCTTTAAGTCCATTTATGAAAACTCCCAAAAGGCAATGCTCCGGCCAACCCTGTACGCGAGATTGACGCCTAACAAATTCCTGTTTGTATTCACTAACAGAATCCATTTGTTTAACGCTGTAGAGATGAACATCAAGATTTTGGAATTCTGCCAGCCCCAATTGTTCCTGAAATACTTGTACTAATTCTTCCCAAAATCTAATTGTTCTACCCGATGAAACCCATGTGAATGTGTCCAAGGCGTCACCTTCAAGGTTCATGGCTGCCACATCAACTTTTAGATCTTCCGGTGTTTGATAATAACGAAAATATTTCTCAGCTTTTAACACCCATCCTCGTGGATCTCCTCCCTCATACTTTGGAAATTCTACCTTGGAGTATGGCCTTTTAGAGGGGTTTTTACTCCACCAAGGTGGATCATTCTCAGTCTCTTCGTGTTCCCCGTACGTCTCCTTATAATTGTTGTTGGATTCATCGTGAATCGTAATGGGAGTCTTTTGCCTCTTTAATGCATTAATTTCTGAATTCATCATACTCAATTGCGAGAGTATGGCTGCCAATTGTTGTTGTTGGATGTCTGGTGCCGTGGGTGTAGGTTGCTGAATCATAATCACAGCAGGATCATCTTGAGGGTTGGAAGTGGGTGGGTTTTGGTTCGATGGTAATAGAGGGTTAGTCTCATGAGATGAGTTACGGGTATTAACCATGATGAGTTACAAGTCCAGAGATCCACTGCTTTGATACCAATTGATAGTTCTTAAGATCGGAACAAAACAGAATTAAGAAAAAAGAGAGAGGACAATCTAGAGCCAGAATCTGTACTCTAGCCAATGAACAAAGTATTCATAATATTCTGTCATGTCCCATAGAGAGTGCCTTACAAATATTTATAAAGTACAATACCAGTAACTACCTAACATAACTGCTACTTGAAAAGATAAGATAATGGTAACTTCTATGAGTAACTTCCCTAAACTGTCACAAAATACAAACTGATCCTAACTAATAATTTTTTGACCCCTCCTGATTATGTGACTTTCTTCTGGAATATACCAGAAGAGGGCGAGGGGCACTCCTAACAACCTATGCTTACTTAAAAATAGAAAGTCAACTGAACAACCTTAAAAAGTATCCTAGTCCTCTGTTGGTGCTATCTTTGTCTTCCTAGCCCTCCTAGCATATGTTTTGCCCTTGAATAGGGTCCTTTCAGAATTTAAGCCTTTTGTATTACTATATCTTCAAAATGTTTGGGTGGAAAAATCATAATTTATGCATGTTTTTAAAATCCTTATAGTTCAATGCATATCCTTCTAGATTATTACTTACTGATGAAACCACACCTGTTGGACCATGGCTTACTAGTGTGTATAACTGAAAGAGAAGAAACAAGAAGAATACAGGACAGAAAAACCGGGGGAGTGGGAACCACTCTGAGAAAGCCCTATGTTGAGGTAGGACACTAAATGGAAGGGGGCAAGGTGGAAGAGGGAGAGACTAGCCTCTTGAAAGCTAGAGGCCCCATATATGTTTTATGCTATTTTGTGTTCTTAGTGTGGTGTTATGACTCTAATCTGCCATATATTTTCATCTAATCATTTGTAAACCGAAAGATTGCAGTTTTTTTTGCATAAATAATGCAAGGATTCTCGATTTACATCACTTGCTCTAACAAGTTTTATTACTTATGGTTCTTTTACCTATAGAAACTATGTAAACCCAATATTATTTAGCAATTCCTACTGAATGTCTGAATGCTTTATGGGTTACATTATACATGTTCTTGGATTTTGCGGATAATTCATGCAAAGCACGCTAGAAGTTAAATTGAACAAAAACCTGAGGAGACTAATTCTTACTTTGCTCTTTGATTGCAGGATGCGTATCTCCCTCAACGACTGTTGGATAAATTGATGTTTATTTACAACTATGTGGAGATGGCTCGAGTAACTGGTGTTCCAATTTCTTTTTTACTTTCTAGAGGACAAAGCATTAAGGTTATGTTCCCCCTAGTCAATTTTGGAACATGCATAACAATCACAAGTTGGATTTGTGAAATAATTGCTTCTTTTTTACTTACCCTTCAGGTACTGTCTCAGCTTCTTAGGAAGGCAAAACAGAAAAACTTGGTTATTCCTAATGTCAAACAGGCTGGGTCAGACCAAGGAACATATGAAGGTGCTACTGTAAGTTCATTTCTCTTGAAGTGTTAATTTTGCAAATGTGGTGGATTTTTTTCTTACGTTCTCTGATAATCTAGAGTACTGAAGGCTAGATGTTATAGTATTAAGGCTATTGGGGCCAATTACAAGGGATGGGACTTGAGTCCCACATTAAAAGCATTGGATTTTGGCGTGGGGTTTATAAGGACCTTGAACTTTACAATCAAATGAACTAGCTTTTGAGGGGTGGTTCTCTCAAGAGTTTATATCAGACACATGGCTGTAGAGGAACGTCAAAGTGTATTCAAAGTCTTGTATCTATCTTGATCTTGAGTTAAGACTGAGTTGTCCCTCTTATATTCTATGTGGCAATATGGTCTATTCATGTATAACTTGCATTAGATGTGTTAGTTTCTCCATTGTTGCCTATCAGTTACAAGGATATACATGGTTTTGAAACTTCAATATTGGCAGGTATTGGAAGCAAGAGCTGGATTCTATGAAAAGCCAATTGCTACTTTAGATTTTGCATCCTTGTATCCATCCATTATGATGGCATATAATCTATGCTACTGCTCTCTGGTAAGTTTTGCCCTTCTCTAGTTGCTACCATAAACTAAAGTTATGTTTTCTTTTTCTTGAATCTAATTTTAGCCATTAACTTGATTTAATTCGTATTGGATCAATAACGGGAACAAACTTTTATGTTCACCCTTCTTATTGAAGGTGACTCCAGAAGATGTTCGCAAGCTCAACCTGCCTCCAGAATCTGTGAACAAAACTCCATCTGGTGAAACGTTTGTTAAATCAAATTTACAGAAGGTCAGTCAGTTGCAAACTGTAATTGATTGGATTATTTCTTCTCTTCTTCCAAGGTCAAAAAATGATTAATTTTAGAAGTATTGATGTTTAATATGATGTTAAGTTGCTGACATAATGAAATTTATTTCTGCCTACTTAGGGAATACTTCCTGAAATTCTTGAAGAGTTATTAGCAGCCCGTCGAAGGGCAAAAGCAGATTTGAAGGTATTCTTTCTGATTTCATTTTGAAAAATGACGGTAGATTCATAGCTCTGCTGTTAAGCTGTAGTGTTCTACTATTTTAAACTTTACTATATTGGATTCTGCATGTTATTTCTGTGATCTCACTTTTATCTACTTTAGGAGGCAAAAGATCCTCTTGAGAAGGCTGTGCTGGATGGTCGACAGCTGGCTCTAAAGGTAACCTGTGCATATTGGTGATTTCTTCTCTGTCTTCTAAACCACGATTGATAGTTCAGTTCTTTCATGCAATACTAAGAATGATTACGTGTTATAACTTTATGCTGTCTTCCTTTTCAGGTCAGTGCTAATTCTGTATATGGGTTTACAGGGGCTACTGTTGGTCAGTTACCTTGCATAGAGATATCTTCTAGTGTAACAAGCTACGGTATGTATGCTGATTAATTTAAGGTGACATGCTGTTTGAAAGTTATTGTTTTGTTGATTTGAAGAGTTTGATCATTGCATAAATTTAATGTCCTGTAAAGGTCGGCAAATGATTGAGCACACAAAAAATCTCGTGGAAGATAAATTCACAACACTCAATGGTTATGAGAACAATGCTGAGGTATGGCATCTCATAATACACCATACAAGCTTGATTAGTTGCATATATTCTCTTGAAGTTGGCTCTCCATTTACTGGATTATGATTTGTCTAGTTTTGGTGTTATGTTACTCACTTTTAAATGCAATTTATGCCATTAGGTCATATATGGAGACACTGATTCAGTCATGGTACAATTTGGTGTTTCCTCTGTAGAAGAGTCTATGAAATTAGGGAGAGAGGCTGCTGAATATATAAGTGGAACTTTCAATAAAGTAAGTTTTCTGCTCTTTTATGAAGTAAAATTTAGAACAATATCTAGATTTTTCTTTTGTTCCTTGTCAGTTTGAATGTCTTCTTTGACCGTTTAATTTGATCTATTTATTATCTTGAAAAGTTCAATTTTCCCTCTTGAGAATCACCTTCACTCTCGTAATTGGTGATCTTTGAATTTTCTGGACAATGATTGGCTAACTAATAATTCTGAACGTCTCTCTATCTATTTTTTTTTGGGGGAATGAAAAGAGATATTTTACTTCACTAAACAAAGCTTACATCAAGGTCCTATAGTATCTACTGTTCCTTTCATTATCCACCTCCCCTGCAAGTCAACGAGGTGGATAATTAAAGGTGCAAAAAAAATAGCAATTAAATTATGAGTTAGTTTTGCTAGTTTGTCAGCATCTCTGTTCAAATCTCTGTACATAAAAGTAAAGTTAACACCCCACTCCCTAGCAATGACCAATCTGGTACTCCCTCTAGTTTTAAATGTATGGGCTAGTTAACTAATTTACATAAAACAAGGAAATTAGGGAAGTTAGTCATTTGTAAAAAATGTATTCTGGTTTTCCTAAAATACACCTTTTAATCATTTAAATTGAAATATTATCAATATAGCTTACACATCATAGAAGAATCTAACTATAAGAGTAGTTTGGGGAAAATAATAAAGTTGGGAGACAGAGGAGATTGAGCTCTTACATTTAGAACCAAAACAAACCCCCAGTTAGTTCCCTACATTTAGGATCGAAGGGAGTATCTTCAAAAAAATCCTAGTATGGGTGGCCTTCAATAGAATCTCTATAATTAGATTAATAGCTTGGATACATTATGAGAATCTCCACTTTCTTACATCCACTATTTGCAGCATATTTCTAATCCTTTATTGATTCCTCACAATTCTGTAATAGCTGGTGGTGTGTCCTCTAATTTGATAGGATTAGTGTAGAAGATTAGAGGAATTGGTAAGAGAAACTGAGAGAGATGAGAGGAACAGAGGAGAAAGGAGAGAAATCGGGTGATGCTCATCCATTCATCTTAACAAGCATAGGATACAATAATGAAGGGTTATATGCCTTATATAGACAACACCTTAAGACCCAATCTCAAGACTCATTAACAACTAACCAACACTAGCTACTTCCTAACTAATTAACTAACTCTAATATTTTCTATGTTTTACATATCATAATTTCTGATACAATCCCTTAACCCATTCATGTTAATGAATCCAAATCATTCCTCCCACTGCACTAGTGATTTGCTTTCACAGAACCACTGAATATCTCATTTTAGTGCAATACTGCAATGAAGATAAGCCCTTAGGGTAGTGGTACTTCATACATAGACAAGTAAAGACATGGTAGTTCATGATCTTTCATCAAAAGTTCGTAATTACAGGTGTTGAAGGGATATTGATCTTAGTTGGTCTATGGAATTCTTGAATTGAGTCTTTACAGTTTTAAGCACAACTCTGCAAAAATATATGCACACCTAAACTTTAGTTTTCTTGAGACTTTGTTTTGTAGGAAAATATTTAGAATCAATTGCTTACCTCATTCTCTACTCACCTGCTTGTAATTTTGTTGTGAAGCCCATCAAACTAGAGTTTGAGAAGATTTACTATCCATTTCTCTTGATTAGCAAGAAGAGATATGCTGGTTTATTTTGGACAAAACCAGACAAATTTGACAAGATGGACACTAAAGGTAAATACTGAACTTTATTAGGATGCTCCTGTCACTTTATTGAAATGCCTCTTACTCTTATTATACATTCACACTTAACAGGGATTGAGACAGTTCGAAGAGATAATTGTTTGTTGGTAAAGAACCTGGTCAATGACTGCCTTCACAAAATTCTGATTGACAGGGACGTCCCTGGGGCAGTCCAGCATGTAAAGAACGCAATTTCAGATCTACTCATGAACCGCATGGATTTGTCACTTCTGGTCATTACAAAGGTGCGATGTCTTTTCGGCGATTGCTAAATGGTGCTGGAAGTGCTTTTCCACATTGGTTTTTGCATTTGTGAAAAATCCAATTGTACCATTTGAGTGTCATACAATTAAAATTATAAATGTCTTGAATTTGCGTTATGGGGTTTATCTCACAGGGTTTGACCAAGACAGGAGATGATTATGAAGTAAAAGCTGCTCACGTTGAACTTGCTGAAAGGATGCGCAAGGTTTGCTGTGATAATTGAATGCACTTTTTGAACCAGAGCATTATGGTCTTTTAATTTGACAAAGAAAAATAAAATGTGATGACAAGAGTCATACGTGCTGACACATAAATGAAAGCTTCTTGTGGAGGCTTGCTTTATTTATTAAGGCAATAACATCTATATCGTCTTGCTATTGTAATGGTTTGTTTTCTGGGCATAAATATCTTCTACTTGATTTTACTTTTGGCAGCGAGATGCTGCCACTGCTCCAAATGTTGGTGACAGAGTTCCTTATGTCATAATTAAAGCTTCAAAAGGTGCAAAGGTAATATCTTATTCCCCTTGCTCTCCCTCCCCTCTCTTGTATATCCCTAAGTTTATGAAGCTGAACTTTACCTAGACTAAAATAAGAACTTCAGGCTTATGAAAAGTCCGAGGATCCGATCTATGTGCTAGAGAATAACATACCAATAGACCCTCAGTACTATCTTGAGAATCAAATTAGCAAGGTTAGTTCTGCTCATATTTCAGATTTCCTCAATTTATTTTCATGTTCCTGAGCAAATTGTTTGTGTTGCAGCCAATCCTGAGGATTTTTGAGCCTATTTTGAAGAATGCTAGCAGGGAACTTCTCCATGGAAGCCACACAAGATCAATTTCTATTTCTACGCCATCAAACAGTGGCATAATGAAATTTGCTAAGAAACAGCTTACTTGCATCGGTTGCAAAGCTTTACTTAGGTACCTTGTTTGTGTTTTAAAAATATCAGCTTGTCTTTAGGCCTGTCACATTTTACTTATTTTTTATGCTTTTTTATTTTTTAAATTTTGCTTCTTTTTGTGTCTTGGAACTGCTAAGAATTACATTTTGCATGCTCATTATTTTTATTTATTTAGGAACTGGATTTGTATGTCGCAAACATTGCCGAGCACTGTTTTTTTGGACTAACGATGAACTCTAATTATTTACTGTGTTATGCCGGATTAGCAATGGAGATCGCACTCTCTGCTCGCATTGCAAGGGAAGGGAAGCTGAGCTGTACTGCAAAACAGTTGCTCAAGGTAGGCCTCAATTTCAAGCCCCTTGTGTTCAATTTCCAAGAGTTTTGTTTCTCTGGATGGTTTAAGCTGAATGTTATTGGACAAAATGAATGGTGTGGATGCAGTTTCTGATCTAGAGACGCTTTTTGGGAAGCTTTGGACACAGTGTCAAGAATGCCAAGGTTCCCTTCATCAGGATGTTCTCTGCACAAGGTACTTTTCGTTATTAAAATGGTTTATGCATCTGTTAGTTTATCTGCCCCCTTCGCGGATAAGTTTGGTCGGCATGAGTTCACATAGTTGCAAATGTTCCGTTTTAGAGGTCTTTCCGTTTGTAATATAGATTCTAAATCTTCTCCAGTTCCTCATTACCCAAATGCAAATTGCTAATACTGTACTGTTCTTTTCAGTCGAGATTGCCCAATTTTTTATAGAAGGAAAAAGGCTCAGAAAGATATGGCCGAAGCAAAGTTGCAATTGGACCGGTGGAACTTCTAGGACATCCAGGTCTGAATTTATTATTCTGTAAATAACAATTTTCTTAAAATATGGTTGGAAAGAAGAACAAGATGTTGGTTATTGCATCGCCAAATCCAAGCGGTACCTAAATTGAGGTGTTTCAAAGTACTTCTTCCAGTCTTAAATATAAAACAAAGTTGATTTTTTTGAAGAGATTAAGTGTGATAATTAAATTACTTTAGAATATTTATTATTATAGTTTTCTCTAAATTGATTAATTTGACTAATTAATTGATGTATAATCTTAAGATACATAATATATGATATAAATTAAGTAACTTATTTAACTTCCTAAATCTTTCTAAAAAAAGTTTACTCTCTTATATCTATAAGCAAAAGGAGTATAACACAATTGAGATTATATTGCATGAACGTGTATGTACCGCGTGATTTACTTATCTGCTTCAAGGCCTCTAATTCTCTTGCCAAAATTAATCACCAGCTGTTCAGAATGAGATCCTGTGGATCTTGCTACCTGACGGTTCGAGACTAGAGTGCAAGGGGAGTAATTGGCCCTATGCCGTCACAGGTCCTGTTTAATTTTGCCTTGTTGGGCTTAATGTGTGTGTGTATATGCACGCGGGTAATTAATTGTACACTTTTTACCAAAAAGTTGTACATATATTTTCATCGACACTATTTTGCATTAAGGTTTAGATAGACAGACTTGGATTCAGGTTTTAAATTTAAAATTTTATATTTAAAATTTCACATCTAAAATGCATGTTTTTAAAATCCCTTGTTTGGGTAGTATAAATAATTCAGACCATTAAGAATGACGTTTCCAGCGTGACTTTTTTATGTTGGGTAGTATTAATAGAGGATGGTTAAGTTTTGAATTAATTAAAGTAAAGTATTTGAAATTTCAAGATAATTATAATAAAGAATGAATTTGATCCTAATTTAGATTTAAATTCAAATTCCAACTAATGTAAACAATTTTTTGGAAAGTATTGACAGTTTGTCCGATACATGCCCATACTCCACCAGCTTGTGAATCACAAAATAGTGTTTTTTTAAGCACTTTTTTTTGTTTGCATGTTGAGAAAATTCTTTTTGCATACTTATATCTTGAATGCTCTAAAATCATTTATAAAAAACTAAAAGAAGCACCAAGACCATAAATGCATTTACCTGTATGTTTATAGAACAAATTGTGTTATTTACAAGTTAAACTTGTAAAATATATAAATGTAATTTTTTTCATTTCCTCATGTTAATTTTTCTTAATTAAAATTTGGGAATAATTTCCCCTAATTCCATTTTGAAAGCATTTAGGTACCCAAGGTTGGATGAATATTTTAGTCGTGAATATTTAAAATAGTTCGATTTCCATTTTATCATCTTAAACTAAATGTGTTAATGTGAAAGGGATGAATAAATCTCATCTTACGAATGAAATGACTCGTTATCAATTCTGTGTTATATGTTCATAATATAATGCAATTATCTATAGATTTTTTTTTTTTGGTCAATCTTATCTATAGATTTTAATGAGCACGAAAAGTCTACCTCATTTTCGCTGTACAGCCGACTGAAAAAGAGCAATTTCACTAATGACTATAATTCATGGTTCCATTTTTTAAAAATAAAAAATAAAAAGAATACAAATATCAAATAGTGTGATAGGAATAATTAACCGATTCAAGTGTATAGCCTCAGGCGGGCTGTGATTTCCTGCCGGCACATCGGACATGAGGATAAGGTAGCACCACATTCCCTGCAAGTCTAGTTTTGGAAACAACGGTCATAAATATTAGGAACGTTAAACATGATAAGCTTGAATTGTGAAGAGACAGGCATCTGCTTAACACGTGGGCTCAAAGAGGAATGCATCTAATCTCATACCAAAATTTAGGTATACTTTACTAAATCGAATAGCTTTCAGCTCAAGAGGTCACCTAAACCCCTAAAATGGGGTTATGGGATCTAACCCAAAGTAGGTATGAGGTGCATGTGCGTGGGTGTACAAGTCTCCCTTGCCTGTGGAGGAGAGCTAGGTTAGGGAGATTTTTTTTTGAAAAAAAATATATCCTGTCCAATATTTGTTTTGGAAGTTTTCAATCAAAATATTACAGGTGAAATATTTCTTCTTTAAGAAAAGGGTCAATTATAGTGTTACAAATGTTTAACGTTGTTTCTATTTAAAAAGATTTTCATTTAAAAAAAATAAAAAATTAAATTTAACTATTTAGGTAGATATTGATTTTTAGACGCTCCTTTATTAGTATATCCCATGTTATGCGTCCACGTTAATATGTTTGCATAATCATCTCTGATAAGGATTTAGGGTGAGGGTGATCATCTTGTTGATCATACTCGGGAATTTCAGTACTAGTGGAATTTCACTGCATTGAACAAGAGTAAGAAGAATAGACAGACTTACCAAGTGACCACATCCAAATGCCATGTCCTTCGGATTAGTTAGGCAAATAGGGCATACCTTGAACAGGAGAGACATTTATCAAGTCTCAATTATGTCACCTAAACAAGAACTAGAGCATGAGAAAGTAGGGCATGAGGGAAAACATACAGATTCGACTGCAGCTGGGGCTGTGGGTTCAACTGATTCAAAGTTTGTCACGTGTGGAGCTGCTATTGTTGCATTGTCACGATCTATTACTTCTTTTGGTGGGGGCAGGGGCTTTTTGTGTCGATAACCTACTGATAGTTCACTGCAACAGAAGAAAAAGGTGCTCAGTCATCTTTAATTATATCTTTTTTAATGATTCATTAAAACTGCAATTATTGGCTTACTTGGCAGGTGGTAAGCTTAGGGTTGCCTGGTATTGTATCGGAATTTCCATAAGGGCAGCAAGTGCAAATGCTGCTTCCCTCTTTGATGCGTCCTTGTTTTCAGACATGATCTTTGCGAAGTCCACAAACTGATGGGCCAAAAGGAACGGTTCATTACTAATGTCTCATTTAAATACCTGGAAGTTGTCAAATAAGAAACACACTTGTGTTATACCGATGGCCACAGAACTATCAAATACCTGGAAGTTGTCAAATAAGCGCCGAGTAATGTTATCATCAAAATGCTGCATCTCATCCCATGGTCCGTCTCCAACTCCAACCAGCACAATTGAAAGAGGATAGTGACTGCTAATCAGGAAAGCTACACCTCAGAGAGCTTCCATGAATAACATCAAAGAAATAGCAATATAGGAAATTGCCTTACCTTGCCGCAACAATGGAATCAATAGTTGCTTGTTCTTGTGAACTGAGCTCTCCATGTGATGCATCAGGACTTTTGGTAACCTATTAAAGACATTTCATAAACAAGAGAATCCAGAACAAGGACCCTGAAAATTATACCATGGAAAAAGATGACTAGAACAGATGAGTGAGTAAAAACGAAAAAGAGAACCTGTCCATCAGCAATAATGACAAGAACGTGATATTGACCATTGTTTTTCTCCACGATGTCAACTGCTGCATCAATTACTGGGCCAAAAGATGTTGGACCTATGGATAAGGGAGAGAACTTTCAGTGCCTTTCAATATTCGGGGCCTCTCCTTTTATCAATTTGACAAAGAATAATTCATCAAGAAAAACAAAATAGGCAATGCAGCTAGATAAGGCTCCATCATAAATCAGATAATCAAAATTATTAAATATAGAAAGTACAATCTCAAATTCCATGCAAACGCACAAGACTTGCTCTAGTAATAGGAAAAATGGGAAGAAATACAAAGCTCATCAGGTCAATCGAGTCCCCATGCATATCAGACAAGGAAACTCCCTCAGAAAGAGCCATGAACTGCACCCTGCAAGGAGGATGAGATGACAAGCCTATACCACCAAATATGAGGAGGATGGGATCTCTGCCTAAAGTATATGAAATCAGTTCTGGCTAAATGCTGCACTTAAGTAAAATGAGCACAATTCTGACAGAACTTACCCTTTTCTTTCACTCCTAAAATCCTATACAGACAGTAACAAAAACTTCCAAATGAGGTAGATAGATTCAATCTTTCCAAACAGCCAACTAACAGCTACCAAGGAACCTCATAATTCAATAAGAGACAGCTATTTTCTTTATGGATCTGATAATATTAGGGGAAGGGAGTTCGGACTCCCAGAAAATTGCCAATTAAGGATTTCAGAGAAGGGTGAAAAGTTAGATATTACAAAAGATATTTACATGTGAGAGGTCTATAAAGTGTCTATAGTTTATGAGCTTTTCCAATTCCATGTCTAAACTCACATGTAGTAAAAAATTAGCATAGCTTCAAACAGGTTTTATTCTCTCAGATTTGGCCTTTGTTCCTAACTACAATCAGATATTGACAGACCAAGGTTCAGAGGATTAACTTGCTTTCAGGTCGTATTGCAAATATATTTCCCTCCCTCTACAATTATCTCCTCTTAATTAAGTAAATTGGATAAAAGCAGGAAGAAAAGTATATTATAAAACAAACCTGACAACTTTAAGCATGGAACAATCTGCCTGTAACGTGCAAGTACTTCCTCAAAACCATGACAATAACGATCGCCAGGATGAAAGCTGAACACATGTTGGTCATGTGTAGATGCTACAAAAGCATATATTGAAATCAACGAATGGTATACATATCTTTTTTTCTTCAAAAATAAAACTCTGATCAGCTACTCACCATCACCAAATCCAAAACACGGTATGAGATTGTCTTCATCAAAAGAAGACAGAGTACGGCCAATGATAGAGATTGCTTGCTCATATGGATTGGGAGTGTTTCCAAGAGAATGAAGGCTTTTCCGGTTAAACGAGTACTTGCCTACAATTATCAAGAGGTGACTTGTCTGCATTCGTTGTAGGTAAATGGATGTACATTAATGAGTTCTTGTTTAAAATGAATAACCTGTCCACTCATTGCTTTTGGTGAAGTCAATGCCAAGTATCAAATTTGAAGATTCCAAACCAGCTTTTCTTAAAGCAGATACAACCTGAAATGAGTGTCATGTCCTTAAGTAGCACGAAGGTTTAACAGAAATTATAATTAAAAATATGAGCTTATATAGTAGTACGCTACCAATTGTTTTCTTTCAAATCGAACTGACCTAAAAGTGACATGATAAGTTATTTAACTGTGTTTGAACCAAGATGAACTTCTCCAGTGGAGTCATCTTTTTTGCTTCTCAAGTAAGCTGTAGCATCCTATTTATTACTAACAATTATAAGTTTCAATAACTGTTACTAAGTCCATAATTTTCTAATCAAGAAGCACTGCAAGGATTTCCTAACTTGCCATCTAGTTAAACTGATTGATCGACAGATTCTTTACACATACATCAGAAAAAAGTTTCTAAGAAGCCAAAATTAATACTGGTTATTTTCCTTGAGTCAGTGAGCAAAAGTAACGGCAAAAACCTCATCTAATGAACTGAAATTGTCAGCTATGTATGCGGGTTGGTGCTTATGTCGATGTTGGTGCCTATGTCGATCATTAGTTGAAATCCCAGTTTCCTCATAATGAGTTTGTTGAGACTCGTAGCCCGTATTAACTGAACTACTTGACCCAGAATAAGGAGGGCGTTCATACTCATATCCAGTATTCATTGTATTATCAGGATATGAAGGCGTTCCACGAAAATAATACTCCTGAGATTCTTCTTGCACTGACTCTGCATTACCCATAGCAAAAGCCTTGCACAACCTGTATCAATAAATAAATAAATAAAATAGGTCCAAAAAAACTAAAACGAATAAAAAAAGGAGAAAAAAATAAATAAATAAAATAGGTTCGAAAAAACTAAAACGAATTAAAAAAGGTGAAAAAAACCATACAAGAGTTCGACTGTGATGAGAATAATAAATTAAATCGGATACATTGAAGGAAAAGTTACAGGAAGTTAAGATTTCAGCGACACCAACTGGTATAATTGAAAAAATTCACGTTAGCTGAAACAGAAAAATTCCAAGTCACGCATCTTTTTCATCAGCTAGTTTTTCAAAAGTGAACAAACTATTCTTCCTTCAAATATTCGGGTCAGGATTCTTTAATCACGTGTCGAACCATGAACTAATTTGTTTCAGAACACAAATTGAAACGCGACATTTCTTTCAGGGGAAAAATCTCCCAGCTAACTTCCAAAGCAGGCAGAACAGAGAAGTAGAAAAACGTTGAGCTTAAGAAGTTTATGACAGGTCATCGGCTACGGTTTATATGCTTAGCTAATATTACCATTCTGAACTCTGAATCAGTTACTTCTGAAAGGAAATTTGGTTGTAAGTCTCGTGTTAGATTTTCGGAAAGATCCGAACAACTTTTCAGAGTAGCTAAAATTTCCCCCCAAACCCCACTATAAACACTCACATATTTAACTCACACGCTACAACAGACAATTCTCGCAATAGCAACATCAAATCTTCATCCAGTTTACTTAGACGTCAATTCACAGTCAAACTCAAGATGCCGTGAATCACAACTTCAAAAGCAAGATCGAAGCTAATGTAACGCCAAAATCACATGTCGGCGATCATTGCGGTATGTTTGAATTCAATTAAATCACTGTAAAGAAGATGAACGGCGAGAGAGAGAGAGAAAGAGAGAGAGTTACCTGCAAAAATGGAAGAAGCAGCAACAGCAAGAGAGAGCAGAAAGAAAGGTCAAAACGATTGAGTAGCTTCAGGCTTTGTGAAGATTGTTGTTGTTGAGTTGTTGTTTCCTTTGCCTTTCTTTGCTTTTGAGCCTTGAAAGTTGAAAGAGATAACTCTGAGCTTCTGAGGGAGATATAAGGAGAAGGTCATAGCCATTTTTCTATGACCAGTAGCAATTAAATAATTTGGTTAATTGACCTTTTTGATGCGTGCACTCGTCGACCTCGTTTTTTTTGTTTGTGAATATACAGTTCACATGACCAAGTTGATTGGGTCGCAAAAGGCGCTTTGTCCATTTTGCATTATTATTAAAGCTTGCACACTTTTACTCAATTTCTTTCCTTCCAAGAAATTTCCCCCTCCTGCTGATGATGAATTATTGGTGAATTAAAAATTACAAATAAAATAGTAATCACACTTTTTCTTCATTTAATCTTAATTTAGTTGGTGAGATTCCACTGTTATTTTCCAAGCAAGATTATCACGAAATGGATAAAGCGCTAGACTTTATATTTTCCACTTTTCCAGAGGATTGGTCATCGAGAGGAACAGTAATTATACGCGGGAATCAAGAACACCGAAACTATGCTAACCTGGAAGTATCTCTTTGATGAGTGATGATTGAATTGTATGATTAGAGCGGAATCAAGCAAAGGATAGTGGAATATTGTGTTGAATTTTTAAGTACGTGACAAGTGATTTAATTTAATTTTAATAGTTTTATTTTTAATGCTAGTGGCTACTAGGCATCCCAACAATATACATAATAGGGATAAACAAATAAATAGTGGGACGAGGGGGGAAAAATAAACGAAGGCGTGCAGAAATATGAAAATAATAAAATGTAGGGAATCTAAATTTATTTAGGGGCCATAACACCTTTGCTACAGGAGAATAAAGCTTTGTTATCACAGAAAATACTTATCCTTTTCTCTTCGTTAAGTAGCAAGCAAGTTCAATTTTTTAAAATTAATAAATTCCAGTCAGCATTGGTAACTCCTTTTACATACTTACCTTATAAAATGTAAAATTTATTATCTAAAAATTAATCTGAATAATTATAAATCCATATTTATAGAGGTGGCAAGCTTTTTCATTTTTTTTAAAAAAATTATAATAAGACTTAGTATAATACTAATTAAATTACTTTAAATTATTTATATTTACGTTTTAAAATTATTTTGTTTAACTTATAAACTAATATTTAATCTAATAATACATAACATATGGTATTATCAATTATATACTTGATGGTATGGTACGGTTGATTACATTTAGTGCTTGCTTAAATTGGTATCAACATTTTATGTGTAAGGATGTACCTGATCTAATTGCATGTTTGGTTTAGCTTCTTATAAGTATTTTTTATAATTTATGAAGTAAATATAGGAAAAGAGATTTATTTTGCTTTACAAAATGAACTTTTGAAATCATAGTTTGGATTTCCCAAACGTGCATGCCTAACTGTAACAAACAAGCTTATTTTTCAAGTGATTGCGTAGGTGATTTGGTATAATGATGACGGATATGGTCATCTGTACAGAAAGTCTCCTATTTGAACGAGTTCAACCTTCTACAGATTCAAAATATTTTTTTTATAATGTTTTCATGTAAATTATTGAATGAACTATAATTACAATTTGCAAAATCGTGTCTTAAGTCTTTTTTCCCGAAAAAATACAATTTTGTGGGATGTATAATATTAAAATTAAAATATACCTATTAAAAAATGAAAAAGTAACAATATGGAATCATTAGCTGTCATTTAAGTTTTTTTTTTTAATCAGAAAAATTGTTTGTATTCAAATGAACAAATTAAATATAATATTACAGAATATAATGAATGAAAAAATTTAAATATAGATTCCTCGAGCCCATTTATGTTTTGCGTCTGTATTGAAGCACATTCCCATGGACGGTACATTTAATCGGACGGCTCCTGGGGGTCGCTTAATTCCAAGCAGCCACTGTATCAGTTTTGATCTTAAGGCGGCCACTGCTCGTTGGTCGCTTCTGTATCAACATTTCGTTTCTTGATTGTTTTTTCCTGGACCAATGGCGTGTATGTTTTTTTTGGTTGCTGATCCGGTATCCAGAGCTTCACCCTAACTAATCAGAATCCGACCCGCGTCGCGCAACTGGCAATGGTGGGAGAGTCTCCCAATGGGGCTTTTCTGCATTCACAAGGCTCGAACTCGAGACCTTACTTAAGGTACACAAGCCGCTTACCACTTGTGCCAACCCCCATTCGTAATGGCGTGTATGTTTTCCAGAAGCCATCAGTCAAACAGAAATATTAGTCAAAGGCTTTAGAATTTATTGGGCCTAAATTCAACAGAATATTCTAAAATGGACTTCTTGGGCTAGAAAAGCAGAAACACAGTTATTCCGTTCAAACTTGGAGATGGGCCGAACGTTCAGATCTAGGCCGATTCAATTTTATTTCTCTATGAATTAAGGAAAAAAGACAAATAAATATAAATATGGCTACCTACTTGGGCAAGAGTGGATGAGTCTGAATCTAAGTCATGATAAGGGAATAGGCGATGAACGAGCATGGAATCTGTTGTGGGGAGTTACAGTATGGCTACTATGGACTTGCAGGAATAATAGTTTGTTTAATGAGGATGCTGGGAGACCAGATAACCCTGTAGCTGCCATTAGTAGAGTATGGAAATCCTTTTGCCGGCATGGAAAGATTGACGCTGAGACCGATGAAGGTAATGCGACAGCTACAGCGAAAGGGTCTCCACCACCAGCTCAGTGGATTAAAGTTAATGTCGATGGGGCCTTTTCTTCAATGAATAATAGTGCGGCATGGGGGGTTATTCAAGACTCAGTTGGGAATTGGTTAGTGGGATTTACACACTGCTGGGAAATTGTGGGATCTATGAGGCAGAAGAATGGGCCTTTGCCTTGCTTGGGATATATGAAGGATTCAAGAAGGTTTTGCTAGATTCCGACTCAAAGGAAGTGGTTCAAGATCTAAAGAATGGAAGGGAACACACAGATGGTAGCATGGTTCAGTTGCAGATTAAAAATATGCTCTCATTGCAATTGGAGGTTCAGGTAACTAACATAGCTAGTATGCTGATGCATTAGCAAATGATGGCTTTCAAAGATCTTCGGTTTGTTTGTTTGTCCGGAACATTTGAGAATGGTTACAACCGAGTGAATGGGACTTGATCCCCTCTTTAGTACTTTTTATCTATATAAAGGCTTAGGCCATTCTTTACTACCCAAATAAAAAAAAGACAAATAAATAGCGTATAAACTTTCAAAACCCAAAAAAAATTATTAAAACTTACGAAGGACAACAGAGATGTCACTGGGTAGAAATATTAAAAGACTTAAATTTCCCCTCTCTTTTTTTTATTTCTCACACTTTCTTTTCCCTCCTCTTTCTCTTCACTTCCTTTCCACATCCACCCCCCACCTCTACTGAGTCCACATTCCCTCCTCATCCTTACCTCCTTATCTCATCTTTCTCTTTGGAAAGAAATGAGAAATTGTAAACATCACTTGCAAAAAAAAAAAAAAAAGGATGGGACAAGGATGAGACAATTTCAAAGAAAATGATGAGAAAGGATGAGGAGGGAACCTCTACCACACTTTCTTCTCACTCCTCTTTCTCTCCATTTCCTTCCCCACCGGCATCCACCTCCACTGCTCTACCTCTCCCTCAGGAATCCGACAGCCGAATTGATGTGCCCAATGAAGGAGTTTTTCCCCTTCTATGCTTTTCACAACAGAAGACAAAGCATATAGATACAAAGCCGCATGGTCGACTTGGTTTAGGAGGTATTGGAATTGTATGCACTTGTTGTTGGGGTGGAAGAAGCCGAGGAGCCGACACTACCTCTGAATATTTTCCTCAGCGACTCTCCTACCTTTGAAACAGTAGAGGCCACTGATTTGACCAGGCCTTTCAAGATATGGGCCTTGATCTTATTGCCACCATATATAGATATGGATTTTCAAAATTTGTGTTGGACTTTAAGTAAGATGAAGAAGAGAAGGAACAAGTGTGAGTTCGATTTGGTTGCTTTCTTGTGCATGTTTGAAGTTTGATCTTGCCCGATCTAGCATGGGTTCGATTTCTTACTTATTTCTTTCGATTCGCTTTTGACTTGTATTAGTTGATCTTGGCTTGCAATGTTGGATTTTTGGTTCGATCTTTTACTGAAATGAAATATCCATTGTTGATGAGCTCTAGCGATGGAGCGAAGGCGGATCCTTGGTGAGGTGTCATTTTCTTTTCTTTTTTTAAAATTGAGGGATATTATAGCAAAATGATCCACACTTTAAAATCTCAAATTAATCTAATGTCACAATCTTTATTTTTTACAAGTGTTATTAGACTTTTTGGCACTTTAGAAATTCACACGGTATTTATGGTCTTATTCCCATGAATTATTGGGTTTGTTTGAAGAGAACTTTAAGTAGTTTAAAGTCAGATAAAAATTTCAGTAGGAAAAAATCTTTAAAGTAAAGTGTTCAAGTTGAGTTTTAAGTTCATTGAATTTTTTTTTAAAAAAAATAAAAAACTCATAAAAACTAGTTAAGGAAAAAACTTGATAGAGTGGCTTTTTCCAATAAATTCTCAATTTTTTGACGTGAGCTCTATTTCTACCATCATTAATCCAAATATAAATTATATTTACAACCTAACTTTTTTTTTATCGAGTTTCTAAAAAACTCAAATAAAAAATAAGCCACCATTTCCATCAAATAGGTCCATTGTCTTTTTCTGGAGCACGTCAGCTGTCCCTCATGTGTTGTAGTTTTCTTTTTATATCTGAAAAGTGAAGAGTAACAGTCTTGCATCAATGTTAATGTTTCTTTTCTTTTCTTTTTTTGCCGCATCGATGTTTATCTTGACAATAACATAAGTATAAAATATAAAATAAATAACAAATTATGCTATTCATATATAAACCATTTTGGTTCTAAACACTTATCAAATCAGATTTATCTCTGAGTTCAAAGAGTGTTTAAAGAAGTATTTATAGATCACCCACAAAAAAGGTTTATACATCAGTGTGATTTGAACTCTCAACTTTATAATAATACATTAATCTTTTTATTAATTAGACCAACCTTTATTAATAACTTGTGTCAACCTCCCTGCAGTATATACTATTAGAAAACGTGTCAATTTCATTTAATATATTGCATGAAATTTTCGAAGGGACACAATATTAGGGGGTTTTTTAGAAAAAAATATGGCATATTAATTAATTTAACTAATTGTTTTAATCTAATTAAATTAATTAAACACGTGTCTAAAATTAAGGGATAGTTAAAAAGTATGCAATTTCTTCTTTCTATACGGGGAGGGCTCTAGAAATTTTCCGTTTTCCTTAACAAGGGACCACGGACGAGACGGGAATAACGTGTGCTATTTAGGGAGTATATTTTAGGGTAAAGGTGTAAAAATACACATGAACTTTAACCTTAGGAGTGTCCAGCACCATGTGTTTTTTTAGGGGCAAAAATACTAACGTGGTTAATTTTTAGGTGCAAAAGTCACACTTTCTGTTAAAAAAAACGTTGACCGTTATATGCAACATTTTTTACTGTTAAATGTATCATTTTTGATGATGTGGATGCTGATTTTTTTGTTATTATTTTTGTTTCCCCAAAAAAAGTCTCCTCCATCGTCTTGTCTTCGTGTTCTTCTTCTTCTTCTACTACCTCTCTCTTCTCTCCTTCCTCCTCCTCTCTGAAACTTCCAATTCAACCTCCGACCTTCGTTCTCTTCTATGTTTCATCGTCTTCCTCTTCACTTCTCTCAAGTCTCGGAATTCTACCACCATTAGATGTGCCAAGAAGCTCGAAGTTGATTTTGCAGGACTTGATCTGCTAGGGTTTGCAAATTGGATCTTGCAGGACTTGACTTGTTATATAGAAATGGCTGATGTTCACTCGCCACTCCCCAAATCTCTCACCCATGTCGCTCTCGTCTCCCAAACTTCCCCACTGTTCACCATCGCCCTCTTCCCCGTTCGCCGCTGCCGCCATTGCTCTCCATTCCAGGTCCGTCGTTCTAGGTGTGGTGTCTTTATCTGGTGAGTTTGTATTGCTTTGTGGTACCTCCTAGACTAGGATTCAATAGTTGGTATTGATTCAGATGAATTTGTAGATTTGTAGATGCAGTGACCTTTTTTTTTGGTATAGAAATGGCTAATGTTCACTCGCCCCTGCTAGTTTGCTTGCTCGCTGTTTTCTTAGTGAAATTGTTGAATTCTTTCGAAATTCATCTGATTCAGATGAGTTTTTAGATGCAATGAAATTATTTTATATAGAAATGGCTAATGTTCAAGGGGCTTTTAATGTAGTTAGTTAATTGCTTCCCCTGCTCTGTCGTTCAGCTCGATTCTTTCTAGTTCCTTGATGCTTGCTTGAGAACATTGCTCAAACGCTTCTCTTTCTAGTTTCCTCTCCCAATTCTTTCTATAGCTGAGTGATATCACCGGCAAGAAAAATCGATTCTGATGATTGACAGGATTTAAAGAGAAAGGAGTTCGTAAATGAGGGAGATTCATGGAGGAATAGAGAAATGAAATGAAATCTCAAAATTTTGGATGAGGGTTAGAGACGGAGTACAAAGAAAGCGACGGAGTACAGAGAGAGCGTGACATTTTTTTTTTCAAGATACACTTTATCTGCCAAATCAGCCTCCACATCATCAAAGTTAGTCAAAATTGTGCATTTATTTAACAGTCAACGTTTTTTAATTAACAGAAAGTGTGACTTTTGCTCCTAAAAATTAACCACGTTGATATTTTTACCCCTAAAAAAAACACATGGTGTTAGACATTCTTGAGAGCAAAGTTCATATACATTTTTGCACTTTACCCTATATTTTACAACAAAGCACTTTCTCATCGTTTTAGAAGCAATCGAAAGCAGGAGAATCTGGAAAAGTTAGTTGCAGTGTGGGTCAATAGTTAATACTCTCTCCGTATACGGCATCATTTGTTGTGCGATTGTATTATAAATTAGGATTAAGACACATATTGATTAATAAAGTGTTACGATATATATAAATACCGAACATAAAAATATTTTAAAGAGAGTAAAAATACAAATGAACGTAATACAATCTTCATTTTGGTCTATTCGCTGAAATATTAAATTATTCATTAATAATTTTCTCCTTTTTCAATTGTTTATTAGTATTCTTGCTCTCTTCAAAACATTTTTGTACTCAATGTTCCTAACGTAACATTTTGTTAGCCAATTTACATCTTAACCCTATAAATTATGTCATATACTTACAATTGAAAGAGTATAATTTGTCCTCTCAATCTGGATCACCAAATAATGAAGACACGCAAATAAGAATAGGAAGATGTGCGTTTGTGGGGTAAAAAGGTAGGCTATCATAGAAAAGCAATAATCGAGGATCTCAGAGATTTGGAGCCGTATACAGACAGTACCAAACATAAAATCCTCCAAAATTAACCTGCAGATCTATCCCCTCCTGCTCACCTACTGTGCCAAACATAAAAACACGCCCTTCCATTGAGGAAAAGACACACATGTCGGGCCCATTTCACCAGCTTCCTCTTCAATTTGTTTTTACTTCAAACGCATCCAAATTGGCATGACCCTGCCTTAGAGTTGTCATCAATAGATGCAGGAACCGCAAGCAGCCCAATGTACATTGCTACGTTGAGTTTTTTTCATAATCGTTAATTTATTATCTCTTATAAATTTTAAATCATATCTGTCAAATTAATCATAGTATTACTTTAACATTTCTTTCTTCTTTCCAATCAATAACCTAAACAGGCTGATGAAGAAAAACGAGAAAAAAATATGAGAAGAGGATTCTCTTCCAATACACATTGTCTCACTCTACATGATTAGAGAAGCTTGGCTTTCTTGACCAGCCTCACATGAACCTTGGTATTTTTTCATCATAAAAATACATAATAATGTAATTTTATACTACCTCTTGTCCTAATTATAAGACAAAGTTGACTTCTTTTAGAAGGATTAAGGAAGCTAAATAAATTACTTAATTGTTTCATATGTTGTGTATTTTTAGATTATATATTAATTTATTAGTCAAACTAATTAGTTTGAAGAAATAAATAAAAATAAAAATACTCTAAAATAATTTAATTAGCTTCCTTAATCTCTCCAAAAAAGTCAACTATGTCTTATAATTAGGACCAAAGGGAGTATAATTTTTATGTCGATATTGATTATGTTCGTTTATAGCACCTCTCATGCTCCTTAACTTTAAGTAAATATCTTTGTTAATTCTACATCTTAAGGACATGAAGCATTATAAGTAGTGTTATTAAATTCAGATTAGATTGACCAATTTGGCTTGAAACTGACAAATCATTTAGTAAACTGGTTTGATCTGGACATTAACTTAGTTAATTTAAAAAAAACATTTTTTATTTATTTTTCATAATTTTATATTAATAACCTTAAAATCTTTCATTTCTTACTGATTTGATGATGAGTTAGTTCTGATTTGACTCTGTTTTAACTTACTGACCCTCAAACCAATACCTCAACTACTTTATTAACCTATCCAATTTTAATAATATTGAATATAAGAATTCGTAGGCGTGTTAATTATTACTCCTCTCTAAGAGTTTTAATTGTCATTTCTCTTATAATAATAATAATTATCTCTCGTCCCAAATATATATACGATAAAACTTATAATTGTTATGAATATACTGATTATGTGGATGTCCATTGACTCCCGGTCTCCAAATATTACAAGATGACATGGGACCCACGCATAGTACCATGCATAGTAGTTTACTATTTGGTGGGACCCACACACAAAATAATACAACTCACGGGAATGCATTCCCGTGAGTGTACAGTTATGTAATTAGGGGAATATTACATCAAATGACCCAAAGTGGAAATTACACTAAAGGCCCATTTTCCTTCTATAAATAGAGGCCTTCTGTAAACATTCAGATTACACTGAAATGAGAACTTCTCTCTACTCTCTCTCTCTCTAAAATCTCTTGTTCTTGTATTTACTTTTCATCAGTTTTATATTACGTTATCAGCACGAAGACTCTACCAAGGTAAGATTTTATTACCATCTCCTTTACTATTTGTTTATTTTTTCTATCTGGGATAATCTTAACCATGATATGGAATTAAAGTTCTACTTTTACCGATTATTTTGAACATCAGGTTCCATGGTTAAGATTTGAGATTATTTACTATTTACTATTCACAGTAAATAGTAATTTTTACTATTCATGTTAATTTTACCTTTTTCAGTAATTTTATATTTCTATTTATTTTGACTCCTTTATGGAAGTCTAGATTTAATATTTCAGTAATTTATTTTTCACTATTAATTGTGAATAGTAACTTTACTATTCACGGTAAATTTATATTTTACTATTTACAGTAATTTATTTATGTTTATATATTCTTTCCACTCCCTATTTATTAATTTATGGTGGCAACATTAAGCTCCATTTGTAATTTAATTTTACTGTTTTATTTATTTAATTCATGGTGGCGATACTAAGCTCCATTTGTTTAATTTAAATTCTTTACTTACTGCTTTATTTATTTCATGGTGGCGATATTAAGCTCCATACTGACTTTATTAATATTTACATTATGCCACTAACATTTAAATTTATGTTACTAACATTTATTTATGCATTTATTTACCTTTTATGGTGGCAACACTAATATTAGTGGGCTCCATTTATTTATGCATTTATTTACCTTTTATGGTGGTGGCACTAATAGGGCTCCATTTGTTTATCTTAATTCTTTACTGTTGCCTATATATTATATAATATATGCATCATCTTTCTTACCTTCGGATGAGATAGGTCTTGCTGTGAGTTTACTCCCATTCCTATCTCATCTTATTTTTATTTTCTTAGCATGTTTATTTACCGTTCTTTAAATTATGTTTTAATTTATAATAAGATTTTATAATATGATTCTAATTATTTTTATTATTTTTAGTTTGAATCATGTCTTCCAACCTTTCAAATCTTGAATTTAATGCTCTTGACATCACCGGGAAGAATTATCTATCATGGGTTTTAGATGCTGAAATCCATCTTCAAGCAAAGGACTTTGGAAAGGCTATATTGCCAGGAAATGATGCGTCCCCTCAAGTAAAGGCTAAAGCTATGATTTTTCTCCGACACCACATTCATGAAAGTTTGAAAACTGAATATTTAACGGTGAAAGATCCATTTGAATTGTGGACTAGTTTGAAAGATAGGTATGATCATCAGAAAACGGTGATTTTGCCTAGAGCTCGTTATGAATGGATTCATCTCAGGTTACAAGATTTTAAAACTGTAAGTGAGTATAACTCAGCTGTTTTCAAAATAAGTTCTCAGTTAAAATTATGTGGTGAAAAAATAACTGATGAGGACTTATTAGAGAAAACTTTTTCTACCTTTCATGCTTCGAATTTGCTTTTACAACAGCAATATCGTGAGAAAGGTTTTAAAAAATATTCTGAGTTAATCTCATGTTTACTAGTAGCCGAGCAAAATAACGAGTTATTGTTGAAAAATCATGAAAATCGTCCCACTGGATCTTCTCCATTTCCTGAAGCGAATGTGAGTGTACGGAATGATCATGGTCGTGGCCATGGTCGCGGTCGTGGTCGTGGCCGTGGTCGTGGACGAGGACGTGGAAATCGTGGAGGTAGAAATAATCATGGTCCTTATCATGGTGGAAGAGGTTATTATAGTCCTTATACCCACCAGAAAAAGATGAACAATGAAGGACAAAAGAATGATAAAGAAGGTCCTTCAAAAGTTGTTGAACATAAATGTTATCGGTGTGGTATGAAGGGACACTGGGTACGTAATTGTCGTACACCAGAACATTTAGCGAAACTTTACCAAGCCTCTATAAAAAAGAGTGTTAATAATGTGGAATGTGATGATAAGGCTCATAAAGATAATGATGTCAATGAGCCAAATGATGATGTTATGTCTCACTTGGAGGTGGAAGATTTTTATGATTAAATAAGTTTTGCAAAAATTGTAATAATTATTTTGTTTCGTTCTGACTTGTTGCCAATTATGTATAATAAATATGTTTTTAATGCATCTTCTATATTGAATATGTTTTGATGCATTTCTTTTCTTTTAATGAAGCTCATGGACATTTCAAATATTGCACACAAGAATGAAGATATATGTCTCATTGATAGTGCAACGACACATACAATTCTTAAAGATAAGAAATATTTTTCACATCTAACAAATTGTAGTACAAGCATCAATACCATAGTGGGTAATACAAGATTGATTGAAGGCTCTGGAAGAGCAATAATAATATTATCCAATGGTACGAAATTTGTTATTAATGATGCTTTGTATTCCTCTAAGTCTCATAGAAATTTGTTGAGTTTTAAAGATATCCGTCGAAATGGATATCATATTGAGACTATAAATGAGGACAATAAAGAATATCTACAAATTGTTACTGTTAGATATGGTGAAAAATATGTTCTGGAGAAATTACCTATGTTATCTTCTGGTTTGTACTATTCAAGTATTAGTACAATTGAAATAAATGTTATGGAAAACCAGAAGCATGTTGATAAAGACATATTTATTGTTTGGCATGACCGGTTAGGCCATCCCGGGTCAATTATGATGCGACGTATAATAGAGAATTCATGTGGACATAACTTGAAACAGAAACAAATACCAAAATCCCATGATTTCTCATGTGATGCATGTTCCAAGGGAAAATTAATTATTCGGCCATCACCAACCAAAGTAGAAAGTGAGTCTCTCACATTTCTAGAACGGATACAGGGAGATATTTGTGGGCCAATACACCCACCATGCGGACCATTTAGGTATTATATGGTTTTAATTGATGCATCAACTAAATGGTCGCATGTGTGCTTATTATCTTCTCGAAACCTGGCGTTTGCGAGATTACTTGCTCAATTGACAAGATTAAGAGCACATTAACCGGATTATCCTATCAAGAAAATACGTCTTGATAATGCTGGTGAATTTACTTCACAGACTTTTAATGAATATTGTATGTCCCTTAGAATTGATGTTGAACATCCTGTAGCACATGTTCATACGCAAAATGGACTTGCAGAATCATTGGTAAAACGATTGCAACTTATTGCAAGACCTTTACTTTTGAAATCTAATTTACCAATTTCTGCTTGGGGCCATGCCATTTTGCATGCAGCAATGTTAATTCGCATCAGGCCAACTAGTTATTTAAAATTTTCCCCCTTACAAATGGTTTTTGGTGAAGAACCTAATATTTCTCATATACGGACCTTTGGATGTGCAGTATATGTGCCTATAGCACCTCCACAACGTACTAAAATGGGTCCTCAAAGAAGAATGGGAATTTATGTTGGGTATAAATCTCCTTCAATTATAAAATATTTAGAACCTTCTACAGGAGATTTATTTACTGCACGATTTGAAGATTGTCATTTTAATGAATCAGTTTACCCAACATTAGGGGGAGAAAATAAGCAGTTGAATAAAGAGATTAGCTGGAATGAATTATCATTGGCTCATTTTGATCCTCGTACAAAACAATGTGAACTAGAAGTTCAAAAGATAATTCATTTACAGAATTCAGCTAATCGAATGCCAGAAGCATTCACTGACCCAAAGAAAGTGACAAAGTCACATATTCCAGCTGCTAATGCTCCTATTCGAATTGATGTCCCTGTAGGACAACCGATTACAAATGAATCAAAAGCACGCCTTAAGCGTGGTAGGCCTATCGGTTCCAAAGATAAAAATCCTCGAAAAAGAAAAGAAGCTAAAATTATAGATGGCCAAGTCGAGGATAATCAAGAAAAAAGCGTAGCTCTGGATGAGCCACTTCATCAAGAGAAATTATCTCCAGAGGAGAATATTGAGGCCCCAGAAGAGATCCAGGTATCTGAAATGTATGAAAATAATGAGATCTCAATAAATTATGTCACAAATAATATCAAATGGAACCGTAATGAAGTCAACATTGATGACATTTTTGCTAATCATATGGCATATGATGTGATGAATGAAGAAGAGGATCATGAGCCAAAATCCATGAGAGAGTGCCAACAACGAAAAGATTGGCTCCTATGGAAAGATGCCATTAATGCAGAATTAAAATAATTGGCAAAACGAAAAGTATTTGGACCTATAGTCCATACACCTAAAGATGTAAAGCCAGTTGGATATAAATGGGTTTTTGTACGGAAAAGAAATGAAAAGGGTGAAATTACAAGGTATAAAGCACGCCTTGTAGCCCAAGGCTTTACACAAAGACCTGGCATAGATTTTGAAGAAACATATTCACCAGTAGTGGATGCAACTACTTTTCGTTATTTAATTAGCCTAGCAGCAAATAAAAGGCTTGATTTGCATCTAATGGATGTTGTGACTGCCTATTTATATGGTTCACTTGATAGTGATATCTATATGAAAGTTCCTGAAGGACTCAAGATGCCTGAAGCATTTAATTCAAATTCACGAGAACAATACTCGATCAAATTAAATAAGTCCCTGTATGGCTTGAAACAATCAGGGCGCATGTGGTATAATTGCCTTAAAGAATATTTGTTGAAAGAAGGGTATAAAAATGACCCGATATGCCCATGCAGTTTTATAAAAAGATCGAGAAATGAATTTGCTATAATTGTTGTTTATGTTGATGATATCAACATTATTGAAACTCCTGAAGAGATTACAAAAGCCATTCATTGTTTGAAGAAAGAATTTGAAATGAAAGATTTAGGTAGGACAAAATTTTGTCTTGGATTACAAATTGAGTACCTGAAGGACGAGATCTTTGTACATCAAGAAACTTATACAAAGAAGGTCTTGAAACGATTTTATATGGATAAGTCACATCCATTCTGTACTCCAATGGTTGTAAGATCTTTGATAAAAGAAAAAGATCAATTCCAACCCCAAGTAATTAACAAAAAAGGTGTAGAACAATTACTTGGTCCAGAAGTGCCATATCTTAATGCTATTGGGGCACTAATGTATCTTGCTAATCACACAAGACCTGATATAACATTTGCTGTTAATTTATTAGCAAGATATAGTTCTGCACCAACACAAAGGCATTGGAATGGTGTAAAGCGTATTTTTCGTTACCTCAGAGGTACTATGGATATGGGGTTATATTATTCAAATGTATCTAAACATGAACTGATTGGTTATTCAGATGCTGGATTTATGTCTGATCCACATGATGGAAAATCACAAACAGGTTATGTATTTACATGTGGAGGTACAGCAATTTCATGGCGATCTATGAAACAAACTATATCAGCCACTTCATCTAATAATGCAGAAATCCTAGCAATGCATGAAACAAGTCGAGAATGTGTGTGGTTGAGGTCAGTAATTCATCATATACGAACTACTTGTCATTTATCTTCTGGTAAAATGGTTCCAACAGTTCTATATGAGGATAATACTGCATGTATTGCCCAACTTAAAGAAGGATACATCAAGGGCGATAGAACGAAGCATATTTCACCAAAATTTTTCTTTACTCGTGATCTTCAACAGAATGGTGAAATAGATATCCAGCAAATCAGTTCAAGAGAAAATTTGGCAGATTTATTTACCAAGTCACTTCCAGAAGCAATCTTTGAGAAGCTTGTCTATGGTATTGGTCTTCGAAGACTTAAAGATCTCAACTGATGTTATCAGAGGGAGTAATACTGATGTTGTCAACAGGGGGAGTTGATACACGTTGTACTCTTTTTCCCTTTTCTAGGTTTTGTCCCACTGGGTTTTTCCTAGAAAGGTTTTTAATGAGGCAGCACTGGATAGTGTATCAATGAGTGATGTACTCTTTTCTTTGGCTAGGTTTTTATCCCACTGGGTTTTTCCTAGTTAAAGTTTTTAATGAGGCACATTCATAAATGGACATCCAAGGGGGAGTGTTATGAATATACTGATTATGTGGATGTCCATTGACTCCCGGTCTCCAAATATTACAAGATGACATGGGACCCACGCATAGTACCATGCATAGTAGTTTACTATTTGGTGGGACCCACACACAAAATAATACAACTCACGGGAATGCATTCCCATGAGTGTACAGTTATGTAATTAGGGGAATATTACATCAAATGACCCAAAGTGGAAATTACACTAAAGGCCCATTTTCCTTCTATAAATAGAGGCCTTCTGTAAACATTCAGATTACACTGAAATGAGAACTTCTCTCTACTCTCTCTCTCTCTAAAATCTCACATTTAGCATTGAATGGAATGGAGTATTTTAGAAGAGTTTTAATTGTCATTTCTCCAATGGAAACAAATCAAGAGATCTGACCACAAATAATTAATTAAAAAGTAAGATTTTTTTTTTTTAAAAAAAACCAAAATAATGGTACGGTAATTAGTTGGCATTATTTAAGAGGGCAAGTCCACATCATGTTTGTGGAAACCTGGGCGAAGGCAAGAACATACAATGGGAGGATGCCAGCGCAGCCAAGAGGGGTCGTGTTCACGTGCGGGGCACGTGAAAGATGACGTAGTAGAATCATCGAGATGGACAATCTGAGACCAGATATGGATGGGCTATGCGGCAATATGACCCGACAACGAGATATAAAGATAGCCCAGCCACGTGAACCCCTCTCACACGTCACTATACCAAATGTAGTTGGCCTCCTTAATTATATTTATTCCATTTCCTGCATATAATCGACTTATGAGAGAGATTATTACATAAGATTCCCCTTTTTGTATCAATAAAAATTTATGCATACATATATAACTATAAAAAATAAGGGAAAATTGGTTATAAGTCATATTCAATAGATACTATTACTTTTCATTTATGTGCAATTTACTCTTAATGGTAAGCAAAAGTCATCAATATGAAAGAAAGCGACTTGCGTATAATTGAAAATATGTTACATTCAATTAAACCATAATTTTTAGTTAATGCAATTTTTAACAAGTGCATTTAACTAATTTCACGAAAAAAAAGGAAAATAGGGGATTGGATTGTCTTAAAATAATATTTCAGTGTTTGTGAAGGGGTGTTACCGTGCTATAAGGTATTTGAGAGTCTTTTTCCAGAGAGGGAAGGTTGTATGTTTCATCAGCTAATATGAGTGGTGTATATTGTTTTTGATTTGATACATGCACCAATACAAATATGTTAACTTAAACCTGAGATCTCATTCAAACGTTACAAGTGATGTTTAGAATTTTTTTTATATTTTTTTTGTTAATGAAAATTTTAGATAAGGAGTTGAGTTGACCCACGATTTAATAGCAGGACAGAATCTCATTTTCTTTTAGGTAATACTAATGTTAGGTAGAACGGGCCGTCTATTACCTTCAGATATTTACTTATACACCCAAAAACTAGTATGCTTCCTCCAACACCTTAATCAATGATAGGGCGACTTCGGCAAGTGCACCGGTCGTTACAAGTAATAATACTTCAATCACTAATTCGCTATTTTTACTTTAGTTGGAATAAATCGAGTAATAAAAGATGAGTTGTAACCAATCTAGAATTTAAAGATTTAAAGAAAGAAAAGAATTCAAGATCAAGACTCGCAAAAGAATGTTTAGAAAAGGATAGTCAGTCAAGAAAAACGTAATTAGGACTTAGAATCCCCCTATGCTTTTTCAAGAATTTGAATTGAATCCCTAATTAATTATTAATCCCATGATTGACGATCAATTCTCTAAAGTTAGACTAAGTCCCAATATCTTGACGCTACCTTAGTCCGTTATCTTTGAAAATAACCTAATGTCTTAGTATAGTATCGTTTAGAAAGATAGATTTAGAAACCAAAATTATAAGATCGCATAAATTCGTAAGCCTATGTCTAGGTCATGCAATTTTATGATGAATTAATGGTTCGAATTAAATGCACCAACATCTCTATTGTCATACATCAACCTAAGAACAATCTAAAAGGTGATTAGTTTTCAAGAAAGCTTTAAGCAAAGGAAATTCATTCAATCACGAAAATCAAGATTCAATCAAGAATTCAACCAAATACTTAAACTCGCACAGGGTTCATCATAGCCTTAACTACAAAAAGGAATTTAGCCAAGCATGGCTAAATTAACAAAATAAAGAAGAAAAGAAGAAGATAGATGAATGGTGCTACAGAAATTGGGGAAGGTTGATTTCCACAATTGCTTTGATCCTCTTTCTCCAATGCCGTAGGGTTGTTTCTTGTGTCAGAAGTTGTTCCTTTTCTTGTTAGGGTTGCCCCTTTTATCTTTTTTGGTTCAATTAGGTTTCCAAATCTCAAAAATCCTTAATTTTCCTTCCTTTTTCGGACCCTAAAAACTTTCTAAAAATTAAAAATAAGAGTTTTCGCACTTCTGACGCCTTGGGAGCCAACTTTGTTTTTCTTCATCAGCTTCTCTTTTTGACCTTCTTTGGAGTCTCCAAATAGCTTTTTCTTGTGGATAAAACCTGCAAAACACACACAAGAATACTTGTGAGGGTATGTCTGACATCAAATCCATATTTTAAAATTATTATTCTTAACCGTTTTAATCATATCAGATCAATTTCATGCTAATCTTGTGCCTTAAAACATGGTAAATTTACGGCTCATCAATCAACTTTAAATAAATGGGTTTCTTTTATTTAAAGGATATATGTACTGCAAACTAATACAATACTTGAAAACAAATACAAACAAAGCCAAATGAAATACAACAAAACAAATCAAATACAAAAACAACCAAACGTACATTAAAAAGTTAAAAGTAGAAGAAGAATCATGGACAATAGCGGCCTTCTTGAAATTCAAACTTAGAAGTGATGATAAAGAAAGTATTGGTTGTAAAACCCACCATAAAGGGCATATCTCCTTATAAGTATTAGTTGCAATTAGAGAAGCTGTACAGGTACCTCATCTTGGGATAAAGAACCTAGAAAATCAAACTTTAGAAAAAAAAGACCCATAAAGTCTTGAAAAAAACTTTTGCTCCTCCGATCAAGCAGATCTGGTGACTTTGACCACACACCTAACAACACATCTTTAAATCTTCCCTTGATAATGCAGATCCAAGCTATCAAGAGATAATTGAATCTAATAACGTTCAAACAATCATCCAACCAAGAGGATTTGAACACAGATCTTACAGATTTATTTATTTCATAAGATAAGAACACCACCACAAAACCCAATACCACAAAAAAATAAACAAAAAATAGATAAATCTCATATCCACAGGTCAAATCTGGAGAAGGAGAGGAAAGGACTAGCCACAAAGATGAGAAAATGCCACAACTGACAAAACTCAAAATGAGAGGACTGCAGATGAAATAATTTGACTCCAAACTACAACTCTGGCTCGTTTGTGGCACGAAAATGAAGCTCGCTGGCAACTTGTGATGGAAACATAAGCCACTGGCGAGAGGTGTTAAAGATGGGAGCACAAGATGCAAAGAGAAGAGGGAGAAGGTGTCGGTTAAACCTAAAAGGAGAGTTTTTTTTTTTTGGATAAAATAAAAGGAGAGTTTTAAATAAATGGGTTTGTGGTAACAAGAGTAACGCTAGAATTGCAATGGACAATGAAATCATTTTGCAAACTCCAAGTGGAAGTGGGTTTCTGGGCCCAAGGGCCCACGGGCAAACGGTTGCTTTTTTATCAGTCTCTCATAATTTTGAAAATCTCTGTTTCTTCCAGAGAGGCCCCATCTCTCTCATATAACAGACACTTGAGACATGACTCCTCATTACACCTATCAATAATTTGCAAGGGCCTTCAAGTTTGGTCTCAGAAATATCACAAAAACACTTCCACAGAAGGAAATAATTAAGTGCTCGCCAAAATTGAACTATTGCTGATTTGATGCCAAACTACATAAATAATTAAATTATGCTTACGTTTCAACTAACAAAAAAGTTGGATAAATTATTGCTGCTATACATGCAAGTGTTGAGGAAGCGCAATATAGAGTGTAACCGATTATATTAGAAAATTACCCAACTAGAAAACAAAGTTTCTAGACGTAATTTAATAATATAATAAGCACCAACTACTATATTTAAATGCAACTAATAAATAATAAATCGGACAAATATAAGAGAAATATCAGATCCTAAATTCACTCCAAATAATTTACAAGTGAAATACTACAAAAGAGGAAGATATACAAATGCCTTGAGAGACAATTGTGGGGTGAGGAATAAGGGAGGGGGAGGCACTCTATTTATACTAAAACCTCCCCCCTTCAAACCCAAAACCCACCGATGTGGGACTTGCCAAAACTCACAAATCTCCACCTTGGCAAGATCTCACAGTCTCAATTTCTCCTATTTACAAATTCTAATTGTAACTTCTATTCAAAACACCATGTTCAACAATGTTGATCAAATCCAAACAATGTTGAAATTTAATAGAAGTCACCACCTTTGTCAACATATCAGCAGGATTGTCATCTGTTCGTATCTTCTGTATTGTGACTCCACCTTCTTCCAAAATTTCTCTTACAAAATGATATCGGACGTCAATATGCTTCGTTCTTGCATGGTAGACTTGGTTCTTTGCTAACTGAATAGCACTCTGGCTATCACAAAATACTGTGATGCTTTCCTGACCAACACCAAGCTCTCCAAGCAACCCCTGAAGCCAAATCGCCTCCTTTACAGCTTCTGTAATCGCCATATACTCTGCCTCTGTTGTAGACAAAGCTACCGTTGACTGTAAAGTTGACTTCCAACTAACTGGTGCACCTGCGAGAGTGAATACAAAACCAGTAGTTGACCTTCTTTTGTCCAAATCACCTGCAAAATCTGAGTCACAGTACCCAACTAGACATTGATCAACACCCTGCTGAAAGACCAATCCAACATCTACAGTATTACAAATATACCGTAGAATCCATTTCACAGCTTGCCAATGCTCCATTCCGGGATCATGCATATACCTACTCACCACTCCAACTGCCTGTGAAATGTCTGGTCTCGTACAAACCATAGCATACATCAAGCTACCAACAGCATTCGCATATGGCACCCTTGACATATATGCTCGTTCATCTTCATCCTTCGGCGACATGTCAGCATTAAGCTTAAAATGTGGGGCAAGTGGGATGCTAACCGTCCTGGTTTCTTCATTCATACCGAAACGATGTAGCACCTTCTTCAAATACTCCTTTTGAGATAAGAAGAGCTTCTTCGATTGTCTATCTCTTGTTATCTCCATGCCAAGTATCTTCCTTGCCTCACCTAAATCCTTCATCTCGAACTCCTTCTTCAGTTGATCCTTAAGCTTCTCAATCTCTGCTTGATTTCTTGAAGCAATCAACATATCATCAACATACAAAAGGAGATAGATAAAAGATCCATCTTCAAGCTTCCGCAAATACACACAATGATCGTATTTGCTTCTCCTGTACTTGTGCCGCAACATAAACTTGTCAAACCGTTTATACCATTGCCTCGAAGACTGCTTCAATCCGTATAACGATTTTTCAAGTTTACATACCATATTCTCCTTTCCAGCAACTTTGAATCCTTCAGGCTGAGTCATATAGATTTCCTCCTCCAAGTCTCCATTTAGAAATGCAGTTTTAACATCCATCTGAACTAGTTCCAAATCCAACTGTGCTACCAAAGCCAACAGAATTCTAATGGAGGAATGTTTTACAACTGGAGAAAATACCTCATTGTAATCAATTCCTTCCTTCTGAGCATAGCCTTTAGCTACCAGTCTTGCTTTGTAACGCACATCACCTTGGTTAGGAAATCCTTCTTTCTTCGCATACACCCATTTGCAACCAATTGCCTTCTTACCCTTTGGGAGTTTGGCCAATCTCCACGTTCCATTCTGATGAAGGGACTGCATTTCTTCATTCATAGCATTCATCCACTCTTCCTTTTCTAAGCTCCGGACAGCCCATTTATAAGTTGAAGGAATGCCATCAGTTGCAATTGAAGTTGCACAAGCCACCATATCCATAAAGCGAGTAGGTTTTCTTACTATTCGTCGTGGCCTGCCGGTTGCGATTGATTCTTGTTGTTGTTGAGGTTCCTGGGTTGAAACCTCCCTTTCAACTGGCTCATCTTCTACAGGAAAGTCTTCTCTCATTTCCCTATCCTTTCTCTGAACTGGGAAAATCAACTCTCCTTCAAACTCCACCTGCTTCGAAGCACCATCGGTCTGTGTGGTATCTCCAGATGTTACCGGCTTCATAATAGTAGTCTCATCAAAAGTAACATCCCTGCTAAACACAACCTTCTCCGTCTCTGGACACCATAAACGATATCCTTTGACTCCAGAAGTGATCCCCAAGAAAATAGCTTTCTTTGCTCTAGGATCCAATTTTGATTCTTTCACATGATAGTATGCAGTTGAGCCAAACACATGTAAAGAATCATAATCATTAGCAGGCTTACCATACCATTGTTCCAATGGTGTTTTACCATCAATAGCAGCAGATGGTAGACGATTAATGAGATGGCTCGCATACGTCACTGCCTCAGCCCAAAATTCTTTGCCCAAGCCAGCATTGGACAACATACACCGAACCTTCTCCAGCAAAGTCCGATTCATGCGTTCTGCCACCCCATTCTGCTGTGGTGTATTTCTTACGGTGAAGTGTCTGACGATGCCATTATCTTCACAAACCTTCTGGAAAGAATCATTCTTGTACTCTCCACCATTGTCTGTGCGAAGACATTTGATCTTCCTGCCTATTTGTGCTTCTATCATCGTCTTCCATTTGAGAAAAATTCCCAAAACTTCATCTTTGGTCTTCATCGTATACACCCAAACTCTTCGAGAAAAGTCATCAACAAAGGTTACAAAATAATGCTTACCTCCCAATGAAGCTGTTTTGGAAGGACCCCAAACATCAGAGTGTACATAATCCAAAATACCTTCAGTATTGTGAATAGCTGTACCGAACTTAACCCTTGTGTGTTTCCCCTTTACGCAATGCTCACAAAAGTCCATGACGCAATGTTTCAATCCTTTCAATAATCCTTGACTTGTTAAAGTGTTCAAGGATTTTCCTCCAGCATGTCCCAAGCGCATATGCCACAACCTGGTTGCTTCTGCATCCTTCTCACTACTGGATGTTACTGCTGCCGTCCCAATAACTGTACTCCCATGATAGTGGTACGTGTTATTGTTCTTCCGAATACCCTTCATCACCACCAGTGCACCAGAGAATATCTTCATTACTCCATTTTCTGCAGTGATCTTGAACCCTTTTGAGTCTAGAGTCCCCACAGAAATGAGATTTTTTTTCAAGTCTGGTACGTACCGAACATCTGTTAATGTTCTGATCAATCCATCATGGTTCCTTAATTTGATTGAACCAATACCATATGCGGTAAGAGAAGAGTTATCTGCTGTGTGAACAATTCCACACTCTGCTTCTTCAAAATCAGTGAACCAGTCTCTGTTAGGACACATATGATGGCTGCAGGCTGAGTCCAATAACCATTCATCTGATGGTTTTGATGACGTTGTTGTAGCCAGTGAGAAATCTGAATTCTCATCATCACAATCAGCTACATTTGAGTCCATATCGGCCTTCACATCTCCAGGTTTGGCTTTGTTCTTCAGCTTCGGACAGTCCTTCTTCCAGTGTCCCTTTTCTCGACAAAAGGCACACTCATCTTTGCTGGGTCTAGACCTTGACTTGGATCTCCCTTTCTTTGATCTCTTCTTCTCCTCAGTACGTCCTCTAACCACTAGAGCCTCTGCCTCTCCACCTTTTTGTTTCTCTTTCCTTCTTTGTTCATGGCTGTACAAAGAAGAACAAACTTCTTCCAGAGAAACTTTCTGCTTACCGTGAAGTAGCGTAGTTTCCAGGTGCTCGTACTCATCGGGAAGTGATCCCAACAACATCAGGGCCAGATCTTCATCTTCAAAAGTCACGTCCAAATTCTGCAAATCCGTCACCAACTTGTTGAAGCTAGTGATATGCTCATTCATTGTGGTACCAGGAACGTAAGTGAAGCGAAACAGCCTTTTCTTCATGTAGAGTTTATTCTGACAGTTTTTCTTCAAGAACTTGTCCTCCAGTGCCTTCCACAGTCTACATGCAGAAGTTTCCTTTGTGTATGGATACTTCTGGTCTCTTGAAAGGTACGATCTAATAGTACCACAAGCAACACGATTCACGACCCTCCATTCTTCTTCCTCCATTTTATCTGGTTTTTTCTCCTCAAGGGCAAAGTCTAGTCCTTGTTGAAAAAGGACATCCAGAACCTCGCCTTGCCACATGCCAAAATGCCCAGATCCGTCAAAAATTTCAACTGCAAACTTCGCATTTGACACTATTCTGGTCAAATACGATGATGAGAACGACGAACCGCTAACATCTGCTGTGGACACATCACTCCTTTTGTCCGCCATTTCTGCTCCAAAAAATTATTTAATAGTTGCCAAAACAAAAGCTCAAAAGTAATTCTTTTCTGATGTGGAAGCTCAGACTAAGCTGCAACCACAGAGCATACTCAGACAGAACCTCGGCTCTGATACCAATTGTTGAGGAAGCGCAATATAGAGTGTAACCGATTATATTAGAAAATTACCCAACTAGAAAACAAAGTTTCTAGACGTAATTTAATAATATAATAAGCACCAACTACTATATTTAAATGCAACTAATAAATAATAAATCGGACAAATATAAGAGAAATATCAGATCCTAAATTCACTCCAAATAATTTACAAGTGAAATACTACAAAAGAGGAAGATATACAAATGCCTTGAGAGACAATTGTGGGGTGAGGAATAAGGGAGGGGGAGGCACTCTATTTATACTAAAACCTCCCCCCTTCAAACCCAAAACCCACCGATGTGGGACTTGCCAAAACTCACAGCAAGTTGGTGATATGTTATGTATGATTTGCAGCTGGTTGGTCAACAGAGAAATTCTCAGTTAATTAATATTCTGAATTATATAGGGATGGTCAAATTAATTAAAATGACCCCAATAATAATAAAGATGATGATGTTTTTTACATGCTGCCTCTTTCTCTCTTACTTTCCCCGAACAGAAGCAACAAGTCTTGGAATTTGGGAATGGATTCTCATCGAAATTGACTTCTAAATCTGCTATGATCTTTTAAGACATATCAGGAAGAATCTTGATATGTGTTTGTCGCATTTCCTGATTTCTTTGTCACGAGAGCAAGTTTTCATTATTTTCAGCACAGATTTAATTGTCGGAAAATTTTCTTGGGGGTTTAAATTAAAAAACAAACAAAAAGACAAACAGGGGCTATGACATCCTCGAATTCTGTCGTGCAATAAAAGTTGTCCGTGCATGCAAACTCCGATATCATGTTCAATCTCAATCAATGTATACAGATTCCGTTTGGATTCTATCAAGTTGGCTGTAAAAATCCTGTTACGTTTTATTTGTATGAGATAGTACCACCCTAGCTATCTTCCAATATAAGTTTATTTTGATTAGTTTTCACTTCTCACATACTATATACTAAAGAATAATAATTATTCTCTCTTTACATTTTCACTTCATTCTCACCTCTCTCCTTTTTCTCTCTCTTTCCAACCAAAATCAAATAAAGATCAAATTATAAAATAGTTATTAATAACCTCTAAGCATATATTTATATTTAAGACTAAATGTTTAATCTATAAATAGAATTATAAATAACCACTGGAGTGGTACATACAAGACTGATACTCATCAGCATCTACTCTGCTCCTTTTTATATTCTCAGTCCCTCAGGGAATAAGACACTTCAGGCAGCAATATCAGTAAATTATAAGTTTTATTAACTTTATAAAATTATAATAAACAACGTCGACCTTTTAAGAAATTAAATTAATAATAATATTTGCATGGTGATATTGGCAATGTCTAGAGACAGTACGTGACAGAAGGGACTACTAAAGAATGGGCGTCCACTCGTCCAGGCCGCTGGCCTCCATCTATCTCCCTCGTTAATTAATTATTCATTTCCTTCGACCTTTCCCATGGACGGCCATTGACCTTTCTTTTCGCCCTCTCATCAAACCAAAATTTTCATAACTAATACTGTTTTGATTATAAATATAGGATATAGTTTATAGTCAAATTGTATAAAATAAAATAATTATAAATTATGTTTTATATTTAGAACTAAAATTAATATATAATTAAATACAGTCTCACACATCGTATAAAATTAAGGGAAAAAATAAATTATATTATTTGTAGAGTACCTTATAAATAATCTAATTTTTCATAAATTTCATATTATTGATATTTAAAAGTGTGTGTGTGAGATACTCTTTTGGTTCACTTTTCTAAATGACGCAAGCCATGCCACCATGCTTTCTATAAAAGAGGAGGTGGGTGAGACTTGATAGAACCCTAAAGCCACGCGTTGTAGTCATTGACATAGATACAGACAAGATGGCACTATAATATAATGAATGACATTATGTCTAATATATTTATTTGTGAAACACGATAAATTAATGGGAGGTGACGACGGATAACTTCAAGAAGCTTTCTCTATATATAGCCTCTCGTGTCCCCCTGAAATGTCCGTGCAGCTATAGTCCAAATGTCTCTTGTAATGGCTTCTAGTGCCAACACTACTGCCCCCACCACTGGTTTGCTAAAACCTCCATCATCTTCATCTGAAGAACCCAAGAAGGAGATCAATAATAATGGGTCTCTGATTTTCGAGTCTGGTTTGCTTCAAAAGCAACCTAAAATGCCTGACGAGTTCGTTTGGCCCTCTAGTGACTTGGCTAGAACCCAACACGAAGAGCTCAACGAGCTGCTCGTAGACCTTAGCGGCTTCATGAGAGGCGACGAAGCAGCCATAGAGAGTGCGGCTGAGCTTGTGAAGGTGGCTTGTGTGAAACATGGCTTATTCCAAATCACGAACCATGGGGTCGACCCGGACCTCATTCGAGCCGCTTATGATGAAGCCGACTTCATTTTCAAGCTCCCTCTTGAACATAAGCTCGGCGCTAAAAGGAAAACTGGAAGTGCTTGTGGCTACTCGATTGCTCATGCAGATCGCTACACTTCCAAGTTGCCATGGAAAGAGACTTTTTCATTTCAGTATCATCACAAAGACGACGGACACCAATCCGAAATTGTCGACTATTTTAAGTCTGTCTTAGGAGGACAACTCGAAACCACAGGGTAAGGTCAATGAACCTCATCATTAAACTTCATATGTATGACGATACCTTTTTTTTACCATAGTTTACCCACACAATTTTTTTTCCACTTTGATAATTCTACAGTTCGAAATACACCTCCATTGTTAATATTTATCTAATTCGATTAAGTTATTAAGTTAAGAAAGTTAGTTAATTTGATTAATATGACATATATATATACCCGCTCTGGTCCTAATTATAAGATAACATTTGGACGTTGGTTTTGGTCTTAATTATAGGACAAAATTTAAATTTTTGTTAATTTTTTCCTAAAACACCCTTATTTTATTCTCTCAAGTGTGTTTGGTTTTTGGTAAGTATATGCATTTAGGTGCATAAAATTTTTCAATCAATAAAATTCTTAAATTGTTGGATTTTAATTTGTTTATCGATGAATTGACATTAATTTACCAATATATGTGTGTGTTTATGTATATACGCACACATATATAGACATACACACGCATTATACATATGTGTGTGTGTGTGTAACATGTGTGTCTATATGTGTGTGTACATACTCACTCTCTCACACACACATATATATATTTGTGTGTATTTATGTGTGTGGATGTGTATACATTGTGTGTGTGTTGGGGGAGGGGGAGGGGAGATGTGGGATTCTGTATTTGTGTGTATTTTTGTGGGGGGTTGTATATGTTTTTTTTTTGGGGGTGTAGATATGTGTGTGCGCATGCGCGCGCATGTATAGACACAAATATGTATATATAGTAAGATCATCATTTTAATTAGAAAGTATGAAATGGAAGATTTTAGGTCAGAGAGGTATGTTAATGTCATTGAAAATTTATATAAGGGCATTTTAGAAAAATGAGTAAAATCAACTAATTTAACTCCCCTCCTTAATCTCCCTAAAATCGGTTAAATATGTCTTATAATTAGAACCGGAGGGAGTATCTTTTAAAGAACCCTTGTCATCTTCCTCAATTATCCTATTTTATCCCCTACTTGATTATAGTTGAGGGGAAATTAAAAAAGATAAATGAAAGAAAGAATGACAAACATGAAAATTGAAAATTGTCTTATATATTTAGGATTAATATCAACTCTTTAAATATATTTTATAAATATTAAAAAAAAGAAGGAGTACTTTTACGAGGGAAACACCGACAAAAAGCTGTTGCGTATAGTTTTAAAGCCTGGATTATAGCTAGATCTATGAATTGTTCTTGGACCCACTGACGACGACCGTAGCCCACAGAAAGTGCTTGATTGAACAAGCAAACCAACTTCACTTTCTTTGCATTTGTTTTTATATAAACTACTTTAGTTTTTTCGTCGTTATTTAATTTAACTTGGAAACGTCTGTGTGTGTGTTTTGGAAGGCGGGTGTATCAAAAGTACTGTGAAGCAATGAAGGAACTGTCTTTTATAATTATGGAGCTGTTGGCCATTAGTCTGGGAATGGATCGTTTGTACTGTAGAAATTTTTTTGAAGATGGTTCGTCATTGATGAGATGCAACTATTATCCACCTTGTAATAGCTCAAGCCTCACTCTTGGAACTGGCCCTCACACTGACCCAATCTCATTGACTATTCTTCACCAAGACCAAGTTGGAGGTTTAGAGGTTCTTTCAGAGGGCAAATGGCTTGCTGTTCGTCCTCGACCCGACGCTTTCGTTGTAAACATAGGCGACACTTTCATGGTACGTACGTTATCTAGTAAACTTTAATATATATATATATATATGATGCTGGTGGGTCCACTGTCCACAAAGTTCTTTTGCAATTCCAGAGTGACCCTTGAGCATTTTGTCCGGGGAAATCAGACTCACAATTAGTATAGCTGAAAGCACATGCAGTACAAGACACAGATATTAAAACAAATAACTTTTTTCATATATGAAACTAATTAATTAGAAGAGACAACTTTCGTCACGGAAGAGATCTCTCTATTGATCTTTGAAAGGACACTTTCTCATTAACAAGGGTATTAGTCTAATTAATTTGTATTGACAATCCTAATTTCATTTATGCTTAACCATAATCGAAAAGGTTTAAAACACACTTTACCTTTCAAAACACTATTATAGGTAAAAGCATTTAAATCACAATTTAAAACAAACCATAGTAGAAAATAGTTTCTTATTAATTTCAAACCTCCCTCTCAATCCTCATCACCTTGGAAAAACATTTTTCCACAAATCCCTTAAGTTTAACTCATTGGGGTTCATGGCACAAAATCTTCCTTCTACAAACCCACTATAGTAAACCAAATATAAGACTTTATAGCACAATCAAAATAGGGGTTAGAAATCCAGCTCACTAACTCGTATTGTAACATATCACTTGATGTAACGAGTGCTATTATCAAGAAATGTAACATGTCTTGTAATTTAATTTGAACTTATCTCAAAGAAAGAAAAGTCGATCATCAATAGATATTACGTACACACACATATATAGTATTGATAAGGACTTAAATTATTTTCGCTGGCTTTGATATGTCAATATTAGGCTGATTAATCAATTAGCTTATATATATTGGTGTGTGATAGGCATTGTCTAATGGGAGATACAAGAGCTGCATGCACAGAGCATTGGTACACAGAGAAAAAGAGAGGAGATCGTTGGTATATTTCGTGAGCCCAAGAGACGACAAAACAGTGAGGCCACCAGAAAATCTGATGGAAAGAGAAGAAGGAAGGAAGTACCCAGATTTCAAATGGCGCGATTTGTTTGACTTCACACAGAACCATTACAGAGCTGATGTTGCCACTCTCGAAAGCTTCATCCTCTGGCTTCGCTCTAATTCTCACCAGTATTAAGATTCATCCACTTTATAGTATTATCACTTTTTTCTGATCTCCCACACGTCTATATTATATTCAAAAAAGGTCCCACTTCTTCTCTCGTTTTCTAGTTGCTTTTTTTTTTTTTTTTGAATTCAAGGGTTTCATGTCATGGTGGTATATGTACCAATACCATATATATATATATATATATATATATATATATATATATATATATATATTATTGCGTTGGAGGCTTGTCTTCTGTTATGATGCTCACACACATAAATAATGCGTATAAGTAATCATCCTGTATACTCGTATTTGTGTCAGCTAAAAGTATGAATTTCCCTGACCCTGTACGTATGTATCCAGTTTATGGCTTTAAGCAAATATTTCATAGGTTTTTGTGTATCAAAATAGTCGTTTTGCCCCCGATATAAACTAATTATAATTTTTTATTAGTGATTTACTGATTTACCATAAATAATGTTTGTGTATGTAAGCACGTGTAATTATGAGAATAAGTTTTATGTTTATATTGAATGTTGATAATATTAATTGAAAGTAATATTTTTATTATCCAAGTGTGATGATGATATTAGTATATTACTACTTTTTTATAAATATTAACAGTTTTCACTCATCATATCAATTATCATAAATAAAATTAACGAAGTATATATGCAATTTATTTTTCAAAATTCATATAATTAATACATTAGAAAACACACTTAAATGATAATTATTGGAACAAGTAAAATTCTAAAATTGAAATTGACCATATAAATTAAGAACAAAGAAGTTATACTTCATTACTTATATATTATTATAACGCCTGCACAGAAATTTTAATTTCTTGTTCTTGAAATTTAGGGAAAATTGATTACAGGGCCCAAGGAAGCAAAATAATTACAAAAAAGGCCCAAGAAACATTCACATGCCAGAAAGGGCCTTTTCTGACATTTTTTCAAAAAAAAGTGTACGGACATAGTTGCTAATTGCTACAGATGTAGTTGTTAATTGCTACAGATGTAGTTGTTAAAATGTAGTTGTTAATTAGACTGATTTAGTTGTTAATGGGGACTGATATAGTTGTTAACCGCTACTGATGTAGTTGCTAACGTTTTTTGAAAAAATGCCAGAAAAGGCCCTAGGGCCTTTTTTGGCATGTGAATGTTTCTTGGGTCTTTTTTATAATTATTTTGCTTCCTTGGCCCTGTAATCAATTTTCCCTGAAATTTAATACTGCGCCCGTCTCTATTACACTAGGTCAAATATTTAGGGTCGGAGGAGTAATTGTATAGATTTTGATTGATAACTAAGATCTCGTACCGAGAGCAATCTTTAGTAAAGCACTACAATTAATTAAGTTTGGGCCACAAACATTCACAACGTCAGAATCCGCGTAATATACGATCACTTATCATCTCTCATTATCTTCATGCAACAAGGCCTTTTGTTTTTAGGGCACCATATCGGAATTCGTTTAATATATAATCCATCAATTTCTAAATATAAAATAAAATTGGTTTTTTAGAGAGTTTGAAGAAGCTAATTAAACTATTTTATAATAATTTTATTTTTATTTTTTCTTGACTAGTAAACTAATATATAATATAAGGATATACAATATTTCCTATGATTAAGTAAATTATTTAGTTTTTTTTAATTACTTCCAAAAAAATTAACTCTGTCTATATTTAGGACTGAAGAGGGTAATTAAAATCATCATCCCCATTTGAAAATAGATAATTCAGCATTCATGTAAATTCTCACGCGCACCGCAAGTATTATGTTCTAAATGGATGCATGTTTTGAATATGGCATTATCAAGCAAGAAAATTTGGAGCTTACTTGGATCTATCGGTTTAATTAACAATATCTTTATGCCTTAGGATATAGTGAAGTCAGTATGGATAAATTGTAAAGAGAAATTTTCAAAACAATTGGTTAATCAATCACTCTAAAATATGGTTTGGATATGAAACCAGTAATTTCTCCCTCAATGTCATTGGAACAAGTGATATATGGGAAGATTCTATTCCGCTCAGCCACCATGACACTTGAGTGTTGGCTGAAACCAGTAATTTAAGGATTAGTGTGAGGGTTTCTATATTTCTCTCAACAAATCATATCATTGATCATGATTTAATTAACCAGTTCGATTGACCGAACCTTATTTCACATGATGGTTGGCATGAGAATATGGAATATAATGTTCACAGGCTTCGTACTTATCTTTTACTCTCTCAAACAGCAATTTTCAATGGTGATAAGTACGAGGTGGGAATAAAGATATTGCAATAGCTTAAAGATAATCTTTAATGGCATGTCAAACCATTCATAATATTGTGGTTACTGAAAAATATTTCCCCATAAGAATATATACCTGATCAACCTGAGGATTTCAACAAATTGGTGGTTATTTTTAACCAATGTAATCCCCAATTTAAGGAAAGAAATTAAACAATACTATACCATGTTCAAGTTTCAAGCAACAAATCAAATATATGCTCAACAAGGTTAAAATGAAAAATAAAAAGGCAAAGACACAAGTAAATGATGAATATGTACTTGGAGACCCATGTATTATCCACTTGTGAATGGAACACAAAGTTGAATAACATTGCGGTGACATCCCGCTAACACATGAAAAAAAAAGTTATAAAATTCCACGAAAAAAGTATGTCTTCAGTGAGGAGGATCACAGTATCATCATGCATGGAAATAGATTATTTATTTAGTTGAGTCATGTGACTATATTTTATTATTTGTTGTAAAAAATAATTACACAATAAAATATTATATATTTTTTTTAATATGAAATGTTGGCATTTGGTTAACATTTATTATTTTATACATTTGATGAAACCTGTAAACAAAAAATAAAGAAATAGATTTGTATTGAATTAGGTAATTCTAATTCCAGGGATAAAAATAAAATGTGCTAACAAACGTAGTTTTGATTCTCATAATGGAAAAAAAAAGTGTTAACAAATGTAAATCTGATTCTCAGATGTCTTCCAAGGCACTGAATTAGAAAAAACGGTTTCATCTCAGAAACAGTGCTAAGGAATAAAAGGTTGTCATACACACCCTAAATAGTAAATACCCTAAATAGTAAATAGAGAGACGAATTAATCTCATCAAGGAATAAAATTTGTACTTGTTCTTTTGCTGTTGCTATTACCGTTATAGTAATCTCTGACGGCTATGTATGTGTCTTCACTATTAGAATATAAAAATGTCTCACGTTGATTAATTAATTAAATAAGATATTATAGGTGTATAAGGTAAAAATTGTATATAATGTAAAAATGGAGTTCATCAGATAATCTAAATATTTTGATAGAAAAATAACATTAACGTGTGCGTTTCTATATATATATATACATATATATATATCTTAAAACTCAATAAGGCATCGAGAGTTATTCGACTTGAGACTAAAAAAAGATTGAAAAAAAGTATGGTAAAGCTGCCTATGAGACTCAGAAAAAGTACAACTTCAGGAAGAGAAAAGGGAAAATTATTGGCATCCAATTCAAAGGTGGGAAATTAATCATAAAAAGGTCTTACACCAAATTCATTCTTCTGTGATTAATTGCAAAATTTATCTTAAAAAAAATCCCATTATCAAAATAACTTTATTAATTGTTAAAATGTCCCTATGAAAATATTTTTGTGAAAATGACTTTTTAAGTTGTCAAAAATTCTCCGAGTTTTTTCTCTGGTGTGTAGAATTTTAGAAACATAGACAATTTTTTATAATATGAAAAATCATTTTGATAACACAATAAACCATTCTGATAACTAGATTTTCATAGAGATATTTTAACAATTAATAAAGTCATTTTGACAACAAGACTTTTTTGTGAAGGGAATTTAGTGTGATATTTTTGTGTGATTAATTCCGTATTTTGGAACTTGACAGTGATTTTAGAAAAAGCCTCACATTGATTAATTAAAGAAGATATTAAAAATACGTACGCCTAATGGAGAAAAAGTCTCATATTGATTAATTATAGATGTTAAAGGTATATAAGGTAAAAGGAGTCCTATCAAATAGTATAAGAAATGGTAAGCTATTTTAATGGAAAGACAACTTAGCATATAACAAAGAACAATAAGAAGCTATATCCCACTAAGAAGCTATATCCCACTAGCTGGGATCAACCGACGCCTTTGGAGATGTATAAAATCATTATAGTTAGTTAATATCCTCATTATTAGTTAGTTAAGATCTTAATAATGAGATAGTTAATCATTGTAAGACCTTATAAATAGAGGTGTAATTGTATGAATCAATGTGTGTAGAATAATGAGATTCACACCATATTAATAGAGAGGTAAATATGAGTCTCTCTCTAGAAAGGGAAGTTCCTCTTATATTATCAGAGTTAGGGTTAGTTTTTAATCACCCTCAAATAAGGAATAATCGTTGTTAAACTAAGTGGCTAGGTTGATTTAATTGGTATCTTATAAACATCTATTTATTATCAATAACCACCCTCAAATAAGGAATAATCATTGCTAAACCAAGTGGCTGGGTTGATTTGTATCTTATAAACATCTATTTATTATCAATAAAAATTCTTCTTGATTTTATTAACAAACCTTTCTTTTATACACATAGTAGGGGAGGGGGCAGGGTTCGACCCCTGGACATGGGGAAGGGAGCCAAACTCCCATACCATTGCGTTACTAAAGCGTTGACTTTTATCAACAAACCTTAATATATACTACCTATATCTAAAAGACTTTTACGTGGAGAGTGGGGTGAGGAATAAGAAGAATACTAAGGAATTGATGAAATAGCTACACGTATTTACTTGTTCAATTACATGCACTAAATACATCAATGAATTTAAAATATTGTGACAATGAAAATTGATAATGTACATATAGATTGTCCCAACCTATAAGCTAGCTATGACATACGAAAAACACAAATCCTTGAATCTTTTCTTCATTTATTACAAAAACGAAGCAAGATTGTTTTTTTTTTTTTTTAAAGTATTGTTCTCGTAAACGCAACAATGTTTCATGCATGTGTGCATGCCTATTATTTATAAAAAGCAGATTGAATGTTTTCTCAAAAAAAGAAGACTTGCAAAGTTTGTTATATATATATGGGGAAAAAATGTTTTCTGATAAAAAAGGAAATGGAAAAATGCATTGTCTTACCAGTGTCCCCCCGAATCAATCTGGTCCTGTTTGATAGAATTTGGGGAGAAAGGTAGAGTATATGGTTGGCCAGAAGGAACGTAGGGAGGCTGATGAGAAATTAGGTTTGTGGAAGAATATACTCTACTTAAAGGCAAATTATTATTATTATTATTATTATTAGTTTGGTCTTGGTGGTGGTGGTGGTGGAGCCTTTGTTCAGAACGTTGTTGTTTTGGAAGATTAAGCTTCTCTCCTTCAATGTCTCTATACTTTTGAAGGTAACATTTCAAAGGGTCCACGTAATCATCAAAACCTAGGATTGAAATGGCCCATATAATATCATCTCCATTGATGGTCTTCCTCTTCTCTTTCTGGCATTTATCAGAGGCTTCTCCGGTGATGAAGCTGATGAACTCTGATACACATTCTTGAACTGTCTCTTTGGCGTCCTTTGAGATTTTCCCATTCGGAGGCATCACTTTCTTCATGATTCTCCCCACATTGGCTATTGGCAGAAACCGATCTTGTTCTTTGTTGTTTGTGCTGCTGCTGCTACTATTATTATTGTTATTGCTTGATGTCTTTAAGGAAGGACTTTCAGGGCTTTCTGAAATGACCCCATTTGTCAAATTGTTGTAGCTCTCATCGTCCATGATGATCTTTAGAGAGATTGAGTGGTATTGGTATGAAGCTATTGGGAAAGAGTAATTTGATGTTGTAATATTTATGGGACACAGGATGAGCTGAAAGAGGGGCATAAAAATAGGCAACCAAAGTGGGTTAGTAAAAGTAAAATAGAATTTTAAAACCAAAAAAAAAAAAAATCTCAACAAGATATATTAGAGGCTTATTTTCACCGGCGAAGGCGCCGGCCGGGGACTTGCCTCTTGACGTGGAAGTGCCACGATCCAGTCCTTCTAAAACACAATAATTAATTAATCACAAGAGGGACATGATTAATATTTTTCAAACATAGCTTACTTAATGGTGTATTCAACTCGAGTCCGAGTTTTGAGTCAACTCGATTGGTCTGGTCCTAACATCACAACCATTGTCTTTATTTCACAACTTGAGAGGGAATCATCAAACATTTAATTAATACCAGCAGCATTGTTGCGTCTAGTTCAAGTTGCTTCATATGGCGTTCCGTTGCTGATAATGATACGACGAATTGACAACACCGCCCCTTCGTGTGAAGTTTTATCTCCAATTGTTCAAGAGTTGGATTGGAATTCACTTTGCTCCTGAATGTATGAATTTAATCATTAATTCACATGCAAATTGTTAAATTTTTAAGGGTGGTGGAATTTTAATAATAAAGTTTTTCCAACCCACGTCTGAAACAAATAAATTTTGGGATTGAGAAAAATATTAATTAGCAGTTTAAAATAAAAAAGACAAATTTACCAAAACCGTTAATTTTTACTAAACACCATTGGATTTTCTTTTCTTATAATTTTACCAATAAAGTTTATCCCGATGAGCATGTGGTACAAATAAATTTTGAAAGGGGTAAAAGTACTAATAAATAATTTAAAATGGTACAAATTCAGCAAAGCCATTAAAAATCTTTAGAGTTTAATTCCCTTATAATTTAGGAGCAGTTTGATCAAATTTAACAGTTTTGTGAATTTACACCATTTTAAACTGTTTATTGGTATTTTTACCTATTACAAAATTTATTTGTGCTAAACGTTGTTTAGGACAAATTTTATTGGTAAAATTGTACTTTAGCTCAATTTTAAATGACTATCAAAGAAAGTCCGCTATTTGAAATGTTTGTTTTAATTAATGACTTTTCACCGGTGTTTTCTTGTTTTCATTAAGCCAAGACCCGTTTCATCACGCTTCAAAGAAGAGCAGAGAATGCATTTAAATAGAGCTAGACTAATAAAAGAATGTAAAAAGCTTCGAAGCTCCAGTCAGTGATAATACTTCAGCTTCGTCTTGCACCAAAAGTTGGATTTTATATTAAGTATGGAAGATAGTATTGGAAATTGACCCAATACATACAGATCCGAACAACATGCTCCAAATTTGAATCAACAATATTAACGTATAAACCTAACAGCGTCTGAGGTATTTTCATTAGGGTGTTTACGTTGCATGAGATTTGAGTTCAAGTAATATGATAATTACCCTAACCAGCACCGAAGAATTTTATTAGGCTTCTATCAATCAAAATAGGCTTTACAATTGCAAGAACTTGATCAAACTGACTGCACGCACCACCAACAACGTTAACAAAAACAAGAAAATGATAACATTCTAAATCGAGGAGATCAAAATCGACAAGCTTCTGACATAACTAATTTTGGCCCCGAAAAAAACGGGAAAAAATTATGGTCACCCTCCTACGGTATCACCTTATCGACATCTTGATCACGTTTGAGATCTTTAGGATGAGCAAGAGCATACAAGAGTGTCTCCTTCATCTTAGGTCGCCAAGTGGACTTCTCGGCGCCCAGAAATCCATTCTTATCGTTAGAGTTACTTGTAAGAATTTTCCAATGCAAAGACTTTACGATCCCCTCAATTTCCTTAATCGTCTCAGATTTGTCGCGAACCAGAAACTTCCCTGATGGCCTCAGAATCCGATCAACCTCGGCAATTACACCTGTCAAATTGCAACTGGACGGGACACCACAAATATGAAAACTTAGCAAGACCAGAGAGAATCAAATCTTGCTAATCTCAGAAATAAACTAGTCATTAGTCATTACTCACCTCTTCTTAAGCTTGGAAAACAGATTATTGGCATGCAGGAGATCATAAGTCCTAGGATAAGTGCTGAATGATTCGCACCAATCATGATATATGCCAAAAAGGCCACGTTCGTAAATAATAGGAAGAGTGTCAGCTGAGTCTATTGGAACCACGTTCATGACCCAAATGTTTAAATCTCTCAAAGCTGCAGCAAAACTGCATGCCAGAAACAGATGTTATAATTCAGAAACAAGAAGTGACTTATGGGGAGAAGAGAAAAAGAGAAGATTTTTGCTCACCCTCCATAAACAGATCTCATATCCATGACATTCCTGACTTTTGACCAATCAACTCCAATCCCATTTAGATAAGACCCAGATACTACATTTTTCCACATTTCATAATCAGCGGTAAAATCTTCGGGGGCAGGCTTTCCATAAACTCCAACTTGGGAACTCAACAACCAGTATGGTGGTTTGGACAGTCTGGCTGGCCATTCCTCTGGCCATTTATATGAACGCTCAGTTGAATTCTCAGGTGCTTTGTGCATACAAGTTTGTAATGGAACGTGCCTGTCACGTCAAAAGGTAGAGACAGCATCAATGTTATAAACTTTAGCAGACAAAAATTGTAATGCAAATTTTTTTTCATTTCTGGCAAAAGGAAGCTTCTCTCCAAATGTAAAATGTCTCCTACAGTCGTCAAATGTTCCTTGCGTTTTAAAAAACCAAATAAGAACTAAGAAGACAAATCTGAAGGTCTTTTTGACAAAAAATTTTAGTGCAATTTGCACTACAAACTACTAGGTCTCACATTTGGGATTGGAGGTAGTATCATTTAATTTGAAGAGAAGAAAAATACCATGCTGCATTAGGATCATCAAAGTCTGGGCAGAGACTAGGCTCATTCTTTGAACGTTTCATGTAGCACTCATTAGATGTTGGCTTCCTGTAAATAGCTATACCTACTTTATTGAGTCTATCCCTTTGGATTGACACAACTTCCCAGCACATTGCTTTTGTTAGAACTTTCATGGCTGCAAATAAATTGACAAAACAAAAATGTCAGAGAAAATACACCTTCAAGCTAAAAGAGGCAAACAAAAGTTTTTTTTTTTTATCTACCTTCCCATATTTCGACATCTTCAGGTTCCTTCTGATAAACAGGAGTAGCAGACCACAAAAACATTCCACCAGGTCGCAGTACTCGATTCAGCTCCAAGAGAAGCTTACCACCTGCAGTTGCACCAAAAGAAGAAAAATATGCTTCCCAAATAAAAGCCATCATGGACTTATCAACATAATTACCTACGCAAGTAAGTAGTCCTAAATCTAAATACCTAAAAACAGAGGATGGACAAAACTATTGCTGTACTAAAACCTCAAATTTGAATGAGCTTAAATTCATCTGACCGCCGCCAAAAGCACAGAAGTCGTTGTTGAAATAATTCTATACAGAAACCTCAAACTAGGATTAATGTGAATTCATCTTGTCACTAAAAATAAAAATGAGGGCATTAAAATACCTTCTATATGCCATGGAACTCTACAGCGTGCACAATGGATGGCGTCAAATACTTTCGCTGGGAAGGGAAGCCTCTTTGTGCCCATAACAGCTGATATAGCGGGAATACCTCTTTCAAGTGCAAATTGTACCTGAGCTTCATGTTCGTCCTTTGGTGCAAATGACATAGTGAGTACATCCCTCTCAAAGATAAAGCCTCCAAAGCTGGCAACACCACAGCCAACATCTAATACCACACGTGTGTGTTTGCCCCACTCAACTTCAGGTACAGACTGCATCAAACTCCCTTATAGTAAGCAAAATGCACAAAAACACAAAAAAAAAAAAAAGGCAGATTACATACCCACAGAACAATGTTAAAAAGAAAGCTGACGAAGAAATTTGAAGTAGTATAGTGGGTGAGAAATACGGGCAAGAAATCAAATAAGAGCATACGCCATTTGTTACTGAACATGTAAATATGGATTTATAGAACATGCAGCAAAATGCAATCCAGGTCTTGTTGATGGATATCAACCTTAAAAGTGACAAATAGAGTCAACGTTGGCAAGATATATGAACATGAATATATCACCTGTTGTATAAAGTCAATGTAATGAAGTGCCCCATGCTGGAACTGAGTTCCACCACCAGGAAAAATAAGGTACTCGCCAGCCATTTTTACCCAATTCTGGTGCCCCTTGTATTGAGCAAGCATAGTGTGTGGAACATTGTGATACCATATCTGCAGGAGCAGAACTTATTATTTCAGGGAGGCGTAAACAACCAAATAGAGAACAACCATGAACTGTGATTTGAGTAAACTCTGGCGCCCCTTAAATTCAACAGGCAAAGCATTTGGAATATTGTCATCCCACAATTGAGGGGAACTTACTATTTAATAGAGAGTAAAAGGTCAATCGAAATGATAACTAAGTAGTAGCATATTAGTAAATTTATACCTTATCTCTGCTCCTAGGCCACTCAATAGGAGTTCTATATCCTTCAGGAAGAGGAACAAGGCAGGTAGGAGCTTCTACAGGACAGTGTCTTTCTCGATGTTCATAGTGCTTAGTATTCCGGAGATTCCTAACTGCTTCCCAGTTGTCAAGGCATGGGATGAAATCAGGACCAGCAGTGACATTACAAAGTTTCCAATTGTATTGACCAATAGGCTGCTTAGATAAATTTTGAGACTCTTTTTCACTCTTTGATTCTGATGCCTGAGTTGAAAAGGACCCAATTTGAGTTCTACTTTCATCCAGAAGCTCTGACTGTGCTCCATGAGGATAAACCGCCTGTGAACTCTGGTTCTGCTCAAAATCATCTGTTTTCTTCTTACTAGAGCTTTCATCAGAGGCATTGTCAGTCCTTTGTTCTTCTGCCTTCTCTTCTATCTTACTATCTGTTGTTTCAATTTGACCATCTGATTGATTTTTATTTCCATTTGAATCTGAATTTCTGTTATCAAAAGAATTATACTTCTTCTCACCCTCATTGGAATCAGATTTATTTTCAACTGCATTATCTTCAGCCTCTCCCATATTAGAAGTTTCCTTCTGATCGTCGTTGTTATCTGTGTTTTCTGGGATATTAGAATTGCTTTTGGAGACATTACTGTCAACCATGGTTGTATCCACAGGCAAATCACCTTGATCATCCCCAGATTGCTGAGAATTGCTCTTGCTGCTGTCAATCGCCTGTTTTTCAACATCAGGCTTTCCTTTTACTTCATTCTTATTCTCCTGAGACACATCTGCATTTTGGTCTGGAACTACAGAGGATGATGTCATCATCCAAATTCCGACCAAGCATAGACCCACAAACGTAACAACAGTCACTGTTGACCAGTAACTTGATGATGATCTTTTGTTGTCTAATCTGGAATATCTCCCTGGTGCCATTTGGAGTGCACCTATTCACTGATAGTTTAGACCTAATCATGAAGGAAAAACAATTAAACACCTCTCACGTCATAGGCTCAGCTTTAGGAAATTCTTGGTTGCCAAAAATTTACTCTATTTTATGGCAAAGTGGCAAAAGCACATCGCATAAAGTGCAAATTCACGTTTGCATTGTCAAGAAAAACCAAACGCACCGTCAAATCTGATATGACTTGCACTTCCGTTTTGGCAAAAGATACAGATGTTCTTCTGATATCATTATATTAAAAGGTAGATCAGAAAGATTTGCATCTCCCGCAGAATATTGTGTGTGGCTTTCCGAAAGTTATGTCATAGAACTCTAGGTGTTGCGGAAGAACATATCAAATATTGTTTGGGAGAAATGTTATGAAAACTACAGCAAACAACTTTTTGCAATTTTGATTAGTAAGGACTTGGAGTTAATGGAGTTTTAACCCGCCCTCGTTATCAAAATAACTTATCATATATTAATGGGTCGAATAGATATTTCTCAGGCCAGCAGAACATAAGCTTTTAAGTTGTTCTGGAATAAAACACGTTGAAAAAAACAGAGAGAAAAAGGAAAACAAAGAACATTGTTTCAACGTTTATTGTCAAGAAGAGCTCTAACCAAATGCCAGATAAACTCCTGCCTACGGAGAAAAAGAAAATAAAGAGAAAAAATCAAGTTTAACGGTGATGCTAGATTCAAACTCAGATACGAACTCATAACGGAAATGTGTGAACTTTGAGGATGAAACAGTGTATGAGCAGAGTAAGAAATTCCGGTTGGAAACGACAACACCGATATATACACCACCCCCAAAGAAAATTTAACAGAGGAACCAACCTTACACCCAAAAAGTATTCACTACAGACAGAATGTAAGACACATGAGAAACAGCCCAAAAAGAAAATCAGCAAAACTAGCAAAGACACGACAAGTACCACATGATACACCAAAAGAAAATAGAAGCTAGAAGAAGTCTGTCCAACTTAGAGCAGCGAAGCATGACAAAGAAAAGAACAGAGAAGCCAAAGATTAGACGACAAAAGAAAAGAAAGGCACCTTGGTTTCTTGGACGGAGGATGAGAAACGGCGACGGCGGCTATTACTAAATATCCATTGCGAAGGAGGCAGAGATAAAAGGATATGAAACGAAAGGTTTAGCACAGGACATGGGAAGGAGGGAATAGACAAAATGAGCGAGAAGATATGCGATTTTATAGGAAGAAGTAATTGTAATTGCTTCGGATATATGGGCGTGGTTAAAGGACATTTATAATGATAATTGATACTCCAAAATATAAGCTTGAAATGGATGAAAGAGAAATTAAAGGTGCGACTTGGAGCGCTATATTACAGAGATTGAGAAAGTGTGGGACAATGAGAGAGAAGCGGCCCCTGTTGCGGGCAATATTATTATTAGTAGGTAACAGTAATTTTACACATTGTAGCTTATTCTAGCCTTTATTATCTTAAACTACAATATCAGAGGCCCTTCTCGTCTCTGATTCTTCAGGATCTATACTGGTTTCACCAATACAGAGAGTTTCTAATTTTTAAACGTTTAACGTAAAAATAACTTTTTAAACAATATCTGCTATAGTTATTTTTTGGGTCAACCAACGTACTAAGATTATCTCACTGCTAAATGATAAGATATAAAAATATGCCAAATTAGAAGCTACCCTCGATTCACGTTAAGAATATACTCAACTAAGGTGGGGTGTTTAGTGGAAGAAGACAGATAGATCATGTGAGGTAGTATGATTTTATACCCTTTTGGTTTACATCATGTATGGGAGTGTTTTTTTTTCCCCTTAATCTCACTTCGTTCGAGATTTGTTTCGTTATTTAATAGGTTTGGCCTAACAAAATTATACTTTTAAGATTTGGAGCTGATATTCACTTGTTTTTTTGGGTGGCCACAAGGGGATCACTTTCTTTCGTTTGATCTGCTGGGTCTTAGTGGCCTGAAAATAAACCAAGAAAGAAATGGGTCGTGTCTGAAATTACTATGCCCATGACATGAAGGTCCACAACTGATCACGACGGCTTGAAGGAGGGAGAGGGACACAACGACGTCGTTGAAGGAATGCTATTCCTCACGTTTCCCAACACGTGATGCGGATTTAAGGCCGGGGATCTGGGGCTGTACGCAAGACTTGCCATATATAATTATAATTAATAAATAGCTTTGCGTGAATTTTTAATGTTAAATATATTGATATTTATTTATTATTCGTGGATATTGATGATTCTAAAAGAATAGTCATAATGGGAATGGATCCAAAGTCTCTTTTTTGGGATATTTGTATGGATCCACAATTTAGAATCTCAAGGACACACACTGACTGACACGGCAGGGATTCAAGTTCAAGTGCGAAGGGCCTGAAAGGTGAGTTATAACTTACCCGGCATCACTGCATGGAGAGGGGGCCCAACTCTTTGGGATTTACACTTGCCTCACTCGAATCACTTTGTGCTTTGTTATTGTATAAGTGTATAACACATACGCACTAGATCCAGCGGAGGTACCCGCGTTCTTGAGTTTAACTGGCGTGGGGTTGGTCTTTCTCACCTTTAGGAAGAGAGTTCGATCCCTGCGTTAGTCAAGGCATTAGGGGAGGTATCCTAGGGGTTTAGGAAGCAATGGTAATGCTGGTAGAGGTGGAGGCATGTGTACTCTCTGACTAGTATTCCCTGTGGACTGGGCTCCAAATGCCCTGTCCTTAGATTGTGGGTGAGTCCGATCCATTTCCTAAAATTTTTATAGCAAAAAAAAAAAAGAACCAGCGGAGTTGGGCCTAAATGGAAGAGCCTCTGATCATTTAAACAAGAGATTTTCAAGTTCTTATGAATACATAAAAATTTTTTGGGAGACGTCCTTGCTTCAACGCATGATAAAATCTTGGAGTGATTGCATACCTTACTATTATTTTTATACCATATATATATATAATACACTAGTCGCCGCCCTTTAATTTTTAAAATCTAACATTGTTAACCTCTATTCTATTAGAATATATCAAATTCATATAAATGGGTTAAGGTGCAAAAATGCACATGTGTTTTACTCTGATGAGTATCTAACACCAAGTGTTTTTTTTAGGTGTAAAAGTGCACATGTGGTTACAACTTAGGTGTAAAAACACTATTTGACCGTTAAGTTTGACTTTTTTTGCTGACTAGGCGATGACGTGACATTTTTGCATATGTGTTGGGTGCTCTTTTTGCCAAGCCGCATCTATGTTTTTGCATCTTTTGTCAAACCACATGTATATTTTTGTACCTTTTGAAATGTCATGTCATCGCCTAGTCAGTAAAAAAAAAAAAAGTCAAACTTAACGGTTAAACGGTATTTTTGCACCTAATTTATAATCACATATGTACTTTTGCACCTAAAAAAAACACTTGGTATTGAGCGCTCTTCAGAGTAAAGCACATGTGTATTCTTACACCTTAACCCCATATAAATTTGTTTAACATTATGAGATAGATCTATCAATTGATTTGAGTCATTTTTTTTTTAATAGAAAAATAACTTCAGCTTATAAATGTATTTAAAAATTTAACCTATTCAGTTATTTGTCTTTATCTTCTCCCCTCCATCACTTGATTTTTCCATATCAGTATTCTTCTTTTTTGGATAGAAAAGGGGCCAATCCGTCCTATCAATATTTATTTATCATCCTTGTAAGATCCTGGGTATAAAACACCTACTAAATTATTGATTAGTACATTAGATGATTCTCTAAGAAACACTTCAAAACGACACAGATTCCTACTTTCCAAATTAAAGTATGCAAGCAATTACTTTCCCTAAGAGAAAGAGAGAGATGTACTTAGATGCTTCTATTAGCTTATTTAAACCACGAATACCAAATCCTGTTTCTGAACCTATTTCACAAAACCACACACCAACACCCAGTTATGTCTGGAGATCCTCTCCCGGATCCATCAAATTAAAGTTAAGCTCAGTCCGTCCAACAGGAGGAAAAATCCATTTGATGTCTTTCACAAAATTTTGTAATTAATCAGGAGAGTTTCAATAAACAAAATGTTTAATAATTTAAACACCAAGTTACACGCGACTCTAAAATTGTGTCGTTTTAAGTAGTTGCTTGAAAAATGACCAAAAAAAACTGCACTATATTTTGTCCAGGATATATCAAAACATTACCTATTTTAGGTAGAATTTAAAGATCAAGAGGGAAAAAAATTGTGGAAGAATGAGAGAGGGTATATTTTTGGGTTTGTTTGAATCTAGAATAGCTAATAAACCAAATAGAAGCATAAATTCGCATCCGATCTTGTAGAATGTGAAGAAATGTTCTATGTCAAATCATCATAGGAAGATCTCCACAAAGGTTTAGACCCAATTAATTTTTCAATTTGCCTTACAAAAAGGATTTAAAACCATGTTTTGGAAGAAAATGGCCCCCTTTTATATCCTTAATATGGAATCAAATTTGGGAGTTAATTCTAATGGGTTGTTTGGTATGAGGGGAGGGGAGGGAAAGTGAGTAGAGGGGAAAAAAAATTGAGTTGGATTTACAAAAATTTCAAAAGTGGGGTAAAAAAGTTTTAAATTAGTTTTTTTTATTCTATTATCTTATATCTTATCTTTGTTAAAATTTATATTCCTACTTCTTCAATGTTTTAATATCCTACTCACAAAAATTTTCTCCCCCCCCCCCACAAAAAAACCTCCCTTTCAAATCCCTCCTACCAAACAACTCCTAAATGTAAGACTTATTTCATATATTTATCAATTTGTTTTTAAATTAATCATATTCCTAATCCTTTAACAATAATCAAATATTTATGAGAGGGAAGGAGGTAATTAAGAAAAATGACTAATTTATCAATTTGTTTTTAAGGAAAATGACTAATTAAGGTAATTAAGACTTATTTCATATATTTATCAATTACGTTTTTAAATTAATCATATTCCTAATCCTTTAACAATAATAAAATATTTAGGAGAGGGAAGGAGGTAATTAAGGAAAATGACTAATATATTTTAAAAAAAAACATATTATATTAACTAACTTAATTAATATTATTAATCCACTTAAAATAATTAATTAGATGTTAAATTAAGGAGCGAACGAGTATTTGCATGAAAAAGGGACTTCCAATAGTTCATAGTAGATAATGAGAACGTACCAATAAGAAAATAAAAGGAGAAATTAACTTTATTTTAATTTTTATTTTCAACTCGCAAAAGCTTATAAAATAATATTGGACATAAAAAAATAAAAATAATTCCCAAATCAGATGGGAGTTAAGAGTTTAATAGGGAAAAAAAAAACTAGATCTATCAAAAGCATAATAATATAATTATGGACGAAAATAATGATTACATCCGAATTCATTCGTGCATTATCTGTCAGGCAACCAACTCATGGTTTGACAACATATTTGATCATTTCAGTACCTGCAAATTCAGACGATGGCCTTCATTATTTCACTGCATGATGACGACCAAGATACATCCCTAAGCTCTAGCTGATCCAGAGGTCAAATTTTAGTTGCCACGCCGACTCTGGCGTGTTCAAGAGAACCGGCCATTAATAGGGTTAATTAATTACGAGGGTGGATATTCTCCTTCAACTGAGCCACCAACGAAACGATCGGGAGCCTGCAAATAAAATACTGCGGGAATTCAAGCTTCTGATATGTACATTCCATAATTAGTAGCACGTGGATGCGATTTTCCACCTCTATTGGTTTGAATTTTAAATTTTGTTCCAACCAGACGGCCACGATCATATATATATATATTGTTTCTCGGTATTAGCATAAATGCAGCATATATGAGAGCATATTATAATACTCCCTCTAGTCCTTATTATAAAGCACCAACTAATAAATCACACAAACCAATAAAAACAGTTAAAGTCAATAAAATTGTCATATAATTTAAGTAATTTCCAATATTATCTCTACTATTTACACTAAACTTTAATATTATATTATTATTACTCTCCCCAATTACCCCTATTAATTATAGACATACATAGAAAAAAATAATCAATGTTCTTTGGAAACAAGCAAGTGCCTTATAAAAAAGATCAAATACATTTGGTAGTTGATGCCTTATATTAAGGACCAGACGGAATACTGCAATCACAATTGCAATATTACCTCGTTGGAATGCATATAAGAACAGAACAGTAACTTTTTGTACTACAGGCGTATGCTGATTAGACAATAATCCTGCATCATTCTTTCGTTGATTATCCATCTTTATACTTTAATTTAAATGTTTACTCTTAAATTCTTGCTGAACTTGTAATTATACGAGTAATGAATAATGAGCGTTAGCATTTTCTTGATGGACAGAGATACTTCTTACTTGTTGGCATGATAATATCATTATCCCAAACAGACAAACCCCGGAAGGGCCAGAATAAGAAGATCTGATGGTCATATTTCGTGATGGTACTAATGGACATTTCCTAGATAAAATGCTAACCGGGCCAAAGATATGTATGTGGGTGCTAATGCATTAGCAGAGATGACAGGAGCAAACATTTATGGCTTGAAAGGGAGCCTTATTTCTCTAGCACTGGTTGCTCTTGTCCTAATCATCACGTTTCAATGGACATGGAAGAAAAAGCCATTTGCCAGAACTTATCTGCCAGCCCAAGAGTGGTTTAATACGCCTTCTGCAGGTAGGTTTGCCTTCCGGCTGGATTTGATCACTACTACATGTGCACTCAATTTAATTAATTGGTCATTCATTTTTGCTTTAAATACAAAAATGAATATGTGTGTCGATGGAAATCCAAAATATGATTCTCCCTAATTTTTATAAGACAGGAAAATATTCCATGCCTCATAAAAATTTCTCTCAATGCATTAGTTGAATTCCTTAAATATACGATATTATTAAGTAATTTATTTAATCTTTTCAAAAAAAAAGTAAACTACATCTAAACTGATAAAAGTACATGTTAGATGGTGGAAAAGAAAAAAACTCCTATCCTCCTATTTAGCATGGTGTCCAAAAGTCTTTAGAAATCCAATGGCCAAGAGTAAAAGCCAAGTGGGAAGATATTAATTGATTTTTGGTGTTTGAAGTAATATGACAAGTAGTCAATGGGCTTTTCTGGGAAAAAAAAAAAAAAACTCATGAGAGAAGCCAAAATTTGTAGTTTGGCGTCTAAACTCGACCACTGTCACACGCTGAACGTGAAGAAATATAATATATTACGAGATTGTACCTATGCCAGAAATACGTGGATGTCCCTTCTTAGTCCATGGTTTTACGTACCCTTCCTTCTTTGCTGCGCAGCTACAGGATTGGTTTCATTTTAACCTCAAGAATGAGCTTGGACGGGCGGATCATATCAGCTGGAATCCTGTTTGGTATTGGAATCTGGATGCTATGGAATTGAAGGAATAAGTCTGTATTCAATCTCGATTTTGTAAGACCAGTCATCTCAGCTTCAATTATTTTGAAATCATCACATCTCTTTGTGATCAATCATAAGCCAAGTAGCAACACCCTTCCCATTTCTTCGACTTACAGTATTTGGTAGCCTTCTATGCAATACTGGGTCAAATTGAACGTGGACGGTGCTACCTCTTGGACCATATTTCCTTGCCTATCTATCTTTGGAATAGGTAGGGGGAGCTCGTCTATATAGACGAGCTTCTAGCCATCTAGATTTGATCGAGATGATTCAATTTTTTTTTTGAAAGAAAAATTAATGGGTAAAGAACCTAAAATAGAATTAATCTTTAAACTAACATTTTTTTCAAAAAATGATTTTTTAATGTATGAAAAAAACAATAACAAAAAATAACAAAAATATTTCAGCCTTCCAGATTTAGATTTGGATAGTTGGGAGCTCGTCCGTATGGATGAACTCCCCCTGCCTATCCTAAGGATAGGCAGAGAACCTGAATCCGCTACCTCTTTGGCCACGACCAGAGTGGACTGTGGAGGGTGTGTTACATGATGCTTTTGGTTCATGAATAGCGGGTCTTTCTTCCTATCTACGTATTTGTGAATCACAAGAATTGGAGGAATGGACCTTGCTCAAAGGTTTACAATTTTCTATAATTTTTTGAAGGAAAATGGTGGAGAAAGTTCTCTGAGTTCATTAGTTTTGCAGATTAAAGCTTTCTCTTGGCGTTCAGGACCTTCAAATAAATCTAATCTCCCGTCTTCAGAACAGAGTTGCAAACCAGCTAGCGAAAAATTGTCATTTACATTCTAATTTCCTTGATTCATGTCCTCCTTCCTTAAGGAGGTTGGTTTTATAAGATTGTATGGGCATTATTTCCCCAACCCCTTCCTTTTTAATTTAAAGGCTATGCCTACATTTATTTAAAAAAAAAAAAAAAGAATTGCACACGTGACTGGGCAATGCCTTGCGTGTGGGCTCCTCCCATTGGTGACCACTTTGGCAGATACTTTTAACAAGTGGCACACTGGGAAATAGAAGTTGCATACGTGAACGTGAAGGTAATTTTTTTTAATTGTAATTTAACTTTATTTTATTAAATTAAAATTAAAATTATTATTTTTAATTATATATTCAATAAAATTTATGTGATTTTCAGTTATGTCACATTTTGATTGATTTTTTGAATAATAATCTAAATAAGAGTTCATTTAAAAAAAAGTCATTTTTGTCACCGTCAATCCAAACATAAATCATGATTACAATCTAACTTTTATTCTATTTTATATTTGCAAAAGCTATTTTTTTTTTTCAAAAAGCAAAAGTTAGATTAAAAATAAGTATTCTTTATCACCTTTATTTCAAAATAACCCTACCTATTAGGTGAGGTTACTAGAGCGCTGCTCAGTCCCAATACTTAGAATAGGATATTTGTGTCGAGTGTCAAATGCATGTGAACTTAATTTGGACTTGGCGTGAAAACAATTTGAAAGTTAAGATAATTCAAGTCTTTTTTTTTTCCTTTTGATGAGATCGTTACTTTAATTTCCTAATCAAAGCGGCATTGTTTTTTTTTTCTTCCTCCTGGAAGTTCCCATCGACATCGTTTTTTTTTTTTGGCCGTTTCCCATCGACATTAATTGCTGACGGTTGCATGACACAAACAAGGGGCGTAGGATGAATGACGTAGTGTACCTCTACAGAAACATTAAAATGTGCCCAAATCCAATTTGAGGCGTGGAATTTCATTTACTTGTAACTTGTATACATATGTATCTTTGTGCCTGTGCGGGGTCATATTCATTTTGTTTGGGGGATGTTGTGAACTGCACCATATAAGTTTGATTTATTAAAGGTCGGGTTTATCTTATTATCTTTTTTTATTATCCATCATCATTTGTAAATCATATTCGTCATCAATACAATATTATTATGTCTTTTATTTTATCTTAATTTCTCAATTAATGGCCCAGATACACATACACTGATGAAAAGAAAAAAGATAAGGATAGCGTCTCCTCCGATTCATTAAAATAGTGAGCTTGTCTCTCACAATGATGCAAATGGCCAAGCAAAGCCGTAATGATGACTTTGTGCTATGAACGCCAGAAAAAAAGGGGAAAGACTCGCGCAAGAAATTTCACAGAATTGAAATTCCTGTCACCCAACTTTACATCCCTGTCCTTCCTGTCCCTTTTTACTCGTCACACAAAACTTGGAGTAATATATAAGTGTGTGTGTGTGTGTGGTTTCATCGGAAGGGCAATGGCGGACAATGCCGAGTTAAGAGGTTCTTTGCAAGAGACGAGGAAGAAGAAGAAAAGAAGTTGCAGTAATAGTGAAAGAGTGATGCCACCTGTGAGAGGGCGTATCAAGCGTCGCATCTTTTCTGGTAGACTCCGTGGAGTTACTGTTACTATTCGTAAAACCTTTAGCTTCTTTTCTTGATGGCTTAATTCTTAATAGTCATTAGAGGCATGCAGGCTATATCCAGGTTCTAAGTTCGTTGTGTTTTGAGTTATTTTCGCGTGTCATTAATGTATAAAAATATAGTTATATTCGTTTTCAGTCCTTTTGTTTACGGAAGGTAGCCACTAGGTGGGTTGATATTGTGTTGTAAATGATAATAGATATTAAGTTGGTAATGGATTAGTGTTATGTAACTCTTATTTTTAGTGGTACAGGTGAGTTCGGTCCTATCATTACGTACATCATCAAGCTCTTGCTTGCCTTGTATAATTCAAAAAATATATGAATATTATATATACAGTATGATCACATTCTTCCCGTGGCATGAGTTTTGTAGGATGTTAATTATTTCATTATTTATTTTCCTTCCTCCTGTCGACGTTAAAGACATATAAGATGAATTGATTTTGGTTTTAAATATAAGACATATATTTCATATAGTTGTTAATCTTTCTTCAATTTATCCATATCAATCATAATAAGAGAGGAAAACAAATGAGAGAATTAAGAAAGATAATTAAAGTGTTTTAAAAAATCATATCATATTGACTAACGTAAGTAAATTTCTTAATTTAATTAAATTAGATAAATTAGAAGGAGTTCTTGTTGCGATCAAGAGGCAACCATGTAGATCAATGTTATAAGACTTTATAATCTCTGTCATCTTTTCAATTAATCTAAGATAATCTTATATCCTATATGTGTTTTAACAAGTAGATCATAAACATATCTCATGAGAATTTCTCTTCGATTAGTTATGGGTTCTTATGAGCACGTAAAGAGTTATAAGTTCTCATGAGTACCATAAAGAGTTACAAGTTATAATTCATAAGCATCGTAAAGAGTTACGTGTTATAACTCATAACCATCGTAAAGAGTTATGGATTAGCAAGACAAAATATCCTAGGCATAAATTTATAAGCACCGTAAATAGTTACGGATTCTCATGAAAGCGGTAAATAGTTACGGGTTATAATTCATAGGCATCATTAATACAAATTCTCATGAGTATTATAAAAAGTTATAGGTTATAACTTACAAACAAAATTAAGGTAAAATATTATAAGTATAATTCATGAGTACAATAAAGAGGGATTCATAACTCATGAGGACTGTAAAAAGATATGGGTTCTACAATAATTAACAATTTTTTTTTTCTTTTTTCAACTTCATAAACAAGTTACTTGAACATTAGACAACACTTATTTTAACTACCAAATATAACCTATATAAGGTAGAACTTAATGATCAAGAGGGAGAATTTTTTTGGGAGAATGAGAGACGGTATATTATATTTTTCGGTTTGTTTGAATCTAGAATAGCTAATAAACCAAATAGAAGCATAAATTTGTATCCGATCTTGTAGACTGTGAAGAAATGTTCTATATCAAATCATAGGAAGATCTCCAGAAAAGTTTAGACCCAGTTAATCTTCCAATCGACCCTACAAAAAGGATTAAAAGCCATGTTTTGGAAGAAAATGGCCCCCTACTGCCTTCAATATGAAGTCTAATTATGGAGTTGATGTTAAATTTAAGGGTTTCTTTGGTTGGGGGGGGATTTCTTATTTTAGTTGGATTTAAAAAAATTAAAAAAGTGGGGTTGAAAGTTCTTAATTAGTTTTTCTTACTCAATTATCTTATATCTTATCCTTGTTAAAATTTTAAAATTTTATGACCCCACTTCTTCAATGTTTTAAAATCCTAATCACAAAATTTTCTCTCCTCTTCAAATCCCTCATCTCAAACAACCTCTAAATATAAGACCAATTTCATATATTTATCAATTTTTCTTAAATTAATTATATTCTTAATCCTTCAACAATAATCAAGTACTCCCTCTGGTCCTTATTATAAGGCACCAACTACCCATAATTTTTTGTTCTTTTTATAAGGCACCAATTACATTTAACTAATTTATTTATTATTATTTTCCTATTATGCCCTTACTTTAACAAACTCATTTAAATCTACATCATTAAAGTAGGGATAAAGTTGAAAACTTTTATCAATTTTAGGCTCATTTAATTACTTAACTTCCATTTTATTGGTTTGTGGGAAAAGGTAGTTGGTACTTTATAATAAGAACCAGATGGAGTATATAGGAGAGGGAAGAAGGTAATTAAGGAAAATGATTAGGATATTTTTTTAAAAAAGATATCATATTAAATAACTTAATTAATATTATTAATCTACTTAAAATAATTAATTACTGTAGGAGTATTTGCATGAAAAAGGGAGTTCCAATAGATAATGAGAACGGACCGCTAAGAAAATAAAGGGTCGTAAATTATGACTGCGCTCATTTAATGGCCTTTTGCTTCTAAAACACGTAACCTGCTTCTCAAGTCTTTTCTATTTGCCCTCAATTCCCGTCCTTTGGCTCAAAACTAACCTGCTTTGGATAAAATAATAAGAGAGGATGAGCATTCTAAATTAATTTTTAATATAGTTATTACCTTAAAATATTTTTCATGGCACCCAATATCTAGCACTCATCACCTCCAAATATTTTTCAATAATATCTAATATTGTGAAAGTGATTTTTAGTGTACTCAACATCATAAAGTATTTTCTGAGTGACTAAGAAAAATACTTCAAGAGCAAAATTGTAATAATAGTTATTTTAAGAGATACTGAATGCTAATGTAAAAATATTTCTGGATGCTGAATGTATGAAAAAATTAATTTATGATACTAAAATGCTTATAGAAAAATAATCTAAGAGACTGAATGCCTTTTTATTTTTTGAAGAAAAAAAGTGCTCATACTCCCTTATATTAGCCAAAATAGTGTAATTTTAAGATAAATGATGTGAGCGGACAAGGAAAAAAAAAAGAAAAGAAAAGAAAAGACAAGCTTGATCTAAAAACAAGACAGTGGAGTTTTCTTCTAATCCAACCCTTAAAAATCATCTTTTAATATGTACATTAAAAAAAAATGAAATATTAATTATTATCTTTAATATAACATTCACCTTCTAATTCAATTTCTTTGTTAGTGTACTTTATATTGAAGGTAGTGGACTCATTTTAAAAGTCTCAATGTGTAATAAATAACATTACGGAATTTCAAGAATTAATTCACAAAATAGCTAGCTAAACATTACTCCCAGAACAACGACTCAGCATTAGTCTTCCACACAAACCACAGATCAGATCAGATATATATGTTGAATCATCTTGGGCTCTATATGAAAAGTGCATTTTTATTTTATACCACGCGGAATTAATTTTTATACTATATCTCCCACCTCTAATCTTAGGGTTAAGGTGCAAAAATACACATAACTTTTTCCCTCAGGAGCGTCCAATACTATAACTTTTTTCTTGGAGCAAAAGTACACATAACATTATGTTTTAGGTGCAAAAATACCACGGGCCGTTACTTAATCAACGTTGACCGTTAATTTGGACTGGAATGAACAGTAACTCGGGTGAAATTACCATTTTACCCTTATTTTAAAGTTAAAATTACCATTTTACCCCTAATTTTAAATAATTTCTTTTTTAAAAAAAACACTAAAATAAACCCTCATCCCCTAGTGAGCCACACCACCGCCGGCAGCCGCCCTCCCCACCGGCGGCCACCTTCTGTGACCTCCTCCGGCGATGGGGCCCAACACTCATTAACCCTCTCAGCCCAGCGAAAGCGCAGAAGCAATACAGGAAAAAAAAAACAGCAAACACGCCATTAAGAAAAGATCTCCCCAGCGTCATTTACGCAAAGAAGTTCCAGCGGAAATCAAGAAAGACAGAAGGATCAGATTTTGCCCATACTTCTTGAGCTCCACGTTGAATACCCGCTGGATGTTTTGCATCGGACTGGACCCTTAAGCTTTATTTAAGATGCTTACTTGGTTCTCATTCTCCTTGCTTCAGCCAAACCGTAAGAGTGTGTGAGACCGAGAGAGGAAGAAGGAGAGTGAGAGTTGAGTGAGAGTCCGAGAGTTGAGAGAGAACTGAAGCCTATCGTTTTCTCTGTTTGGCGTCGGAAAAACAGAGGAAGAAACCAGCAGTTGATCATCGTCGCCTCATCCTGCGCAACGAAGGTAATCATCGGGTCACCTTCTCTTTAAGTTTTCCATCATCTTCCTGTTGAATATGAAGCTTTAAAGGTTAAAACTATGTGTTGCCAACAATGAGAACCAAAACTGAAGTAAAACAGAGACTGTCATCGGGTTCCTTGCTGTCATCATGTTCGTTGAATTTTTATTGCGTGAGTAATGAGAGTTTAATGTCTGGAAAGGAGGAATAAAAAAAACAAACGATGAGCTTGCTGAAAACTAAAAACGAAAACATAAAACAGAGACTGGTTTTACGTCGGTGTAGCTTGATGCCATCGTTCCTGATGCATGAAAATAATAATGATAATAGTTTTTGTGTTGCTGATAGCGTCCCTGTGTTTGGAGAGTGATTAAAAACGATAGATATACAGACACGTTAAGAGTTTGAAAATCTCATAATATTCCTGTTAAACAAAAAAAGAAAAAAGAAATAGCATACTTATGTATCCATTCATAGTCACATTCGTGTAATGAATCTATATGATATTGTGTGTGTGTGTGAGCTTTAAAAAATGGAGCTATTATTTTTTTAAAAAAAAAAAGTCGCCGGTGGAGGTCGCCGGCGGTGGGGAGGGTGTCTGCCGGTGGTGGGGCCCACCGAAGGGGAGGGTTTGTTTTAGGGTTTTTTTTTAAAAAAGAAATTTTTTAAAACTAGGGGTAAAATGGTAATTTCAGTTTAGAACTAAGGGTAAAATGGTAATTTCAACGGAGTTACTGTTCATTTCCGTCCAAGTTAACGGTCAACGTCGGTCAACTAACGGCCTATGGTATTTTTGCTCCCGAAATGTAAGGTTATATGTACTTTTACTCCAAAAAAAAGGTTATGGTATTAGGCGCTCCTGAGGGAAAAGGTTATGGGTAGTTTTGCACCTTAACCCCTAATCTTATTGCCGTTAGTTTTAAAAATATTAAATATTAATATTGCAAACGATAACAAAACATTTTGAAAAACTAGCACTATTAATCTGGGTCTTATATAGCTCAACTGACATAAAACCTCAATTTTAGGAGTTTATTAAGCATGACGTGAGGATGAGTTAAACCTCTTTGTAAAGGGTATGATGAGTGCACAAGAAAAAAAAAAAAAACATTATCCAGCAGCTGAAATATTTTAGGATGCGAATTGCTGCAAAGGAGAAATTAACTCTGCTATTAATTTTTTTATTTTAAATACACAAAAGCTTATAAAATAATACTGGACATAAAAAAATTAAAATATTTCCCGAATCGGAAAGGCGTTAAAGTTTAATAGAAGAAAACTAGATCTATCAAGAGAAAAATGACCTTAAAATACTAAGTGAAATTCTAAAATCCTAAAATGTCTCTTAAAATTTTGAAATAACTTAAAGGTGATATTGGTTAAATTGAAATTTTAAAATGTTTGTGAATTTACCATTTTATTCTCAATTTATAAATAAATAAAAGACTCTCGTCAGAGGACCATCACGGCCCGCCGCAAAAGATTCAGCCTGGACGGACGGCTTGCAACCGTCAATGACTTGAGATTCAGCGAGGTGTTTTTCTTGGTAGGTGGGGGCTGATTTTTTTTTTCAAAAAATAAATATTAAATGAAAGTGTGAGGGTAAGGTTTCTCTTTCATATTGAAAGGGTTAAGTAGCCATTGGGTCACCGCCTTTTAATTTTTAAAATCTAACGTACGTTGTTAACCTCTATTTTATTAGAATATATCAGAAAATCTCACATAAATTTGTTCGACGTGATGAGATAGATCTATCCATTAATTTGAGTCTTTTTTTTTAATAGAAAGATAACTTCAACTTAAATCGGTATTTAAAATTTTAACATATTCAATTATTTGCCTTTATCTTCTAATTTTAACACATTCAATTGTTTGTCTTTATATTCAATTATTATTTGGCTTGATTTTTCTTCATGAGTCTTAAATTCTTTTTTCCCCCGGGTGGAAAATGTGACTGTCCGTCTTATCTATATTTATTCATCATCCTTGTAAGATTGTGGGCACAAAACACCCACCAAATCATTGATTAGTACATTAGATGATCCTCTAGGGGACACTTCAAAACGACACAGTTTACCACTAATCAAACTAAAGTTTGCAAGCCAGCCAGCCATAAAATCACTTTCCCTAAAAAAATGGGAGAGACATACTTAGATGTTTCTATTACCTTATTTAAGTCACGAATATGAAATCCCTGTTTCTTATCTTACCATAATTTCAAGCTTCTAAGAACATTTGGCACAAGAGGAAATCCTCTCCATAATGAGTTTTGTGACTTCTAAATTATCGTGCTATTTTTACACTATATACTATACCCCACCGCTGCATTACAGGTTTTAATTAGTTGCTTGAAAAATGACAAGAAAAAAACTGCACTATATTTTAGGTAGAATTTAATGATCAGGAGGGAAATTTTTTTGGAGAGAATGGGAGAGGGTATATTTTTGGGTTTGTTTTAATCTAGAATAGCTAATAAACCAAATAGAAGCATAATTTGTATCCGATCTTGTAGACTGTGAAAAAATGTTCTATATCAAATCATAGGAAGAGCTCCACAAAACTTTAGACCCAATTAATCTTCAAATTTACCCTACAAAAAGGATTTAAAACCATGTTTTTGGACGAAAATGCCCCCCCATCCTTAGGGAGTTGATGTTGATCCTAAGGGGCTGTTTTGTATGAGGGAAGGGGAGGGATTTTTTTTGGAGTTGGATTTTAAAAAAATTAAATAAGAGGGGTTAAAATTTCTCAATTAGTTTTTCTTACTCTATTATCTTATATCTTATCTTTGTTAAAATTTTATAACCCCACTTTTTCGATTTTTAAAATCCAACTCAGAAAAAATTTCTCTCCCCTCCCTTCCAAATCACTTATACCAAACCAACCCTAAATGTAAGGGATCCATTTTTCCTCCTTTGCTGCTCCCATCCACTGCCCTCCTTTGCATTGAAGGAACAACATTGTTTTGGTGCAAAAACTGAAGCTCTACCTTTTTTTTAAAAAAATATATTTTATGGTATTGACTGGTATTAAAAAGATACTGAATGGTACTGAAAAAAATACTTCATGATCTTGAAAATTTATTTTAGGCATCTTAAAAAAAATATCCTAAAGTATATATATTTTTTAGTACCATTTAGTACCTTAAAATAATTTTTCAAGATCATGAAGTATTTTTTCATTACAAGTCAATATTTTGAAGTATCTTTTTATTACCAGCCAGTATCCTAAAATATTTTTTCAAGATCATAAAATAATTTTTTAAGATCATGAGGTATTTTTTTAGTACCAGTTAGTATCCTTAAATATTTTTTTAGCAACAATCGGTACCCTGGAATATTTTTTCAGGATTCTCAAATAATTTTTTAAGATTATAAAGTATTTTTTTAGTACCGTTCAATATCCTGAAGTATCTTATTATTAGTATCAGTCAATACCTCTAAATATTTTTTAAGGAAAGGGGTAGAGCTTTAGTTTTTTGCTCCAAAACGGCGCTGTTTCATGGCAAAGGAGGGTAGCAGATAGGAGCAACAAAGGAGGAAAACTGGATCCAAATGTAAGACCTATTTCATATATTTTTCATTTTTTGTTTAAATTAATCATATTCATAATCCTTTAACAATACCTCTCTTTCTTAGGTTCAATTGGCAAAAGAGTCAAATACTCTCAACAAAGGAAGAAATTTGATTTTGGAGTTGGTTATAACGTTGAAGGAAGCATTCTAACTTTTGGGTACTTAGGTAAACGCCTGAGAGTAATAGATGACTCACCCTGTCCAACATTGATATCACCTAAGAGAAAAGGAGATTTTTCTCTGCTCTTAGATCCAACATTGATATCACAGAGGAGAAAGGAAGATTTCTCTTGCTTTTGAATCGTAGATGAGTCCAGCTCTTTTCCTAAATTTTTTTTATATATAAAAAATCTTCAACAATTATCAAGTATATAGGAGAGGGAAGGATGTAATTAAGGAAAATGATTAGGATATTTTTTAAAAATATATCATATTAACTAACATAATTAACATTATTAATCCACTTAAAATAATTCATTAGATGTTAAATTAAGGAGCGAACGAGTATTTGCATGAAAAAGGGAGTTCCAACAGTTTATAGTAGATAATGAGAACGTACCAATAAGAAAATAAAAGGAGAAATTAACTTTAATTTAATTTTTATTTTCAATACGCAAAAGCTTATAAAATAATACTGAACATAAAAAAATTAAAATAAATCCCAAATCTGATGGGAGTTAAAGTTTAATAGAAAAAGACTAGATCTATCAAATGCATAATAAGATAATTATGGACGAAAGTAATGATGACGTCCGAATGCATTCGTGCATTATTTGTCAGGCAACCAACTCATGGGTGACATTATGATGCACCAATACGCGTTTTCGGTACGATACGTGATTTCGATACGTCTCCTTACAAAATATTAATATTTCGATATGTTTTGATATGTCTTAGTATTAAATAATATTTTTAATATTAATATTTCGATATGTTTCGATATGTCTTAGTATTAAATAATATTTTTAATATAAAGAATGTATTTCATATTAACAAAATATAAAAAAAAGAGAAAAACACAAGATAAGTGAAGGAAACAACAAAGAGAACCAGGAGAAGCAAGCCAAGCGGTGTCAAAAATGGATGTCGAATATATAACATATGTAATATATTACTGATAGTATATTGCTTTACGTAATATATATGAGAATCTTGTCTCACAATAGGAAATTTAGTCCCTTTGGTGAGTGCTTCTCTTATCATATTGAGGTGAAGAAATATGACCGACAGGTGAGGGAACAAATACTGACGCAAAATTTACCTCAATTTAGCCCCTTGGGGCCAATAAAGAGCATAAACCCACCTACGTGTCACGTTATCGCCCCCTCCATTTTCTATGGCATGTTTTTGAAAAAATTACAAAAAATGTCATTTAAACCTTTCACCAAGCGATTCTCGTTTTCCAGTGTCATGAGCGTGCCAGTGAAGTTCGCGTATCGGATACGTTTCAATCTCGCAATTTCACGTATCGGTGCATCATAACAACATATTTGATCATTCCAGTACCTGCAAATTCAGACGATGGCCTTCATTATTTCACTGCATGACGACCAAGATACTTCCCTAAGCTCTAGCTGATCCAGAGGTTAAATTTTAGTTGCCTCGCCGACTCTGGCGTTTTCAAGAGAACCGGCCATTAATAAGGCATATTTCCTTCTTCTCTTTCCGGTTAATTCGTTTTCCACTTGTACGCCTGCAGTTTATCGATCTGCGATTAATTACGAGGGTGGATTCACCTTCAACTGAGCCACCAACGAAACGATCGGGAGCCTACAAATTAAATACTGCTGGAATTCAAGCTTCTGAGATGTACATTCCCTAATTTGTAGCACGTGGATGCGATTTTCCACCTCTATTGGTTTGAATTTTAGATTTTGTTCCAACCAGATGGCCACGACCATATATACATTGTTTCTCGGTATTGGCATAAATGCAGCATGAGAGCATATTAATACTGCAATCGCAATTGCAATATTATATCGTTTGAATACATAGAAGAACAGAAGAGTAACTTATTGTACTGCTGATGTATTCTGATTAGACAATGATCCTGCGTCATTCTTTGTTGATTATCCATCTTTATACTTTTATTTAAATGTTTAAATTCTTGCTGAATTTGTAAATATACGAATAATGAATAATGAGCATTAACATTTTCTTGATGGACAGAAATACTTCTTACTTGTTGTCATGATACTCTCGTTATCCTAAACAGACAAGCCCCGGAAGGACCAGAAGAAGATCTGATGGTGATATTTCGTGATGGTACTAACGGATATTTTCTAGATAAAATGCTAACCGGGCCAAGGATATGTGGGTGCTAACGCATTAGCAGAGATGACAGGAGCAAACATTTATGGCTTGAAAGGGAGGCTTTTTTCTCTAGCACTGGTTGCTCTTGTCCTAATCATCACTTTTCAGTGGACATGGAAGAAAAAGTCATTTGCCAGAACTTATCTGCCAGCCCAAGAGTGGTTTAATACGCCTTCTGCAGGTTTGCCTTCCGGTTGGATTTGATCACTCCTACATGTGCAATCAATTTAATTGGTCATTCACTTTTGTTTTAATTAGAAAAATGAATGTGTGTGTGTGTGTGGAGGAGATACAAAATATGATGCTCCCTAATTCTTATAAGACAGGGAAATATTCTCTGCCCCGTAAAAATTTCTCTCTATGCAATAGTTGAATTCCTTCGAATAGTATGGATATATATTGTTTATATTATAGAAACTGTATCTATCTGGTAGAAAATACTTATCAGGAGAGGCAGGAGTGAACAGGGCTGCACACTTCTACAAAAGTTATAATACTAATTCTGTTGGCATTTAGTAATTCATAGAAACAAACATGACTTAAAGAATAACCAACGTCCTTGAAGTCTCTTGTGTTTATATAATTGAAGATGCTGATAAATTTGTTCATTGCATAAGTATGTGCTTTTACTTTCCAAACTTACTGGTGAGCAAAATGGATTTAAAATTGCGGTCATTCGTTGGCTTATGATTGCTTGATGAAGCCCCAATAATCCAACGGGAACTGCAAATCTGACAAAAGGTGAAGAAAGCTCTTCAGGTTCCGTCCCAGAATTTGAAACTATTAACTTCGTTGAGAATATTCTATAACACTACCGTTGCTTAGGCTTGCTACCTGAAGCCCCAGATAATCCATTGGGAACTGCAAAGCACACACAAGGTGTAGAAAAATCTCCAAGTTCCATCAACGACGTTGAAACAAGAGAGCACTTTAATAATGACAGTACAGTGCATATAGATTTCATAACAGCGGAATCTCCTCAAACGCAATATGATCAAAATATTTCCAGAAAAGAGGGTAGGTTCTTTTGCTTTTTTTGTTTGAATTATTATAATGAGCATTTGAACATGTCAGTGCATGAATGGGGTATCTGTATCTTTTGGACTTTACATGTATTTGTAATACAACAACAATAACAAGAGGCCTTGTGCAGTCTGTAACTACGCCAAGGGTAGATGGATTGCAGACAGCAGGAGGCCATTGTACTCCGGCTTTGGATGTAAACAGTGGTTATCAACAATGTGGGCATGCAGAGTGACTCAGAGACCAGATTTCTCATACGAGGGATTCCGCTGGAAACCACAAACTTGTGATATGCCAGAGTTTGACCGTTTTGCATTCTTGAGAAAGTAGGTATAACTATTTCTTTCCCTGATATAGTAGTTGAAGTATATTGCTTAAGAAGATTCTGATACATGGCTGTGTTTGCTCAACGATCGCTTATTTTCTGCTGTTTATATTAGATGGCAAAACGACACAGACTTCTCCATGAATACCAATTTGTGGTTGCTGAAAATTTTTTCTTACTTACTATTAGTTTGGTCTCTAGAATGCAGGATAAAACAATTGCATTCATGGGAGATTCACTGGGGCGGCAACAATTTCAATCTTTGATGTGCATGGCCTCTGGGGGCAAACCGAGCCCTGAAATTAAAAATGTAGGATATCATTATGGTCTTATTAAGCGCCGGGGAGCTCCACGCCCTGATGGTTGGGCTTACAGATTTCCAAAGACTAACACCACAATTATATATTATTGGTCATCCACCCTCTGTGATTTGCAGCCCCTAAATATCAGTGACCCCCTCACTAATGTTGCGATGCACTTAGACCGCCCTCCAGATTTCATGAAACGTTTCCTACACCACTTTGATGTTTTGATCCTTAATACAGGCCATCACTGGAACCCTGGCAAGCTTTATGCAAACAGGTGGGTACTATATGTTGATGGAAAGCCGAATGAAGATGAAAAGCTAGCTCAAATGGAAATCGCCAAGAACTTCACTGTTTTTAGTGTTGTGAAATGGCTTGATTCACAATTGCCATCACATCCCAGGCTCAGGGCCTTCTTTAGGACTATATCACCAAGGCATTTCTTTAATGGAGACTGGAACACTGGAGGAAGCTGTGATAATGACGTCCCATTATCTCACGGAAGTGAGGTTGTACAAGAAGGATCGAAGGATCTAACCATCGAGGGTGCTCTAAAGGGTACAAAGATTAAAATATTGGATATAACTGCTATTTCTGAATTGAGGGATGAGGCTCATATCGCACGTTACAGTACCAGAGGAATACTTAATGCCAGCGATTGCTTGCATTGGTGCCTACCCGGAATCCCAGACACATGGAATGAGCTCCTTGTTGCTCTGATATAGATATAGGTCCAAAAGTAAACACCCCCCCGGAGTGGGGGAAGGACAAAACAGAGAATACAGCTTATTGGGAAAGAAAAACTTCAGGTAGTCCCTTTTTTTTTTTAAAAAAAAAAACAAAAGTTCCTAGATAGAAGAACCGTGTACGAAAGTTGAAGTTTTGACCTTACTGAATCATCTGGTTCATGTCTAGAGGCAGGTGAGTTTCATCATTTGCAGGTTTGGATTGAATATGCTCATTTTTTGATACTGAAAATTTAGTTCATTCAAAATAAATATTTTGCTTCATTAGTTTTCTTTGTTCCCTTACTATCATAATACAGCGCAGAGATTGCTATGTGAGAAATACTCCCCAACTCACAACTTCATATCTGCTATCAAATATTATAATCTTTTTAATGTAAGATTCTTGGTTGGTTTTAATGCACCATATTCCATATTGAGTAAGTAAATGCTGTTTTTTTCTTATCAAAGACTAAATGTTAAAATGAGTGAACATACACGAATGGTAGTCAAACGGCCACAATTGCTTATTTAATTTGATCAACCTTTTTCTGGTCGAACATATAAAAGCTGCCTATGCATGCATAACTTCTATTCCTAAGACGGATTTGACTTTTTTTTTTAGATATTAAGAAAATTAATTAAATTATTTTAAAATATTTGTATTTATTATTTTTTCTCTAATTTATTTTGTTTAACTTATAAACTAATATATAACTCAATAATACACAATATATGATATAATTAAATAACTTATTTAATTTTTCTAAAAAAATGTTAATTCTATCTTATATATAGGACGGACAAAAGTACATGTTTGTTGGTGGGAAAAAAAAATCTTCTAATATGTTAGGTGAGTACGACAGAACATAGAAGACTCCCAATACGAGACGAGCTTCTGAGAAAATGGGAATTGTGAGGTCACTAGTCACCAGTGCCTCCCAAGACATAGAATAGGATATTTGTGTTGAATGTCAAATGCGTGCGAACTTAATTTGGATTTGGTGTGAAAACAATTTGAAAGTTAAGATAATTCAAGTCTTTTTTGTCTTGTTTTTGAGATTGTTACTTTCCTAATTCCTAATTAATCGTCTCTCTCACTAAAGCTAATGGCCAAGCAAAGCCTTTCATTGATGACTTTGCGCTATGAACGCCCCAAAAAAAGTGAAAGGCTCGCAAGAAATTTCATAGAAATTCCTGTTGCCCAACTTTATATCCCTTTCCTTCCTGTCTTTTTTTATTCATTACATCACTCTGGTAATGACTGCAAATTTCTATTTAAAATTGTTATATAGTTTTATATATCCTTTTCCATTGATTTCTTAATCAAAATATGATAAGTATATAGTAATTTTTAGCCTTATTTATTCATAAAATGAACATTAGAGGGTGATATGATATAAGGAAAAATGAGTGAATACGATACTTACATAATTACATCCCGCAACTGAATAATAAATATACAGATAATCATATTATTTAAAACATTCTTAATTATATTTTAATTATACAAATGAATAATAAATATAGAAATAATCATATTTAGCTGTGATATATACTTTCAGGAATCAGGATATCATAAAATTTCAGTAACTTATTTTATACAAAAAATAAATAATGCGTTTGGTTAGTTTTGAGGTATGATTCACCAGAATAAATTCCATTTGACCATGGTAAAAAGTAGAGAAAAGCAAAAAAAAGGGGGGGGGGGTTAATTGTTACATTGAAATGGATTCTTAATTTCTTATATGTTATAATTTTAGTTTTTTGCAGTTGCGTTGCTTGAAATAGATGATTTGTTTGTAAATATTTAATTTTATGTCTCCTTTTTTTATGAAAAATTATATCTCTAGGAGGGGGTGGGTTGTCAAATTGTACATTTAATTTGAGTAAATTCGTAAGAATGGCGACTCTTTTTGTGAATTTGAATAATAAACTTGTAAGAGTTTATTTTAACCATTAAATTAAATATGTATTAAGAATATATAATTGAACAATTTAATTTAATTATATTTTAAATTTAAATAATTGAAATTAAATCTACCAACATACATAATTTATCATACTTAATAAAAACAATTGATGAAAAAATTCATATATAAAACCACTGAATATAATTAAATTAAAATAACTAACATGAGTTTAAACATGAGCTAATATGATTTTGTAAGTTAAAAATATAAAAATAAGAAATTTTTTGTAAACTCGCGAATTTAATTAAATTTATAATTGACTCAAGTGTGCTAGTTACTTGACACAATATTTGCAAGTTAAAAGAAGTAAAAACAGTAAGATTCAATTCGCGAGTTTGGCGAAGATGCTTAAACTTAATTAAAAAGATTAACTTGAGCATCTTAATGTTATGAACCACACGATCCCAGCTCTTCTTCCGGCTAGCATATTTGGATTCATACTAGAAAATAGAAATCATCCAGATAAAATGAATTAGTGAATGTCTTGCCGGTTTTGCTTTCCTGAACCGTTCTGTTATTTTATTAACAACAAAATGGTAACATAATGATAAGTTGATTACGACCAACCCGCGTCCCATATTTCGATTATGGCTTCTTCGAGGAAAAATAAGACAAGCAAAATACTACAATATTCCATCTAGAATGACAAGACATTTATCATTATTTTTTCCTATAACCTATTTCCACTAAAAATAATAATAATACATATTTAGTGTTCTTTAGTTATACAAAAATTTTATTTTCATCTCTTAATTTTATAAAATGTTTTTAATTATTTGATTCGAACATTATTAGTTTCGTACATACAAAAATCATCATTAAGTTAAAATTTGAAACATTGACCGAACATCCACAAATGTTGATATAATAAATTTGAATTTTTTAAATAATAATGATTGCCTCATTTGAGAGTGGAGAATAACAATGTTAGGGTTTAATCACACAAATATACCTTACAAAATTAAGGGAGGGATAAAATATCAGCCAACTATTGATTGAATATTACAAAGGGAATCAAAGCTGTAACCTCTCACTTATTAAAGAGCTCTTATACTACTAAGCTATAAGGCCATTAGCAAAAGTAAATATCTTTAATTTACATGTTAAAATTTTTGGGTCCTAAGTGCCGTTTTCTTTTTATCTGGCCTCGAATTGAAGCATAGTCTTATCATCCCAGGATTTCTTTGTTATTATTTCGACGGGATGGCGGAGAGGGAGATAAAAAAGTCAACTGAATCAAGGTCTCTGTCTCAGGCCAGGCATGCATTTTCCACGTTCGTTGACTTGTGTATCTGCCTCCCAAGTCCTAACCCAAATTGTCAACCTGGGGTCCGCTTTATTAAAGTATCGCGTGCCTCAAACGTTCTATGCTAATCACAAGAACTTGCTCCGATCCAATCTCACCCAACCACTATATATACACCAACACAGCTCATATTTCTTCCACGCAAAACTCAGAGTAATATATGTGTATGTAGTTTCATCGGAAGGGCAATGGCGGACCATACCAAGTTAACAGGTTCTTTGCAGGAGACGAGCAAGAAGAAGAAGAGAAGAAGTTGCAGTAACAGTGACAGAGTGAACCCACCTGGGAGAGGGCGTATCAAGCGTCGCATCTTTTCTGGCATACTCCGTAAAATTTCTGTTACTATTCGTAAAACCTTTAACTTCTTTACTTGATGGCTTCATTATTGATAGTAATTAGAGGCAAGCTATCCAGGTTCTAAGTTCGTTGTGTTTTAAGTTATTTTCGTGTTCAGTTCTTTTGTTTTCGGAAGGTACGTAGGCACTAGCTAGCCAGCTAGGTGGGTTGCTATCGTGTTGTAAATGACAATGGATATTACCATGTCCGTGGTAATGAATCAGTGATATGTAACTCTTATTTTTAGTGGTACAAAGTGAGTTCGGTCCTATCATTACATCAAGCACTTGCTTGCCTTGTGTAATTCTGTGAATATTATATATACAGTATGCTCACATTCTTTCCGTAGCATTAGTTTTTATAGGATGCTATTTCGGTATTTTCCCTTCCCGTTCTTAATATAAGACATATATAGAAAATTGATTTTGGTTATATAAATATAAGACATATGTTTTTATAGTTATTAATCTTTTTCTAAGTTGTACATTCATATTATACTCTAAAACTATTGTAAGAAAAGATGATAAAGGAGTATTTTAAAAAATACATATCATGTAATTAATTTAACTAAATTGTTTAATCTAATTAAATAAAATAAATATGTATTATATTAAATACAGAAATATTAATTTGTCACCAGGAGCTTAGCAATCAAAATCCGTATTCATGGTGTTGAGGGGAAAATGGGAACTCGATTTTGTTCCTTTCCAAAAGTATCACATGCAGTCAGATGTCGTACAGCGTCAAGAATCAGGTAAGGTTCATCGAAGTTACTCGATGCAACAGATTGACAAGTGCTTACGTGGTTTGTTTAATATTTTATTTCATGGGTTTTAGCAAAAGAGAAGGAAATTAAAGAGACGCGTTTCATTAATTTGTCTCTCTTGAGAGGGACATGGACGATCTGATGGAACATGAGATCAACGTCAATAATTCAACACGAAATTCCCTCGCTCTCTTCCCCTAAACTTGTTCGAGCTCGCGGGTTCAACCCACGTTGACATTGAAGTCCATAGCCTTCACATTGTGAAAACGCCCTTAGTTGACTTTTAGGTCTTTAGTTCACAGCTTTAATTATTAATGCGCTAGCTTGGTTCTGTATTTAATTGACACATACACTCTGATATTCCACCGGCTCGCCGAATAACAAGAGAATATGGAAAAATGAATAAGGAGTGAATTTTGTTAGAAAGTGGTATAACTTACATCATAATTATAATTAGTGACAAAATAATTACAATATGGCAAAACAAACTTTTCAAATCTTGTACGGTGCTCACCCTTATTTTCAAATTTTGTAACGTGTGCATGCACGTCGCGTAATTGATCATACAACTGATCAGTACCAATTGATCAAATGAGTTCATGACAAAATTGTAAATATGCGGTTGAAAGTGGTGAATTATTCGTTGCCAAGTGTGGCGTACATTCTTAAAGCAACATTGAAAGGACCTCCAAAGAGGGACGCTGCCTCTGTATCAGCTAGTATATTATTCACATTAAAGCACAATTCCTATTTCCTAACAATCAAACTGAGAAGTATGATCTAATAAAAGTAGAAATTGTCATCCTCATCAGGAAATAAAGGGCGACTGATATGATTTTGGTATCCAGCATCTTTCATATTATGGACTAGTTTACTGATTATTTCATATATATATATATATCTCCGCAATCTGGCCATGGTTCTTGTCCTTGGCTGTAATATAAACACATGTCTTCTATTTCTTACCTCAAAACGACAAAGTTTACCACTAATCAAACTAAAGTTTGCAAGCTAGTCAACCACAAAATTACTTTCCCTAAACAAATGGGAGAGATGTACTTAGATGTTTCATGTAGCTTATTTAAGTCACGAATATGAAATCCCTGTTTCTTATCTTACCATCATTTCAAGCTTCTAAGAACATTTGGAGTAAGAGGAAATCCTCTCCATGCACGATGAGTTTTGTGACTCCTAAGTTATTGTGCTATTTTAAAACTATATACTATACCACACAGTTGCATCACAGGTTTTAATTAGTTGCTTGAAAAATGACAAGAAAAAAACTGCACTGTATTTTGTGCAGAATATATCAAAATATAACCTATTTTAGGTAGAATTTAATGATCAAGAGGGAATTTTTTTTTGGGAGAATGAGAAAGGGTATATTTTTGGGTTTGTTTGAATCTAGAATAGCTAATAAATCAAATAGAAGCATAAATTTGTATCCGATATGTAGACTGTAAAGAAATGTTCTATATCAAATCATAGGAAGACCTCCACAAAAGTTTAGACCCAATTAATCTTCCAATTTACCCTACAAAAAGGATTCAAATTAAAACATGTTTTTGGAAGAAAATGGCCTCCTCCTATCCTTAATATGGAATCTAATTAGGGAGTTGATTCTAACGAGTTGTTTGGCATTGAGCGAGGGGAGGGGAGGGGAGGAGGGAAAAAATTGAGTTGAATTTAAAAAAATTAAGTGAGGTTAAAAGTTCTTAATTAGTTTTTCTTACTCTATTATCTTATATCTTATCTTTGTTAAAATTTTATATCCCTACTTCTTCAATGTTTTAAAATCCTATTCAAATTTTTTTTCTCTCCCCTCCCCTCCCTTGCAAACTTCTAATACCAAACAACCTCTAAATGTAAGATTTATTTTATATATTTATCAATTTTTTTAAAATTAATTATATTCATAATCCTTTAACAGTAATCAAGTATATAGGAGAGGGAAGAAGGTAATTAAGGGAAATGATTAGGATGTTTTAGAAAAAATATATCATATTAACTAATTTAATTAACAATATTAATCTATTTAAAATAATTAATCAGGTCAATTAAAAACGTAGGATTATTTGCATGAAAAAGGGGGTTCCAATAGTTCAAGTAGATAATGAGAACGTACCAATAAGAAAATTAAAGGAGAAAGTAGCTAGCTCTGATATTAACTATTATTTTCAATGCATAAAAGCTTATAAAATAGTACTGGACATTAAAAAAACTAAAATTATTCCAAATCTGAAGGGAGTTAAAGTTTAATAGAAGAAAACTAGATCTATCAAATGCATAATAATATAATTATGAACGAAAATAATGATTGCGTCCGAATTCATTCGTGCATTATCTGTCAAGGAAACCAACTCATGGGTGACAACATATATATTTCATCATTTCAGTACATGCAAATTCAGACGATGGCCTTCATTATCTCACTGCATCACGACCAAGATACTTCCCTAAGCTCTAGCTGATCCAGAGGTTAAATTTTAGTTTCCTCGCCGACTCTGGCGTTTTCGAGAGAACCGGCCATTAATAAGGTACATTTCCTTCTTCTCCTTCCGGTTAATTCGTTTTCCACTTGTACGCCTGCAGTTTATCGATCTGCGATTAATTACGAGGGTGGATTCACCTTCAACTGAGCCACCAACGAAACGATCGGGAGCCTACAAATTAAATACTGCTGGAATTCAAGCTTCTGAGATGTACATTCCCTAATTTGTAGCACGTGGATGCGATTTCCCACCTCTATTGGTTTGAATTTTAGATTTTGTTCCAACCAGATGGCCACGACCATATATATATATATGTATGTATGTATATATTGTTTCTTGGTATTAGCATAAATGCAGCATGAGAGCATATTAATACTGCAATCGGCAATCCCAATCGCAATCGCAATATTATATCGTTGGAATACATATAAGAACAGAAAAGTAACTTATTGTACTGCAGATGTATTCTGATTAGACAATGATCCTGCGTCATTCTTTCGTTGATTATCCATCTTTATACATTAATTTAAATGTTTAAATTCTTGCTGAATTTGTAAATATACGGGTAATGAATAATGAGCATTAGCATTTTCTTGATGGACAGAAAAACTTCTTACTTGTTGTCAGGATACTGTCATTATCCTAAACAGACAAGCCCCGGAAGGACCAGAAGAAGATCTGATAGTGATATTTCGTCATGGTACTAATGGACATTTTCTAGATACAATGCTAACCGGGCCAAAGATATGTGGGTGCTAATGCATTGGCAGAGATGACAAGAGCAAACATTTATGGCTTGAAAGGGAGGCTTATTTCTCTAGCTCTGGTTGCTCTTGTCCTAATCATCACGTTTCAGTGGACATGGAAGAAAAAGCCATTTGCCAGAACTTATTTGCCAGCTCAAGAGTGGTTTAATACGCCTTCTGCAGGTTTGCCTTCCGGTTGGATTTGATCACTGCTACATGTGCACTCAATTTAATTGGTCATTTTGTTTTAATTAGAAAAAAGAGTGTGTGTGTGTGTGTGGAGGAGATACAAAATATGATCCTCCCTAATTCTTATAAGACAGGGAAATATTCCCTGTCCCGTAAAAATTTCTCTCTAACAATAGTTGAATTCCTTCGAATAGTATGGATATATATTGTTTATATTATAAAAAAAAAACATTGATATATCTTATTGAACATTTTACAGTGTATATACATTTAGAATGGCAATTTATGAAAAGAATACAAGAAGTATTTTATTTAAGAAATAAAAAAAATTAACAAAGAAATACATGACCTATATTATTCACATAATTTTTTTCTATGTATATGAGATATTACATAAAGTAATGTTATCAAATATTTTCTTAGGTTCTGAATCTAACATTATCAGGCGGAGAGGCAGGAGTGAACAGGGCTGCACACTTCTACTAAAGTAATAATACTAATTCTGTTGGCATTTAGTAATTCATAGAACCAAACATGACTTAGAATAACCAACGTCCTTGAAGTCTCTTGTGTTTATATAATTGATGCTGATAAATTTGTTCATTGCATAAGTATGTGCTTTTACTTTCCAAACTTACTGGTGAACAAAATGGATTTAAAATTGCGGTCATTCGTTGGCTTATGATTGCTTGATGAAGCCCCAATAATCCAACGGGAACTGCAAATCTGACAAAAGGTGAAGAAAGCTCTTCAGGTTCCGTCACAGAATTTGAAACTATTAAATTCGTTGAGAATATTCTATAACACTACCGTTGCTTAGGCTTGCTACCTGAAGCCCCAGATAATCCATTGGGAACTGCAAAGCACACACAAGGTGTAGAAAAATCTCCAAGTTCCATCAACGACGTTGAAACGAGAGAGCACTTTAATAATGACAGTACAGTGCCTATAGATTTCATACAAGCGGAATCTCCTCAAACGCAATATGATCAAAATATTTCCAGAAAAGAGGGTAGGTTCTTTTGCTTTTTTTGTTTGAATTATTATAATGAGCATTTGAACATGTCAGTGCCTGAATGGGATATCTGTATCTTTTGGACTTTACATGTATTTGTAATACAACAACAATAACAAGAGGCCTTGTGCAGTCTGTAACTACGCCAAGGGTAGATGGATTGCAGACAGCAGCAGACCATTGTACTCCGGCTTTTGGATGTAAACAGTGGTTATCAACAATGTGGGCATGCAGAGTGACTCAGAGACCAGATTTCTCATACGAGGGATTCCGCTGGAAACCACAAACTTGTGATATGCCAGAGTTTGACCGTTTTGCATTCTTGAGAAAGTAGGTATAACTATTTCTTTCCCTGATATAGTAGTTGAAGTATATTGCTTAAGAAGATTCTGATACATGGCTGTGTTTGCTCAACGATCGCTTATTTTCTGCTGTTTATATTAGATGGCAAAACGACACAGACTTCTCCATGAATACCAATTTGTGGTTGCTGAAAATTTTTTCTTACTTACTATTAGTTTGGTCTCTAGAATGCAGGATAAAACAATTGCATTCATGGGAGATTCACTGGGGCGGCAACAATTTCAATCTTTGATGTGCATGGCCTCGGGGGGCAAACCGAGCCCTGAAATTAAAAATGTAGGATATCATTATGGTCTTATTAAGCGCCGGGGAGCTCCACGCCCTGATGGCTGGGCTTACAGATTTCCAAAGACTAACACCACAATTATATATTATTGGTCATCCACCCTCTGTGATCTGCAGCCCCTAAATATCAGTGACCCCCTCACTAATGTTGCGATGCACTTAGACCGCCCTCCAGATTTCATGAAACGTTTCCTACACCACTTTGATGTTTTGATCCTTAATACAGGCCATCACTGGAACCCTGGCAAGCTTAATGCTAACAGGTGGGTACTATATGTTGATGGAAAGCCAAAAGAAGATGAAAAGCTAGCTCAAATGGAAATCGCCAAGAACTTCACTGTTTTTAGTGTTGTGAAATGGCTTAATTCACAATTGCCATCACATCCCAGGCAGGCTCAGAGCCTTCTTTAGGACTACATCACCAAGGCATTTCTTTAATGGAGATTGGAACACTGGAGGAAGCCGTGATAATGACGTCCCATTATCTCACGGAAGTGAGGTTGTACAAGAAGGGTCAAAGGATCTAACCATCGAGGGTGCTCTAAAGGGTACAAAGATTAAAATATTGGATATAACTGCTATTTCAGAATTGAGGGATGAGGCTCATATCGCACGTTACAGTACCAGAGGAATACTTAATGCCAGCGATTGCTTGCATTGGTGCCTACCCGGAATCCCAGACACATGGAATGAGCTCCTTGTTGCTCTGATATAGATATAGGTCCAAAAGTAAACACCCCCCCGGAGTGGGGGAAGGACAAAACAGAGAATACAGCTTATTGGGAAAGAAAAACTTCAGGTAGTCCCTTTTTTAAAAAAAGAAAAAAACACCTAGATAGAAGAACTCTGTATGATAGTTGAAGTTTTGACCTTACTGAATCATCTGGTTCATGTCTAGAGGCAGGTGAGCTTCATCATTTGCAGGTTTGGATTGAATATGCTCATTTTTTGATACTGACAATTTAGTTCATTCACAATAAATATTTTGCTTCATTAGTTTCCTTTGTTCCCTTACTATCATAATACAGCGCAGAGATTGATATGTGAGAAACATCATACGCGATTCAAATCCTTCTAAAGTGAATCATTTTGAGTCGTTTAAAATAATAATCTCATCTCAAGCGAATACTCCTCAACTCACAACTTCATATCTGCTATCAAATATTATATTATTTCAGGGTTAAGGTACAAAAATACATATGAGATTATTTTCCATGTGCATCCAATGCCAAATGTTTTTTTAGATGTAAAAGTCACTATGGACTTTTCAAATAGGTGCAAAGGTCATGTATGTATGTTAAAGTTAGATAACTGCCATTAATTTTTAAAGTTTTAACCAGATGGTGTCCATGTGTCACTTCTTCCTTGAATTGCTAGGGACGTGGCAGTTGGAGGCAATAATGGAGTCAATTAAATTCGAATCCTACCCCCTAAACCAACATTTAATCTCCACTCTCATTTTATTATAAAAAAAAAAAAGGTCTCAACTTTGCTGTCATGACGATCCAGACGAAGAGCAAGGAGAAGGTGAAATCAAGAGGAAGCTTGATGGTGGCTTCTTCGGCTTCAAGTACTGGGAGATGCAGAAGAAGGATCATGTTGATGAGAAGGGATACGAGGGTCTGACAAGATATTGAAACCACGGGTTAGTCACACTATGGTGGATGTCATGGACATATGGCAACCCAGATAGGAGGTTTTACAGTTGCTGGAACTATTACCAAGTATGATTTTAAGGATATTGAGGAAGGTTGAAGTTGTGGGCTGGTTCATTTTTAATGGGGGTGACAGAAATTTATAGGATGGGGGCTGTGGGTTTTTCGCTTGGCACGATGCCAAGTTTGGAAAACGGGGAGTGCAATGATAAAAATTTTGTTGAATGACATAAACAAGCTATATGATGATAACATGGAGTTTTGACAAAGGGAATGACACCGAAAAGGTCTATGAAGAGCTTGTTACAATCCATGGCGATGTAATAAAACTAAAAGATGCAAATGAGATCAAAGAAAGTGAAGGGTGATGAAGCTGCTTCATCAAACACACACACACACATTCACATTCAAGTAGATTCATGAGATATGAAGAAGATGACTAGAGCGAGAGAGAAGAGAGTCGGGTGATTACGATCTAGAAGTTGTGTTGGGGGGTCGAAAGGATAGGTGGTGAGAGTGGTGGTGGAGGAATGGTGGATGGGGGAGGAGGCGCTCATGTAGCTAGTTGACCAATGAATTGATTTTGGTGGCTCTATTGATGTTGGGGGTCTTTAAGAACTTGTTCCTGGAAATGGGGATGAAGCCGATGCCAGGTGGGGCGGCGAGGGGTTTTGAGCAGCAATGGTGAAATTGAAGGAGTTAAAGATAGCGGTGGTCAAAACAAAGGATAATGACGATGAAGATGTTGAATAAACCCACACTTTCATGTCTCTCCAAAATAAACCCATGCTTTCGTGTCCAACTGCTTTGTATATATAGAATGATGATCAATAACTCCTCCTGGCAAAACTAACGTCTTCTACCATTAACAAAAAAGTGACTTTTACATATATTTTGTTATCACAAAGTGATTTTTGTCTCTTAAAAAAACATTTAGTGTTTAACGTTGTTTTAAAAAACCACATATGTATTTTTTAATATTGACCCATTTTTTTAATGCAAGATTCTTAGTTGGTTTTAATGCACCATATTCCATATTCAGTAAGTAAATGCTGTCTTTTTCTTATCAAAGACTAAATGTTAAAATGAGTGAACATGCACGAATGGTAGTCCAACGTATACTCTGCCTATGCATGGATAACATAGGGTTAACTTTTGTTAAGATATTAATGAAATTATTTTAAATATTTATATTTATAATTTTTTTCTTTAAACCATTTTACCTAATTTATAAATTGATAGATAATATAATTAAATAATTTATTTAGTTTCCTTAATCTTTTTTTAAAAAATAAGCTATAGTTTATATGTAAGATGGGAATGAGTACATGTTAGGCAGTGGAGGCCAAAAAAAAAAAAAAAAACTTCTATATGTTAGGTGAATATGACACAACATCGGAGACTCCTAATATGAGACGAGCTTCAGGAAAAATGGGCATGGGGAGGTCACTAGCTGTGTGCTAAGTCCCAAGACATAGAAATGGATATTTGTGCTGAATGTCAAATGCGTGTGTACTTAATTTGGATTTGGCGTGAAAACAACTTGAAAGTTAAGATAATTCAAGTCCATTTTAATTTTAATTTTATTTTATTTTTGGTGATTGTCACTTCCCTAATTAGCATAAAATTGGCACTGTTCATTTTTCGACAGTTCTCATCAACATTGTTTTTTTTTTCCCCAATTGACTTGGGATCACGTTTGGGCTCTTAAAAGTTTTTCTTCAAAAAAATTTGATTATATTTATAATATAATAAATGAGATTGTGATAATTTTGTTCATATTAATTATACCCATGAAGATAGAAAGGGAAGAAAAAGTTAAAAAATATCTAATCATAAAGAAGAGTAAAGTTGAAAATTTACTCCCATAATCATTGAGTTTTTTCCCCTATCTACCTCTCTTTGCTATGTGAGATTTAGTCAAAATGATTTATAAATAGGATTATAGTGGAGTACATACCTTTTAGTTCGTAAATCATGATTAAGAAACTTTAGAGGCTCCAATCATTATTTTAAATACTCTATCTAATCTTTATTATAAGGCACCAACTAATAAGTGTTTTTTATTCTTTTTATAAGGCATTTGTAAGTTTCCAATGTGCAATTAATTTATTTTTTCATGTTTGCCCGTATTTAATAAGGATAATGGGAGAGAGTACAATATTTGAGTTTATAATAGTTAGTATGGATAATATTAAAAATCACTTGAATTTTAAGATAACTTTAATGCTTTTAATTAATTTTATTGATTTATAATAATTGATAATTAGTATTTTATAGAGTAAGTATTACTGAGGATTGCATGACACAAACAAGGGGCATAGGATGAATGACGTAGTGTACATCTAGAGAACCATTAAAATGGGCCCAAATCCAATTTCAGATGTGGAATTTCATTTATTTGTAACTTGTATAAATACATACCAGAATATATATCTGTGGGCGGTGTCGTTCATTTTTTGGGGGATGTTGTGAATTGTGCCGTGTGAGTCCGATTAATTGTCAATCTCATTAATGCTAGGGGCCAAGCAAAGCCTCACATTGATGACTTTGCGTTATCTATGATACCAATTACAAATTCTTATTTCTGAGCAAAAAAAAAAATTACAAATTCTTATAAATAAAATTAATTAAAAGCATTAAATTTTTCATAAAATTGAAGTGTATTATTCTTACTAACTACCATAAACTCAAATATAGTACTCTTCCATACCACTCTTATTAAATATGGGCAGACATGGAAAAATACATTAATTGCACCTTAAAAACTTACAAGTACCTTATATAAAAAACAAAAAACACTTGATAGTTGATACTCCGTCCGGTCCTAATTATAAGATATAGTTGACTTTTTTAGAGAAATTAAGGAAGCTAATTAAATTACTTTAGAATATTTTTATTTTTATTTTTTTCTTCAAACTAATTAATTTGACTAATAAAATAATATATAATTTAAGAATATACAACATATGAAATAATTAAGTAACTTATTTAACTTCCTTAATTCCTCCAAAAAAAAATCAACTTTATTTTAAAATTAGTCCTGGAGAGTACCTTATAACAAATAACAAAGATAAGAGGAAGTATGAAAGCCCAAAAGAGGGAAAGGCTTGCAAGAAATTTCGCAGAAATTCCTGTCACCCCACTTTATATCCCTTTCCTTCCTGTCTATTCATTACATCACTGTGATATTGACGGTAAATTGCTATTAATTTTTTTAAAAAATATTTTTTTCTTTTCCCATTGGTATTTTAGTTAATGTTATCTCCGGTCTCAATTATAAAACCGATTTAACTTTTTTTAAAAGATTAAGAAAATTAAATAAGTTACTTAATCATATTATATATTATGTATCTTTAGATTAATGTTAATTTATTAGTTAAACTAATTTATTTTGAGAAAAAAATAAAAATACTCTAAAGTAATTTAATTAGCTTCATTGATTTCTCTATAAAATTTAACTTGATCTTATAATTAGTATCAAAAGGACTATATGATAAGTATTTATTATTTTTTAGCTTGAACATTAGAGGGTGATATAAGTAAAAATGAGTGAATACGAGACTTACATGATTACATCCCACAACTTAATAATAAATATACAAATAATCATATTATTTAAAGCATTTTTTTATTATGGTTTAATTATATAAATGAATAATATAAATAATCATATTTAGCTGTGATATATACTTTCAGGAATCAGGATATCATAAATTTTCGGGAAAAAAAGTTGTCAATTCAGTCACTTATTTTATACAAAAAATAAATAATACGTTTGTTTAGTTTTGAGGTGTGATCCCCAGGATAGATGCCATTTGACCCTGGGAAAAACAAGAGAAAAGTACAAAAATAAAATAATAATAATAATAATAATAATAATAATAATAAACGCGATCAATTATTACATCGAAATGGATTCTTATATGTTATAATTTTAAATTTTTGCAGTTGCTTGAAAAAGATTATTTGTTTGTAAATATTGAATTTTATATCTCCTTTTATATTGATGTGGTTAGACTCTTAGAATTTAGAAAGTTAATCTTGTAAGTTTGAGTAAATTTGTGATAGTGATGATATTTGGATTCGGCTATGGTTCACTTTCCTTACCATTCTCTTCTTTATCTCAACTGTGGATTAAAATCTCTTAGATCAAATGATGTATAAAAATATTAATAAAGTATTAAATTATTAAAAAATATTTAAAAATAATATTTTTATACATCATTAGATTTGAACCGTTGAGATTTCAATCTATCGGCTAAGATGAAGAAAAGAATGGGAAGATAATGCTAAGGGAAGTGGACCATAGTCAAACCCATGATATTTGTTTTATGTACTCAAATAGTAAACTCGTAAGAATATATTTTTCTCATTAAATGTGTATTAATGATATATAAGTAAATAATTCAAATATATAAAAAAGACCATAATTTAATTTAAATAATTGAAATTAAATATATCAACATTTCTAATTTATCATACTTTATAAAAACATTTATGTAAAATTCATATATAAAGTCACTAAAAAGAATTAAATTGAAAAAGCTAACACCATTTTAAGTGCGACTTGTAAAAATGGTAAATTAGGTGCAAACTCATAAGTTTAATTGAGTTTACAGGTGATACAAGTTTACTAGTTACCTCAACATGATTTGTGTGTGTTTGGGATAGTGGTAGAAAAAGTAACTTATTTGCAATCTAACTTATATAAAAATAAGATTAGATAAAAGTTAGATTGTATAATATGATTTATATTTGGATTATCGGCAATATAAATAAGTAGCTTTTGCGAAATTGAAATTTGTTTGAAATGGTGTAGTATAAGTGGTTTTTGAGATAATTATAAAATTAAAATTGAAATTTGAAAAAGAAAAATGCTAACTTGAAAAATTTAGTAACGCTAAACTACATAATTTAAATCCGCTGAAAATTTAATTGGTTAAAATAACCTAAATAAGAGTATTATCATGATTTTGTATATAAAAATTATTAAGTAATTCTTACTAATTAAATTTGTCATGGACCAAAATCAGAGTACTATCCTGTAGTATTAACTTTTAAGTGAATTTATATTTAAGAAATTTTTTTTTATCTGTAATAATTTATAATATCGACCATAATAGTATTTTAGTTTAAGAAACTGGGATGCAACATTTTTTTTTCATACGTTACTTTTTCCCATGAAAAACGAAAAGCAAAATTTTAGCTTATAGCTTAAATTGTTTTTTTTTTAAAAAAAAAACTCAATTAAAAAAAAGTCATGACAATTCTCTTCAAAAAGCTACTAAAATTACCCATAAGCACTTTTAAACATTAAAAAAGCTACTTTTGTGAGGGTTGAACGTCATCCTAAACACACCCAAAGGTGAAAAAGTAATAAGATTAGAGAGTCAACTTATAAATTTGATAATAATACTTCAACCCAATTAAAAAGATTAAGTCAAGCACTTTAATGTCATGAAGTCATGAAACACACGATCCCAGCTCTTCTTCCAGCTTTATTTTGTATTTTTAGCATATTTGGATTCATACTAGAAAATAGAAATCATCCAGATAAAATGAATTAGTGAATGTCTTGTCGGTTTTGCTTTCCTGAACCGTTCTGTTATTTTATTAACAACAAAATGGTAACATAATGATAAGTTGATTACGACCAACCCGCGTCCCATATTTCGATTATGGCTTCTTCGAGGAAAAATAAGACAAGCAAAATACTACAGTATTCCATCTAGAATGACAAGACATTTATCATTATTTTTTCCTATAACCTATTTCCACTAAAAATAAATACATATTTAGTGTTCTTTAGTTATACAATTTTTTTTATCTCTTAATTTTATAAAATGTTTTTAATCATATGATTCGAACATTATTAGTCTCGCTAACATTAAAAAAAAAATCATCATTAAATTTAAATTTTAAACATTGACCGAACATTCACGAATGTTGGTATATTAAATTTGAATATTTAAAATAATAACGATGGACTCATTCAAGAGTGGAGAATAACAATGTTAGGGATTAATCACAAAAAGAATATTTTATAAAATTAAGAGATAACATATCAATAAGCTGTTGATTGAGAATTACAGGAATAACCATTATTAACCCATGATTATAAGTGGGATTAAAACTGTGACAACTCACTTACTAAAATGTGCTTATGTCACTAAGCTATAAGGTCATTGGAAAAGGCTTATGGCTTCAATTTACATGTTAAATTTTTTGGGTCTAAAATGCCCTTTTTCTTTTTATTTGACCTCAAATTAAAGCGTAATTTTATAGTCATCCCAAGATTTCTTTGTTTTTGTTTTTGTTTTTCCACCGTCGTTAACTTGAGTATCTGCCTCCTAAGTCCTAACCCAAATTGTCAACCTGGGGTGGGTCCTCTTTATTAGATTATCGCGTGCCTCAAACTTTCTATGGTAATCCCAAAAACTTGCTCCAATCTCAACCAACCACTATATATACATCAGCACAGCTCATATTTCTTCCACACAAAACTCAGAGTAATACATGTATATGTAGTTTCATCGGAAGGGCAATGGCGGACAATACCAAGTTAAGAGGTTCTTCGCAGGAGACGAGGAAGAAGAAGAAAAGAAGTCGCAGTAATAGTGAAAGAGTGAAGCCACCTGTGAGAGGGCGTATCAAGCGTCGCATGTTTTCTGGTATACTCCGTAAAATTACTGTTACTGTTCGCAAAACCTTCAAATTCTTTACTTGATGGCTTACTTATTAATAATAATTAGAGGCAAGCTATCCAGGTTCTAAGTTCGTTGTGTTTTAAGTTATTTTCTTGTACGTCATTAATGTATGAAAAAAACAGTTATATTCGTGTTCAGTTCTTTTGTTTGCGGGAGCTAGGCAGTAGGTGGGTTGCTATTGTGTTGTAAATGAATTGATATTATCACCATGTCAGTGGGAATGAATTTGGGAAATGTAACTCATGTTTTAAGTGATACAATTGAGTTCGGTCCTATCATTTCATGAAGCACTTGCTTGCCTCGTGTAATTCAAAATATATATGAATATTATATATACAGTATGCTTACATTCTTTCCGTAGCATTTGTTTTTATAGGAAGCTATTTCCGTATTTTTTTTCTCCCTCCTGGCGACGTATAAGATAAGAGATTTGGTTTTAAATATAAAACATTCTTTTTATAATTGTCAATCTTTTCATAATTTATTCATATTGTTCTGTTATAGAATAAGATATATTAGGCTTGACTTAGGAACAATGCACAGGCCTACGTACCCATGAGAGTGATCAAAGTCCACGTAGTTCAATAATATAGAATAGACGTTAGCCAAAGGGAGTAGGGTGTGTGCTTTGTGTAAGGAGAATAGTAAAGAGGCAAAGTGTAAATGATGTGTACTTTAGGGTTTACCATCTATTTATATAGGGTACCTTAGGGTTAGGGTTTGCTTGCTTCTTATTGGGTCACACCTTGGTTGGGCCTAATATTTGAATCCATAACACATACTAATACAGAAGAGGAAAAGAAATGAAAAAATTAAGACATATTATTAGGGTGTTTTAAAAAATATATGTTGTATCGACTAACTTAACTAAATTTTTTAATTTAATTAAATTAAGTAAATATATATTATATTAAAGATTAAAGAAAGTATTTATTTTTCAACAAGAGATTAGTAATCAAAATCTCTATTCATATTGTTAGTTCAGAATAGCGACTAGAGCTTTTAAAAACATCTTTTCAATCATAATTTATGATATAAGAGATAAAAATGGGAGATGAGTTTTACCTAGATTTATATAAATAGGCACTTTTGAGTGTCCCAAACGTTAAAAGTTGGGACTCGATCTTGTTCATTTCCGAAAGTGTTACAGTCAGATATCGTACAGCGTCAAGGATCAGGTAAGGTTTTTGTTTTTGATGGATCAGGTATGGTTCATCGAAGTTACTCGATACAACAAATTAACAAGTGCTTACGTGGCTTGTTTATTATTTCATTTCACGGGTTTTAGCAAAAGAAGGAAAGGAAATTAAAGAGACGCGTTTCATTTACCCCTTGAGAGGGACATGGAGGATCCAATGGAACATGAGATCAATGTCAATAAAGCTCCCTCACTCTCACTCTCTTATCCTAAACTTGTTCGAGCTTGTGGGTCCATAGCTTTCAAATCTTGCACAGTTCTCACCCCTATTTTCAAATTTTGTAACGCGTTCGTGCATGTCGTGTAATTTGATCATACAGAGTACTGATTGATCAAATGGGGTCATGACAAACTTGTAAATACAGTTGAAATTGATGAATTCGTTGCCAAATGTGGCGTACACTCTTAAAGTATAAGAGACAACATCAGCACTAAACACCATTGAAAGGACCCCCAAAGAGAGACGCTGCCTCTGTATCAGCCGGTATATCATTCACATTAAAGCACTATTCCTATTTCCTAACAATCAAACCGAGAAGTATGATCTAATAAAAGTAGAAATTGTCATCCTCATCTGGAAATAAAGGGCGACTGATATGATATTGGTATCCAGCATCTTTCATATTATGGACTAGCTTACTGATTATTTCATATATCTCCGCAATCTGGCCATGGTTCTTGTCCTTGGCTGTAAATTCATGTCTTGTACTTCTTACTTCAATCCAACTGCAAGCTGCCTCTTTCTTTAGGCCTCTCTCCTCCATGATTCTTTTGATTCTATTTGCATCATTCCATCTTCCTGATGATGCATATATGTTTGACAGCATAACATATCTAGCTGTGTTTTCAGGTTCCCGCTTGAACAAAGCTTCTGCAGCACTCCTTGCAACTTCCAAATTCCCATGGACTCGACAAGCACCCAATAGTGCTCCCCACATGGCAATGTGATCTGTACCATCCGGTGTCCTCTCGATTAGATCCATTGCTTCCTCGAGTCTGTTTTTCCTCCCAAGTAAATCAATCAATATAGCATAGTGATCAAGTCTAGGCTTCACGCCATACTGCTTTTCCATCATGTCTTTCAACTCCAGTCCTTCATTATCTAAACCTGCATGGTCACAAGCAGATAGCAAACCTAGAAATGTCACATGATTAGGCTTTACATTGGCTTCTATCATGCTTTTGAATAGGGCCAGCGATTCCTCACCACAGCCATTCTGTGCAAACCCAGTTATTAATGTGTTCCAAGAGATTATATCCCTCAAAGGAGTCGTCTTGAACAAATTTTCAGCTGATTTCATGTCCCCGCACTTGCTGTACATGTCAATTAAAGCATTAGATATATACACATTAGATAAGTAGCCATTACTACAGTTTCTGATAATGTGACCGTGGACTTGTTTACCTCTTCCAACAAGTGCCATATCTGCACAAGCACTCAATACGCTGACATTAGTTGGAGCACTGGGCCATACCCCTTCTTTCAGCATTTGCACAAAAAGATCCAAAGCTTCCTCAACACGCCCATTTTGAGCAAAACCCGTGATCAAAGCAGTCCAAGACACGGTATTTTTCGTCGGCATTTCATTAAATATCCGACAAGCCTCTTCCAATCTAGAAGCTCGTGTGTAAACCACAATCATCGAAGTCCAAGACACAACATCTCTCTCTGGCATTCGACAAAATATAGAACTCGATATGTTGGGCAGGCCACATTTCCCATAAGCATCAATCAAAGCATTGTTAAGGAAAGCGTTCACCTCCAAACCATTTATAACTGCAATCCCATGGACTTGACGCAACCAATAAAGGGAAGCCAAAGAGGCACAACTGCCAACTATACTAACGAGCGTAAACTCATCTAATAGTAAACAATCATAATCCTTCTGCATCTTCCAGAAAAGCTTCACTGATTCCTTGTGAAGCGCATTATGTGTCAGACCAGCGATCAATGAATTATAACTGATGAGGTTTGGTTCAGGCATTTTATCAAACAGTGAGTGGGCTCTGTCAAACAAACTCATTTTACAATAGTGAAAGATCATCATATTCCACGTACGTGTTGTCTTGTGGGAAAGATCGTCGAAGGCCCTTTGGGCACCCTCTGCACAACTGCATTTAATGTACATGTCTATGAGACGGTTGGTGAGGTAAGAGTCGAAGAAAAGTGCGGTTTTGACAAGGTGAGAATGCAAGGCCTCGCCAAGTTTCAGATTTCTGGTCGTAATGCATTGAGAAATTAGAAAAGCGTACTTCTTAATAAAGGAGTGGATAACATCATGAAGCATGATCAGTTGATCACAGACTTTAACAAATGAAGTTAAAGATAAACTCCGCGGCCGAAAATGAGAGGAGCACTAACTGAGCGCGGGGGAGATTGAAGAAGACGCTGCTGAAATGAAGAAGGAAAGAAAGAAGAAGAAGCTCGTCAAACTGAACTCCCCGCATGTCCGTCGCGTCGCCCTTCCTCGTCCTCGGTTCTTTGTTTTTCAGCGGCGCGTCTCATCTCAATCTGCTTCTTTTCATCTCCCGCAACGATCTCGCTAAACCAAATATCAAAATTTGAAAAATACAAAACTCCTCTTAAACTCCCTAATCTTATTCACATAAATTTATCTAAAATGATAAAATTTGATTCATTTTATTCCAAATAATTTTTATTCTTGGTTAAGCCTATAAGGTCTTCAATTAAGCTTTAAAAATTGGTATATAAAATACAAGAAATATTAAATAAAAATTTAATCATAAATAATTATGATTTAACTATTAATTTTGATAAGATATAAAATCTCCGCATCGTATAGCCAGCCAAAGGAAGGGGAAAAATCAATAAACAGAAACCAGAATTTGGTGGAGGTTTAATTGAAATCAGGATTATTGAACAAGCAGCCTGGTGGAAAGCTCAAGATGTAGTGTATGTGAGTGTGAGGGAACAAGCAGTCTGGATGGAGCCATATCTATTATCTAAAGATGTGGAATTACCATAAAAAAATAAAAAAGAAGAGAAATTAACATAATATTGGTGTCATCTGTTGGTATTTGGTACTGGCTGCTATGAATATTATATCAATCAATGCCAACTCCAATCCTTAACTCAAACTATATCTCATACGTAATAAACCATTAACATGTCTACTTTTTAGGAAAAATATTCCAAGGGGTCAAAAGAATAGATATCTTGGTGTGATATCACTTTTCTGCCCCCTAGTCGAGATTCGCACCATTGGTCTCATCTCTATTTTCAATCAATTATTTCAACAAGTAAATCTTATCCAAAACTGTCTTATTATATATCCAAACTCATGCCCATATGTCTAGTTTCCGCTTGTAAAATCTCAGCTTAAACAAAGTTCATTTACTCCTTCAAAAACGCTTTAGATGGTTCGCTGCCCAGATTTTCTAGAACTGGCAGCAACCCTTCTCTTAGGGTTTTTCGATGTTTTGATTTTGGAAACTCAAATCATGACCATACCCTACACAAAATCACATTCCGGAGCCAGTAATATTGCCTCCGGTAGACAAATTGCATTATAAACTTCATTTTATAATTAGGACCTAAGAGAGAGTATATATTAAGAACTAGATCTGACACAATATGCTATCCATATATGACAATCTAGTGTTACACACGTGATTGATTGATGTTAATATATCTTGTTTGGTCGCTGTCCGAAGCCTGATGTCTGGAATTCTGAATAAAATCCAAGACAAGTGAATTCTCTTGAATCACCATCTTCTTCAGATGATGACGCTGCTCTTAATTTCCCTTCTTGAGCATCTATATCTAAGAATTACATAAGAAATGAACCTGTAGAACAGGATGAAGCAAACCATGACCCCCACGTTTTTCCACCTACTACTTTCCTCACCATATTCTTCTTCTTTAAGCACACTCGCTCCAGTCACCATACATGACCCAAACACGTACCCCAAGCACTTTCTTGAGTGGGAGAACTCATTTATCAGAAAACCTTCAAAGGGGTACTTAAACAGAGATATATAGTGCATGAAAATCCAGCACTTTGGGATTTCGTTCTTTGATATGAAGTAGCCTGAGAACAAGAAGAATGATCCTATCACTCCACTGATCACTGAGTTCCCAACAATAAAATTAGGCACCAGAGCACTTAAACATACCACAATTGAATTTGCTGTATATAGAATTAGCCAAATTAGCAGCAAGAAGTACAAAAATGATGTGAAATTCCTGTTCAGCCCCACAAGCCAGTATAAGGGTACAGAGAATAAAATGGCTAGGATGAGTAGAAATGGCGAGTAAACAAGACCATTGGCAATAGCATAAGATGATACTCTGTAGCTACCACATGAGGTCTCCTTCATTAGAATCTCCCTTTCTTGCAGAAAAATTGGTAGAGCTTCTATTGTGCTTGTTAACAAAAATGTTAGTATGAAAGCAAATAGACCCACCGTTTCTACAGCTCCCACTAGATCATCCTTAAGATTACAAAAGATGGATCCCAGAATGAGCCCGGACATGAGCATCTGAATTGTCCTAAATGCAAATAGCTCCTTTGTACGAAAGATGTTCTTGGAAAACCTGTGAGTGAGAATCATAGTTTCTCTTATTCTAGAATTTGCATAATCACAAGTGAATTCAATTCCCGTATTGATGATAACTTGCTTATCAGTTAAACTGGATTGTTGAAAAAGCTGTTGCAGGGTAAACCTACCACTTTTACACTCATCTTCAAATTTCTTTTGTTGCCAAGTTACTAGAAAATGAGGGGGCGTTTCATGCTGAACTGGTTTGCATTTTTGTTGCTGCTGAATGGTTTCTATAGATTCAATGGCAAATTCAACTACATTAACGTGAAGAGGAGGATCTAGACCGATTAGTCTCATATTTACACTCAGCAACTCCACATTCCCATGGTGTAACACAGAGCCATTGGCCAACAATAATATAGAACTAAACAACTCCACTATTCTGAACCCAGGTTGATGGATACTAAGGATGATAGTTCTTCCCCTTGAGTCAGCCATCACCTTAAGCATATCAATGATTTGGAGTGCAGAAGTACTATCAAGCCCAGAAGTGGGTTCATCCAGAATCAGTACCTTTGGATCGTGTATGACTTCAACACCTATAGAAACTCGCCGCCTCTCGCCGCCCGATATCCCACGGTCTCTTTCATCTCCAATGCGAGTCCCAGAAACATGGCTGAGTCTTAGTTCATGAATCAGTGACTTGACCTTGGAGCAGAGTTGTTCTCGAGAGAGTTTTAGCCTCAGCTTTGCACTGAACATCAAAGTTTCTTCAACGGTAAGTAAAGGAAATAGAGTATCTTTTTGTGTAACATAACCTGAAATCTTGCTGAACTGAGCTTTATCTGCAGGCTTCTGGTTCACTAAGACAGAGCCACTTTGTGGAGTGACTTTACCAGCAAGAATCTCAAGCAGGGATGATTTTCCAGCTCCACTTGGCCCAACTATGGCTAGAATTTCCTGTGGCTTGGCTTGCAAGTTCACGTCCTTGAGTACATGTCTCACTCCCCTGCATCTTTGTGCTTCCTCTTCTGGTTTTTGAGTTTGACCATTATCTTCTTCCTCATTCAGTTGTGGAGTTTTCCTCAAAAGTTTCAAAGAGTAGAGATTGTTTTTCTGTGTGCGGATCTTGTAGTGAATGCCTATTGCTTCAACCTCACAACATTCTTTCATCATTGAATTATGAAATTCATTCGGCTCTCTTCGTTTCTGCTTCAGTCACAAAACTGTGAAGCAATGACTGGTTCGAAGGGATTCTCGTCAACAAAAGTGCAAAGCCAGTGAGGTCCTCGGGACTTACAAACTTGTTTCACGGGCACTTGTTCTACATATTTCTCTTCCATTGTGATAAAATTGGACATGGAAAAGTAGAATGGATCACGTGAATATTCTTAACTTTTCAGTATATATGTCATTGGATAGCTATAGCCTTTATGCTATGCTGTAAATGGTTTTGGAGTATGCAACCTCACAAGTACGACGTATGATTTTGACACATAATCACAGATGAGATGATAATAACTGAAGGGCTAGTTTTTTTAAGTAACTGAAAAACAAGAGGTACATTGTGGTATGGGGTTTAGCAGATCGTAGGATGCTATGAAAGGAAACAAACAAGAATCAGTTCCTTTGGGGACTTGAGTTTTGTGGTTAGGATTTCTTAATTCTAGTTTCTCTAGAATCAATTCAACCTTACTAAGTCTGTAAAATTTAGCAATCGCATCAATTTTATCTTTGTTTATGTATATCTTCGAAGAACACATATGGGCAATAATGGCCCTCTTTTAACTGGTGAATTTTGGTCAGATAGCATTCTCCAAAAGCCATGACTATACCACAAACAAGAAGCTGGTGGTGGGAAATATCCAAGGCAAAATTGCTGCAATTAATCAGCCCTTCGAACCTCTGAAGATTGGCCTGCTCATTGATTTTAATTTCTGGAGAGAGCAAGGATATTATTCATAGTAATTATATGATTTATATCCGCTTTCTCAGATGCATAAATTTCTGTAACTATAACGCCGTTTGAGAATTTGTTAAAACTTAAAAGTCACCTGTGCTGATATCATTATTATTATTTTTATCAATACTGATATCATTATTAGCACCTTCATATATTTATAAAATATAATGATATTAAAAGAATAACTATGTAAATGAGACTCGTGTATTAGTTTGAATCTTGGAATGTTAGGAGTTGGTGGGACAGAATGTAAAGTACATAAATTCAATATAAATTTTGAGTAGCATGTATATATATAAAGGAAGTTGATTGTATGTATATATAAAGGGCTGTATTTGAAATTTTGGGGGGAGTTAATTTTTGACATTGTCACAAGGCGTTTGGTTTTGTATAAAAGGAGCAAGTCTGGGCTCCAACTTATGATTCAGTCTGACAGAGGAAGCACCCGTGACCTCTTTTTCAATTATTTCGATTTATCAGTCATCCACATCTCTGATCTCTCCCAAGTGCCCCTTGCCCCACCCACACTGTTAGCATTTCATCATCACTTCCAAATTTTCTAAATATCACCATTATTAATATAATAATACCAAAGAATATTTAGATACCCAAAATATCTCTTTGCCTTGCCCGTGAGTCTCTCTCTCTCTCACACTAAAAAAGTAGGTTTTTATCAACATCATCATTACTGTCCCATTCCGTCATTAGTGAACTTAAAATTCTATAGAATTGGAAGAAACTTTGATTGATTAGTCAATGGAAAGTGATGTCCTGTTCATAACTTGGTGGTATCAACTCGCTGTTTCTTTGGGTTATAAATATGCGGTTTTCATCAACCTCTTTAAAATATATATAATGAATGGCTTGGACCTACGAGGGCTTAAAAATGTGTCTTCGTGATTCTTCTGTATTTATCTGTGATTATGATGTGATGACCCTGCATATTAAATATATACTTGGGAGATGCCTTCTTCCCTGAAGGACATATATAACTGCAGGAATAATATTATATATAAATGCACTTTGTTTTTTTGTTTGTTATGGGAGCTTTTTCTGTGAGAGAATTATTTAATTATAAATTAGGGAATTGAGACGGTAATGTGTGTCCAAAGTCATAACGTGTCCAAGGGGCAAATGAAGTAGCTCTCGACAATGAGAGTTGGCATAAATGGTAAGGGATCCAGGACTAGGCCCTTGGATCGTAGGTTCGATCCTCTCTCCCGTCGCTGGGACTCCTTTGATAAGCGATCTTGTAAGTCCCCAGTAAGTGTTCATAGAGCTCGGGGCCGTGCTCGACCTTGGTGGGAGACTGGTGTCAAACCTCTCCAAAACTTTTTTCTATAAAAAAAAAAAAAGAGAAAAAGTCACGAGAGCTCTCACTTTCTCTTTTGGGGGATGCTTCATGGAGCCCGTACGTCACCATGCCTTGCATTACAACTTGTTTCCCTTCCCTGTTAATTGTCCCCTTTTTATTTTATTTGTTTGGAAAAAAAAAAGAGGGATAGTCACTAACAATTTAAAGTTATAGGCACAATTGAACCTACTCAAAGTCTCTTATCTAGAGAGGAATACCACTAGATTACGTACCATGCTATATTATTAAAGGCCTGGTAACGTAGTGGTAAAAAAACAAAAAGATTACCACGATGTTAGAGCACGTCCTTTTAATGCTATTAGCCATAATATATCACTCAAGAGGGGAGTGGATTGAGTGAGTTATAAAAATTAAAATGATTTTAACAAATAATTAAATCAAGAAATAAGAGGTAGAAAGATATCACCGAAAATATATATTGAGAGTTATATGTAACATCCTGATTTTTTTTAAGGAGATTAATTTATAGTAAATAAAATTTTCCATGAGATTATTATGAGTAAACTTTCTTTTATATATATATATATATATTATTCATAATTAGTTCCTACTTTTTATCATATATAATTTACTTGCGTACGGTAGAAAATTTCAGTAGTTACTGAGACGTGGAAATCTCATCCCACATTAACATTTTTCAGGTGATTATCCTAATAGAGCATAAGGGGAGGCACCAATGGAGTGAGCCCAGAAAGCTCTTATTTACTCCTGTTGTATAAATTATGTCATTTATATTTGCTAAGACCCTAGGACTTCCGCTTGAGTTTATCTTTAAGTTATTTTTCAGAATTTTGTACTTTATGTTATGAACTATGTTTTAAATGGTTTGATTTGAATGATGATCAACCTTGTTGAATATATTTCAAATATTTTGCTAAGTTTTTGGTGTTGGATTCGGGGTGTTACATTTTTTGTATCAGAGGTAAACGTTTCAAAATTTTTAAATTGATTTTCTAAATGATTTTCAAATTTTGTAGAGGTCATGGCAAATTAAATATTATAACATATGCACTTCCCTTTAACGTCTTGAATTTTCACTAGAATTTGTAATATTTATGATAGGAGAAAAATAGATTTACTCAAAATATTTGGGACAAAATTTTTTTAGGAAAAGATTGTGATCATAGAATATATCCTTAGAATATGAATTAGTTATACGATGGAACCATATATTTAGAGCCTGAGAGTTGTTAGGTGAAAATTAATGACTTGTTTAAGTTCGAATTTATGAGGTAAATTCAAGTTTGGCAAGAAAATATTTTAAGTTCGAATTTGAAAAGCCTTATAAATTATAGAATAACGAGGTAAGTCATAGATATGAAAACTAAGAGAAAGGACAATATTATTTCAAGTAGTTACGAGCCACAATTGGTACAATCCCACCACAAACCTTAATCATCTCAAGTTGAAGCAGACTAATTTCATCTTGAGTCTTTGCTCTCGAATTGGGATCTTGACGAGGTATAAGATTTTTTAATATAGCAATCCGTCTCATAAGATCTTGAAGTTTTCTGTGGGGCCACTCTTTCAAATTTTCTCTATGACATATTCTTGTTATGGTATGACTGCTCAAATTTAACTGCTGGCTCGCTTCGTCAAGGCTTAAGTGAAAAACATCTCTAAAATCTTCTAACGTTATGGACATTACTCTTCTACGATGTTCCAAAAATTCCTTGTGTCCATCGCCTAGTTTGAGGGTTGAATATACATCTGGTAAATTATCAACTGCAGTTTCTTTTCCTTTATTTGATATATTCTCTGCATTGATTAGGAATGACCTATCGAGGGGTTCATTTGGAATTACAGACCATTTCAAATCAAGGCAATCATAAAAATCCGATAGAGAGTCTGGCACCAAGACATACCCGAGTGCTTGCTGATCTAAACAATGCTATATCAGGAAGTGTTTGATTTCTTTTATATTTTTATCTTTAAAATCAAACATATGAAGCCTGTCAGCATTGGGAGCACCTTCTTGTACATCTTGGTGCAAGACAGCGTGACAAATTAAACCTACCTTACCATACACTTCAAGTTTATGGTACTGAAGCCCATTGGTATGGATGATTTCTCGTAGGACTTGGCAACAAACACATGAAGATGGGATAGGGGTTGCAGCCAGATTAGGAGCAGAAACCCTTGATTGAGAGGGTTGAGTAGACTCTATGAGACTGGGGGCAGATACCCTAGGTTGAGAAGGCTGAATGGATTCCATAAGTTCGGCCATATCCCGACATCTTTTTACTAGCCGCTTTGACAGACCTGCTTCAGATTCTTCTCTATTGTGTACTGTAGGAATGGAATCTTGGACTCTTGAAGGAGGGGCTGAAACTTGAAGCATAGAGGAAGAAGAGGGAACACTCACCTCTAAAGGATTTTGTGAAAATAGCGAAGAAAATGAAAATGGTGTATCAGCCCATCTGCTAAACTGATCATCATAAAGTAAAGTTTCAAAGATGGGAGGACTGAAAGAGTCAGAAACGGGAACGAAGTCGCTTGGACCTGCCATATTGAAGATAGTAGGAGATAGTAAGGAGAAGATGATGAACGAAGGAAATTGGAATCTGTAGTTTCAGAAATTTGAGAGTATGTGAGACACTTCTCTTGTTTTCTTTAGTGTATAGGAGAAATCAGTACTAATCTATTTCGAAAAAGGATAGCATTAATTCTGATTTGATCGTTGGCTTCAAACTGATTGAAATTCTGAACACGCAACGCTCCTCAGATCACTTCAACAACTCGTAGCTCATAGTCTTTTTGACTTTTGAGCATACGATGTCCCGCAATGTCACTCTCCCAGGGCACCCTAGCAACATAGCTTGGTAGCCTTTTTGACTTGTGTGCACAAGGTGCTTTGCATAGTACTATTCATGGTACTGTTCATGCAACGTATTTTCTCACTTTTTACGGTACTCAGTCATCTTTGTCGAAAGCGAGAAAAGGACAATGGGAATCACAGACGCATTTCTCTTTTCTCGTGACTCCAGCTGTGCTACATAATTGCATAATGATATGATCTCATTATTTATTGGGTAAAGTTTCAAAATTCAAACACAGAGAGAGAAAAACTGAGGAAGAACTCAGAGACTAGAATTGTTGAGAAACGACGCAGAAACTTGGAAGTGTTGAAGTAAATCTTCTGTTTCCAGAAATTTACCAAGGAAGAAGATGGACGGTCGTCATGGAAGATACAATAGACAGAGGAGAGTCAGGAATCTGAGACAGAGGAGGAATCGAGTTGTCGCGCTCACACCTGCTATCGAGTATAACCCATATCCCAACGAGGTTTTGGGAGATGCGATAAGAGCAAAGTTTAACATAGCTCGTATCGAGAGGGTGCATTCAAGCAGAAGAGTGCAGTATTATCGTTTCTTGTGGAGGGTACAAATCTTATATGATGAAACACACGAAAATCATTTCAATTAACCTTTCGATTATTAGACCCGTATAGTAATGTATTTCTTTCCTATGACTCGACATTGGGCCTCGAGAATAAACTTTGCTTGTAGATTTGATTTTCATTCTAGATTTTCAAGTTTTCTGTGGTTTATGAGGTTATCCATGGACACCCTGATGTGAAGAACTTTAAGAACCCAATTACTATTAGTTGGAGGTGGAGGTGGATGAATAGAGAATTATTGTATAGGTATTATAGGAAAAGTCGATTATGATCCATACTGAAGTAATGTAAAATGTGACTAAGGTCGCCCTACGAAACTAGCACATGAAAGTATGAATTGTGTGGACTTTATGATTAGTGTTGCATTATCTGTAATGATTGTGTACGATGGATGATTGATTATGAGGTAAAGGAATGATGTTTAGAATATGTTTTTGTGATTTTGTGGATTGAATTAGGACATTGTGAATAATACTAAGGTTGTGAGAATGTTAATATTTGAATGAACTGAAGATTAGTCTAACAATTGTGAATTGTGATCTTAATATGTATTATGAGTGTTATAAAGGAGACATGACTTTTTAGCTCAGCTGATTTGTAATTTAACGATGGACACATTTGGGGAATGTTTAAGGATAGTGCCGGAATAGTATGAACTATGAATCATGATGATTTTGGCATACATAACAGGTATGGTTGAGGTTTCAGAACTAAGTTGATAAACCACAAAAGCAGTAAGGCATCTAGAGTCACAGCTAATTGAATTGTACATAAGGATCTAACTTGATGGTTGAATTAATTCTTTGGGTGTTTGAATCGACTAAATGAATAGTGGTACCAAAAGATAGTATAGACTGATCAGAATAAATTGAGATATTTGATTGTGGTACCAATGTGTATAAAGTATCTGGAGGTTGTTAGCTGCTGATCCAGCATAAGAAATGATCTTAACCTCAAGATATTCCCTCAAGAAGAATAGACTAAGTGTTCTGAGAATGACTTTCCAGATAGTTGTTTGGTTCCAGGGTGCTGTGTTTGAAAATTTTAGAACATGATATATTCAACAGGGTTAAGACTGATAGAATGATTCTTAAGTATTTACCAAGGATTTGATCAGTAACAAATTTCGAGGACGAAATTTAATTAAGGAGGGGAGAATTGTAACATCCTGATTTTTTTTAAGGAGATTAATTTATAGTAAATAAAATTTTCCATGAAATTATTATGAGTAAACTTTCTTAAATATAAATATATATATAATTTATTTTTATTTATTTTTTATTATTATTTTTTTTAAAAAAATATTTACTTGAATGGTAGGTAGCTATGTGGTAGATACGAATGAGATATTTGATCGGTAGATAAAAATAGGGTAGTTAGATGGTAGATATACATGTGTTTGATGGTTAGATTGATCAGTAGATAAGTATAGGATAGTTAGATGGTAAATATACATGTGTTTGGTAGTTAGATGGTAGATGAACTTATGTGTGGTAGATGAATGAGTAGATAGACATGTTTACGGTAGATGAGTGGTAGATAGACATGTGAAATTTAGAAGGTAGTTGAGATCGAAAAATTCTATAAATACCTCACCACTTCTCTTCTACCACACAAACACACATACTTCCACTGTTTAGTCTTATGAGAGTGTAAGATAGAGAGATAATGTTGTGAAGATTATCTGGGGTGCTAGAAGAATCTCATCGAGAGAATTGAAGTTTGTAAGTTAGGAGATAACAAGTAACTCTGAATATTCTGCCATATACTTGTGGATTGTGTATAATTATTAATTATCTATTTTTATGGACTTTTATATGTGTTATAATATTTTATAATGAAATGTTGAAATTACGGTTTTGTTCCCGAATAAATTACGGTTGTGTTCCCAGATAAATTACAAATTGGTACCCGCATAAATTACAGTTTTAACCCCGAATAGTGATTTACTATTTGCATAGTAACTTATATGTATTTTTGAATAGTGAATTACTATTTGTACGTGTACATACTTTTGAATTGTGAATTACTATTTGCATAGTAACATATGTATTTTGAATAGTAATTTACTATTTACGTCCCAGATTTCAAAATGATTGTTTGACCCGGTAAAATAATATACGACGTTGATTTAATATTTTTTGAATAGAAATGTCTATCATGGCGGCAGTATGTGATGGGACGAAGTTAGGAGGGATTTGTATGATACTGTTTTAACACCATCACTTAGTGCATAGTGGATGGTACTTGTCAGGGCCCCTTCTTCCATGTTATCGGGATTGCATTAGAGTTGTGGGACACATAACACCTCCTGAGTTGTGAATAAGGAGGGGAGCCATAGTCCAGGCTTAAGCTCTATACCTTTGGCCGGGTGTAACTTAAGTTTTGGTGAGCTTGGGACATCTTAGTCAAATGATATGTTTCTGTTGGACCGTGTGTTAGCCTATGGCTCTAGTCAGCGGTATAAGGTTGGAAGGAGATATAAGGGGGGCTACATATTGCATTATTTTTCATGGATTACAGATTTACAAAATGTTGATACACACTTATATACAGTAAAAGTTTTTGTATGAAAGATTTTATGTATATGTGTGTGTGTGTGTGTGTGTATTAAAATTATTTATAATTAGTTCCTACTTTTTATCATATATAATTAACTTGTGTACGGTAGAAAATTTCAGTAGTTACTGAGACGTGGAAATCTCATCCCACATTAACATTTTTCAGGTGATTATCCTAATAGAGTACAAGGGGAGGTACCAATGGAGTGAGCCCAGAAAGCTCTTCTGTACTCCTGTTGTATAAGTTATGTTATTTATATTTGTCAAGACCCTAGAACTTCCGCTTGTGTTTATCTTTAAGTTATTTTTCAGAATTTTGTACTTTATGTTATGAACTACGTTTTAAATGGTTTGATTTGAATGATGATCAACCTTGTTGAATATATTTCAAATATTTTGCTAAGTTTTTGGTGTTGGATTCGGGGTGTTATATTATACTCATTTGGCCTTAATCTCGTTACCTATGTATGTTCAGTCCTAAAGCTTTTTTGAGATTTCTACTATCTTTTAAATGATTACACAACCTCAACAGGACTCAAAAGTAATCCTCACCATGACTCACATCTCTTTGTAGTTATAATAGGACAACCACACTCAAAGTCTCATTACCTTGAGATTTTACAACAATAAATTGTATGATAATAACTCTTTTACAAAGTAGATATATGATCATTGAAAAATTGAATATTACAAGATATCTTAGAAAATATTATGAGCAACAATTGAGTAATGAATGATATCGTTATTGGTTGTTAGCTCCAAATTAAATGTTCTTTGTATTTATAGATAAACTTCATTGATGAATATATGGAGGAGCTTCAAACTATCCGTTAGAGATTTCGAACTTTTCATTAGACTTAGAAGCTTTCCGTTAGATACAAGTTGGAGTTGTTGGAAGATTTATATATATGTCACTTTCGTATCACCGTTGAAAATCTTCATACGACATGCCTTTGGTCTCTGTAATTGACTTAGGAAGAGTCGCTTTTGCCGGAATGAGTCTCTGAGAAAATGATCATTTGACCTGTTATGAATTGTATTCCATGTGGTGCTTTGTTTTTCTGTTACGCATTTAATGTTTTGACACAATTATTGCTTTCTAAGGATTTGCACGTAATCCTCTAGCTAATCATCTGGAACTCATTAACAACCGTGTTTAGAAGTATTGAAAATAATAATGAGTAATAATAAAATGTTATGAAATAATAACCATATATTTTGAATTTACGAAAGCAAAGAAGATGAAGTTTTGTAAGAATTGTAAGACCAATACTTGAGTATCAACTTGGCTTACTCAAGTGCCACACTATTATACTAAAGTAACCTTCAACTGTTAACACATGAAGCTTGTGAGAGATAGACAGAGAAGTTCAACAGATATGCTTGCTCTCGTAAACATATACCCTTACTCGAGTAGTATATACAAGAGTATGGCCTCTGGATACTTGAGTAACAAACCTGAAAGAACTCAAGAGTATGTGACCAAAACAAACTTACTCGAATAACCATATTCTCTGCTTGAGTAAAGTTTCTTGAGCGCTCGAGTAACAACCTAAAAGGCAGAAGATTTACTTAACAAAATACACGTGCTTGGGTACAATATTTCCTTACTCGAGTATTGTGCTCATGTAAGACAAAACGGTGCTTGAGTAACAATGAAGAATAAATAGACTAGCGTGATCAATACACCTTACTCGAGTAATCACTTAGTTGCTCAAGTAGTACTTTGGTATGCTCGAGTAACAATTACAAGACTCAGGAGTTTTGAAGATTAAGTTTCAATCCTCGATCAAGTAACAGTTCGAAATCCTCATATCACAATGAATTAAATCTTTTTTATAAGTTTGTTATTATCATAACATAAATTTGACAACTAACAAGTGAAACTTCACATAAAGATAGCTCACATATTTTTCGAGTCGTTAGTGTCAATTGTGTAGGATGCAAGTATATCTAGATCCAAATCCCTTTGTCACTTATTCAACCCCTCATTTTCGCACACATTACGTACATACTCCTATATATATACTGATTGTCTAACTTTACTGAATTAATATTTTATTTTATCTTGACTAAACCCAAACTCCATATACTCGTATCTAAGTATTAACCCCACTAACCCGGCGTCCAAGGAACGGCACTCTCAAACCCATCCTCACTCTAATTGGATCCTTCCCATTAGCAGTAGTGTCGCAGAAGCAAGATATGTAGCTTATTCTGTGTTAGTCTGATTTTACGTATAGGGTTAAGGTGTAAATTTGTCACATAACTTTTCATGGAGAAGCAATCTTACCCTCTATAAGTTTTTTCAGAATCAATATTTGGCTCCCTTAACATTAAAAAGTTAACCGTTAATATTAATTTTCTAATAATATGAGGTAATACTGTTATATTTTAAAACTTGTAGGTAATATTCAACCTAAAAGAGCTTCTGCAAATTAACCTATGGCACTGAAAATTCTGATTTGCACGTTTGACTATTTCGAATATATAATCATGTCTCTGGAACAGCATGTGCTAGCTGCTGCTGCTACTGTAGGGACTTTACTGATCAGAAAGCTCGTAGCATATAGTTGCAGGTAGTCATCCCACAGAAGCCACGTGCTATCCTATAGGCAAATAACTACATATATACGGTGTATTGCACACTTAAGTTTAGTTCTCATGTTGTATGTGTAATTGCAGATCTTCCCAGAGAAATTCATTGCAGCAACTAAATTATGGGATTCCATTCCCAATTACTTTGAATCATTAACAACAAAGAAAAATCTCTCATATATGCTAATCTAAATCTGCTTACACTGGCGCTTCTTCTTCAAATCTTCGCTGGTTGTTCAGTATTGGACGCAAGTATATGTACTTAATTACATGTGTTATTGTTGTTACTGTGACGCCGCTGTCTTCCCTTTAGATTGTTGCCAATCTATAGTTGCACTGGGAAATTTCATGATGCTTCAATATGGTCAGGGATGATGGCCACGTGTTGAGTTCCACTAATCTTATTTACGATAACGACAAGAACACGCCTGCATGGTTGCGTCCAATATTATAGAGCTGCTAAAAAGATTTGTGGCGGGGCCCACTTGCCCCTCTTTACTTATTTCAGTGGCAGACACATTGCAAAGCTAGGCACCTGAAATTTTTATATGAAGGCTATAAGCAAGATTGCACTATAAGAAAAATTAAATAAACAATTTTTCTTAAAGCTGAAAGTCAAATCCATTATCTTGCTTGCATGTAAACGTCGCTTGCATTATTGATTTATTGTCATATCGATTTGGTGTATGGACACGTCGGTATGGTCCCACTTAACACGTAGAAGGCTATTAATTGTAAGAGATTGCTCCATGAAGACGAAATGTGGAAGTGCCTATTAGTGCTCTTGCGTTGCACCAACATAGATATTTTGTTCCTTTGCCCAGAAAGCTGCCTTGTGCAATCGTAAATGCTGCGTAAGATAACAGGTCACGACTCATAAGTAACGCGTCTCTCACAAGAATATGACCCCCCCCAAAAAAATAGAATGGTTTTCTAGAGCCTCTATTATTATTTATTATATATCACATGACAAGTTAAAAGCATGTGCTGTCAAAATTTATATATAACCCACTATTTACACTGATGATGCTAATTATCAGTATCACAATCACTGGTTAAAAGACAGAAGCAGCTGATAATGCAAAGATATCAATTTTTAAATTGCAAAGGTCAAAGGACAAACAAAAAGCAAAAAGAAGGGTAAGGTTATCCTAAAGGCAATACAGATAGAGATATAGCCTCGCTGTTTATTTTGTTTAATGTCTAAACATTAAGGGAAAAAAAGGTTACGTTAAAACAGATGCGAAATGGACTAAAAGAAAGAAGTAAACTTAAATAAAAAAATTTGAAAATTTCCTCACCATCCATCAAGAAAAGTTCAAAATTAGATTTAGTTCATCAATCCCAAAATAAAAGGTGGATGATCTTATAAAAAAAAAGGTGGACGAAATGATGACAAAGCAATCCGGCTAGGCTTACAATTTGGCAGGTTGGTGATGATAACCAGTACACATAGAAAGAAAGTTTGAATCTTTTTTGTTGCAGACAGACCAGAAGGGTCCAATGAAACAACAACAACAGTTCATGACGGTGCTAGGTTAAAGTTTTTTCCCCTGCACTTTCTTTAAATTTTGTTTTATTTTTTATTTTATTTTTCTGGCGCCTGTCATGACTAAGAGAAGTTGCAGAGAACAATGGATAAGCTTCAAATTAAGCGTCACCTAAAAGTCAAAAGGAAGCACCGGTAAAAACACTGGTCCAAGGATCAACTTAACGACAATAAAGGTCACCTCCCAACTACTTCATTATGTGAGAGAGCATAAGTTTTGCTTTTCGCGAAGCGTAATGATTCATGAAGCCATCGAGTCATCAACTATCATTGGTTAGTTGCTTACGTAATGCGGCAAATTCCCATTTGGGCTGCTTAATTTGTGTTTTCATCCATTTGTCCCATTAAGTGACAGAATCATTTTATTAAAAACAGATCAGTAAGACCTAAAAATGAATGAAGGCAGTCCCAAGAGTAGGATAAGTTATCATTATGTGGGAGCAACTGGCAACTGGGAACCCTCATGCGTGCTTCCATGTACCTGTTTGAATTAACGGTGGAAGTTACTTTTATGATATGATTTGTGATATACAAGAAAAATACATGAAATGAGTTTTGTGTCAATTTGTATCAACGATTATTTTAAACACAAACTCAAACATGTCCAATATAGTTACTTATTTTTTGATCTTTAATAAAAAAACATCTATTTTGCAGTTACATTTCTGGACTAAAGTGGTTCTTATATTAAAGATATATAAGAGGCAATATAAAAAAGAAGTATAAATGCTGCTTGTCAATTTGTTTAATGGCTGAACAATGAAACCTGAATTGGAGGAATTCGAATAGAGAAAACACATTGAGGATAGCTGGTAGGGATCGATTTTATTTTAATGATAGGTAAAGGAATAAGACGATAAAAATTAAAAAGATAAACTTTCATCAGATTATGAAATCAAAATCTAACATCATAATATGATAAAAAATAAAGTAGCTCTTTAATAGAAAGATGAGTCAGACTCTATAACCTATCAGACTATTAAAGCCCAAAAAGAGTATCTTATAATCAGAGACATAATTCTCTAATAATTTTCATATCTATTTCATACTTTATTGAATAGGCGAAAGCCAATTTATAGAAATAGCTTACAAATGGAGACTCTAATTCAAAATTCAAATAGCTAACAGCACATGATTCTAGCAATTAACTCATACTTTGTAGATATTCCACTTATTTCATAACTACTGGAAAAAAAAAATAATTCCTAAATCTCTAACAAATCTAGTACTCTATCAATACTTGCCCTTTGAGATTAAAAAAAAACAATTAATAATTAATTCCTAAATCTCTAATTAGTCTGGTACTCTATCAATACTTGCCCCTTGAGATTCACCTGGTCCTTAAGGCGAGAAAAAAGTGACGGCGATTTATCTTGAAGCTTCATAGTGGTTGTCTTTGCCTCTACCCTGATTGTATTAAAAGAGATTATTGCACTTTTCGGATTCATCACATTAGTAGCAACGTCATCCAAAGGAGAAATGAGCCTTTCACCTTATTTTGAAATTGCCAAGATTGAGAATGAGGATAGTATGTGGAAGGAACCCATTATGGATTGTTAAGCTCTGATACCAAATGGTAGAACCTAATTTTATTTTAAAGATAGATAAAAGAAGGGTTTAATGTTTCTGCCTCTAATGCAGAAACATTTTTTCTACCGTATTCACATATAAGTAAGTTGAGCCTATTTATCTTTTAATAATGGGCCCACTCACTCATATGTGAGTGTGACAGAAAAAATGTTTCTGCCTCAGAGGCAGAAATATTAAACTCATAAAAGAATAAGATGATAAAAGTTAAAAAGATAAATTTTTATCAAGTTATGAAATCAGAATCTAATATTATTATATAATAAAAAATAGAGTAACTCTTTAAGAAAAGATGAGCTAGAATCTGTATTCCATCAGATTATTAAAACTCAAGGAGAATATCTCAATTAAAATCAGAGAAGTAATTCTCTAATAATTTTCCATATCTATTTCATACTTTATTGAATAGACGAAAGCCAATTTATAGAAATAGTTTACCGAAGGAGACTCTCATTCAAAATTTAAATAACTAACAATACATGATTCTAACTAACTCCTACTTTATGAATATTCCACTTATTTCTTAACTATTGAAAAAAAAAACAACTAATAATTAATTCCTAAATTTCTAACTAATCTGATACTCTATCAATGGTTATCTCAATTGAATTGATTCCCTCTTTTTTAGGTGCCAGAACGATGTCTCTGCTTTACCCAGCCTCCTTTTACCCTCTGATTCGTCCAACGTTGCAGCAATAATGAAAATTTCAAAATGGGTTGCCTTTGAATTTAATCTTTTAGAATGCCAACTAAATGAATCAACAGTTCGTGAGCCGTTCTACACGTTGAGCTGATAAAAGGACGGCTAAGGTAGTGATTCATGCTCATGCTCATGAACATATGGCAAAATGTGAACGATAACACTTGTGACCCCTGTTATCCAAAAGGACCTTTTTGGGGTCAGACATACATCATTGATTAGATTCTTCCACACAATCTTAACATCATATTGACTAAACGTGAGATATCACCGATGATGATACTTTTTCTTATGGTTCATGCAAAGAGTAAAAAGGTACCAAGTTGCTCAAACAGTGACATAAATTCTGTTTAAATCATCAAATTACCTGTGCGGTACAGTAAATAAAATACATTTTAATTGGTGGGGATGGGATGATAATGATAATATTAGCTTAAGGGGAGACTTGATCATTGCTTTAAACTATTTTATTAGCATTAACCTTTGCAACTTGCATGCAGCACACCGGTGGAACACATAAAGTTAAAGGTGAAAGAAGGCTAATTCCCATATTGCCTCATGAATTATGCTAATCCCAAGTTAAAAAATGAAAATCGAAAAAGAAAGAACGAAAAATGCTCCATTCAGATTAACTTGACTGTATGCAATAAAATAATATAACTTAAACGATCAAATTACAGCTAACTTATTTTAGTAGCATCCATGGCCAGCTTCGTCCTTCTTGGCCCTACTTTCTTATGATGGTATTCCACGTATCGCCGTCTTTCTCTAACCAACCCATTCTTATTTTGAATCGTAATCAACCAACACCCCCCCCCCCCCCCCCTCTTTCCTCTATAGGTATATATAATACCAAAACTTGACACAAATGCTGAAGTCCACTAAACATACTTAAAATATAGAAGATAATGGCAGATGGAAGCGTCAACCTTCCTCCTGGGTTTCACTTCTCTCCAACGGATGAAGAACTTGTCCTTCACTTTCTATACAGCAAAGTTTCTCTCTTACCGTGCCATCCTAACATCATCCCTGATCTTGATATTTCTGTGTCTGATCCTTGGGAATTAAAGGGTATGCTTCTTCTACCTTTTGTCAACTAGTTCAATATTTCAGAGTCACAATTATACATAACAAAATGACATAATTAACCGTTGATATATGCATGGATGAAACTCTAAATCTACAAACAGGTAAGGCGTTGTCAAGTGGAAATCAATACTATTTCTTCACAAAAGTGAACGAGAACAGAACCACACAAAGTGGGTATTGGAGAGAAATAGGACTCACTGATTCTATTGTCTCGGCCGCTGACAAGAAAGTAGGAATCAAGAAGTACCTTGTATTCAACATAGGAGAAGCTTCAGAAGGCACTGAAACCAGCTGGATAATGCAAGAGTATCAGTTTTGCTCATCAGGGTGTAACACTGCATCACATAGAAGTACCAGAGGAAGAAGAAAATCGGTAAGTGATTTAATTTTTCAATTAGACCATTTAGTTAGTAATGGTACCATATACAGCAAATTATTATACCTCCAATTGATCCCTGCTAAACCTACGAGACAGGATCAGAGCCAGAGCGAATGGGCTTTATGCCGCGTTTATGAAAGAAACAGAGACTCTCAACAAAAAATGAACTGCTATGATGATGATGATGATGATGATGAAGATGACAGCAGAACAGAGTTGTCATGGCTGGACGAAGTTTTTTGGTCGTTGGATGATGATCTTGAAGAAATTAACCTGACTTATTATTAGAATATCTATATGATAGAAAACAACTACTTGCATAATCAAAGTTCTAATTACATGTATTTGAGTGGGAATCTAGCTAAGTTAAACTGTATCTGTTTGCGTAATGGCTCTGTTGTCGCCTTTCCAACTTCCGTGTAAACCTGAGAATATCACCTTTGCCAAAATGCAGCTCATGTAAATTTCTTTTTCTTGTATGATAAAAACGACTTTACTACTTTCTACTTTCTACTTTTAGCATCTTATTAGTATCATAACCAGTTGTTATAATATTCTTTTACACCAGATGCAACGTAATAAAAAATTTAAACCAAGCAATATTAGTATTTGACCCAACCAACTTTGAGGGCAAAAGAATATGCTCTAATAGAAGTCTCTACTCTTTTGGTAATTGGATCTGGGTGGTGCTCTGCATATGGATATTCACTTTTCACTTCAGGCAACAAAAAGGCGAAAATTGATTAAATGAATATAACAAGGTCGAGAACAGAGCCGGATTTACATATGCGAGATCCTTTAGAAAATTTTTGCTTACAGTAAAAATCGAAACAATTATACATAATAATTTACGAGCCTCAAAACCACTTCATCTGGTACTTACATATCCCGCAAGCCATCATCATCAATCAAGGAGAAACAACATTCAGAAAGAGGCCATGCTATCTAATACATGACTGGACCTGTACGATTAGTAATTTTTCATGTCGGTTGATCCCTAAGTAATTTGCTTCTTTTTTTAAAAAAAAAAAAATCACTTTCTAGATATGGATTATAAAATAGTCCTTGTCCTTGATATAATAAAAAATTGAAGAAGTAGGAAAAATTGAGATGGTGGGCTAGATATTGCCTACAGCATAAACTAAAACACCATATTATTCATATGTTATTATTTTAGTTCACAAACGAACAAAACTCTATCATGTCTTCCAGATATTCAACCTAATCTATAAAATTTTTATTTTTTCAACTATTTAAATTAAAGGGCAATTAAGGCATTTCACCAAACTTGGTGATGCATCATAGGCTGCCCTAAATGGCTAAGTTCCACTTTTGTTCCAACTATTTTCTCAAGATTTTCAATTGTTAATCTTTATTGGTGATATACGTACCAAGATGAATGAATCTGAAAGTGGATGCTTGTGCAAGTGATCTTACTCCCTAGAGACGGCTCCTGCTCTTCCACTTCATCTCCATCTTAGGCATCTCCTAGTTATTGAGTGACCGGCAGGGTTATGGCTCTATATATGAGGAAATCGACGACCATCCTCCGCCATGTCAAATCGAAGATGGCTTTCATGGCTTCACTTCAACGAGGCTCTCGGAGTTCTTCGACCCCTCACTTCGACCGGAACGCCCATTGTCAGCCAAATTTCAGAAACTTGAGTAATATGCGTCGATTTGAATCGACGATGCCACAAAATCGCTTGAGTTCTGTTTGTGCCGATGAGAACCAGGTACTCACTGCTAAACTCCCCGTAGATGCAATGTATAGCTCGGAAATTTGCATTCACCATAGTGCAGATTTGCAGTCATGACTCTTGGCAGAGATTTTTCATTCCTGCGAGTCGTGAAAACAATTTTGCGTCTCCGATTCGCGTCGCCAGAATGGCGAAATCGTTATCCAAAAAAAAGTAGTCTTCCCAAAGGAAAGTTTTTTTCTTAAAAAAAAAAGGTATTATTAATATTTTTTAACTTTTAGCGCCTGATTTTTTTTGACCTGAACTTTTTTTATTTTTTATTTTTGGGTACATTGTGAAACCCAAACAGTCACTCAAATCACGAAAGAAACGAGTTTTTTTTTTTTTCTTGGCCCTGACGCGAAAGAAACGAATTAGACATTAACACAATTAAAAAAACACGTGGATTTGGGCCTAAGGCCATTTAGTCTGTCCTATTAATAGAATAGCCCAATTGAATTCCAATACACCCAGAATCAGTGAGGCCCAGATATGGATGCTGAGGTTATTTTTGTATTACAGACACGTACTATAATAGTTTCCTCATTATACCTGCCACTGTGGTGCATCGTGTGTATATGCAAAGACTGTTGTAATCATTGACTCATAACGAAATACACATGGCCATTTCATTTCCTTCGATTTCTTCGCCTTTTCTGATTTGTCACAATACTGTGTTGGACTCCAATGTTTTGAGGCAATTTCTTCATTTGCGACAGTAATGGAATTCCTTAAATTACAGGTTTAGAAATTCCACGATTCCAAACTCGCCTATATGGTCTTTTTTCATTGGTGGACCATGTAAGGAGCAATGTTGGTTCGCCCATCATCCTTTATTACTAGTTGATCTGGTTTGTGCATTACGAATGAAGGAGGAAACTGCGACAAATATTATCATTCAAACTGTTAAAATGAACCTACTTTTATTGCAATGCTTGGATAGTAAACGGTATATTAATGAAATGGCGATCCCGGCCCTTATTTTAAAACTAAAAATTGATGAATCCGTTTGGATGCTCACTGTGACTTCAGTTTCTCATGCACTCTACATACAAAATCAGCATGCCATGCATTTTTAACTAGATAGGGGCACTAAAGCTTGCTCTTTATTTCGGAATATTTTCGTTTTTACTGGATATGGCAGGTTTTGTATTTTCCCGGAGGATCAGTGAAATTCACACCTGAAATGAGGTTTATATCTGAATCTCCTGTGGAGAGAACAAGCTGCTTCCGGGTGCTTGATGACAATGGACAGCCAATTATGGGCGATAGCTTTGAGCAGGTCTTCACATCCCCAATACATCTTAGAATATGTATTTTCTTTGCAGTTACTAATACTATACGTGAGTTAAAGGATAATATTATGAAAAGATACTGATGGATGTCAGTAATATTAGGTTAGCATGGAAACAGCCGTCAAAATGTATAATAACATGGTTACTCTTCAAACTATGGACACCATCTTTTATGAAGCACAAAGACAAGGAAGAATTTCTTTTTATCTAACGACCAATGGAGAAGAGGCTATTAATATTGCATCAGCTGCTGCTCTCAGCAAGGAAGACCTAATCTTCCCTCAGGTTGCAAGCTCATTCATCATACTTATAAAAGGAGACTTTTTTTTTTTTTTTTTTGCTTCAGTTGATATTTTTAACTAGACTTTAACCTACATCTTTTTGGGGATTTCCTTTGTTAATTTACCACCTTATTATTAGATTTTGATTTCATGCAGTATAGGGAACCTGGAGTGCTACTATGGCGAGGTTTCACTTTTCAGGAATTTGCGAACCAATGTTTTTCCAATAAATATGATAATGGGAAAGGACGGCAAATGCCAATCCACTATGGGTCTAAACAACTCAATTACGTAACTGTAGCATCAACAATTGCGTAAGTATCTAAAGCTTCTTCAATTATGCATTGGTGCATAAAACTTTTTTCTTTTGTTTTAGCTCATCTCTCTTTTATATTGAAAGTTGCTTGTGCCTAACTCGCTTTGACATTCCAGCTCGCAACTTCCTCATGCTGTTGGAGCTGCATATTCCTTGAAGATGGAAAAAAAAGATGCCTGTGCTGTCACTTATTTTGGTGATGGTGGCTCAAGCGAGGTAATTACTACGTAATTTCTGTCATATAAGAGATGCATTTATTAAGAGAAATACGCCACATGGAGTAAGAACTTGTATCTGGTTGTGTTACTGAAGAGATTTGACCTTATTCTATTATATACTCTAATTGATGGCGTTATCAGGGGGATTTCCATGCTGCTTTAAATTTTGCAGCTGTTATGGAGGCTCCTGTTATTTTTATATGCCGGAATAATGGATGGGCCATTAGCACCCCTACTTCAGATCAATTTCGAAGTAGTTTCCTTACCCTTTTTTGACTTTGGTACCCTCTCTTTGGTCAAGTTGGTAGCATTGCATCATAATGTCTAAATGCATAATTGTTCTCTGTTTTCCTTATGTGCATAGGTGATGGTGTTGTAGTGAGAGGGCAAGCTTATGGTGTTCGTAGCATCCGTGTTGATGGTAACGATGCCCTCGCAGTTTACAATGCCGTTAAATCTGCTCGTCAAATGGCAATCAGTGAGCAAAGACCAGTTCTAATTGAGGTAAGGTGATCACTAATCTGTGGAAATTAAAAAAATTAGTTAGATTAGTTATTTGTAGTAAATGTGTGTTGATTTCTCGAGGATGCCATTTTTAATCATGTGCATTGTAATCACCGAAACACCCTACTATATGTAATCAATAGGAATACTCCTGGAAGAAAATTATAAATGTGGGAGATAAAGTTGATAGAAGTTTTATATTTAGAACCAAAATAAACCCCTTGTTTAGCTTTTATATCTAAGACCAAAGGTAGTAACGTGTTTGGCAGTAGTAACGTGTGATGTGATGTGAAGATATTTTAATGGCAGACCAACGTTATATTTGTTTTTCCTCCGCAGGCCCTAACATACAGAGTGGGACACCACTCCACGTCAGATGATTCCACCAAGTATCGCCCTGCCAATGAAATTGAATTATGGAGGATGGCACGAGATCCTGTGGCTAGATTTAGAAAGTGGATTGAAAGAAACGGCTGGTGGAATAGTGAGGATGAATCACAGCTTAGGAACAATGCGAGAAAGCAGGTAATATTGCTCCCTCACAAAATTCGGCCAACTCGGTGATACTTTATATGTAAAACTGATAAAAAGTTTAACCCAATACTAATACTAGGTGTGATATCCTGCTTTATTCGGTGATGTTTGTGCTTTTAAGATTCATGCTTTTATATGTTTATAAAAACTCTAACAAACCACACTATTCATAAACCATAAATAGTATATAACTCATTTCTTTATCTTGTGTTTTTCCTGCTGCAGCTTCTGCAGGCAATTCAGTTGGCAGAGAAGGAAGAGAAACCACCACTTGCAGAAATATTCTCTGATGTTTATGATGTTCCTCCATCCAACCTTGGCGAACAGGAGAAATTGCTGAGAGAGACAGTCAAAAAACATCCACAGGATTACCCATCAGATGTTTCTTTGTAGTTATGAGCCTAGTGTTCATGTCATTACTTATTTCAATGATAAACTTGCCCCCGAACTTCATATTGGGAAAGCAATAATACCAGGCTTTAAAACTAAGATGCCCATAAATATGCGATTGTGTGCAACAAGTTTGCAGAATCTGATATGCTGATTGGGGTAAACAATTATCAAAAGGAAACGAAACTCCTTTTTTGCTTCTTCCTGTTAAGAAAGTGGAAACTGATGATTCCTCAATGGCATATTCTCTGTATTGAATTAAATATTTACTCAGGTGATGCACGTAGTGGTATGACTTTGGCGTTCTTGAACAAGTGGCTTATAATTACAGTTCAAGAACCACCGACACGATGGGCCCTACAATTGTTTCATCATTTTCTGAATCGAGGAAGAGGGAGGGATGAAATTGGCAAATTCAATAATTGAAGGAGCTTTGTTACCAGTCCCTTGTTTTAAATATAATATATAGGTGATTTTTTTTTTTTTGAGATACTCTAAAAACTAATTAAAATTATTTTAAAATATTTATATTTATTATTTTTTCTTCAAACCATTTTACTTGACTTATGAATTGATATATAATTTAAGAATATAAACATATGATATAATTAAATAACTTGTTTAATTTTATTAATCTCTTTTAAAAAGGTCAATTCTATCTTATATATAAGACAAAAAAGGAGTGTATTAATGTGTGTGGAGAGAACAAGAAAATGGATTGGAGACATGTAATGATTGAATTCTTTGAAAAACTTAAAAGAAGGCATATTATGCAAAAGGATCATAATTTGATCGTTGAATTGTTAACAAAAGCAAAACTGACATGAGCTACATGAAACGATCTTCTTTTTTTAAATATGAAAACAGATGCAATAATGTCAATATGGCCTATGTAATGCATCACTAATATATTATGGTTTTGCCTTCATCTGTGTTGTTCTTCAAGTTATGCACGATTTCTGTCTCTGTCAGAATATTCAAATGTTTCGTTTGACCATCTAGATTCCAGTTGCTTGGTCTGGAGGACTGTGAGATCGTAGAGTTTTTCTATTCTTTTTCTCCGAAACATTTAGTTTCCTTACAGTGTGAGTGATATTGATCCAAAAAAAAAAAAAAAATTCAAATACTCACGACTCATATATGAAAACTCCCAGGATAAAATATAGTCTTAACCCTTTTTATCGATTACAAGTGAGACCGAACTTGTGACTTCTCATTTGCAGCAGTGACCATACCATGAGGCCGCAAAAGTATTTGCCCTAAGCATTTCATTGGTGGACATATTTTTAATATAATCTACTTTTGCCTCGTGAAGTATAAAACAGAATAGTTAAGAAAACAAGTAATAGAGAAGGTTCAAAAGAAAAACCTATTCCATAATTTTTAATGCAGTGACTTTTGGCCTATATATATTTAAATATGTATCTGAATTTGTTTTAGTACAAGCTTTACATATTGCGTGCGCATGTGAGCATCATCAAAATGAAGAATTAAATTGGTTGTTTGGAGGGGTTGGTTTTGTAGATATGTCTTTTTGACTAACAAGAATAATAAAAATAAAAGGGATCGTCCACATTGGTATTAGCGTTAGTGAGATAATGGAGCCGGATATAATAATATTCCAATGACAGACAAAATAGTGTTCAAAAGGCCCAAATTTGCTCTCTACTATTAAAAGATGAAAGCTTTATTGTCATTTTGTTTTTTGGTCTCTTTCTTCATTCCATTTTCTTCTTCTCTGCCGAACTTAACTGTTCATCTGGGAACATTAATTTACAGTTGGTTCTCTTGCCTGCTCACTTGACAAAGATGTTTCTTATGCTAAGGCTTGAATCAGTCTCATCAGGTACCAACAGTGCTTGTTCTCGATCCCTCGACCGTTATGTGGTTTAATACGTTGTGGTTCTCAGAATTATAGTTTTCAGTTTGATGAGCGTGCGTGCATCTATGTGATGATGGTCGCTTGACTATGAAAAGTAGTATTAGAACATGGTAATAATCACAACAGAAGTGTAATTCTTCTTTAAATTAAAATATAAATGTTTGTGAAATTTAAAATAATAGTTTCAATTATGTATTTGATTGGTGAAATATCAATAACTTGTCATATCATGTGTGATTTGGAGATAATGAAGTGATCACGGATTGATTAGATAGATGGGTCAATGGAATTGATCAGATGGTTGGTTCTGGTTGTGCTAAGAAATTGAAGATGTTGAAATTTTGGTAAATTACAAATAAAATAAGTCTACCGTGGACGTAGTAATATTAGATGAAATGAAATGGGGAAGGGAATCAAAGTGTGTGGAGGAGTCAAAGGAAGCAAGCAATACAGAGAGACAGAGAGACACACAAACAACGTGGGATTGTGTGTGAATGTGGGGAATCCTGAATCCATTTTAGATTGCCTTTAATGCGTCCCTCATTATTATTATTACTGTTACCATTATTATTCCTCCATGTGCTTTTAGTATGCCCATCTTCTTTTCTCTTGAATTTTCCTAATTAATTTGTTCAAGTTTCACATTCTTTGATATGATTCCACAAATTTATTCGCTTCTCAATATAATTCAAGATTTTTTTATAAGGGTAAATTTGATTTTTTTTTCTTTCCCGTTTTCAAACAAATTTAATTATGTAATCACACCTCTTTGATCATAGCGAAGTTGTTGGAGGTGACTTCTAATAAGTATCAAGGTGTTGTATGTCCTATAAAATACATTCCCCTCATCCTATTTTTGAAAAAATTATTAACTTATTATTAATGGGTTTAGTCACTCAAAAATGTTGAATCAATATTATATTTGAATTATCGTTAGGAGATGAGATATATTTACATTTAGTGTTAGATAATACTTCAAATATAATTGCTTTCAATAGAAGGGTGGGTGCGCCCATCGAAATAAAAATAAAAATTGAGTATATTATTTTTAATACGAAATCTAGAGAAAAAACATGCAAAAAGTATAACTATTCCAAATTCTTATGTGAGCTCCAAAAAAATTCGTAGCTAGGACCTATAAGTGGAGTATCAAAAGTCACGTAGTTAGAGGTAGTAGTTGGGTTTTTTATTTTCTCATCATCTTTTATAATTTATCAATTATGTTTGTCCAATCAATTTCAAAAGCTACAATATTACTTTGATTTTTCTTTTCTTCTTAATCAATGAAATCAATAAGCTGATGATGGATAATGGGAAAAAATAATCATAAGAGGATCTGCTTCCCGTAGTTACAATTAATGCAATGAGCCTAACACATGTTCTCTTCTCTCTAACGTTTTTAAACTTGATCGAAGAACCAACTAAGAATAATGAGATTTATTCCATCCAAAACACCCGTGAGTTTGACACACGTGACTGACGAGAGGTAATCGAATTTCAAAGAAAAACCCTAATTCACGCTTCATTAGTTCATTTTCATATTATTGTATTAGACCTCCACAAATAAATAATTACTCTTTTTTGAACCATCAGCATCAAGTTCAACCAAGTAAAGCGTATTCATTTTTTTTTTAGTCCCCAAGCGTCTTCATTATGGATTCCACTTTCCAACTTGATATCTTCAATCACCCTTTTAGATCGATGCTAATGAAGGCAGTATATCCCACCATGATCCTCCTAAATCAGGTAAAGCTAAACATCATATTTCCATAATAAAATCAATCAATTTCGAGCGAGGAGTCTTTTTGTAAAGAAAATCTCATAGCTTTCGAGCTTTTTATCTCTTTCTTAGCATTATAAATCAAAAAACACTTCATTCTGCAAGAGTGAAGAGAATAAATTATTATCTTTAGATTACTTACCCAAACTTTTTTAGGTCCAATATTGTTCTAATGTATAACACAAATGTCTAGCCTAATAGACTAGTATTTTGATATTGGATTGAATAGCTTTCTCCTAGGTATCTATGAGAATAGAAGATCACTATACATAAATATGAAAAGTTTTCGTCAAAAGAGGTGGTATGTGGGCACAATGACGACTGAATAATAAATTAGAGAAAGTATAAAATATGTATACCTTTTAGGTTAATCTCTTATTTATAGAGATTATTTTAGGGTTAGAGTTTGGACTTGTAAGCCTCTTATACATCCAAACCCAAACGTTTTACTGTCATATTTGTGTCATGTTAGTTGTCGTTTGTTGGTTCACACCTTGGATAGGGCTAGTATTTCAGTTCATAACAAATACATACAATCGTGTCTCTCAAAACGTGAAGAATGTATCTAATCCGAACATATATTAACTTTTCATGCAACAAAGTATAAGCTGATACATCTACAGTGCCCTATTGCTCTTAGATTAATCTTTAAAGTTAATTCTTATAAGGCATGAGAATGACAATTTTTACGTAATTAATGAAACTTAAGATTCAGGTAAGAAGAAGTACAAGTAAAACGCACGAATATACTAAAAGAGACGATGCTTGTGTCTGTGAATCACTGATTATTTCCTATTCGTGTAATTAGAAAGTATAGAATGAATATGAGATTAAAAAATGATAATATAATAACAACAGCATGCACCATTATATTAACATAAAGAAAAGAAGGGAAATCATTTTATAAAAAAGTGAGACGTCTTTAACGTATACAAAATAATTATTGATCATGAGTTTAAAGGACGAAAGCAACTTGAGAAGAAATGAGAAGGTGGATGGATTTGATAAGTTGATAATAATATGACAACGTGCAAAGAGCCAGGTAAAGTTGTATTTGTCAAATGTCAATTATATATGAGGGTCCGTCCATGTAGATACATAGAAATTGAGAGACACACTTAATATCAATCACGCATATTCATGTATATAGCAGTTATTAATCACATAATTGATGTTTGAACCAAATGGATACACTCAGATTAAGTGAATGAAAATGCAAATATATCATATAAATGCCTTTCAAGCAGTGACTCATTATTAACAAAGCACCAATCATTCACAGGGTCAAGCACAATTTCAAAAATGTAAAATAATAATAGTAATATTCCTATATATGGTTCTTATATTAGTATAAAATATATTTATCTAATTTGATCAGATTAAAAAAGTTAATTAATTAATATAACATATATTTTATAAAAGAACGTACTCATATTCAATTCCTTAATTCATTAATTCGGTGGTAGATTAAGAAAAAATTAACAAATATAAAATTTATGTATTATATTTTGAATAAAGACTAATTCTTTAAATATATCTTATATTATAAGAATCGGAAGGAGTACTTAAAAAAATGGTTGAAAAATCTCCAATTGCAAACTTTATTCCTATAAGTGGCCTAAATTTATTTAAGTACTCAGTTGCAACCTATTTTTAACAGTCACGACTCTATCATAGTTTTGTGTAATTTATCTTCAACTAAATGAAAAATGGAAAACATTCGCACATAACTATAAAAAAGAATTGCACCTGTTGAAAATAAGTTAAATCCGTTTAATTAAGAATTCTTGGACCCTTATGTTACAAACTTGCTTCTAAAATTTATATTTATTTACTATTTTGATCATATTTGTAAATAAATTCATTTTTTTAAAAAAAATTGGTCTCTATTATAAGTTCAATTTCAGAGTAAAGAATTTTTTTAAAAAAATAATTTTGCCTGTATTAATTATAATAAAAAAATAATTAATTCATGTTAATTTTTATAACTAATCATAAATAAAAAAATAAAAATTCAGTCAATAATTAATGAATTAACTAAATCCGAATGAGAATATAACCTTGAAATCGATGGAAGAGAAAACCTCTCCTGAAATACAGGGGGGCGGGAGAGAAACACAACTTTTTGGTTCATTGGCGAGTCAAGTGATTGGTGGATTCAAACTTGAAGACATAATAAACAATGATTTTTATCTTTTGGTGGGTCAGTTTGACTGGACTGATGTGGGAGTGAAAGAGAAAAGTGGGGACCACACCCCACAATTATTCTACATCATTAGTTGCCATCCCACGAGATAAGGCCTGTTTGGTCTTCCCCATTTTCTTCTCTCTCTCTCTCTCTCTCTCTCTTCTCCCCTGACTGAACTAATACCATTGCACTTTTCTTCTCTCTCGTTAGAACAAAGCTCTTATCCTCTCCTACCATCCCCACCACTTCCCTTTCCTCTTCTCTCTTCCTTCTAAAATGGAATGTTAACTGTTACGTCCCTCTTCTTCTTCTTTAACAAGCTTCCTTAATCTCTGTCAAATTTTTTTATACTCCATTTCCTCTGCGTCTCGCCACCACTTTCTGCTTCTTCAGTATCATAGGCTTTATAGCCTAAAGTTAAACAACCCCAGGAAAAAAAAGTTTGCTATTTTCTGACTTCCAATGCTTGTCTCTTCTTGTATTGCCTACACTTTCTAGCTATAAAGCTTTCATCTTTACCTGTGTCTTTTGTCTGCAACATCTTCTCTTTGTTCACACCCCAGAACTTTGATTAAAGCTTGAAGCTTTCTTCCATGAACGAAGCTGAAATGACGATTCCTCACTTGTTCAGATGCCCAATAAGTCTAGACTTGTTTGAGGATCCAGTGACTTTGTGTACAGGCCAAACCTATGATAGGTCCTGCATAGAAAGATGGCTTGCTCAAGGTAATCTCACTTGCCCTGTTACAATGCAGAAGCTTCATGATCTATCTATCGTCCCCAATCACACTCTTCGTCATTTGATCGATCAGTGGCTTCAATTTTACCCTCAATTTGACCACTTTGGTGACTCTAAAACCATAGATTCTCTTGCCTCTCTGAAACGCACCCTTCAATCTCAGGAATCTTCCTTCCAGAACAAACTCCTAGCTCTTGAAAAGATCAGCCTTTTATCTGATGAGTATTGCTCTTTCAAGAAATCTTACTTCCTTCAATTGGGTTTCTTGCCTCTTCTTTTGGGACTAGTTTTTGGAGCTCAAATATTCGAAGAGCATCATCGCCACATGGAGCTCATAGAGCTAGCTCTTTCTTGCATTATAAAGTTGTTACCCCTTGACACTACCTCGCAGCCTCTAAATATGCTCAAACAAGAACCTAACTTTGAATCGTATCTTGTATTATTCGAAAAGGGCAGTCCCAATATTAAAACCAGTCTGTGTAATCTGATAGATTCAGCAGCAACAGCACACGTAGAAGAGGTATTGCTTATGCTTGGAAATTCCCAGAAACTACTCAATGAAATTGTTCATTTTGCGAGCCAAAATAACTGTGTGGCTTCCAGGGCAGCAATAAAAGCCATATCAGCTCTGTGTTCCTTGCAATCAAACAGAGAGAATCTGGTAATAGCAGGGACAATAAATGGAATCATGAGGTACATTTCAGGATGTGAAACAAGAGAGAAGAACTTAGCTCCATTGGGGATGCAGATAATAGAGAAACTTCTGGTAATAGAGAGAGGCAAAGAAGCATTGGTGAATAGCCCAAATGGGATTCAAACTTTGGTGAAGATGGTGTTCAGAGTGAGTAATCATGAGTGTAGTGAGAACGCTGTGGGGTTACTAATAATGGTGTGCAGAGAAAGTGGACGAGCCAGAGAGGAGGCCATTGAAGGAGGAGTTTTGACTCAGTTGCTTTTGCTTCTGCAGAGTCAATGTAGTGCCAAGACGAAGACGAGGGCAAGAATTCTTCTCAAATTGCTAAGATCCAAGTGGGCTGAGAATGTACCAAAACAGGCCTGAAGATTATTTGTGAACATAAATGATAAATCACAGTACAAGTTGTTTGTTGTGTTCATATATGTTTGGCCGTCTTATTTTGTAATTGTTCTATATTCGCTTGTTTCTATTCACTTTCATGATCTGTGAATTATTCTCATCGCCCATAAATTACCCATACAATGATAGCATCAATATTCGGTTTTCACCTCATTAATCCATCATTAGTACAGTCTGATGAATTCTTTAAAAGCAAGCAGAGGCTGGGGATTAAGTGTGATACTTGAGCAAGGTACAAGAGCAATTTTAGCTAACGGCACATAAAACCTTTGTGAGGTGAAGGATTCATTGCTGGCTTGACTTCCTTTAGCTGTTTATCATGATTATGTTTATGTAAGTTGTCACAACTTTATAAATTATAAATGAAAAAAATGCTATTAAAAGTTTTAATTACCTTTCCAAACAAGCTCCATAAGTTCGACTAAAAGGGTTAAGCGAGCTGGTGCTAAATTACTTAGTCCATTGGGATGGAAACATATTTTTTTGTATATTAGTAAAAATATTAATATCTCCTATTCCAATAGATGATTGTCAACTTTTTTATATTTGATTATATCTGGATATTTTACAAAATAAATTTGAGTGACTATGAAATTTGAAGTTACTATATAACATAATTTGAGTGGGTTCATGATTTCACACACACACATATATATGCACTGAGTCACACTGCTCCATGTCTACAACTTGTTGATGATGTGACTTCATCTTTTTTAAAAAAAAAAAATTATATTGATATATTGGTTACCTGAATTGTATTTTTTATGCCAGTCTCCATGTATATTGATTGGCTCGGTCAGTATTTCTTAGTTACAGATGGGGAAAAAAATTTGAGAAAATTTCAGAAAAAAACCATTAAAGTATATAAAAGACATATCAGTGACTCCAATATCTCAAATCCAATGTGAGATCATGAGAGGGAATCTAGGATTTACCAATGTTGTTAAATTACCTCACTGCCCCTCCACCCTCATACAATTGATCAAATTTTCTCTCTCGTCGCGTTTGGCCATTTCTCTCAACCTCTCTCCAATCTTCTTCTGCCTCTAGAACTCATGGCTTGTTGGTTAGAGTAAATTGCTTTAACTCTGCAAATCATGGGTTCGATCCGGCATTTACTCACTCAAACACGCAATTTGATCTCCAATTTTCTTCTTCTTACCCGCAGTAATTTCGGCAGGAATTTTGATTCCTAGATCCCTCCGATTGTCGTCACGTTAGGTTTCATGGCCGCCACCGGTGGCCTCATGTTAGGCTACGGCGTTGGCGTTTCAAGTGCATATCTTCAAAAAAAAAAAATTCTTCTTCCTCCTCCTCCTCCGATGGCGTGTCTTCATTCAAATTCGTTTTGATTGTGTTTGGTGAAGAAATGGATGTTCTCGATAGAGTGAGTTAAGGTGTGGGTTTAGAACCTTGTATAGATATGAAGTTTAGGTTGCTTTAAATTCGTCACATTTGAGCTTAATTTGGGGCTAGTGTACAGATTTTGGGTTGTATCAAACTGTAGTGGATTAATACAAATTGATTTTGATTTGCATTTTTCTGAAACTTTCTTTGGGGTAGAGTAGTGGTGCTTATTAAATAATTTAATGTCTACCTTGTTTTGGGCTTGCATTTGAAACTTATATAACGCCTATTACAGTGATATCCAACTAGTTGGCAAACATGTCCACAATTTTATTCTGCTACGTCTTTGCATTTGTACAGTCATGGAGATCAACATTGGCAGATGTACCAATCTCAGTCATGCATGTTCATCGATCTTGGGCCTGCATTTGGGAAGATCATGTTAAATCTAGCAATGAAAATGATTGAATCTTATGGGGCTGCTGTTGGGATTGCAGAACAAGCAATATCTTCAATAAAAATTGTTTATGACTTTATTGAGAATCAAACACTGAACAAATTTAGCAGTGCCCTTGAGAAAACTATGGAATTCGGAACATAACAGGGTTTTGCAAAGGCCGCCATAACTGAGACTTTGCGACCCTCATTTTTTACTTCTCTTTCTTGAAGTGCGCTAACAAATAACTTGAAACTATGAACTGGTCAGACCCCATAATTGAAGAATCGAAGCCCAAATTCAAAGATTTTTGCACTTGAAGAAGAACGAGCGGTTGACCGTCCCAATCTGCAGTCCAATGTTGTCAAAAGAAGAGGAGCTCAAATTTGGTTTCCCGAATGCGTGAAGGCGGCAACAGAGATGAAGACGTGGGAGAAGCAATGGTGAAATCCGGAGATGAAACTTCGAGCGACGAAGAAGAAATCGTTTCAGAATGGGAAAAAAATCTGTAAGGTTGATGAATGAGGAGAGAGACAAGAGGAAAAAGATATATAAATAAATTTACAAAGACAATTTTTTCCAAACTTCTCGTCCCGAAGAATCTTGATGCTCAGACATGCTATACACTAAAATAAACCTTCCACGTGGGCCCACCACCGGCCACACCTCAACTGTCGCTCTCCCCATCACAGGTGACCTCCTCCGGCAACCTCCCCTTAATTTTAAATATTTTTTTTAAAAAAATTAAAATAACACCTCTCTGCCAGTGGGCCCCACCACCGGTGGTCCCTATCGGCAATGGTGAGGCCCACTAGTAGAGAGGTGTTATTTTAGTTTTTTTAAAAATAAAAAATTATTTAAAACTAAGGGTAAAATGGTAATTTCAACGGCGTTACTGTTCATTCCGTTCAAGCTAACGGTCAACTTCTAATCAACTAACAGTCCGTAATATTTTTGCTCCAAAAACGTAACATCGTGTGTATTTTTTGTCAATAAAAAAAGTCATAGTACTGGGCGCTACAGAGTAAAGGTTATATGTAAAATTGCCCCTTCCTTAAAAAAAAAAAAAACAAATACGTGATCATGAGAGAGAGAAGGTGACTCGACAACAAGAGGGTCACTATCTTGACTATACAAGTACTTGGCTTGGAGAATGATTTTATATTTAGACCTAATAGAAAAAAAGAAAAAGATAGATTGATCATCTCGACAATTAAGATCTCACTTTCCTTGGATTTGCTTTCCTTATTGGACGATGATGAGCGAACGAACCAACTTGACCCGGCCAGTGAATAATGCTATCTTTTTTCTTTGGATGAAAATTAAAAGATAATGCTGTCTTATTTATTTAGTCAAATATTGGTAAAATGATAAGGAGATATTAACCTCTGTTACTAATTTAAATGATGGATTAGAGGGGATTGTGGGGTATAATCAAGTTGGTAGAGAGAAATAATAGTATCAACTTTTTTTATTTGTTGGCTGATTTGATGTGTCCATTTTCATTGGATCGGGAAGGGCTTGATCTGAAGGATCTGGATAAACAAATGGAGTCACATCTCCACGATACGAGTCTGGTAAAAGGTCTTCAACCACTTCCTTTGAATTTCAGGTTCAAATGGGGGACACCAACGTCTTGAATTCAAAGCACAAATTCCTTTTTATCCTTTTAAATATCTCTTTTGGCTGTTTTGTTTTGGATTTTCCTTCATTCAATCAAAATACGATTCCCTCACAAGTAATGTCGTGGAAAACTCGCTCAAAAAGGTGTCAGACTTCCATCATAGTCTTAATCTTCAAGAGAGGCCAATATGAATAAGAAAAGCACATTTGTGATATTTCATTTCTGCAAATATTATAGAGAATGAGTAGGTGGATGAATAATTGAGAAAGAAAGAGAATGAAGGAGCCCAAAGTAATGGGAAAGGGTTGATGGGGAAGAAGATTATCGCATTAGCTAACTTTTTTCTCATCTTTCATCTTCTGATATAATTCAAATCATTGATCTTTATGAAAGAAGTTGTTGGTGCGAATAATTATATGAAATGTATGGTTTAGATTTAAAGATGATAAAGAACAATGAAAAAAAAGACTAACCAGGAAGATTCAGTCCGGGTTAATGGTGAAAGAGAGAGAGTAAAGGAATGACGAAAATGAAGGGAGAGCATATTTGGTAGACAAGTTGGTGATTTTATGAACTGTAGTTTGGAGTTTGCTGCGATGGGACTTGAGGTTTCATGGAATATCCTGTTCTTCTTGTCCTTTCCTTTTGCAAACAGAAAAAGCTATTCCCTTTTCTGATCTTGCTACTTTAATTTTCTCCCTCATGACCCTACCTTTTACCATCAAGTTTCTCATTGATACCTCTCCCTGTCCAATTCATGAATGGCCATTATTATTCACAAATCAAACTTATATTTGTATATTATACTCCTCTACAGGCAGCACAGTTTACTCTGTTCATCAAGTTATTTAAGTACAGTGGGAAAGGAAAAGAAGGAGTTGGATCATTTTAGTTCTAATCAATGAACTTAAGAGGCAATTATGGCCTACTTAAATTATAATTGCACATGCTTTTGTGTACCAAGTGCGTTTGTTGGACCTGAAAGATCTCGAGACAAGACATTCTCTGGAAGCATGGGCATCTACATCCACCAGTTCATGCATGATTCTTGTTTTATTTTTTATTTTTTCCCTTAAAGAAAACGAATCTAGGATTTTGGAAAACGGTGGACTCATCAACTCAAAGTTGATCATTATTAAATTCAGTGATGGGGGGTGGTGAGAAGCCATCAACTTGTGTCTTCTGGTGCGGAGTGAGGAATTAGGATTTCGAAAAAGGAGGAGGAAAAAATAAGAGAGGAGGAGTGTATGGAATGGAGTCTAGAACTGCGGCGAAGAAAGTGAAAAATCAAATTCAATTATTCAAAGTAAAAAGAAAAAACAGAGAGAGAAAATGGAATGAAAAGGCGATGCTTTTTACCAGAAAGAAAATGGAAGAATGAAGGAAAGAGAAGCTTTGTGGGAGTCAAAAGAAAAGGAGGGAGAGAGAGGCAAGCACTTTGAGAACAGAGGAAATGAAGCACAGGGACGTGCACTCACTCCAACAAATACTGGTGGAAGTGCTATTAGCCCCATAAAAAGACAATCCCAAAAAGCTACTACTAGATCCTTCTTGTTCAATTAAGAATCTGCAGAAAGGTATCTGGTCAAATCTCTTTCCTTTAACCAATCTAATTTCCCACACCTTCCTTCTCTCTCTCTCTCTCTCTCTTACACACACAGATCAAATGAAACTGTTTTCGTCCCTTTTTCCTTAAAAGATTCATCCTCTGCATGATAGAGCCTGTCAAATTCCTCAACCCAGAAAACTCTCATTGAACAATGTTGAGGTTAGAACTATAAACAGTATAGCAATTGAAGATTCTTCAGGCATCTTTTTAACCTTTTTCCTTCCTCCTTCTAAACATAAGACCTTTACAGAGTATGAGGCAATACTTATTAGTCATTATTAAATATACCATACCCTCAGTGAATTAATGTGATAGCAGGTAAGAAAATAAAATATATCCATCATTTCACCTTGTGGTTTCAACTTTTTCCTTCCGTTTAATTATATAAACTTACTGGGTACTATAAGTGATCCGACTCCTGCACTTAATGGGATGTCCAAACCTTGAAAGGGTTATGTATCGAGTTTCATTTGGGGGATTTGAATAATTAATGCATCATTTTTTACATTGGAACCAAGGCCTGAGAAGTGGAAGTGGATGTGGAATCGTGTGTTTATTTGGTAGCTGAGAACTCAGTTCCTCATGGAACTCACTTCCACCAAAATCGATGGAAGTGGGTTCCAACCCAACCCCCATGGAATTGACCCTCAGATGTGGAGACCATTTTACCCTCTGGGAGAGTGAGAGATATGGAATTGGTGGGGACACGGAGGAGCACCGATGACAACGGATCGGTGAGTTGCCGTCGCTTTCCGTTAGAGTCCCCAGCCGTCGATTTTAGATTTGAGAGGTTGGTTTTGATTTTTAGCTTCCTATGTCAGCCTCTTCTGCCGTCAACTAATATCTTTTTTTATTTTTTTTGTTCAAATGCCGTCAACTTCTATCAGCTCTATTCATTTCTGATATGGATCATTGCCGTGATTAACTCCGTTCTCTCCGCATCGTGACTCGTCCTTCATGCATCCTCATCGTTCTTCTACTACCTCTGATAATACCTTTGTATTTCTCATTTTCTCTGATCTGTACCTTTGCTTCTCGATCTATTTTTTTGTTTTGTTTATTTAGGTAATGAGTGATCGTTGGTGGCTAATATTTGTGCAAAAATGGAGGATTATAGTTTTTTTTGTGGTGGTCGGACTGGGGTGGGGTGGTTGGTACGGATGTGGCTGTTTGAGGTGGTGGGTGTGGTTTTTATTCAAGGGCATACATGAGTATACCCAAAAAAAAAAAACTAGAAAATCTTACTTCTATCAAGATTCTTTCACCGTACCACATAGAGCATAAATTTCACAATTTTGAAGCACGCCATAGGTTTTTTGGATACTGCAAGCCTCCTTGGATTCATAATAACAGGTGCACTCAATGTTCAAGTGGGATGTTGGTTGATTAAGAAGAATAGTTTCCTTACCACATCTCATGGGTTCAAAGGACAGGACAGTGAAAGATAAGAGTAATAATGGATGCACACTGTTCTGTTTATGGCACCTATTTGGTTATATGGGTCAAGAGTCCCCTCTTTCATTTGTGTTTTTCATTTTGTTCTGTTTGATTGTCAGTGATGAGCCACAAAATTACCATGTATCAAGGTATAAATTAAGCTTGAAATTGATCAAATATAATTAAAAAACTTAAGGATAATAAACTAAAAACATGGATTTGAAGTCAAGCATATCGTCACAAGTATTCTTGTATGTTTTCCAGGTTTTATCCATAAGAAGAAGCAATTTGGAGACTCCAAGGAAGGTTAAAAAGAGAAGCTGACAAGGAGGAACCAAGTTAGTGCCCAGGGTGCCAAACCAGTGTAAAAGTGTTGGCCAGACCAGCAAGTTGCCGCCCAGGGCGCCAACTCACTGCTTTCCTCATAAAAATGGCGTCCAAGGCGTCAGAAGTGCGAAAATCCTGATTTTTAATTTTTGGAAAGTTTTTAGGGCCCGAAAAAGGAAGAAAAATCAAAGGTTTTTGAGATTTGGAAACGCAATTGGACCAAAAACATGAAAGAGGCAACCCTAGCAAAAAAAAAAGAACTTTTAGCACAAGAAACTACTCTACAGCATTAGAGAAGAGATCAAAGCAATTGTGGAGATCCATCTTCCCCAACCTCTGAAGAACCATTCTCTCTTCATCTTTTCTTCTCTATTTTATTAATCTAGCCATGCTTGGCTAATTTCCTTTTTGTAGTTAGGGCTAAGATGAACCCTATGCAAATTTGAATATTTGGTTGAATTCTTGTATGAATCTTGATTTCTTTGATTGAATAAATTTCCTTTGCTTAATGCTTTCTTGAAGATTGATCACCTTTAAGATTGTCCATAGGTTGATGTATGACAATAGAGATGTTAGTGTATCTAACTAGAACTTGTTAATTCATCATAAAATTGCATGACCTAGACATAGACTTACAAATTTATGCGATCATAGGATTCTGGTTCAAGATCTGATCTTTCTAGACAATACTAAGACATTAGGTTGTTTTTAAAGATACAATAGACTAAGGTAACATCAAGACATTTGGACTTAGTCTAACCTTAGAGAATCGATCGTCAATCTGGAAATCATAATCAATTAGATCTTTAATCCAAATACTTGAAAGAGCATAGGGGGATTCTAATTCCTAACTACGTTTTTCTCGACTGATTATCTTTTATAAACATTCTCTTGCGAATCTTGATCTTGAATTCTTTTTTTTCTTCAATTCTTGAAATTCTTGTTTAGTTACAACTATTCTCTTTTACTCATCCATCCAACTAAAGCGTAAATAGCGAATTAGTGATTGGATAATATTCCTCGTAGGACGATACTTTCTCACTACTCTATTACTTATAACGACCGATGCACTTGCCGAAGTCGCCCCTATCAGTCAGATATGTTAACATTTGTAAATCTAACGCCATAATATTTCATTGTTACTTATTCTTATTATCTTCTTTTATAATTTTTTAATATTAAAATCTTCACGGTTTTCAAATTTTCATATCTAACCTTTAACCAAATGAAATTTTCCTAATTAGGGACTACAAAAACAAAATTGATACAATTTGCGTTCAGACTAGGATTACACATGATTTAAGTTATACCGTGTTTGACCACAATTCGAAGCTGGCCTATATGGGAAACCCAACCTAAGGTTGGAACAGGTGGATAAGGAGGCCCAAAAACATGCTACCCCCTGCTTCACATCAATGACAAATGAGAAATAGCATTACTTGTGTTGCAGTGATATTGGGATTCATTTCCCCTCCTTAGGTCCTAGGTTTGATCCCCCTCCTCTTGCCTGCCTTGTATCAAAAAAAAATGACAAATGAGAAGTGGGAGATCAAAGAATCCAATGACGAGTGTGTGTATGTTTTAATTTTTTATGTTTTTACAATTTATGAGATAAGTATATAAAAGAAATCTTATTTCAGTTTGTATAAAAGTGCTTTTGAAAGTAAGGCTTGAGAATTTGTAGAATGAAGACAAAGCCAAGAGGACGGAGGAAAAATTGAAGATGAGCACCAAGCAAGTATTGGAGAATGGAAAACAAGCAAAGAACAATACGTAAAGGCATATTAAAACACTAAAAGAATTTAGACCAATCAGCTTGTATGATACAATTTACAAGGTGGTCACGAAAATCATTTCCAGCCACCTCAAGACAGTCATGCCACTATTTGCTCCCAAACAAAGCAAGTTTTATTTAGGGAAGGAACATAACAGATAACATCATTATTGCTCAAAAGGTGATCCACACAATGCAAAGGAAATGGGAAGTAAAGGGGCAATGACAGTTAAAGTTGACACAGAAAAAGCTTTTGACCGAATCCAGTGAGACTTCATTGAAGATACGCTAATGATGAGGTGTATCACCACACCAACCATGCAAGTCATCTGGAATGGAAAGCCCTCTAACACCTTCCTCGCAAGCTATTTTCCAAGAGGTTGAGAGGAAGAATTGGAAACCCATGTGCATCGGCAGACAAGGACCTCCTCTCTCCCATTTATTCTTTGCAGATGACCTCGTCTTATTTAGCACAACTGAGGACTCGCAAGTCAACCTGGGGCACCGGTTATTAGAAGAATTTTGCTCATCCTCAAGGAAAATCCACATTTTTTTTTCCTGAAGAAATGTTAGCAGCCGGCAATCAAATCAAATTTGTGGCGAGTTGCTGAAGGTAGTTGGCATAGATGGGAAGGAATTTGGTCAAATCTTAAAAGGATGTGTGTTTGATCTCTACTGCCGTCGCTGGGACTCCTTCGGTAGGCGATCTCGTAAGTCCCCATTAAGTGTTTAAAAAGCCCAGAGTTGTACCATGGCCTTGATAGGGGACTAATATCGAGTCCTTCCAAAACTTTTATATATAAAAAATTTGTGGCGAGTTGGGCTTCCAAAAAACGGACAATCTCGGCACTTACTTAGGAGCCCCACTGCTTAAATCCATTAACAACAGATACCTATAGATACATTGAAAAAGGGGTTCGAAGCAAGCTAGCCGGATGGAAAGCAAAATCACCATCCTTAGGACCCGTTTAGTAAGCGGAATAGGTAGGGAGGGGAGGTAAGATGATCAAATTCCCTTATTTAGTATACTTTTAGCATTCAATCTTTTCAAGAACTTAAATTTTTCGGTTTATTAATCTTCCTCTAAAGGTGGAAAGATAAGATCCCATTAAAATTGGTGGGAGTCCAAGTTCCCTCTATACTGTGAAGCTTTCAAACATATTTACCTCCCACAAAACATATGTTTTCTAAAAGGTAAGAAAATAGGATTATAACGTAAAGTCAAGTCTTTTTTTTTTTTTTTTTGTGAAAATAGAAGGATTACAGCATTTTTTGTGAAAATAGAAGGATTAAGCATTTTTTGTAATCCTATAAGAAAATAGGATTCCAGCATGTTTTTTTTTTTTTGTCTGAAATAAATACTTCATAAAATTCGAAAGTTTTATTGTGAAATAAATGGTTTGTCATAAAATTCAAATTTGACCCATAAATTTAAATGTGATGCAAGCAAATTCCTATTAAATTCAAATTATGAGAAAAATATATTATTCCTTTTTATTTTGAATTAATTACTTTTAAAGATAAAATATGTATTTCCTTATTTCTCAACTATCACTCCTTCATTTTCTTTCTATCAAACAATTCATCTTCCCTCTTTCCTTCCTTTCTCTCCTCTAAATCTTCCCTTCAACAAATGGGTCCTTGTTGGGTCGCATCACGCTAGCATAGTCCGTTTTGTCCACCATACCACTGTACGCCATGCAGGTGACGAGGCTACCAGTGTTAACGTGCAAGAAGCTGCAAACACTGTAAGCCATTGATGCATTTCACTAACCCGGAAGGAACTTGGCGCAGGGAGGAATCTGAAACCCTCCTTCCCCAGGCAACAATAGAAGAAATATCACTGATTGAACAACACACCCCACCCCCCCAAGTGAAACCAAGCCAGCAGATTAGTGCCGATGGATCTGAACGAGCAACAGGGAACTTACAGTCAGCTCAACATAACATCAGTTGAAGTCGGAAAGCTGGAATGAGGAAGATAATCGCTGGAACCTTGCATGGAAATGGCCGGGGCCCCAACGAATAAGAAGATATGAACCATGTACTAAGGGGCTGCACTCTAGCAGCAGCATGCTGGTCCTTAATTATCCCTGAGCGATATCTCATGTGCTTTCATGAACAACCATTCACCAATTGGTTAGAGAAGAATCTGAAGCCAGCGTCGAAAGAAAACCCATGGAGAATTACTTTTGGCACCCTCTGTTGGAAACTCTGGACAGCTAGAAACCGAAGGCTATTCTGCAATGAAGAGGCTCGGGCGCATCGTAACATTAATGACACTCTCTCACTGACCAAACACATTATTAATGCGAGTACACTCCAAAGAGATAGTCCATTGGGATACATATAGACTGATGTACTTCATTTATGTTTCCATTTAACCTTTTGTCAAACGCTCTTCAAATATTCATTAATAAAAACTTCATTTCCACTAAAAAAAAAGAAAATTGATATGATATTGCATAGACGTTATGTACATATGATTGACTTCCTCTATCACGTGATTATTAGCAGGTCATTAAATGTGACAAAATGGTGATTAAAAGGTCCCAAAAAAAGCCACAAACCATCACCATTATATTACATCATCTAATATTCATAACAGGAATCTGGAAAATGAAAACTAACGTCCATTGGTTAAAGTCAAATCCATCAGAGACACGTATCTGATTCTGAAAATATTTGCAAGGCTCTTCTCTGAGGTATAAATACGTGAATTAAATAGCCCCCTCAATTTCAGCAACAACTACTGGTGGATGCGTCAGATGGCGGTGGCTTCTCCTTAAAAATGTTCTTTTTGATTCCTTTAGAGCCCTCCGCTAAGAGGCTAGGTGTATCCAGAATCTGCCAAAATTCATCAAAAAAAATTAACCATTGCCATTGTCACTTCTGATGATTTTTCTCGCACCAGCAAGACTTTCAATTAGCTTTTCAGAAAGTTAGTATCAATGTAAACCACCATGAAAAAACTGGGGCAGGGCAGGGCCCTATGCCAGGGCGTTGAAGGTGTCATAGAAAGAGGGATAAGAGATAAAAACTTGTGTCTTCCTTATTTACTAGTATCTATATTGATAATTAATATAAAGATTTTAAAAAATTCAGTTCAAGCAATATAGCTCATTTCATACATTTTATGTAAACAACAACCACACGAGTAATATGAATGACATAAAATTGGTTGTTCACATTTATTGGCTGTTTTGCACCTCAAGGTAATTTTCTCAGGTGAGCAGTCGTACCAATTATTTTTTCATCAAATATGATGGAGATGAAGATGAATCAAAAACTTCTGAAAATATCAATATCATCGCACGTGTACTGATTTCAGACACAAATATTTTTATAACTGGGCAAATATATATATATATATATATATATATATATATATATATATATATATATATATATCAAAGCATACCTTCAAAACAAGCTCTTCAAAGCATTGCTGTACATTGACTCGAGTTTTAGCACTGCATTCAATAAATAGGCAACCATATTCCCGGGCAAAATCTATCCCCTCTTTCTTTGTCACAACCCTATCGCTCTCCTGGAAACAAATCAAGTATTATCCACCAGTACATCAAATCCCTCAGAATAATGGAAAAGAATACAAGCACATTTCAGATATGATTTATAAGTCAGAATAAGAAGTAAATGTGACATGTAGCCAACTAGTTCAAGATTCTGCTAGAATCCTAAATCTGAGGGGGCATAATATAAATGGATCAACAAGATGCAATGAGGATTCCGGGTGATTCAAGATTTACATTCTCAAATTCCTTGGGAACGTCTGCATCTAGTCCTGCCTCGTCTTATTTCTGTCAGTTAATATAGCATACATGTTGAACAGCTCAAACATGGAAGGTCAAACGCAAATAGTCAATATATTTGTGGAATTATAACTAGTTGAAATCTTGATGTGATTGAAGAATCAGCAAGATGAAAAATACAAAAAAGAATATGAAGAGGGGGGAGGGGTGGGAGAGAGTATGATAGTAAGTTTTGTTGAAGAAAGATACCTTATCTACTTTGTTTCCAACAAGCATCTTGATGCAATCTTGATTCGTAGAATAGAGGTCTATTTCCTTTGCCCATACTTCAGATAGATTTGTAAATGTGTCTCGTCGAGTCACATCATAAACTGCATTACATAGAGGAAAAAAGAGACACCTCAGTCAACTTACAAAATTTCAATATAACATTTAATGGGATGAGGGGACGATTCTCCATGACCAACAAACACATTACATCCGGCACCAATTCTCAGGCCATATTCTGTGGAAAAGTTACTTTTAGTTTGTCATTGAATTACCATATCTCAGTTGGACAGATTAACTTTGAAACTCAAAGCATATGATATACATAGGGACAAATGATTCCTGAAATTTATTTTATTTTGAGCAGTATGTGAAAAGTCAGCATCATCTTGAAAAGTGACATAAAGGCAAAGTGCAAATGTGTATTGTAGGTGCTTGAGTGCATCAAATAACAGGTTACCTTTATAAGATACCTCCTTCACCCATCCTTGACTATAAATGTTTTTGGTTCTACAATGCTCTTAAAAGCCACCATTAAATACTAATTAGCACCATATGCAAATCATGATTACATTGAGAGGATTACTTTCACATACAGTTGATGATGACTGAGTTTAACATGTAATTCTATAGCTCAGCATGTGATGCAAGAGAAATGGGGCAGTGGTTCTTGATTTTTCATTATTTATAAGTACTTTTAAACAGACATTAATTTTAGAAATTTTGTGGGATTGTTCTAGGAAATTTTGATGCAACTGGCAAACTATGATATAAAAAGGGTCCAACAACTGTTTCAAATTTTCAGGTGAGCTTCTCATTTGTTGGCCTCCAGCCTTCCCATGTGAGTAACTGAGTTGTATTATCGTTTCCCCTGCCTATGTCTTCCTCTAAAAAATCCACATCTTCCAACGTCTAATTCTATTTTGGTCCTTTTCAATTCAGGTTATTTAAGGACTTTATCCATATAAAGTGAGTCAAAATTCCAAGAATACAGCCTGACTTTTCAAAATATATTGGTCTTAATGATGTGCACCGCAGTTTCAAATAGCTGGAGCAAAGTGCTATGTGCTTGAGCATTTTGGAGTCTTCAGCACTAGCAATTGCACTATGCAATATAAATAACCAGTACCAGACTTCCTCTCAACCTTATAGATTGACTTTTATAAGCACGGCAAACTTCATATTTCTTTCCTACTTGCTAAAGAAAAAGAATACACAAAATTCTATCCAATTCAAAAAATATATGATTGAGCAATGACCAAAAAAATAAGAGATAAATCAGATAACAGAAACTTGCCCATGATGATGCCTTGTGCCCCTCGGTAGTAAGAACTTGTCAGTGTTCTGAATCTCTCCTGACCAGCTGCATTGTCAAACAAGTAGTTTCAATCAAATATGGCTAGGCATTGTTACCAGTATGCAGTTAGTAGGTCCAATTAAGCAAGGAGTTCGATTGAACTGTATAGAATTAAACAGCATGGGATCCAGTAATAAACACACACACACATATACATACATACCTGTATCCCAAATGGCAAGCTTCAGCCTTTTGCCCCCCACTGTGACATACTTGACCTTAAAATCAACGCCTACATGAGAAACCAAACAGTACAAGAAGCAGAAAAGCTAAAATATGAGATTAGCTCATCCATGGTTGATGTCAAGGATATTTTTAAGGCATGGCATCCAAATCATATTATTATAAACAGTCAGAATCATTACTGAGTAAGTTTTTAGAACACATTGCCAAAAGAAATAGATATGCTTTGTTCAGATTATCAGTTTTTAGAAATTTGAACAAAGATATTGGAAACAACATATACTGACTCTGCATATAGTTAAAAAAAATCAGATCATAAAGCAGTTGAATGAACATAGTCTACAATAATACGATGTCATCTCTCGAATTCATAAGCTTTTGGTTTGTCCATAAGATGCAGGAATACCCAAAAGCCACAAATCAAAGGACAGGACAAGAGAATTAAAATAAATTTGTTCCCACAAAGCAAAAGCCTACCTATGGTGGGATTGTGCTAAAATCTATAGTAAGAAAATTTCGGATCACAGAGCAGGTAACTGAGCTAAGCCTGCGCGGATACTATAGTTCATCCCCAAATGCATAAGCCTAGATTCACCTTGAAGATACTGGACAACCCAGAAGACGCAAATCAAAAGGAAATCTCAAGAGAATTATGTAAATTCGCTTCAGAAAAGGTAAAAACCTACCGATTGTGGGGGAGAGATCTTCATAGGTATCTGAGATGAAACTCAGAAGCAGACTACTCTTACCGACTCCTGAGTCTCCAATCATCAGTAACTTGAACAAATAATCGAATTCCGCCTGGCTCGACGAAGACGAATCCATCACAAGCAACCTTCGATCAACTGGAACAATACGCAATAGCTCTCACCTGAACAACATCCAACCACATTTACACCATCAGGATTTCGTTCCCGGGAAATAAATAATAGAGTAATAAAATAACTACAAGTAATCACCGTGCCTGGGCAAATCAGTTTTTCATCTGAACATTGATTTTTTAGAAAAAATAAATATTGTTGGCTTACAAATATCTTATGATCAAGGGGGTTATGAAATTTCTATTGACATTAGATAAAACCGTAAGTTGGGGAGAGGAAGACTATACCAGAAAAGTGAGATCCAAACGCAAACGGAGAGGGAAATTCAGAATCACGAGTGGAATGAAAGCGAGGGGAAAAAGGCAGCCGCGTCCGAGTTACCGGGTGCCGCTCGAGCTATCTCCCACCTTAACTCGGTATTAATTCATTAATGATTAGAGATTAGTTCTAAATCTAGGCTTTTGAATCTCTAAAGTGGTTGTTTTGCCAGCCTCTAACATGGTGTTCACCAATTCTGAATGGCATAAAATTAGGAAATTAACATCTTCGTTAACTATCGATGTAGTTTTTTTAATAGAATATTCATATTCATTTGCCATTTCAAAAGGAAAAAAAGACATATGAAGACCATTGAAAATGATAAATGACATGATTCCAATTTCAATATCCCTGTAATACGTTAGTACTTAATTTGTCATTTTTGAAATTAAAAATGAAATGACAGATATGCCCACATCCCTTTTCAAAAAAGTAACCTCTACTCTTGCCTACGGCCGTCGACAACCTCATCAAAGCTTTGTTGACCAGATAGCCGGTCCCCGACACCATAGCTATGGTGGGAATTATTAGTGCCAAAGTGGTGGGGGTTAAGCTCCAGCGGGAATAAATGGCCACCAAATGCTTTTTGTACATATTATGCAAAGAAATGTGTGTATGTATTATCTTTTGATCTTTAACTCAAGTTTATTTACAATTTTAATTAAAGAATTCACTATTTTTCATTGGATTTTAACAATTTTTCGTTTACTAGGTAAAAAATTCACCGCTAGCAGGATAGGGGTTACTTTTTTTTTTATTAAGAAAAATGTGTGATGGCATATCGGTCATTGCATTTAAATTTCAAAAAGGATAAATTGAACACTAGCATGTTATAGGGATATTGAAATTGGAATCACCTCTCTGTTTTTTACCATCTTATTTGTCTTTTTTGCATTCCAAAATGAACATAGGGAAAAAAAAATTAAAGAAAAAGTTAGTATGCACTCCTCCCAATAGCGTTCTGTTTTAGATAATATTTGAAAACCTTTCAAAATCTAAGTTTTACATAGTACGGTAAGTATGTGAGAGAAATTTTATCTCAACTTGCACAAAACTTAGATTTTTGGGAACTTTCAGACATACACTTAATAGACTACAAAATCGTTCCCGATTAAGAGTTAGGAAAAGGTACATATGAAAACCTCCGACTAATATTGAGTCAGATCAAGCTGGGGGTCTAAAGTCTAAGAATAGAAATCCATTACAGGATAATAACTGCAATACTAATATAACAACAAATATAGGAAGTTTCAACCAAGACGCTCTAAAAGATGGTCAGTATTTTAAAGACCAGCCAAAACTTAAAGTCTCATCTTAAACTAGCTACAACACCATCAAGTTAGACATCACTTGTAGTCTAGGAGTAGATGCTAGTCCTAGTCGACTACTCCACAACAATAACAAAACAAGGGATATGAGAGGACGCCACCTCAGACCACCAGCTCATAAGAAGTGGCCCACAACGTTGAAAGCCGTTGAACCATTGAAATGAATCTTTATTCCTCCATTTTGAGAAGATGAAGTGGCCTTACAAGCTACACGTATGGTTGATCAAAGACCGGGTCAGACCGGGTTGGAGGCCAACTTGAGGTCTGGCTCGATAGGACCTCGGGCTGGACAACTTAGCCTGAGGTCCGATCCTGTCCAGTACCAGCCCAAGGTTGGGTTGGACCAGTCCAAGCAGTCCCACTTTTTTTTCCATATCTTTTTTTTAAAAAAAATTTGCCCTTTTGGGAGTTAATTTTAACTATGATTTCACCTGACTTCCAAAAATAATAAACAGTGATTGAGTGAAAAGTGATTCATATAAGTTAAAAAGCACATTAAGATGTCCAAACTTTAGTAAGTGACTAAATATAGTGGTAATTTAGAAAAAAAAAACAAAAAAAAAACATTGGGTCAGACTGGATTAGTTTAAGAGGTCTAAGCCTCTAGACCAAAGTCTGGTCCAACCCGAACAATTTAGTCCGGTTCGGTCCGGTCAAATTATCTTGAACCAGATTTTTGTTGTCCTATACCGAGTCGGGTCAGACAAGACCAACCAGACTACGGGTTTTTTCCCGACCCTAACTATACGTAGAGTGCATCTATAATCAATGATGTAATGAAGTTGGCGAGGAAGGCTGACGTAGAGCACAAATACGACGAAAGAAACAACAAAGACAAAAAACTAAAACGTAAAGAGAGCAAGACAAAAATATTATCAAATAAAATTAACAATGGCCTCACAAAAGCAAGAAATCCCAAGTTTGGATTTTTGCTCCGAATCCAATTTATTCAAATCGGAAAAATATTACTCCATTTCTCTTAATTATAAGATAATATTTGGGAGTTGATTTTGGTCCTAATTATAAGATAAAATTTAAATTTTTATCAATTTCTTCCTAAAACACCTCTATTTTATTCTCTCAAGTGTGTGTTTAGTTTTTTGTAAGTATATGTATTTAGGTATATAGAATTTTTCAGTCAATAAAACTCTTAAATTGTTGGATTTTAATTTGTTTATCAATGAGTTAACGTTAATCTACCAATATGTATGTGTGTATTTATATATGTACACACACATATAGACATACACACGCATTGTGTTTGTGTGTGTTTATGTATATACGTGTGTGTCTATATATGTGTGTATACATACCCATATACTTATGTGTGTGTGTGTGTATTTGTGTATTTATGGGGTTGAGTTTCTCTCATCATCTTGTTCTCATTATCCCTCATAATTTCTAAATTACATTTATCCCATCAATATAATATTACTTTTACTTTTCTCTCATTTTTTTCAATTAATGGTCCAGATTTAACTAATGAGAAAAAATGAAAAAGAGATAAGGAGAATATCTCCTTCCGTAGGTATATGTGTGTATCTGTGGGGGGTGCATGTGTGTTTTTTTTGGGGATTGTAGATATATATGTGTGTGTGTGCATACATATACATACATACATATGTGTGTACACACACATACATATATGTATATATAGCAAAACCATCATTTCAATTAGAAAACATGGAAAAGAAGATTTTAGGTTGGGGAGATATATTAATGTCATTGAAAATTTATATAAAGGCATTTTAGGAAAATAAGTGAAACTAACTAATTTAACCCACCTCCTTAACCTCTCTAAAATCGATTAAATATGTCTTATAATTAGGATCGGAGGGAGGGAGTATGATTTTGTTGAATAAATTATCTTTTATCAAAGAAAGAGAGAGAGAGAGAGAGAGGGTGTGTCTGTGTGTGCTTGGAGAAGGTCATCATCCCTCACAATTTTCCAAATCCCCCGACCTTCTAAATTTTTTAAAAAGGAATACAAATGTTCAAACACTCGTCCGAGTGCCCCACAAATTTGATTCCCATGCACCGGTCCTCACAATGCAATATTAATTATAAGGACAATGTTTGATACGTTTTTTGAGAAATGTGCAATGAGTTATTTTTAATAATTATTTTAAGGATTTAATATTTCTGTCTATAAATAAGTGAGGCTTAATTATTTTTTTCTCTCTTCTTTTAATAATGGGCCCCACCCACTTATATGTAAGTGAGACGGAAAAAATGTTTTTGTCTCATAACAGAAACATTAAACCTTTATTTTTAATGTATCATGCAAGAGATATAGTGGTGATGCTGCAGTGGGGTTCTCATTTTCGTGCCACAGACGAGTTAGGGTTGTAGTTTGGAGTCTAGATCTTTCATCTGTGGTCTTCTCACTAAGTTTTGTCAGTTGTGACCTTCTTTCATCCTTGTAGCGAGTCCTCTCCTCTCCTTCTCCAGATTTGATGTGAGGAGGTAAGATTTATTTTTTATTTTTTATATATAATACTGGGTTTGATGGTGGTGTTCTTGTCTCAAGAAATAAGCAGATCTCTAAGATTTGCATTCAAATCCTCTTAATTGGATGATTGTTTGAATATTATTAGGTCCGATTATCTCTTGGTAGCTCAGATCTGCGTTCTCAAGAGAAGATTTAAAGAGGTGTTGTTAGGTGTGTGGTCAAGGTCACTAGATCTGCTTAATCAGAGGAATATAAGTTTTCTTCAAGACATCATAGGTCTTCTTCCTTCTAAGATTGGGTTTTCTAGGTTCTTTACTCAAAGATGGGATACCTGTACAACTACTTTAATTGCAGCTAATGTTTATAAAGAGGTGTGCCCTTTAAGGTGGGTTTTACAACCAATATTTTCTTTCTTGTCACTTTTAACTTGGGATATTGAGGAGGCTACTATTGTCCATAATTCTACTTCTACTCTTAAATTTTATTTTTAATGTACACTTAGCTGTTTTTGTATTTGGTTTATTTTGTTATATTTGATTTAGCTCTGTTTATATTTGTTTTTAAGTATTGTATCAGTCCTTTTAACCAAAAAAAAGTTTTAAGGAAATATTGTAAAACGTGAAACAGCATGGCATAAACTCAATGGTCAAATCTTGCCACGTATCCATGCACTTCGATGTGATTCCAATTGTGGTTTTTTGTGTTTATATGGGGGCCATAATGCATAAATCAATCCATATATCTTAATTAGGAATACTGATAAGAAAATATTATTTAAACTTTAAAATTTTAAATCATTTCTTATTAAAATGAGTTATCCATTATAATACTATTAGAGTTAATACTTATATTCTGGAAGGAAGACTAATGTAAGATTTTGATTAAAGTTCATATTGCCTAGAGCTTTTTATGAAATGAAAAACCTCTTGTTTCTTACTCGATCCCCTGTATCATTCAGTATTCCAATAATTTGAAAATGAGAATTGTTCAAATATATATACTCATAAGCTCAGCAACATAATAATAGTGCTAATTAATTAAGGAAGTAGCTTAATTCCTTCATAATTATTAGTTGTTTTTGCTTTGTATTAGTTCTTTACCAGCTGCTTCATTTGCCAGAGTGATTGAGCTATTACCATCCAACCAACTCATCACACAGATCCCATTTAATTTCCTCCACTTATAATATGCGAGTTAACTCGCTGCTTTCCCCAACTTTTCTTTTAAATCGTTGAGTCCTTTTTCTGGTCAACGGAATCCTTAAGTCTGGTGTCTGCACTAACAACCTTTGTAGCAGAAAAAGAAGCTGCAGTTATATTCTGAACTCTCTCTGCAGTAAAAACTTACTGCATCAATTCTCCCTAAGCTGTATTCTGCACTCTCTCTCTCTCTTCATTAGATCCAACCTTATACTATTCCATAAACCTTTTAACTTTTTCTGAATTCCTCGTCATGTTACATTGCATATGAACAACGGGAAGCTGGAGTATACAGCTGGTCGCAGATGTTGACTCGATCGGCTTCAAAGATAGATCCTAATTAGTGGACGTTTGTTAATTTGCAGTATATATTAATTGGCCATTACTAGTCAACATACATAGATCATAAACCGACATTAAATCGATCAGAAAAGTATTGTGCAGACGGTCCTGATTCATTTTCCCTCATCAAACTCCAACACAGTGTCACACATCTAGTAGGTGGAGGGTGACTAAAAATACAGAAAAGCAGACCCCTTATTGTGGGAGGCTCGATCTAGCCAAAAATATCAGCATAACACAATGTGCTCTCTACTGGTGTGGCTAATCAAAACCAGCTATAATATCCTTAAACAGATGATGACTAACATCACTTACCCTATTAATTAAGTTCAGAGCTTAAATGCAATCAGACTTATAGGCCAACACAATTTGAGACCATACATGCATAATGCTAAACACTTCCGCAAGGGGGCAAGCGTCCTGAGTTTTCAACTGTATTCACAAATTCAATTATCCTCACTGTCCCATATGACTTCTCCACAACCACTCGTCTCGTTAGCAAACACTGAACTATCCACGCTTCTAGTTTGACATACCTTTCCCTGGACAGTTCTTGTGGCTCTTTCTTTACTGCATCAAACTTGGTGTAAAAATCACAATTATCACATAAAATCTCGATCCCAAGATGCATTAAACACTTTTTTTTTGGGTTCTATACAGTATATTTTAGTCTATGTATTTTCAATTAACGTTGAAAAAGTATATCTTCATGTAAGTGAAGACAAAACTTCTTTTACTTACTTATAGACTATAAACCATGTTGGATAAGCAGTTTCTACCACAAATCCAAACAAAACCATTTTTCCTTTAATTTGTTGTCATTTCTCATCACAAGTTTCACAATTTGAACTTATTTATTTGCATATAAATGTGAACACTTGCTATCTTCCTCAATATCAGACCTTAAAAACACCTTGCCAGACATCATATCTCACACACATAATTACAGCTGTTTAGGGATAGGGTGGGGTTTGTATACCCACGTCATGACCCATTAATGAGAAAGGGCCGAGGCCCCATTTGCACCAAAAAAAAGAAGAACCGAATCTTGTATATGAAGGTTTTATATCATGAGAAATTACTAGTAGATATAATTCTAAAATAATCTGATTTATTCTGCTTTAGGTATCACCTACGGTCTACAGTACGATCGATCTAACTTTTTTTTTTTTTTTTACCAAAAATTTTATGAAAACACTAATCATGAATTAAAAACTAGGGTGGGGACAAAAGTCACGTGGCTGTCGTTTTGATGATAGGCCATTAAATCTTATTTAGGGACTATGGTCTCATTAATGTAATATTCTATGACGTGACTGTACATGCCCTCCCCCAGATTAAGGCAATTACAAAGGACCACCGAGGTAGGCAGGTTCTGATGCCCAAAACAAAAAAGAAGCGGAGTAAAACCTCAGTATTAATTAATTAATTAAAAAAAATAGAAATCAGAACGATCCCGTGATGAGCGGACTCTAGTGGTGCCAGGCAGGAAGCCGCATGCTTTACAGAAAAAGAAATATAAAATAATAAATAAGGATTTAAAATTAATCACTGAAAACTCGCCACGTAAAATCACAAATCCGGGACCCACACGGCAAATTCGTGAAAATTTGCAATTCCTCTTTCACCCTGTGTCTTTTTCGCTCGTCTGGTCGTCCCCCACGCATCCTCCATTGGCCTTCACGTCCGCTTTTCAAAAAGCCGATCACCCCTTCACTGTTTCATTTCCAAAGTCAAAACTCAAAAAACCTAACACGCTTTCCTTCGCCAAAATTCGCCACCATACCTCCCTTTTCAGTTTTCACAGAATAGAAATACAAGTACATTTTGATAGTGCCATATATATATATATATATAGATTATAGATGACGCAATACAAGGATCTTAATTAGCATGCTAAATAGAGTGGTGTTATCAGATAACACTATTCTAGACATTCTCGTTACATTCAAGATACTATTCAACGGGAGCAAGGGATGATGTCGGCATAGCAAATCCCGCCTCCTATATTTCTATTGATTTTATTGACGTGATCAAGGAATCGGAAAGTTTTTGGCGCTGCCATGTTGGGTAATTTTACGAGACCCTCATGGGCAGTAGTGATGTTTCTGTCGTTGGCTCTGGTAACGTTTGTCTCGCTCCAGCATCCCGGGATAACGGTTTTTCCGATACGGTTGCGTTCGAGTTCGTCGGAAGCCGAAACCGGCTCGTCGGAGGATCCTCGGAGCTGCTCAGGCTTTTTTCATGGCGTTGCCGGGAGAAGGTTTGTCATGTCGATCAAGGATTTCGGCGGCGTTGGTGACGGGAAGACTTCGAATACCGAATCGTTTCGGGAGGCTATACGATACATGCAGCGTTTCGGAGGTATGGGTGGGTCCCAGCTGAATATTCCCAGAGGAAGATGGCTCACTGGAAGTTTTAATCTCACCAGTAATTTCACGCTTTTTCTTGAAGAAGGCGCTGTTGTTTTGGGTTCTCAGGTGCGCAGTATTGTCTTTGTTCTTAACGTGCTTTATTTATTTTTTTCAACTCCTCTCTCAGTTTTCATCCGGCTCGGTTTTGCGTTAGATGTGTTTTATTCTTAAACTGTAATTTATTTACTATTAGGAAGCTTGATGGAACTATGATTCATAAGCATAGTGCTGCATTTACGACCATATGGTTAAGCAGACGAGTGATTTTCAACAAAGTATTAAACGCGTTTGAATTTACATGCTGTCCTGTTTACTTCTTCCATTCTTGTCTCTTTTTTTTTTTACCTGGATTCTTCCATTCTTGTTTAGACCTTTGATTCTATGCTAAATCTAAACAAGCCCTTCAATGAGATTGCGGACGTCAGATACTCACTCTGGTGAACCTGTTTATAGTACATGAAGAGTGAACCTGTTCTTTTTTTTTTTAAAAAAAAAAGATTATAATATGAAAGTTTTGTTTCATAGGATCTAAAAGATTGGCCTATAATTGAGCCATTGCCATCTTATGGAAGAGGAAGAGAAAGATTGGGAGGAAGACATATTAGCCTTATCCATGGAAATGGCCTTCAAAATGTTGTCATCACAGGTACAAGAACTTGTCCTTGTTCGCAACTCTGTTTCATTTCAATCAATGATATAAAGTTTTCAAGACAAAATGTGTGACGATACTTCACGTGACGTCCATGAGAACTTGAGAAGTCCAGATTCCGAAGACTACGCTGATTGGTTGAACAAGTAATATGGTTAAATATTGCCGTTGCCATCCAGGGTATTTTAATTGTTATATGGTTTTGCAGGACAAAATGGGACAGTTGATGGTCAGGGAAACATGTGGTGGGAACTTTGGTGGAACAAAACATTGGTGCACACAAGAGGTCACCTCCTTGAGCTAATGAACTCAGAAAATGTTTTGATCTCAAACCTCACCTTTCAAAATTCTCCCTTCTGGACCATTCATCCAATTTACTGCAGGTTTCATCTTCTTGACTTTTTGTCTCTTCAAGTGGCCTAACAAGACTTCAAAACCCCAAATGCATTTGTTGTTCCTTCATATCAAGAAACCATTTCTAAATTCCTCATGCAACTGCCAGCTTTTGGTGTTCTGTGAAATAGTTAATAATTCAGTGAAAAATTCTCTAGGTGACGTTTTGTACAACATTTCACAATTATGTTAGCATTTGGTTCTAGGTATAAAGATATATCTTTTTGAAACAAATATAGTTAAACTGAACTCCTCAAAAGTAATTTTGACTTGTCCGTCCTTAGCTTTGCAACTGCAGAAACATGATCATCAACTTTGTTTTGTTTCAGAAATGTTGTTGTCAAAGGGATGACAATCTTAGCTCCTCTCAATGCTCCAAATACTGATGGTGTAGACCCAGGTTTGTTCCTTTTTAATTATTTATCACTTTGCATTCTGTTTTCCTGCTTAGCTTTTTGGGCTTATTATGCATGAAATCAACTAAAGAAATGGGAGAAATGTTATATTTACTTGCTTGTGAATTTCCCATCTGACTATGCAGACTCAAGTACCAACGTGTGCATTGAAGATAACTACATAGAAAGTGGGGATGATCTTGTAGCCATCAAGAGTGGTTGGGATCAATATGGAATCACCATGGCCCGCCCAAGCATCAATATTGTAGTGAGGAGAGTTTCAGGCACCACGCCAACTTGTTCTGGTGTAGGAATAGGAAGTGAGATGTCTGGTGGAATTTCAAACATAACAATTCAGAATTTGCATGTTTGGAATTCTGCCGCTGGTGTGCGTATAAAATCTGATTATGGTAGAGGAGGGTATATAGTAAATGTCACCATTAGTGACATAAGAATGGAGAGAGTCAAGATACCCATCAAGTTTAGCCGTGGTTCAAATGACCATCCTGATGATGGATGGGATCCAAAAGCTGTTCCCAAGTTTAAGGGCATTTTAATCAGTAACGTGACAAGTGTAGTTTCAGCAAAAGCTGCAAGTTTGGAAGGTATAAAGGGCGCTTCATATGAAGATTTGTGCTTCAAAAATATTACCCTACTTGGTGTGGGTTCTTCTGCGGCATGGCATTGTGAGTATGTTTCAGGTTTTGCTAGTGAGGTGTTTCCTGTGCCATGTCCAGAGTTGCATAGCAATGGCACTTCATCTTGGTGTTTACCTTCATGACTTCCCATGAAATGATAATGAAAGTTTCCAACATGTACTGGGGAATCAGAGGGCTTCCGTTATTGCACACTGAAAAGTTGAGTCTTTCTTGAACTGGATTATTTGAGGTTTTGAACCACAAAAATGTGAGATTGAATGGACCTTAAGCCCTAATTAAAAGTGATCTTCTAGCCCTAGTTGGCGCGGATGAATGGCTGGTGAGTTTATGATTGCAACATGCAGAGTTTCATTGAACTGATACCATGCCCTGTGATTCCCCATGGTCGCTAAAGATGCGTGCAGGTGCACCTTATTGAGCTAAGGTGTATAGGAAGATGCAACTTGTCATTATACACTGAATTACTGATGTGTACAAATTTTTCTTCTTTGGTATATAGGAAGAAGTTGAATATGCATGGTGATTTTTTTTTTTTTTTTGGTCGAAGCATAGTGATTAAACAATGTAGAAAAAAATATATTTGATTTAGAGGAAAGATCATTCTTTTTAGCTCAAGATAATAATTCAGGATTTGCATGTCCCTTTACTTTTTAACGGGACGGAATTGAAGTATCATCAAAATTCTAGATGACTTGAAATATTTTTTTTCACTGCAATTATAGAGAAGTGGCTCAGTATTTAGATTCTGTATTTCTATACTTTATTCAACTGAATGTACATGGAACATAATTCTGCGGAAATAAAGCGTTGAGACAATATCTAAATAAATCGAGTAACTAAGTAATGGTATTGGTGTTATTGCAATGGTCAACTCAATAGGGTTTAAATCACATTTTAAGAGATAAATCAGAATTTTCTGTAGTGAACTAGTGATCATTAGAGAAAGGATTGAGGAAAGAAATGCATACAAAGATGAAATTCTATATGAAAGTCTCATCTCATCTAAAACTGAAAGATTAACTATAAATTGTGAAGATATCTTCAAATTGACTATCCAAAGATGGATACCTGTCTTTAATAATTACTCAAAACCTAGACTCTTCCTCAGATAACCTACCATTCAAGGAACAGTACTGATGGTCCACATTTGGAATTTCAGTAACAGAGCCTTAAAGTTTCAAAAATAACAAGCATGCCATCTAAGAGCAATCTTGGAATTTCAGGTATTAAAGGTCCCATACAACATTGAGCTGACCCAATGTTCTGCGTTGTGTTTCTTTAAAGCAACGCACTTCTTAGTACTTCCATCACACTTTATTGCAAATGCAGTAGTGAACTCCAAGACAATTGTAACTTGCATTTCTTCCAAACTCTAATACTATGTTTATATATAACACTGATACTAATACTAATATTGATTCACATATATATAGATATATTCACCAAAGAAGACTACAAGGAAAATGGTAACTAAGTGGAGAGTTGAGATGAATTCCGTTGCTCCCCAATTTTTAATGTTCATTTTTGTCGTCTTCACAAACATAAAAGTTTGCGTCGCAGACTGTGATAATTTGCAGGACACTTGCCCAGCAGCTTCAAGTGAAGAACAGAGCATCTTCATCAATGGCCTTCCCTGTAAGAACCCAGCAGAAATAATAGCTCCTCATAATTTCAAGAACATGGATTTCGGCAAGGCAGGCTCTACAGACAACATTGTTCGTTCCTCCATGAAAATCATCTCTGCTTCAGAATTTCCTGGTCTCAACACTCTTGGTCTCTCAATTGGTAGAACTGACATCGGTGTCGATGGCGTGGTACAACCACATCGTCATCCAAGAGCCACGGAGATGATCTTCGTCGTTGAAGGGGTAACGTTCGCTGGATTTATTGACACTGAAAACAAAATTTTTCAGAAGTTGCTAAACGTGGGTGACGTATTTATCTTCCCCAAGGGTCTGTATCACTTCTGTCTGAATCGTGGTCGTGTGTCTGCCGTACTTTTGTCTGTGTTCAACAGTCAAAATCCAGGGACGGGATCTGTCGCTGCCCCATCTCTGAACACAACCTCCTTAGTTTCACAGATTCATGACTTTGCTGATTTTACTTGGACGGAATCCGACAGCTTTTTCAGTTATTAGCAACTTCACATGACTTCCCAATATTATATGGTCAAGTTGTATCTCTGTTTCATTTTTTTTATATTGAAACATGCCACATGTGAATGTCAGTGATTGCATGAATTCATCTGGTATCTCAAACTTCGATTAAAAATCCCGTTTAGCTTCTTGTCTCGTGCATGTGCTTTTATGGAGAAGGAACAAGAGCCATATAACGTGGTAAAATTCAATTAATCTTCTGATAAACCCTCTTGGTGCTTCACAAGCTAGATGCCTAATGGGTTGAGTTTCTCTCCTCATCATTTTCTTATTATCCCTCATAATTTCTAAATCATATCCGTCCAATCAATACAATACTACTTTTACTTTTCTTTCACTTTTTCAACCAACGGCTTAGATTTGACCAATAAAAAAAAAAAAAAGATAAAGAGAAGATCTCATACTCACAAGGCATATGCTCTTTGTTAATACAAGATCCAGCCTTTAACAGTATGGCTCCAAGAAATCTATTATAAATCAATAGATAAATGAATCTTCACTCATAAAATAGGCTGTGAACGGATTAGATTTTCTATAAAATTTCGCAGAGTTCTAAACTGGGCCAAATTAGCTCCCGAGAATATTTGCACGTTCGTTTTCCGCATTTCCGTTTAGCCTTTTTCTCATAGGCGAATTTTGGAGCAACTATACGATAAGCAGGGAATTGTAACTTAAGGTGAAAGTCTCCTTTTGAGATATAAAACACACGTTAAGAAAAAGTAAGTGTGGACCCACAACGAACCAAAACATAAACTCACCATTTCGAAGTTCAAGGTATAAATGGTAACTCTTGATGATAGTAATAGACTAAAAATATGACAACTTGCTGAAAATTGGGCATTCAAGAAAAAAGAAGAATCGAACACTACACTGTAAAACTTTAAAGGTGTGATAGATTCCATCGAGCATAGAAGGTCAATAAATAAAATATATTCAGGCTTAATTCGAGGCTAAATGTCTAATTCATCATCATTTTTCTAGCAGCTCACATTTAAAAACTGAAAATGATCAAAGTCATCAACAGCATTACATGTATGAATGGAAATAACAAAAGAACTAATCTCAAACCTATCACCACTTAAAAGCATGAACCTTTCAATTTATTTCAACTAAGCAAAAATTTAATCTATGTACATATTCCACGTGTATAAATAAGTGACAATATTTGCTCCTCAGGGAACTTTTTTTTACCAAGAAATTGAAAAAAACTCCAAATTTTGAAAAGAGGAAGAGAAGACTAATAAAAGGAAAACAATAGCACTTGTCCATATGGAAATGGTAAGGATGATCAGATGGTCATGAGTGCCTTCCAATGTACAAGAAATCTCGACAGCTACTCTAACTTTGGCGATCATCTGAAAGTATTTCCCACTCTGATAGCTCCACAAAAATATAAAATAATTTTCCTTTTGTTTTCTCCATTCTATCTGAGTATTGATATGCGAAATAGTCTAGATGCACAACTATGCAACTTCTTAGCAATCAGCTGCTTGCCTAGGTTTCTTCTTGAAGAAGAAAACTTGACAGTTTTTCTGATATAATTAAAACACAAAAGCAAAAACCAAGTAATATACTCTCCCAAATTTCCTATCACTTATACCAATAATTGAATCCTGGTAAATGCTAAAACCTTGAAGACAGTCCAAAGGCTTGGAAGCCTGATATTTGAAAGCTATAAAATATTCTTAGGATGAAATCCAGTTAATTGGCCAGAGTCATCCCAGAACAAATTTAATATAGTCCAACCAGAGTGATCATCTTATTCGTGACAATCTTTTTCGTTTTCGACTCTTCCTACGAGTAACACCAGTTTTTGCAATATTGCTACTGGAAGGAAGAGCCAAAGGTAATGATCGTTTGCCTTGGTAGGTTCTACCTTTCTTCGAAACCCATTTCAAAGGCATATTTTTCACTACCGTACCAATATCATTAGAGTTATTCAGCTCAACAAGTTTTTGGATTTGATCTAGCATCTGGTGGGTCCAAGCCATTGACAGATCCAATGCAACTGAATCGTCCTTCGGTTTTGTCCACAGATCCATCAAAACCTCTTTAAATGATATAAAAGACAAGGATGGTTGAGAGCCCAGACTACTTTCACACATCATGTTCACCTTTATTACATGCTTGCAAAGGTTACCTTGCAGTGACCAAGAGCAATCACAAAATGCAAAATCTGATCCAGGATTCCACACCAAATGTGTTAAAGTGCTGTCTTTCTGACTCACAACTCTCGCAAAGAGGTGGTCCTTGTCATCCAAGGTAACGGCAGAGTCAGGAATTTGTAGTGCTCGATGCCATGATGTGGAAGCAATATATTCCTCCTTTACATTCAGGAAAGAATCACTTTCATCAGCATATCGATCAAGCCAGTAGCTTGAATGGAGTTCAGTTGTTAATTTGTGCACCAACCAATCGACTCTTTGAAATGCTCCAAGATGCGAATCATCAAAAAGTTTGGCCTTCAGTTTCACATGATAAGCTTCTATGGCACCAGAAGCTTCTTGACTTGCTAGCGGAAGACTTCTCATCATTGAAAGCCACATTTCTGTTTAAAACAGAAAAGGTAGACGGAGGGGAAGGCAAAATACTAAATTAATGAACCAGAACATAAATTTTTTAAGACAGTTTCATTTCCATTGTGATTTATGGTTGTCAAGCATGCATGCTGCATTGCCAATATGTTCAGCCAGATAAGCATTTTTGAAGTGATTCAGTGCATGAAAGAGAGTAGGAAGAACATCAACTAACCAATCTTGGGCACCCAGGAGGCTTTGAAATATTCCATGAAAGTAGTTTGATCAACAAAATCCATGACAAGTTGTTCCAAGGCGACAGATGTATTGTCTCCAACCCATATGCCATATACTATAGTCCCAAGACGTTTGAAAATCTCTCGCTGAACCTCAATGTTACTGCATTTCTTGACAATATTCCTTAGCCACGATCTCCGAACACGCCAAAGTGAAAATAGGATTGGACAGCAAAATATATCTCTGTTAAAGCAGAAAATCCTAGTAAGAGAATTATATATAATAAAGAGGTTTTAAATTAAGTTAATTTTTCAAGCAGTAACTCCTGCCTCAAAATATCTATATCAGCAGCTGCATCATCAATTAAAAGTCCACTGACTTTCCAGCCAGGTTCAACACTTCGAGCTCGAGCAATCAAAGCTTTTAGCCACTTTGACACATCAGACTTTGCAAAGCTACGTGTAATAACCCATGCAACAGGCAGTGCATGATTTCTTGAATCAAAAACAAGTAGCGTAAACAAAGGATACTGCAATTAAGAAAAGCATGCTAGCTCAGTACAATGCACAAAGCTCTCTTTTATGTCATCAAGAAAATAAAAGTAAAAAGGCTAAGAACGAAAACTAATTACTTTAAGTCTTTTAATGCCAAAGGATGAGTCAACTGCAATAATACTATGGTGACCAAACCGGATCATTTGCTGCAACTGCCATTCTGTTTGGATTCCCAATATAAAAGGGTCTGACTCTGAAGGGTCCTGGTTAAAAAATACAGACTTCTTATTTCGTTCAATCCACATGCGAATGCTGGCCTGATCATCAAGGTCCAGCTCATGAGTGGACCTTTTGATAATCATCCCGAGTTTGTGGACATACTGAGAGGCAAGGTTATTGACTTTTACATTAGAACCACAATAACGTTGAATTCCTTCAATGTGTTTCTCCAAGATATTTTCTTCAGGAATACCCAGATAAATCATGGACATTGTTTGCTGCTGAATCTCATGACATATATATGGAACTTTTATGGCACCTGGGCCAATGGCATCTCTGTCAAGTGGCCCATGGCAGACAAAACCTGACTTGTTAGCATGGCGCCTCTCATTGTATATGATAAGTGCAAGTGATGGACGGGCATAAAGGCGTTTCACAACAAAGTGACATGTACAACCCCGCATTGATTGAGGTCTAGCAGCACGATTTCGGGTATTAAGCCGATATCTTCTACTAGGTAATATACCTCCACCTTCCCCGTAATTTTCTGGACCAAAGGAACACCAGAACCTTCATAGATAGAAAGATTCAAACCATAACATAAGTGTTGGAAACCTGAATGTGAATACAGACACTTCCCCAGAATTCAACTATTTTTATAATATTCAGTTGCCATTCTGTTGTTGGATGCAAACCCCAAACAATAACTGGAGTAAAGAAAAAAATTGGGGGAAACTAAGATAGCAATAAATTAAAAGCCTTGAAAAATCAAGCATATGTTCCAAAGTCAAACTATTGACTCATCACTCGATTGGGAAAAAAATCAATTTATTAGAATAAATAATAACAGACATGCTGGAAACTTACAGCCTATACTCCAGATACTCGTCATCCCTGTACTCCTTCAAGCTGCCCAATGACCGTCTTCTTGCTCTCTCAATATGAAATTGCGTTGGGCATTCTACATTTGAGCATTCACCAATCATAAAAGAATCAACTCGTTCGTAAGGAATAAGGGCAACATCATCATGGTGCTCAGCGTTGCCAAACTTCGTCCAAGTCAAGTCAGCAGAACAGAATTCCTCTTTGATTGGGTCTTGCAAAGGAATATTGGCAATTGATTCAATTACAGACATGTTCGCCCTTAAACTTTCATAACCACCTCTGCAGAACAAAAATATTGGAAGAAGCTCAAAAGAAATATTGAAAGGCGTCGTGTTCAATAACACTGTGATGCAGAACTGAAAAACCTGAGTGTTCCCCACAGAATTAATACAGTTTCAATACAAAGCTGAAACCTTGACGTAGCGTAGTATATCCCATAACACTCCTAAAGAATCCTTTTCACAAAGCAGCTAAGCGAAGCAGAACAATTCAAGCCAAACAAAACAGCAGAGACGAGTTAGAAAACAAACCTTTTTCTCGCAAAATGAAGTGACGATGACTCTCTGTCTGAAACTCACCCAAGAAGTTCTTGTCATATTAGTTCAATACTCAGTCTTTGGAGGCAGCCGAGTGGAGAAGGGTTAGGGGATATCGTTTTTTTTTTTTTGACCTCAAGGTTTAGAAGATATTGAAACTTCGAGAGGTTTAAGAAAAAACGTGGGGTTTGGCCTACTTCAAAGATAATTGAGCGAAAACACAATCGCAAGAGGCGCCTGGTGGCATGGTAATGTCTAGAAATGGGATGTAGAGCCTGGTGGATTTTTTTTTTTTTTTAGCGGGGCACAAACGACGCCAGTTATCATGTCGTTTAAACGGCCTACCGCTGATGATGCCCATGGTTGAAATATAAAGGGTGTAATGAGATAAATCTTGGAATTAATATATGGGTTAAAGTGAAAAAAAACACATAAGCTTTTTTACCAGAAGCAAAAATACACATGTGGTTATTATTTTGGTGCAAAAGTCACATCCCACCGTTAAATTACTGTTCACCTCATCTCTTTGTCTCTCATCACAGTGAACAGTGACTTAACAGTGGGGTATGACTTTTGTACTAAAATGGTAACCACATGTGTATTTTTGCTCTTCAAAAAAGCATATGTGTATTTTTGCTCCTAGGGAAAAAGTTCATGTGTATTTTTGCTCCTTAATTCTTTATATATTTAAAAAATTAATAGTATAATTATATGTACATTTTATATTGAAATTTATATTTATTTATTTTATTACTTTCAAATTTAATTCATATTATCGTGGGAAAACTCTTTCGGTAACTTCAAATATTTTATAATTAAGATAAACTAAAATTATGTTGTCTTGTTCTTCCATAAAAGCTCATATTATGTATGTGCAACGAGCTATGTTAATGAAAATAATAACACCCGTTGAGAATGTTATCTCAATTTGAATCAAATAATACTCAAATTAAAATTTATTTATTGATACAGTGCTATTGGATACTACATGATTGTATAAAAAATGTTAAAATGATTATAACAATGACGTATCCATTTAAATTAAAATAATTTAAAATAAAAAAAAACTCAAAAAGTTAATGTTGAAAGAAATTTGAGGGTAATATAATATGAATGCAAATTATGTTCTTTCAATTTTTCTTTATTTGCCAATTTTTCTTCCTTTTACGTTTGTTTCTATGTGAGCTATAAATTAAAAAATAATAAAATAATATGTCTATTTTTATAGAAGTTAGGGTGTAAATTCGTCTTGAAAATTTTCACTAAAAAGCGACATTCTCTGGAATTTTTACACGTTCAATGTAACTCCTAAAACTTGACTTAGTAATGTTACTTTATACCGTTAAAAAATTAATAATTAACATTAACGATTGATTAATTTTTCAATAAAAAATGACAACATTGCTCATTTCAAGATAATATTGAATGTGAAATTTTTTTTAGGTAACATCCTCCTCTAGAAAAGTTTTAGAAGGAATTTACGCCTAAACCCTTTTTATATAGTTTCTTCCACACTTACAAATAATCGTCCTTTATGGTAGAATATAATAGGGAAAACATTTTCTCATGTTGTAAGAAAAACATTTTCTCATGTCACATACACATGAAATTGTAAGACTCACATATACATATATGATATATGTATATGTATATTTGAGTCTCACTATTTCATGTGTGGGTAGAATTTTTTTCCTCTCTCTCTCTTGTAATAATAAGAGAAAACCAAAACCCAATATAATAACATGGAAAATGCAGATTTTAGCATATACTTGATCGATTTACTCTCTCTGCAACATGCATGTAATTACGACAATTGACAAACAAGGATCCTAATGCAAAGTCGAATAAGATACAGAAGTCTGTTCCCTCCTAGAACATCATTAATGGAATAATCAGAACCAAGGACACATAAAACTAACTTAATCGAAAACATGAAGATTATTCGCTAAGGATCACGCCTAGAAAAGACAACAGAAAACGAACCATATATAAATCAGAAACTAGACTCTCTCATATACTATATTGCAGTTCCCACTCGAAACAGATAAATGTAGCAAATAATTAAGTATACGGAAACGCGTCAAAGGTCAACTGTCGCTGGATGAACAACTTCCCACACCAAGAAAGTCTATAAAGGAAATATCCTTAAGCTTTTCAACTTGTTCTTCCAGAGTTATCTTGTCTGTCATCATGCCTTTGATGGAATAATCCTCTGTTCTTTGGGCAAAATAAGGTTTTGAAAACTTCTGAGGAAGAGGAACGACCTTACCAATACTGGGAAATCCTGGGGCTGTGAAACTTTTATAACTTCCAAGTGAACAAGAAGCAACAGGACTTGAAGCATTAATAAAGTGATCGATGTGGGACTTATTATTATTAGCAGCATTACCAGAAGCTTCAAAACTCAGTAACTTTGATGAGATGGTCGAAGTATCACTTTGAGTATTCCAAGGATTCAGATCGAAGATTCCCAAGTTTCTGTTGTTTTGGAACGTGAAGTTGTTAATCCCTGAGGCAGGCCTATGATTATGGTTAACACTAGTGTTGTGGTTGATGCTTCTGTCGCCAAATAGTGCGAAACGTTCTCTCTTTCTTCTCGCCATAAGGACATGGAAGTGATTCTTGACAGAATTATCAGTTCTTCCAGGCAAGAACCTTGAAATTGCAGCCCATCTGTTTCCTTTAACCTTGTGAAGAGCTAATAGTATTTCTTCCTCCTCCTCTGTGAATGGCCTTTTCACTATGTTTGGGTCTAGTTGGTTGTACCACCTCAATCTGCAACTTTTCCCTATGAAATAATGATCCAAAATTAATTCAAAAATGCCAATTTATTTCTTCTTTTTTTTTTGTGATATTATCATCCGGTTCAGGATTTGTGATTGCTCCTCCCAACATATGTGTTTCCTATAGGACTCAAACTTAGAGGCCAGAAAGATCTAACAGAGCTTTACAAAGCTAAACCAACTCCGTGTTGGTAGCTCATATCTTGTATTAGTTGTGAGTTTTGCAGAAAAGAAATATAGAGTTGGAAAATAATTCACCTCTTCAAATTAAAAGAACAAAACTTCATGAAAGAAATCTTCTGGGATTAAAAGAAAGTTATAAACAATGTCATTAATTCCTTAATTACCTGATCTACCATCAAGATGTTCTGCAATGAAATTCCAGTTCTGGGGACCGTACTGTGCCACAAGCTGTTTCAGTCTCTCATCTTCAGCTGGTCTCCAATGGCCTCTGTTACAAGTCTTACTCTCACTGCTATTGCTTCTGGACATTCTTCCCTGAACATAAACAAACCTAGATGAAGAAGAAGAAAGATGAAGAGGAAGAGAAAGAGAAAGGAGAAGAGCCTAGAAAAGGAGGTTTGGTGTTGAGTTATATAGATAGAAAAATCCCTTTAGCTGTGGCTACAAGATATGGAAAGTGAGCATAAGAATTAGCCAATTTGCCTCAAATTCCTCATCTCCCAGAGATCCAAAAAAGGACATATGCTTATTGTATCTGACAGGGAAAATCCCAATTTCAAACATCTTCCTTACTCTGTGATTCTTCAAGCATAGAAGTATTTTGTTTCATGCAGTTTAATTGGGGCTACATATATGGAAGTTCATTATGTCTGTTAAAGAGTGAGTGGCTGTCCAAAACCAACTTGAGGGGTATGTAAATGGAAAATTCTTTGAGCACTTAAAGGTGTACAACTGTACGCTTGGCAGATTTGGGAAGAAAACAATAAGCATTTTCCTATAAGGCTTCCATGATTTGGTTGTGGTGTGGGACTTACATACTTCATGGACCATCCTTAAACATGTTCATAACAAGAAATCCTAAATTTAAACCAGCAAAGTCAATTTATATTGCCACGATACCGCATTATTATTTAATCCAGCTTGTTTTATAACAAGTTCTGTAAAAGTGTGTTTTCTTAAGTTCTCGCCCTAAACTATTTACAGTATTCACTACTATTAATCAATTCCTTTTAATAATTCTTCACTTCATATTTACGGCATGATCAAAATCTGTTGGGTTTTGAATAGAGAACCAATGAAATGAGATTATAATAATGGGGAAAAAAAAAGCATGAAACTTCAAATTTTAATAGATAAAAATGGAATTATTAATATGAAGGTTTCTTTCATACATATACATAATTAAATATCCATTAGTCATGTATGATAAGATAGCTCTTATGACATTAATTTTAGTCTTTCAAAAGATTCATTTTGACCTCCTTAATAAAACCTTTTTTTTTTTTGCTCATTCTCAAGTCATAAATTTGAAGGTGGGAAAGATGAAGAAAGGAACAAACCCATGAGTGATATATGTCCTGAATTTTTTTTAAAAAAAAAAATCAGTGATTTATCGCGCTTAAGATTAGAGAATATTTATTATGTGTTTTGCACCCATATAAATATGCTTGTGTAGACACACAAAAGACGATGCATGTGTTTGTCTGTAAATTATGCTTCTTTGTTGGCAAATTTTTGTCCGTAAAGGTGATAAAGAGATTCTAGACATAAAATGTAATTCCCAATTTCTCAACAAACTGAGCAGATTCTATGCCCCTCAATATCAAAAAGCTTAGTGCACAAGCCATGATTGTTTCCCATAAGGAAATGAGACCACCGCCATAAGGTTATTTACAAGTAATCTCTAAGCAGTGTTTTGCGTTCAATTGGGTGATGAATGCTCTCCTTTTCGGACTCTAAATCAGATCAACATCCTTTCATTTTTTTGTAACTACCCTAATGACCTTCTTTTGCAGCTATACGCACACCTCGCATATCAATTGCTGAAGCTGTTTAAATCCACATCTGCAAACTGCAATTAATTAATAAACCCAATAGTTTATGAGGCTGTAGTTAAAACTTAAACCTTTATGGAAATAAATTTGACAGGTACATGGTGAAAAATCACTGTCACTAGTAAAATTGTGGGAGTTAAATTTTTCATTTTTATCATAAATTGACCGAGAAAAGAAGTGGGCAAGTGAATGATAGATTAAGAAAAATACTGCAAGCGCCTTAGGCATATTTCGTAGCTTTTTCCTTCCCTTTTCCTTGTGTTAGTTATTCTATGATATGTCGTTATTATCACTCCCGTGAACCTCTGTAACAAACCTAAGCTTCTACCCCACGACTGGCATTTATAGTATTTACAACGTTGTTGGTCAAGGTTGTTGGCAAAGCAGAATAGTTATTACAGAACATTTGCAAACCTATGCCATGATTATGTATATTATATTTATTTTTGAGGAAATCATGCCAGCCCAAGGTGGGGTGGTTATAAAGGATCCGTCAAACCGAAATTAGCTGAATTACATGCATGTTCTTGGATAATGTGAACGAATCCACGGTTACAGAGAGAGAGAGAGAGAGAGAGAGATGTATATAGCAGCTAGTAGTGAGGACAAATATGCTAAACGTAGGTGTTAGCTGATACGGACTCTGAACCGGAGTTGAAATTTGGATGCCTTTTCAATGCAAAGCAATTAGACGCAGGCAACATTCCCTAAATAGTGAAAACAAAATTTGTGGGGAACGTCTTTCATTTTGTCAGTTCAGTAACATTTGAGCATTTTGAGTTGACAACCAACATACCGTTCTTTATTCGCCTCCCTAGTCATCTTTTTGCCTTGCGAAAGCGACATCTGAGCCACTCCCCAGCTACCATTATTCTTTTTTTACCTCACACGACCCACGGAATAACTTCTTCCAATATTTCGTAAAAACAGAAGATTTGAGATTAACTGCACCCACAAAATTTACAGGCCAGTGCAGATGTTACAAGCTGCACTTAACACACAACACTATGGGATTAAGCATACTTAATTAGAAGGTCGCGCCATAAACCATGGTCTTACAAATGAATGCCCAAATGGATTTGCTTTTGTCTTCTCAATGGTCAACTCAAGTCACCGCCTCAGGAGTAGGTTACACGTAGTGATACAATGCCAATTTGTTTCAACCCAAAAAAAAGAGAGAGAGAGATTAAATTGTCTGGTTAAACATTTAAGAAAAGACCCAAATTTAATAATATATATATATATATATATATATATATATATATATATATTAAAAAGAATTAAACTACGATCGATCCATTAAAGCAAGCATGCTCCTTGTTCTATTTCATTTTCAATCTAGTTTTTATCTAAACAAAAAAAAAAAAAGAATTTACGATACATCCTCAAATGTATAGCAATCAACAGCCATTCACGAGCCAGGAAAGAAAGCAACTTGTAAAGAAAAATCATCGTACTCTTTATACATGGCTTCACACAGATTAGAGGAGTTGCACAACTAGCTCCAGCCGGTCAAGCCTAATCTGTCAGCAAGATTGTACATAACCAATTCGTTCCAAACAGGACCAAAGAGGCGTTCTCCTCCAATGGCAAATGTTAGAGCCCAAGAACAGAGCAGGGCGGCAAATACAGAAAATCCAACTGCCGATGCAACAACATCTGCGCCAAAAATGTCCAAGACATTATTACATCAACTGAGTACAAGAAAAAGGCTCCAATGAAATGGAAGAGATTCACAAAAACAACTAAATCTATCTGCTCCTCACAAAATGCTAAATCTTCAAGTAAATGCAGATTTGTCAACCGACTATCTTTATACCTTAATTAATAATACAATTTAAAAATGGAATTCTAAGGCATTCTGTAATCCTTCAGGATTACGGCATCTTCTACAGATTACTCTTTCCAATCTTGCAAAATGATAAAAAAGAAATCCGCTCCGAGTAACAGAAAGTATTCAGCCATCTTACACCAAAAGGTGTGGACAATTACTATACGCAGTGAGGGATACCTGGAGTTCACACATTATCCTACAGGTTGTCAAATAGGGTTCTCAGCCTATTGCAGTTTGATAAACAATAATACATATGGTATGGCATCTTAAGCTTTTATAGTATTGCCTGATTTCACTTTGCATCTAACCTTGATTTTAAGAATGTTTAAAGAACAAAAGTAATTTAGCTGCAGCACATATTCTTTCATTAGCATTTCTCCCCTCATTACCAGTTTATTAACACCAAAACGGAAGGCCTATTTTCCTTATCAGTGACAAGACAGCCACAGGCAAGCAATTTTCCGGAACTCATATGTGAAAAGGCCCAATCATTTTTATAAACAAATAATTTCAACAGCCATTTTTTTTGTAAACAAGCCATTTCTGCTAAGTGCTAAAGCAGACCTAAAATACAATTACATAGTAGATGGAAGAACCGCAGTTTTTTACCAAACATAATGAATTCAGAAACTAGGGTGAAGAAGATGAAACTCTTTACTGCTGGACAAACATGACACTGATGCTAGTTACTCATCAGAAATTTAGCACAGAACATGACCTCTGCTCAAGAAAGAAAAGAGCAAGGAAACAAAAGTGATACAAATAAAAATCAGTGATGAATATGCATCATATCTAGACTCAATGTCAACTTAAATCCCTTTTATTTTCGTTTCCTTCTCTTTCATTTTCTCCAAAAGTGCACCGATCAATTTAGCCAGCTCTTCACTCTAATGACGCCAAAACAAAAAGGTTGCCTCATAGGAAATGGCTGAAATCTTGTTAGAAGCAAAGTCCTCAATTGAAACTTAAATCAACTATGAAATGACAGACCGAAAGAAAATAAAAACCCGTAGAAGCCAAAAGCAAGAACAACAAAGCAAAATCACCAAACTTGTAACAAAATCAGAAGAAGAATGACCAAATATTTAAGAAAAGACCTAAAAAAGAGAACAAGGAACATACAGCGGCGAATGCGCGGGAAGGAGTGAGCGTGGCGGAGAACAGGCCAGAAGTAAAAGCAATTGACGGCCCAAAGCAAAGGAAGCAGTGCGAAACCGAACTTGTAAAATTTGCGAGCGTAGCTGAGTGCATCTTCCTCGGAGAGGCCAAGTGGACCATCGATAGTCGGCCAGAGAGGTACTGAAGACGATAAAGAATTCCCGATCGGAGTAGGGTATGGATTAAAATTGGGATTTTCGCTTTGTGATGCCTCCATTATCGCGATCACAATTCACAAAGAGGCTCTCTGAGTCTCAGACGCTCAACGCCTGAGAAAGACGAAAATCTTCGCTTCTAGACTTCTTCCGTTCCCCGAAACACGAAATGGCAAATTGGAACGAGCTACACACGGCCCCTCGTTCGACAATGTATGAACTCAAGAGACAAAACAAAAAACAAAACAAAAAAACGATGAATTAATCAGCATTTCAGGAAGTTGAACTAAATTTATTCATTAAAAATAAAATTTGATCCAAATAATAATGTAAACAATTGATTTTTCACAATTTAAATTATAAAAATAACAGTATAAATTATTTCAACCTAACTAAAATTAACACACCTTTTTTCAGCCGAACTATCCTAATTATTTAAGTAAGATAATAATCCTTTTAAATTGGATTAGACTAGATGTGAATCCTATATATCCCATAAGTTCTTAAGAAAAAGTTGCTCTTCTCATAGTTTGTAAATCTACAACTTGTTAGATTATCTATATATGAAATTGAATTGATTTAATATCCTTTTTTGTCTCAAATATTGTTTGATTTAAAAATCTTAAATTCTCATTTTCCAAACAAATAGATTTAAATAGGATAAAATAAAAAAAAATAGTATTTTTTTCCCTTTTTGGAGCTGGCAAAGTAGATTGATACTCTAAATGCATTGCAATGAAATGTACTGCTCTTAGATTTCTTTGAAAGTTAACACAATCAACCAATGAACTAAAGTCAACTTTTATTTTTTTAACCAGCAAACAGCAATGAACCATTGTCAACTAGCTCATCAGCCAATGACAGTTAGCATAGATGGTAAGGGATCCAGGATTAGGCTCTTGGGTCGTGGGTTCGATTCCCTCTGCCGTCGCTGGGACTCCTTTGGTAGGCGATCTCGTAAATCCCCAGTAAGTGCTCATAAAGCTTGGGGCCGTGCCCTGGCCTTAGTTGGGCCGTGGGGGACTGGTGTTGAACCCCTTCAAAACTTTTTTTCATATCAAAAAAAAAAACCAGCTCATCAAACACCATGGGGAAAAATAGCTCATAAAACGGGGTCAGACACTAAACACAAGATTCAAAATTTTATTTTTATTTCCCAATAGAATGTTCGTATTAAATCAATCTTAATGATCCATGGATACAATTAGTTACATTATAAAGAAACAATTGTTCAAAAAAAAAAAAATTATACAGAAACAAGCCGGAAAAAAGCTATGGCAATTCGTAGCAGAAGCTGACCTTAAGATCCATAAAATCGTGGACAAGAAACTTGTACAGTCCAAACTTTCACATAGGGACCTCAATCAACCCCATATGGATTGCATGCACAGAAAGGGCCATTAGTTTAGCTGATATTATTTCTCGATGGTATCTCAGAGACATGATTTCAACTTCCACTTCATTCAAAAATATGATTCCCATAAATGAGGAGGGCTCTCTCTGGTGAAAATGTTATCATGCAATTTAGGGTTCTTCAGGATTGAGATTTCTCCCTCATTTTGGCTCTTGCAAAAGCTACTCCTGCCAGAAGACCTACAAGTTGCAATAAGACGGGGTTCAAATTGAGTTAATGTGCTCTATGCAGCGACAATAGCAGTTTCAGGATATTTGGTGTAGAGAACTAACCGAAGAAGATGCTAGCAGAGTTCTCCATACTAGTAGGAACTTTGAAGAGAAGTATACCAACAATTGACAAAGGAATCTTATTTAGCGAACCAACAAGGCTGCAGATTATAGACTAGTGATTAGATAATGACACACTCGCACTTCTTTAATATAGCATGGCATTGGAAACAATGATTACAGAAAAAAAGTACCGACATTCATATTTGACAAAATTGCGTTAAATAGTAATAATGAAGCTACTTTTGACCACACCTATAAGTTGTAGCCCCAGTCTGATGAAGAAACCACATGGATGTGAAGCTTATCGCAAGCCCCAAAAATCCACTTAAGGTTATCACTAACCAAAAGCTAGGCAATCTCAGAAGTGGTCTGCGCATTGAAATTCACAATATCAAGAACCATGGAGAAAGAGTGAATAGATTTTCTAGCCATTAACATGACCTAGTGAATTTATGGCAATAACACATTTCTGGAGACTGCATATATATATGTGATCTAGGGGTATAATTGTGTTACACAAGCAGAAACACGGAATACAACTGCCTGTTCAGAATATAAAGTTAGGCAAGGCACATAATATCCATTTACATTAAGTGGGGCTTACGTTGTCATCAGATAATCCACCTCATTGAAAACAAAAATCAGAAGAATTCCCAAAGGCAAAGAAAGAGTGTTGTTCAACAAGACCATTGAAAACTCATTCAAATTTCCAGATTTTGTAACTTGCTTTGCAGTATCCATGACCTTACGCAGAGTCAGCTGCAGCAACAAAATAAAACAGTCAAACAATCAATAAACTTAAAAGTAAAAACCAATAGTTAGCATCCATCTACATAAATACACAAGAATAAAGTAAAATATTCGTTAATTCCAAAACCCAGCTAAATTTTTCCCAGTCTAGGATGTCAATGTGCCAAAGCAAAATAAAAACTGAGTCTAGAAATCCTTCTTAGGTAATTACTCTGTCAAACTCCAAACAATACTAAGCGATCCTCACCAAGGATGATTAAATGGAGTAGAAGTGATGCCAGATTGATGCCATTGGTGGATCTAAGTAAATGGATTAGACGTATATATGTAACACAGTATTATAAATAGAAAATGAAACAAACATTTGATGGTTGTCGGGACATGAAGTTGGAATTTCAGATAAAGGACTCAAATATTAATAAAAATAAAAAATAAAATACAAAGGAAAGAGGTTTGGAAGCAGGTCCTCTCATTATCCCTATGAGCTCATCTGGACCATTGATTGGAAAGATGAGAGAAAAGTTAAAGTAGAATTGTGACCTTTCAAATTGATTGGATGGACATGATTAAGAGATTGCGAGGGATAATAAGAAAATTATGATGAGAGAAACCGAACAAGAGATTCACAGTATATGTTAAAAGCTTAAAAGAGTGTGACGCAGGCATATATACTCACAGAATATGACGCAGTCAAGAAACAATTAACTATCTGCCACGCGTAGCCAATTGCATGGAAAGTGAGATCAGTTATCCCTCCTGTTACTGCTGAAATGATCTGCACAGAAAATGGAAACTCATTACCATTTTCAACCGAAAACTCTTAAAAGTTATGTAAAATATCATGTGTCCAACATTGCACATAAATAGAGTCTAGCAACTCAAAGATGCCAAAAAATGTAGCCATTTTAATTATTAAAAAAAAAAAGACAATCCACCCAATCACATAGCCACATAGGCATAAGCGCATAGCAGCACCCGTCTAAAAATATGCCAAACATAGGAGACAGAAGTAGTGACAACCAGAAACTATATCATACTGAATATGACTCACTAACTTACCAGAATCGTAAGCTGTAACACCAAATCCACTCGAAAACCAAAAACAGGGGAAAAGAAGAGGAGGAGGAGGGGCCAATAAATAATAATATATGGTAAGACAGGACTAGTTGTTTTCTCTGGCTAAGGAGCAATGCATGAACATATTTGTATAAATTATTCCAACTGCTTACTGCATCATGTCAACACTGCAAGGAAACGATATGTTGACAGGTGTAACACAAAGCATAAAAGGGAGAAAAATAGAAAGGTGTAGGCAGATGCAGGCACCAAACTAAAATTTGGACGAGAAACCTACATAAAACTTGGTATCAAATAACCAAAATCGAGAGATAATAAGACTCATATGACAACTAACAAACTCTTCAACATACCATTAAAAGTAGAGCGGCCCAAACTCTGCTGTCATGATGCTTCTTGAATAAATACATTTCACCAACGGCAGTTATGACATTTGTCACATTCTTCAGAACAGTCACCATAGCTACATTAATATATTTCAAACTGCACAAAATTACGAAAAAAATTAAGCATTACTCTCCAAACAGGAATGTTAGAGTGCCTCATTACTCTGGCGTAAGATATCATAATCCAATTTGCAGTATTTGAGTCCACAAACTAACACTCATGCAGATGGTAGATGTCTAGATAATACACTTTGTATTTAATTCTCCTCCGGTCTTGAATATAAGACATAACTTGTAGTACAAATTACACTACAAAATATGTCCTATATTTAAGATCTGAGGCAGCAGTAAATTATTTGAAGCTTAGCATTTTTTATGGCTTACCCTCTCCCCAAATAAGAGCAAGTTCTTTCTGAATATTTAAATATTGAGTCCCTTTCATATTGTGCTAGATTGCTCATACAATAGCAATATTTCAGAAATTTTACAATAAATTAAGATTTCAGCACTCGTTGGTACAGCAGCAAGAAGTGGTGCATATGCAACTTTCAATGTAACTGTTGGAAGTAAATAGAAGAAAAGAAACACAAGAGAAGCCATTGGTATTCAATGGTAGAAACCCAAAACTTGGAAACCGCATACCTATACATGCTTGTAATGAGCATTCCAACAAATATAACATTTACTGGCAACCAGACCCTCACCAATCTCCATGTTAAGGGTTCTGTTGATATTAGGCCCAGAAGACTCAGCACAGAAACAATAGTCACAGAAATGAAATTCTGCATTTACAAAAATGGTCAAAGATACCATCATCAACATCTACATCATTAATCACGGTACGAATAAAAGAGAAGTATTAAAGCTAATTACCTGGTAACACATCAACGATATCCCAGCACTGAAATCATAACTAGAAAGCACAAACTTGTTAATCAATATCATGCTGCACGAGGATAAGCCATACGCAAGCCCAGACAGTAAGGCTTGATTGTGAACTTTAACTACCCTGCCACTTGGTAGAGTTCTCTCTCGGTTCTTGTCCAACTTACCACTTTCCAAGTCAAGTTCATTACTGGAAATATGCTTCATTTCACGTGAGAAGAAGTATGGGAAAGTAAGGAAAGTTATGAAGAATAGGATCTGGCCTGACTTCGGAAGCAATCTAATGGATTGTCAGGGACAACACACTGCAGAGTTCTACAGAGTTCAAGCTAAGGATTTCAGGCTCGATATAAACAGAGAAATACGAAAGGAAGACTTGAGAGCATCGCGCATCTTCACTGACTCAATTGATTTTTAACCTCGAAGGCTCCCAGCAGTAATCGCCAGAAGAAATAACGAAAATCAGAAAATCAAGGAAACGAAGAGGAAACAATAAAAATCGGCGGATGAAGCCACAAAAGTAGGAGCTCGTCGAATGAAATAGAGCGCATAAACAAGAATGGATACACAGAACAAAGTTCAGTGAAAGGACTTGGGGAATTCAAAAGGAAATTTCGTTACAGTTTGAGAATCCAACTTCTTTGGTCGTTGAACTTGGAGCTACCAGCTTTTGTTGTCTTTTTTTGATTATCAGGATCACACCTCCTTGATGACGAGAAGATCCACTCTTGCTTTGGCTTGCGTTCAAAAATAGAGCGTTGAATAATGCTTATTTCACTCGTTCCGAGTTCCGACCATGCTCATGCCATTCAATTAATTTCCCGTAATGCCCCTGCAAGTTAATTCCGTGGATATTCTATTTAATGCATGTTTATGATCCAAAAATATCTGTGTCATATCTATTAACAAAAGACAAGTTCATTCATATTTTCCTTTTTTTCATATTTAAGCCGTCCTACTTATTATATGTTATTCATGTTTTTTTATCCATTTGATATATTAATTAGTTAGCGGAGGAGATTTGTGATTTTGGTAAATAAATTTATACTAAAAATTAGGGGAGAAAGTGAAGTAAGAATGCTTATAAGTGACAAATTTAGCATGTTTGAATTAGTAGTAGCAAAAATAACTTTTTTTTTCAATCCAAATTTGAAATTGAATAAAAATCAGATTGTATATATAATTTATATTTGGATTAATGATGATAGAAATGATTTCTTTTTTCAAAGTATAACTTATTTAGATTATTATTTTAAAAAATATAAAAAAAATTATTGAAAATGACATAAGTTTTTATTAAATGTATATAATTTGATAATTGGTATATTACTAAGAAAAATTTGTAAATACTAACACTTAATTAGATATATTTCTGATAGAAAATTTTTATATAAATTACAAATAATAATAATCTTAAGTTTTTAAACTAAATAATATTATATTACTAAAATTAGAAATACTTTTTGTCCAACATTTTTTGGCTAGCAATTTTTTTTAACAACCTACGTTTTAAAAATATATATTTTGGTAAAAAAAAATAGATATCTCTTGGTTTTTTTACCAAGTCAAATAAAATGAAAGGTGGGAAAATAGATAAAGAGCAGGCACATAGTGGGGTGATAGGGCAGTGAAAGAGTGATCACGTGGGACTCAAATTCAAAAGAAGGTTTAAAGAGCTTTTTTTTTAAATTACTTTTTGGTTAAAAGCTCGGTTGGGAAAAACCCAACCCAAACACCCCTAGAATGTACGAGTTTTTCTCCTTCAGCCTTTTCCACCCCCGCCTTCCCAAACAGCTCAATAATTGATTGCCGAAACTTCCGTCTGAACCAACAGATTTTTGGCTTGCAAATCTGGCCGTTGGTCTTGAAGTATTATCCTCATCTATTTCTCAGTCTCTCATCTCTGAATTGTAAGACACAGAATTGTGTCTATCTCATGGCTTTCACAGGAACTGCTCTGTGGCACAAGTCCTTCTCATCTTGCCTTCATTTCCCACACACTTTCAGAAGTAAACCTCTTCATTTCCCATTCCCATCGATTATTCGAGCACAACAAGATTCTGCAGCAGACAAATCAAATACTTCTCAGACCAACACTGAAGGATCCTCCAAAGCTCAACCTTCTACCTCTGCTCCCAAAACTCCCAAAAAGCCTGTCTATTCCAGTGAGAACCCAATATTTATTCACGTTTCTTTCTTCTTTCCATTTAATTTTAAACATTAAAGAGTCCAAGAGGATCCACTTAACTGTTGTGTGTTTTTGGATAGTGAAGAAAGGTCAGATTGTGAGGGTGGATAAGGAGAAGTATCTCAATAGCATCAATGTAAGAAGGAGAACCCCTTTTCCTCCTCTCATAGTAGACTAAACTATTGTAGTTTTGTCCATTGACATGGATGAGTTTGAGTATTTCAGTACCTATCTGTTGGGCACCCACCTTACTACAAGGGATTAGACTACATTTATGAAGACCGTGGCGAGGTAAATAGCAAACTATTTTGAAGCCTGAGAAGTATAGACGCAATTCGTTTCAAACACATAATACAATTCTCGTGTCATGTAGGTCTTGGACCTTCGTATATTTGAAACAGGAGAATATGCACTTGTAAGTGACTTGAATCTGACTTCAGATGTTATATCGCGTCCACAATTCCTTCTTCTTCTTTTTTTTTTTTGGGCTGCTTAAATGTAACCACAGAGGCTGCGGTAGGTTGTTTGCAGCTTCTTTATAGTACCAATGAATAATGTTTCTCTGTGGGCTGAGCAAAGTCAGGCTTAGCTTGAGAAATTAATGGCATGCAAAATTAAGTACTCTGTTCCGGTTATAACATAATTGTGAGTTGCTAAGATTTCTTACGATAAGACTATTGCATCATTGATAGATCGCATGGGTAGGAATCCCCACTGCTCCAGCCTGGCTTCCAACAGACATGCTTATCAAGGTATGTTTCATATTGTCCTTCCAAAGGTCAATAACAGTTGAAGTCGAAATTTTTGTTCGGCTTGTTCTTTATCTAGACGTGATTCTTAAAGACATGCTCAAATGCAGATTGATTTACCTCCCTACCTCAATTCCAATTAGTATTAAAAGTTGAGTGAATAGGCTATCTTTATGCACGGGTGCATTATTAACTGAGGTGACCTGATTCTCTGCTTTCCTTGCAGTCAGAGAAGCTCAACTATGACAGACTATGACCTCTGCTTGGCGAACAGAGTTATGCTAAAAAGCGAAGACTTCACATTGTCTTTTTATGATGCTGCAAGGTAGAAGGACTATAAATGCTTGGTTTAGGACACTATTGCCACTTCATACAACATCTTCAATGAAGAGTTCTGTTAAAAAGCTAAGACTTCACATTATGTAGAATGAATGATTCAATAATATGCAAACAATATTCATCTTCATTCGCATTTACAAGTATGGTAAACCAAGCCAAAAAATTGAAGGAAACAAAAAAGCACTTGCTAGTAGTATAAATGATAGAAGAAACTCTCCGTATAATGCTTCTGCATACGATTCCCTCCGTCTTCTGCTTATTCTAGTAAAGTATTCCAGCAATGGAGACGCTAGTTTGACAAAGAACACGGTGAACTTTCTCGCATTCTATAAAGAATATACCTCTGAACAAGCAATAAAAATGATTTAGCCTCTCCTGGGACGTTTATTAGAATTCAGAAGTCCCACTAACGAGGGAAGTGGTTCAGGCACAGGAACGTTCATTAACCTATACATCTTTCTAAGACCTTCACTAAAGCCTGAAGATCCAATGTTTAAATAAGTGGTACTCTTACGAACTCTTGTCTCCTGATCCTGCGATTGCGGATACTTTACTTCATGTAAATCATTTTTGCTTTCTAGTGACTCGTCCAATTCTACTTGAACATCCTCCTCTTGGTACAAGGATTCTTGTCTTGCATTGCTTGAAACAGTTTGTGAAAGGCCAGTTGTGGGTACAATATTACACCCTCCATTTGAAAAATTAACGTCTTGAAAACCAAGTCTCGCTCTGCCAAACAATGTAACAGGCAACTTTCCTGGAAGAGACACCTCTACGAGTGCCTTAGTCTCAGTACTCTGTTCAACAGGTGATTGAATTTGAGTACAAGGCTGAGGGATCCTTTCAAGCAAATGTTCGCTGTTTAAAGATTTAATCGAAGTATCAGCTTCTGAACTTGTTTCCACGGCCATATCCAGAAGCTTACAGAGAGATTTATTCAGAGCTATGTTTGAGTTGAAACAATGCCGCTTAACATAAGCCAGCTCCATGGCCCTGCAGCTAGGGGTTGTTGAAACAACCCACCTAGGTGAAAGAAGTTGAAGCGCCCATTCTAATTCTTCTTTAGATGAGTGCATTGAGTAACAGACATGCCAAACGCCAAACTGATCCCTAACTGCTTCATGCGTTCTTTTTTTCCTGGCATTCTCAAGTTCAGAGAACTTATCTCCACAAGCATACCACTGTGCAGAAGGGCGTACTATGAGAGGCTCCGGCTGGTGATTACGCCTGGCTTCCACAAGCTTTACACACGCTCTTTCATATAGTCCTGGAGATCCATCAAATATATGGAACCGTGAAGATGGATCTTCAGAAAGGATTTCAGGTGCTGCAAGAGTCAGATTCTGGAAACATTCTGGGTTTTCGGATTTATCAACATATATCTTGGCTCCAAATGTTTTAGACACATTAACGAGGATTTCTTCCTGACCAAGGAGGTCACAGCCTAGATACACAGTCAACGCATTGTGATGCTTCCATATACAGTTAATGACCTGCTTCACAATGCCACAAGTTAAACTATGGGATGAAATCATCACCGAATATGCACCCACATATAAATTGGAATTGCCTATTTGCTGCATGTAAAAAGAAAATAAACATGGAACAAAGGAATTTAGAAACCCATCTATTATGACATTTCAAAATTTCAGCATATGTAAATCGTGTGTGCGGGCAAGGGAAGACTGTAGACTGAAGCCGCTAACACCAAGCAGAGATTTAATGGAATTTGGGGAAAATCAGTCAATTAATCTGCTGGCATTACTTCCATGCAAAATTTTCCCATAAATGTACGAAGAACGCTTGAATTATTCCACATTTTGAAGCAATTCATTCAATTATTATTTTTAAAATTGATGTCATTAAAATTAAAATGCTTTTTTGAGCTCAACTTAGAATATGCAAAGTTGGGACTCCCAAAGATACTTACCACACAACTATTTCATTCTGAAGGCAGAAATAAACTATTTGCTACGGCATCAAAATGTACCTCTTGGACTGCAGAATGCTTGCTAGGCATCCCCGGAGAGAAACTTCCAAAAGTACAGTCTAAAAAAACACAATCAAGTTGACACCGTGGTTCTTTTCCCTTCTTCCCAATATACTTTTCAGGTAAATTCTGCAAGCACACAGGGCTAAGTCTGCAATCTCCGGTGTGTAAAATATTTCCAAATTTGCCTTCAAATAAGAACATTACAGCTCCTGAATATTGATGAAATTCACACCAAATAAAGGAGGATAAGATAATTAATTCCCGTCCAAATATTTCTATATTCTTATTCAACCAGTAACTTTCTACTCAAATCAAACTCCTTTCATACAAAATGAAATCACGAATCCCCTATATAGTTGGAATATAAACGAACAGTACTATTAAATCTTAATGATTCCGTGCAACTCACACGGGTTAAATCATCTTATTTGAAGACATAAAAGTAACTCAATTTTTATCAAACAAAGAAGACGAAGAAATAACTCAATTGATTACTGGATACAACAGAATTCACTAAAATATGAGCCGATAATAGTAGTAATACCTGGGCAGTGATTCGCATCAAAAGCTGTAACAATGAAGGCCCCGTCAGGATCATCAATAATAATGGATGGGCCCACCTCAATACCAACAAACAACGAGCCTTCAACCTGCGAAAACAGCGGAAAATTAAATTCAAACATAGACATCTTGAGAAACCAGTAAACATACGAATAGGAGAAAAAAATAGAACTAATAATAACCTGGGGGTAATGTTGAAGAACGAGGGTTTTGGTAAAATGAGTGCAATAAATTGGGAATGAGGAGTAGGAAGAAATGCCAGAAGAGTGGTCTTTGTGGGCGTGTGTGAGGAAATGGTACCTCTTTCTCATGGACGATGGACTCCATGTATCCACTGAGAAAGGCAATCCTTTGGGCATTTCTATCGGCATATTTTCCTCGCTCCCTTAATTCACTTGATGGAAAAGAGAAAGATGAACGAACCCCAGAAACACCGAACGACACAATCTTCTATTCCAGAAAGCTCATCTCGGTCCCAGGCTCTTTCAAACCGACCATGGATGATGACGGAACTGAGGCTCAATTTTGGAGCCAAAGCGCGACACAGCGAAATTTGTAATTGAAAAGGGGGCTGGCGGTGGAACTCGTAATCGCGAGAGAGGAGAATAGTGAAATAACTCAAATTACTCAAACACCCCCGAAAGCAGCACTCACTCTTTTTTTCTTTTTCCCTTTTTAATTGGGAAAATGATACAAGAGCACCATAAAAGAAAGTTAATCATTTTAAAGGATCATAAATTTTCAAATGATAAAAAAAAAAAAAACCAAATCCATAGAAATTATAAACTGAATCTTGCAAATTTTTTTACTTTTAATTCTCTGCAAGTCTAAACTATTTTATTAAAATTTAACCGTTCAAATTTATTTATATATTTTTTATGATATACTATTATAATAATGTTGTTAGAAAATTTTAAATCTTTATAGGGTTGAAAATTGATCCAATATTGTACATGTAAGAAGTAGGGGTAACGGAAGTGAAGATGTTCTTCTTGATTCCTTAGAGAAAGAAAAGGAGCTTTGCATTAATCTTAAAATCATCAATTATTTCTTTTTTTGCCAACTGAAATCATCATTTTTTGTTTCGGAAAATATGAAGGGTTTCCTCTTTAAGGTTTAAAGCACAAATGATTTTCACCTCTTCCAATTAATATACTTCCCTGAATTTAAATTTATTTTCTCATTCTTACAAAATAAGGATGCTTATCACTTTGATTAACAACTTGTTAGTTATCAATTATTTCTTTAAGTTTATAATTACCTTTTGATCTCAAAAATCAAGCGTTCTCACTTGTGGCGGCACTATAATAAGTAAATTATCCCCACTTGTTTTCTTAATTTCAAAATTACCTTTGAATATGTAAGTGTAAATCTTGGCTCTTGGCACTACCTTTTTCAAGAAACACAGCAATAGATTGTCTTAATACCAATATATTGAAATAGAAATATTCTAGTTCATGTTAAGTTGTATTAGATTAATATAATACATTGAAATTGATCATAGAATCTTTTAAAAAACAATAATAAATAAAATATTCTATATTAATTAATAAGGTTAGAACTGTTGGTATCCTTTAACAAGAGAGAAATGAACGGTAATATAATTACTTTAATTTAAAAAAGGTAGATTTGATAAAGGTATAATAATTAATCTATTATTATTTCCCTTCTCTTCCAAACTAGACAAACCAACATTAACATTTCTCCCCTCTTCACTCCAACTGAATTAGAAACTTGGTCCAGGGCTTCTGGCTCAGCTAAACATTGCCAACCAGAAAACCATGAATGAAATTAAAGGAGTTATGGAAAAATTGCTATTTCTTTTCCTTTCCGCTTCTACCATGAACTAATATACAACATAGAAGTGTTGCTGTATGCGCAGTTAGCACTTAGCACCTTGCATTTACAATACTCAAGTATTTGCTACAGGAAGCCAAGGTCTTCCCAGTCCCATGCATTGAACGCTTAAGGTCATTGCCTCCTTCCCTTTGTTCGGTTCTCATGTTTAAAGAATCATCAATTAGAATCTTTAATAAAAGAGTTTGTGCTTCAGATTGAGGATAACCCAGAGCCCACCATGCATGCAAGGGAGGGAAACCAAGAAAGATTTTTAGTTGTAAAGGTATTTACACTCGGCTTAAATGAGTCTCCTCCTTGGGGACCCGCCAGGCGTATGGGCGTTATATAGAGGTCTCTCGTTCCAAGGATCTAATGTGAAGGTGGCGTTTGATCTCACAGGATGTGATGAGAGATCGCCAAAATTGTAGGTATTTTGTCCCACCGAGGTGAAAGTTGGATGTGGAGGAGAAAGCATACAGCTCTTGTATGCTGATGATCCATATTGCCGCAATGGACTTGAGCAGGGTGATACCGGTAAAGATGTAATCATCCTTGTGTTATCTCTGAACAGGGGAAATGTAATTACCGGGTCAGTCTATATAATATAAAAAAGATGGAACATAAAACTGGCTATGATAGATGAAACAGGTCATGATAATAAATAAAAACAGATGCAATGTTTTACCTTGGGCTCCTTAATGCTCGTGAAGTCGAAAAAGTTGGCTTTATTGCATAATCTCCATCCACTGACGTCATATTTGTTCTACTGGAATGAGTCTCTACATGTGGCTGCAATCCAATCCAAACAAAAAAGGTAAGGTGAGCTCCCTCACAACCAAGCAACTATAAATCTTTTCTTGCGACTGCACAAGAACTAAGCGCCTAGGTGTAAGTTCCGTATGATTATTTCACATTATCTGGTAACATTATGAGAATGGAGCATACTTATATATGGTTTTAAGTTCCCATGAGTTGAGATTGGCATTTATTAAAAATCAAGGCAAACTATTCTTTCAAAGAAAATTAATAAACATTAAATTCAATACCGGCGTCCGGCTTCCATCAAACATGTAGGGGAAAGCATCTCTAGTTAAGCTGACATTGGCAGCTCTTGTCGCTGATTGTTCGCGAATAAAGGGATGCTCTAGCAGCTTTTGAGAAGTTGGGCGAGCTGACGGATCTCTTTGTAAGCAAAGCTGTATGAAAGACTTGGCATCATTTGAAAGATGCTCTGGGATTTCAGGCATATCCTTGCTGTTCCCAATTTTAAATATAGCAGCTACCTGTTGAATCCATCATAAGAAATCATGTTGGTCCCTCCTATGATGTCATAGGGTCATAAAAAATTGCCAATATAGACTAATTTCTAAAATATCCAAAATCGCACCCCTTCATACTGACTCCATGGAGGTTTTGATGTAGCCATTTCCAGAATTGTGCATCCCAAGCTCCATATATCCACAGCAAGACTGTAGCCATTTGTATTCATAACAACCTAAAAATGAAATTATAAGGATTCAGCACCACTTACAGTGGAAGAGAGACGTATATGCTTGTTTCAAAAGAATCATGCAATCTCAGGGAAATTTTACCTCAGGTGCCATCCAATATGGACTTCCCTTGAAAGAAAGCATGGAGGTAGAAGAATTTATCTGTCAAAAACAATTGAAACTCGTAAATGATTGTCATCATAAATCAGAAGCCAGAAAATAGAAACTAATTTTGTTTTAAGCTCCCCAAACTAGATTCGCTTCCTAACAGCAAACATCATGCCCTATTGTTCTAAAGATTAGAACAGAAAAGTGAAAAAGAGACATGAAGAAGAACTCGTGTGAGTCATGCATGAGCTAGCTATATAAAGCTACACAAATTAAATGCAAGGTATTACGTGAGATAAGTGAAGTCAATAGCTAGTTAGAAGTCTTGTAGTTAGAATAATCTGTTAGTACTTTTAGTAAGTCAAGAACTCCGAGATGCATCTCTATTAGTATAAATTGGGCATATATGGATGAAACTAGTGTGAATAAATTGAGTTCAAATGTGTTTAAGTTTTCCTAGGTACCAAAAAGAGGGATTGATGCTTGCGCGTTTGACTGTCTGAAGTGGGGAGGGGTGAATACATCTAGATAACGAGTAAAACTGAAAACTTTAACCTTCATCAAAACAAGCATATTTAAGCAGTCACTCACGTATAGCTTTTGCAGCATGTGCATTCTTTGGTTATTTTGCTACACCAGAAGCAATACATATATACTTCTGATGCAGGAAAGAAGCATTTCATTATTTACAGCTTAATATGAACTCACATGTTTAGCCATTCCAAAGTCCGCCAACTTAATTTCACCATTAGGGTCAACTAGTATGTTTGCCCCTTTGATATCCCTGCAAAAGGAAAACCCATAAGTTGAGCAAAGGTGAAGAAACTTCCATTAAGTGCTATATATTAAGAATAAAGAATGGTGTTGATCTGATCCACTATCAGTGCAAAACTCCACACAGCATCTAATACACAAGGGGTTCCCCTTAATTGGAGTAACTAAGTTATTTTACTTGCTACAAGTTCTGAATTATTTTTAATACACGGGAAGACAAAGTTCGCTGATAGGCCGAAAGTTTTGCAGTGAAGGATGATATAAAATAAATCCAAAATGAATTTACCTGTGCACTGTGTTTCTTCCATGCAGATATGCAAGTCCAGAGACAATCTGCCTAACATAATTCTGAATAACAGGTTCCTTAAATGGACCATATTCTTGAAGTAGTTTATGGATGGAACCGCCAGAGACATATTCTAAATAAACAGAAAGTGTGTCTTCTACCTGCAAAAATGGGATATATGGTCATAAACTAATAAGTAGATCCTATTACTATCTCATTTCATTTATCTTGAGCATGTACCACACACACAGCTCATGTACATGTCACGTGACTTTAAAATATGAATATTTAGACCAACATAGAGTTGGTCGAACAGTATAAGACCCCGCTAGATTCCTCTGGATCTCAAGTTCAAGTCCCAAAACACTTATGTTGAGAGGAGCAACCACAAACCCCAAACCATATACCAGATAATACTATCAAAAAGTATAAATATTTAGCCATACCAGGTCACTCCCATAGTATTCAACAATGTTAGGATGTGAAAATGAACTGAGCAGATGTATCTCCTGCGATAAAATGAACAAAACATTATAAAATTTTATGACAGCTGAATAATATTTCAACATCTTAAAGCAAACTTCAATCCCAACTACGCAAAGAACTGCAAAACTACCATAGCATGTGATCAAGAATCATTGGCACAAATCCTCTGGACGTGATGGAATTACCTGGTTAAGTTGTTTGAGGCACTCTTTCGATGTTTGATCATCAGAAAAAACTCCGACTTCTTTTATTGCACACATTTGTCCACTTTCACTATCAATGTTGCCCAAAAAAGGGAAATTAGAGTGGTAGAGCAAACATAGAAAGCAGAATAGTTTCAGCAGTTTGTCCAGTGTATGGAATTGTAAATAATAGAATTGCAATAATTATTTCATAAGCAATAAAACAGATGCATGATATAAAGTCATTGCAGATTATCAGACAAAACAGAACAACAATATTAACAGAATTACCTGTTAAATCCCAGGTAAACATGACCAAATGTCCCTCGTCCTAAAAGCTTTCCTTTCTTCCACTTGGGCTGATTGTTGGTAGTGTTTTCTACAATACTATTTGCTTTTGCATTGGAGAGAGCAGAAGGGCTAGTCGGTGAACCTGGTGGTAGAGGCAATGGATGACATTCACTCCTTCCATCATCTTGTTTGCCTGTAGGAGAGTCAATACTTAAAACATGCAATCTTGGATGGAGGGGTGAAGTCGGGCTGGTGGGCCCTCTTGACCCAGGACCTGGGCTTTTTGGCCTCATGTTAATCCTCATTTCACCTCGTCCCCTAGCATAAGATATGAAATGAATTAGTTCAGCGGTAGATTGGAGGACGCTGAAAATCTTATACAGGAAAACTCAAAAATTAACGTTTCATTTCTGTTAGTTGCTTACATGGAAGTAAAAGGTATATACAGACAATCAGCCTCTCTCATTTAAAATGTAACCACATCGTAAGAGTTCATGGAGGCCACAACGATTGATCATTGATCCTACCAACAGAGCCAGAAGAAGATAGTGGAGAGGATATCTAGGTACTCTCGCCTGTCCTCAAAGGAGGACCTTGTTGCAGACTTTAGTTCGGTCATAATATATAAACACAAGACCTTGTCCATCTAATTAATTATTTTTTTAAACTATCCCTAATTAGTGCACCATTTTTCTAAATCTAACTTAATCGTAGTCAATAATACAATGAATGAGACGGTTATTTCAAAAAAAAAAAACTAACTTAACTTCTTTTCTTAATTTCTGTGAATTAGGTGACGAGGTTTAGGACTAACCGGAGGGAGTATTACAGAAAAAGGCTAGGACTGACTACTGAGCACTTGAAACCCGTCCCTCAAATTATAAATCTTATTTGTTCCTGATGAACTTACAAGTTCTTAAAGGTAATTGGGAACTGCTAGCCAAGACCTTCTAACACGTTTGCGGCCAGAGATAGGCGAACTTACACACAGCGTAATAAAAAGACCTCTTATTGCGAAGTTGGCTGTTTTCATCAGAACTAAAAATACCAAGAGGAAAAGGCTGTCGGCAAGACGAAAAGGGAGATGGAAAAATGAGAGCCTGGACAGATATCGTAGAAACGTAATAGCTAGCTAACCTTAAGGATATTGGTTGTAATAATGGGGAACACTAAAAGGGAATCCCACAAGCCGAGTAAATTAGCAATTATAGTCCAACTATACACAATCATCAACGGAGAGAGAAAAAGAAGGCAGAAGTCGAAGTTAAAGCCACTTTATTTGAACGATGATTGCGCACAGCTTTCTGCAAAATTTAATCTTTCCAAAAAAAGATGACTACAAAGCCAACCTAGAGCCCAAAAAACGAAAAGAGGAAATCATATACGAAATCCCAAAAGGGGAATAAATAGCGGAATGGAATTTTCCGGAAACCCAACCTGATGCCATCAAATTGAGAGACTGGATGATGATCGTAGGACCCAGAAGAACTCACGCTTGAACCAGAGATCGACGCAGATCCAAGGCCATCTCCATCTCCTTGATCGTTCCCAAAGCTCTGCGGGGACGAAATCGACGGTCGAGGCAAGGGATGGCCTACCTTCTCGCCGCCATCAGAATCGAGACACGAAAATCCCGAGGACGATCCACAAACGGGAGCAGCGGCGGCGACAGGAGTAAAATCCCTACTGGTCCTGGGTGAACTCCGAGAAACAATCGCTGCTGAGACCTCGTCAAAGCTCTTAGGTTTATCTCTACCTTTCTTGGCAGCATTCCTGATCGGTGATTTGATGAAATTAAACTGAATTCCACCATGTGATTCAGGCGGGGGAGGCTGCTGCTGTTGCCGCTGCTCCTCCTTGTTCTTGCTGGACTTTCTTCCCCACCAAGCGGGCATTCTAAAATAGAGAGAGAAGGATAGATAGAGAGAGAGGAGTGAATTCAGGAAGAAAGAGTAGTTGAGGAAGAAATAGCTAAAGAGAGAGAGGAAAAGGTGAGACTAATTTTGTGGAGTGCTTTGTAAGGGGGGAAGAAACGACGAAAGAGGGTGAAGGGGACAAAAAGGCTACAGTGTTGGACAGCTAAGAAGGTTGGGAGCGAAGTGAATAGAGAGAGAAGGAGGGTAGGAGAGGGACGGCGACGGGGGTTGGATAAAGCGAGGAAATGAAATGGCAATTTCTTAGATAGTGAGAGAGAGAAGCGTACGTCTGCTCCTCCACATGCCAGTTAAAGTGTAACAGTGCTGGCAGTTAAAAAAAAACTGGAAAAAAAAATATTTTTAAATATTTTTTAACAGTGCCGGCAGATAATAACTAATTCTTAATTATTATTTTCATTTATGATTGTTGTATTGTTCAATATTAACAATTTGTGAACAATAATGCCTACTTTAACATTTCACTACCAAAATGATGGTGCCGCTGAATGTAATAACAAAACCTCACCACACACTTTTAAACTTCTGACTAATTCTCTTCTTCTCTCAGTAGTTCATCATATTCAGCTTACTTTCTAGCTTATTCAACATTAACAAATTCGGTGTTCCATTTTGACATAGATAACAAAATCAATTTTCACCATTGGCTGGTAGGAAATGTTCACTCATTAAAGATATTGATGGCAACACTAATATGTGGAGAATTGTTGTTCGGGTGTTGAGGAGCTAGAATAGCTATCAGAAGGACTCACCATCTCAGTTGTATGTCATATGTTTCCTCCTAATGGACCAAGAGGTGAGTTGCATATTCTTAAGCTCCACAACACCTGTTTTACATTTTTATTTAAATGTTAATGACTAATTAGTTCAACAACTAATGTATATGCCATTTATTTGCTCTTCATGGACCAAGAGGTCAGTTCCTTTCTTCAAACATTCTTAATATCTTTCCTGCTTTTTTTGAAAATAAGGGTTTCCATTATTTGAAATCTTCCTCACTATTGAGCTGAGCTAAGGGGGTTTCTTTTTTTCCAAGAGTTGTGATATATAGTTTTCATACATTATTGGTTAGTCGTCACAAGTCATAAAGTTAGAGGTCAAATGTTGGGTTGGTGTTCAATGATGCCTACTTAGTGATGCTAAGATTGAAAAGAAAACTTAATATTCTAGAATGACTTAATATGACATTTCTAGATTGACAGTATTCTACAAATCTTTGCTATTATAAAGTTCTTTGTAGGATATTTTGAGCTAGGTGCCATAATAAGGTCAAATCTTTGCTATTCTAGCTGAGCTAGGTGCTATCTCTATAGCGATGAACTCTTTGGACTTCTCAAATAGCCTGATGGCAGCCATGGAGTTCAGCAGAATGTTTATTGCAGTCATCAAATCAAATCAAAACTAATAAAAAGCTGGAAAAAAATTTGGTAAAACATATGATGCATATTGAACTTAAAAATATACTAGTGCTGGTATATTTATCATTTTTTTTTTGTTTGTATTTTGCATATGTTGGTATTGATTTATTTAAGGAAATGAAATTGATACAAAGTTCTCAATCATTTCTTCAGGCTTTGGTGTACGTTTTTGTTTTTCATTGCCAATTTTGAAACTTTATCTCTTGCCCTCTGAAGTTTTTATAGGTGGAATACATTAGAATGACTTTTCTGTGAATGATTTTTGATGCTTAATAAACCATCTTCTTGGGCTTCAATCATTCAGATACTAATCTTGACGAATTGGGGAAGGATGCAACTAAGGAAGATGGTCCCTCTGCTGAGATGCAAAATGAATGCAACTATGATAGAGAGACATTACATCCAGTGGCCTGATAGATTTTGTTTGGATTTTGTCATCTCTCCTTATCCTTTCCTCATTTACTCCTTCCCTCCCCGCTCACGCCAATGCCCTACCTGTCACTTCCCTCTCTTTTTTTCACAATGTTACTTGCTTTTTTAATTACAAATCTAATTTGATGATAATTGATTAGTTTATAAAAGATGTGCACGGGCATATTATATTATTTATTGTTCAACAAAAATAACTTTATCCCACTAGCTACATTAAATGATGTGCTTTATGAAAGATGTGCACAAGTATATATCATTGTAAGAAATCTTGTTTCATGTAAAGATTTGTAGTAGACATTTGTACAAATTTATGTATTTTATTAAATTAACATTACTCATAATTATCAAACATAAGTGATCCTACCTTTGGCGGTAAAAAAAAAAAACAAAACAAAGCTTAACCTCTTTAAGAAAGTTTAAAGACACTCTTCCAACAATAGTAGCATTAAAAAAAAAAAAGAAGAAGAAGCTCAATCTTTTTTTCTTCTTCTTTTTTTTTTTTTTGCGTAGACTCATTAATCCTAAGACTGATACTTTGTATCTTTTTTTCAATCATATAATAGTTGCTTAGTGAATGATTTTCTCGTGAGATATAACCTGGACAATTCCATGTTATAAATTGATCTAACATTCTTTGGGATGATATTCCTTAATAATATATATATATATATGGGCTTTGGTTTTCTCATGTTACATGAGAAAAAAAAGTTTCTTACACACACATGAAATGGTGGGACCCACATGTGGGTCCCACCATTTCATGTGTGTGTAATATAAAAAAATGGTTTTCCTACAACATGAGAAATTTTTTTCCCTATATATATATATATATATATATATATATATTTGAAGATGTCGTGCAACTTATGTTTTTTTTTTCCCAACATTCTTAATTGAATGTCGTCCAAAGACAATCATGATGTAAGACATAATTAATTCTTGAAGCTATTTAGTTGGATCTTTTTGATATCTTGTTTTAAGTTTTCCACGTAAATCAATTGTTGTTTTAAAAATAGTAAAGCTCTGAAAATCAATTTCAAATTTGCTCATTGCTCAATCTTCAAATTTAAACCAATATTTTATTTTTAATATGTATTCATTCATTGGTAGTGAGGTTTAAATGTTTCTTAAAAACAAAATAGTTGCATCACTTATGAAGTAAAATATGTTTGAGTAATCTGTGAAGTACTATCACCCGTGTAACATACGGGAAAGTATAAGCTCGTTTCTTAGATAGTGAGAGAGAGAAGCGTACGTCTGCTCCTCCACATGCCAGTTAAAGTGTAACAGTGCCGGCAGTTTAAAAAAACTGGAAAAAAATATTTTGAAATATTTTTTAACTAATTTAAAAATAAAAAATCCCAAAAAAATATATTTATAATAGAAAAATAATAAATTAGGGAGTATGATATCAAAAATACCAACTCACACCTATAGGAGAAGTCTACAATTTGCAAATGTTTTTAAACGACAAATCCACCTTTGATAACATATGGGGGGAGCTCGTATTGTTATTATGTATACTAAGTTGTTAATTGAGATTCTTAAATTATTATTTTTTATACCTAAATCGATGACAAGTTGTTAATTTTTATACTTAAGTTGATTACGCATTGTAATTAACAACTTGAATGTGCATATTGATAATTTAAATTTCTCAGGTATCAATAATCTTGTAGATGATATTTTGAAGCCACACATGTTAGACGTGACTAACTACTTAAATATTGAAAATAATATATCAATAATCACAATTAACAATTTCAATATGTATATTGATAATTTGAGCTCTCCAAATGTCTAAGGAGTATATTGGTCATATAGAAACATTTACAAATTTCGTATTTTTCCAACATATTTGACTTGAGATTTTTTATATTAGCTTCTCTAATTTGTCTTTCCCCATTTTTTTTTTTTTTTTAGATTTCCCGTTAAAAATGTTTTGATGAATAAACATATGTACGAATTTTTAAAATTTTTTGCAGGTAATGTTTTCCTTTTTTTGTTTTTTTAATCCCCTCGGGTTGATCCATGTAATCTTTATACATAAAAAATTCTAAAGATGCCCACTCACAATAATTTTGGCGTATTGGTTTTGGGGAAGTTTGTACCTACCCACGTCAGTTCAGGTTGTCCTCAAATAAATGAAACAGGCCCCAGTGTAGCACTGCTGATTTTGCCTTCTGCTCAGCCACAGATATTTATTAATAAAACAGATTAAGAAGCCTATTTTGCCAGTAATTTATTTATTTTTATAAATTAAAGTTTATAATTTCTTTAATATTAAAAAATATATGTTTTGGGCATCAAACAATTATAGTATGTTCTTTCTGTTTAGTTTTGCTTACAGTTAATTTATTTGCAATTTTTTATATGTTTACTTATTCTTCCAAAGCAATTTTTCACTTGTCACTACTACATACAAAATATTAAAAATTGAAATGCCGTACTTTTTATATAGATAGATTATGAGCATTTACAATTTCTTTCATGCTCCCGTAAATATAAGGTTGGGAAATGTTTGTAGATTTTAATTTTAAATAGGTTTAAGGTGCAAAAATATACATGAGCTTTTTCCCAAAAAATAAAAATACACACATATTTTTTTGAGGAGCAAAAATACACACATGGTTACCATTTTGAAGCAATTGTCACATCTCACCGTTAAGTCACTATTTACAATGATGAGAAAGAGAGAAATGAGATGAACAGTAATATAACGGCGGTAAACAATGACTTAACGGTGGGATGTGACTTTTGTTTTAAAATGGTAACCACGTATGTATTTTTACTCCTGAAAAAAAAAACTCATATATATTTTTACACCCAATTCGATGGGTGTTGTAAGTTAGCTAACAACCTTTTTGGGGAAATATTTTAATAAATAAATAGATTAAAAAGATGAGAAGATTTTAGACTGAGACGCTCAACTGATATCGGGTTTCGTTTGAGTTGAGCTCGTCAATGTTTTTGACTGGGGTTTGAGATAAATTGGAAGAATCGATTTTTATAATTGAAGTTCTATACGAGGTCAAAATAACTCAGTCCCAAACTTCCAAGAAGGGTCATTGAGTTTTTCTTTTACTAATAGTTTATTTTTTTTTGTTTATATGATGCAGATGTTTGTAAAAATAGAGTTCTTCTATCTCTGTATCGTCATCTTCTTGCAAAATTAGCGATTTTGCTGGCACGAAAGCATCAAAGTCTTCGTTGGTCGAAAGCTTCACCAACTAAAACCTACATTTATACATGAAACTTGTTGACAATTAAAGTGATTTTATCTCATCTTTAATATACGATATATTTATATAATTTAATTTAATTAAATAAGTTTATACAATTTGTATTCTCCACAACACTCTAGAGGCTAGATAGCTTCCTAAATATTTATATTCCCTCTTTTATTTGATTATTGAGAGAGTATAAATAAGAATAAATTAGAAAATTATTGATAAACTATGTTATATATTAAAAGTCAATATCAACTATCCAAATATTTACTATATTAAAAATCAGTGAGGTCAAATTGAATTTAAGCTTCTATTGGCCCAACAAGAATTAGTTATATTTAAAGCATTTTTCTGCATTAACATGCACTAGAACTAGGGTCCAGGGATGAACATAAATCAGACAAAACCGGTTTTGACATCAACTTAAAGTCTGATTTGGAGAGGACTTGGGGCTGTATAAGGAAGCTTGTGATCTAGTCTAATCCAACACCGAGAGAGGACCTGGGGCTGTATAAGGAAACTTCTGGTCTAGTCTAATCCAACACCAACTTGAGGTTAAACTGGAACATAAAAAATATGCTGGAAAAAAACGATTTTAACATGAAAAATACAATTAAGATAATAAAAATACGTATAGTCATATAAAAATCATCGTAAAAAATAAAATTTAATTGTAAATTCATAAAAAAAAAACTCCAACAACATATTTTTTTCTTAAAAAAATTAACTTCTAAATTACAAAAAACTTTATAAAAAAATTAACATTGACTAAATTAGACTAGTCTAACATTTTGGTACTCTAGGTCATATCCGAGTCCAATCCGACCAGTCGATCTAATCCAGTCTAGTTAAGTTCATTATATTGCTTATTTAGACTAAACTAGATTAGTTCGGGTTGGACAAGACTGGACCCAACCATCAGGTATTTACCTCCCGACTCAATGCCTTTCTAACTCCTTGTACTGCAACTAAGGTATTGTTAGTTAGTTAGTTAGTTAATGAATACTTATTATTTTGTGGAGGACTTTGAGGTGGATTGCTGAAGCGGAACTAAGTGATGTAGCATATCCAACCAACAGTTGCGCATGTTCTAGGGGCGGCCTATGTGAATAGAACCTATTAGTTATCATTTTATTTTTTTATTATAAATTACTCACACCTTCCGATCAAAATATCCAACGTTATTGATTAATTCACCTAAATCAACCCATGCTAATTAAATTATTTAATATGTTTTAAATTATAAAATTTATCTATTTTATCCTTATCAACAGAAGTGATTTTCAAGTATTCATTTAATGTATATGTATCTGTCACAAAAAGTGGAAAACAATCACTAACTACCCTATCAATTTCTAATATTTTTTGTCAAAATTTCCTTCTAGAAGATTTGTTAGTTTTAAACCAAAAGGATTAATTCGACGTCACATACCAATAATTGTATTATTTAATTAAATTGAACGTCAAACTATCCAGCATTTGGACAACCAGCTACTTCAATTTTGATAATAATGGATACCTCTTCTAACATAAGTTTTTACTCTATGATTTGAATTCGAGACCTAAAATGATATAACGAGGCCTTAATTTCCTTCTAGCAATTTTATATATTGTCACATACCAATATATTCACCATTCTATTTTTAACTCTATGAAGAAATTAATGTCACTGAAAAATTGGTGTAATTTTATTTTAATTGCGTGGCAAATTGCTCATATTCATTCTCTCATACGATCCATCTAGATATTTGTATGGATAACAATGTAAACAGTGCGTAAGTTTCACATCATCTTTCCATTCAATTATTCTCTGCCTTCTCATTTAAGCAATGTCATACAAAATAGACATGAAAAAGAATATCCCTCTTCATCGTCTCCATCAATTTATTTATTTATATTTTTAAAAAGAGAAGAACTCTCATTTTTATATCATTTATAAATTTAATTCAACACTATTACTAATGCTTATGCCATTTTATTAATCTGCAGCCAGATGGAGACATATATTAATTAACGTAATGAATGACAATAATAAGGACAGGTCGACCTCAAATTAGCAGATGTCCTAGAATAAATAATTAAATAAAAATTATTACCTCCGATCTTAATTATAAGATATAGTTAACTTTTTTTGAAGAAATTAAGGAAGCTAATCAAATTGTTTTAGAGTGTTTTTATTTTTTTTCTTTAAACTAATTAGTTTTACTAATAAACTAATATATAATCAAAGAATACACAATACATAAAATGATTAAGTAACTTATTTAGCTTCCTTAATCCCTAAAAAAAATCAACTTTATCTTATAATTAGAATGGGACCAGGAGGGACGTGGTTGCTGATTGGACTTTGATAATAGTCAACTGTTGGCATTTCAGCTGTTGCCGCTCTACGTACGGCAGCTTTCTCCGCCCTCTTCACATTGGTCCTCACTAGTCCTTTACCACAACAACTTTCTTTTACGCTGAATATTTCCCTTTTTCCCCCAGGTCAACTCTATTAAAAAATACTATCTTTATTATTATTATTATTATTTATTATTATTCTATTCACACCCCACTGCATCCATCCTCTCTCACCTGCATGTCTGCATATTGTTTTAAATAAATGGTTTCTTAATAATTGGACATATTACGTTTCATGACATATAACTGACATGAGCTTCTGGAAAGTGGAAAAATAAAAATACAGCTAATAATTTTTATGTAGAGATAATTAGAAAATAAGTTAAGTAGTACACATTTAAAAATAATGTTGCTTGAAAGTTTTTTCCGGCTCAATTTCGCTCCGGAAATCTAAAAGGGAACAATGTTGCCATTTTCCATAAAAAAAAAAACTAACATTGACCATTAATTTTTTAATGAAAAAGGGCAACATTACTTCACTTTCAGACTCTTGGGGCAAAATTAAGCCTAGAAAAACTTTCAGGACAACATTGCTCCTCTATGCATACTTCCGTGATGAATTTGCTATTCAATCTCTTAGAAAATTAATTAAATTAGTTTAAAATATTTATATTTATTATTTTTAAAAATTATTTTATCTAACTTATAAAATGATATATAATCTAAAAATATATAATTTATGATATAATTTAATAAATTATTTAATTTTCTTAATTTTTCTAAAAATTAACTCTACCTCGTATTTAAAATTGAAAAGAGCTTATAACAATGGAGCTGACCTCTAATTTCTTAGAAGCAAACCACTTGCTTCAGACGAAAGACAAATGAACACTATTACATCTTGGATTTATCATCAGGGGCAATATTAATAATTGTAAAATGCAGTTGTTTTCAATCCATAATACTTCGTGCTATTCTTAATATAGAGTATAATCCTACTTTCGAGATTTTAATTTTAAATATAAAATATATTTTTTATGTTTGTCAATCATTTTTAAAATTTTTTTTATTAATGTTCTCTTAATAATAATAATAATAAAAGAGAATAAATCAGAATGTTAAGAAAGATAACTATTATATTTTAAAAAATACATGTTATATTAACTAATTTTATTTAGTCTAGTTAATCTAAAAAAATATATTTTATATTAAAAATATGATGCTGTATTAAATTTTTAATACGGCAAACAGATAATGACAACCGTACCGTATTCGATCACATCAATGTGCCCATTATCATAAAAATATTGAATAATGATATGCTCCTTGGGAAGCTCCAGTGGATGGATGTATAACACGGTTGTTTTTGGGTTAGCGATGAAAGTTATTATTTTAACCTGATCTATTTGTTTTATCATAAAAAAGATTTTTTTCTCAACTTGCATGAAATTACTACTTTAACATGCACAAAATCTTGAGTAATTAATTGCAAAACATGATCCCCCCAAAAAAAAAAAGCTATTTAGAAACTCAAGAGGTAAAATTTTCTTTACAAACTTACTTTATAAATCATAATTTTTTTAAAAAATAAAATAAAACAAACCGTACTCTAAATATTACTATTTTCTAACATGAGGTTCACTGCACAACCTCATAATTCAAAAAAGTTTTAAAGAAGGTATTAATGAGCCTGTTTGGGTTGGTAGTAGGAATAGTGATTTAAAAGCTATATGATTTTAAAAAAAGTTCGGTAGGAAAAAAGACAGGTTACAGATAATGATTTGTGTTTGGATAAATAGTGGTAGATCCATGTCAAGAAGCTAAAAGCTTTTTGGAAAAAATTTAAAAGTGGAGTTTTTTATCTTAACGGGCTTTTTTAACTTTAAATTAAATGACCTAAACAGATTCAAAATCAACTGGTAATATTAACTAACCTTTTTTTAAAGTTATCGCAAAAAAAACTCAAAAAAGTTACACTCCAAACACATCCTATATCAATTGCGATACAAAACTCCCATAAAAAATGGCTTAATATCTAAAGCCATGTATATGAAATTACGAAACATACGCCCCTTAAATTTCGAAATAATTGAATTTGATAGAAACAAAAGGGCATTGTGTTATATCGCACATGTGACATGGGTGAGGTACAAGAATCACCATTACAGAGACAGAGTCAAGTTGACATGTGGAGTTGACTTTGTTGGTTATTTATTTGATTATTTCCAGGCAGATCAGAAGAAGAAAGGCAATAGAAAAAGACTAGGTAGGAAAGTAAAAGAGAAAAGCGGACCTCCATTGAAGGCCAGGCTTGAAGGTTGACGCGGTCAAAAGCCACGTCAACAAGACCATTAAAGTGTCGTCCTTCCCGTCATTCACTCATTCCCGCCATTATCCTCAGCTCTCCTCCTGCCACGTGTCACGCCCTTTTCTTAACTGCTCTCGGTTTCTCTCACCCATCCCTTTCCCGCCTTCAATATTCACTGTATGTTTCTTCATTCTCCCTCCTCCCAATCGTTTGATCTTCGTTCGCAACACTCACGTTGTGCGACTCTACCATCTCAAGTCCTCTTCCTTCATTGGTTCTTCTTCAATCATACACAACATATCGTTTCTGGCACATTTTCCATACTCCTCTGTTTTTATTTGAATTTCAAGTTAACCGCATTGCGATTTGACGTTTACCATACTGTCCGTTAGGTTTCCAGAAAACAATCTGAATCGCGCGTCTCTGTTCAGTTCTTTCCTGTGTAATTCTGTGCCTCCGAATCCGTCGAAGACGTCAATTTCAATTTGGTTTTTCTGCATTGACGAAACGCGTGCGTAACTGAGGTCATTTTTGAAAGTCCATGGATCATCTGGAAATTAAACTGAAGATTCAGATGGAGAGCTAAATCGCGCCCTCTCGGGGGTGTTAGGCAACAATGTCGAGTAATGCAGAGCAGCTGGCGAGGCGACCTTCGAGAGGAGCCGCCTCGACGTTTTCCACCGAAGTCTTTGACAATGAAGTTGTTCCTTCCTCACTTGCTTCCATCGTTCCCATTCTTCGAGTTGCTAATGAGATCGAACACGACCGCCCTCGGGTTGCTTACCTCTGTACGTACCCAAACTTAAATCCCTTCCCCATCCTCAGCCGTGAGCTCAATTTTTATACATTTTAATTAATTTTGTTTTTGTATTATTGTCAGGTCGGTTCTATGCGTTCGAGAAAGCACATCGGTTAGACCAAAGCTCCACTGGTCGTGGTGTGAGGCAGTTTAAGACGTTACTGCTCCAGCGGTTAGAGAGGGTAAATAAGAACATTTCCTTTTCTCATTCATGTTTCTGTATATTAAAAGGAGATCAGAGATAGATATGTACAATAATATTTTATTTAATTTATGATTACCGTAGCACACGTAATATTAAAAAAAGGACTCTTTCAGCTATATATTCAGCGCAAACCACACTTGCGCTACTTTGTTGAGGAATTTGTTTGAAACTTGGCTTTTCAATCCTACTTCAAATTAAATATTTCTCGAACGCAGGACAATGCATCCAGTTTGGCCTCTCGTGTTAAGAAGACAGATGCAAGGGAAATCCAGACTTACTATAAGCAATACTATGAACATTATGTCAGAGCTCTTGCCCAGGGAGAGCAGGCAGACAGGCACGTTACATACATGAATTAATTTTCGCCCTCGCCCACTTACTTATTGCTTTCGTTATACACTTACTAACTCCTACGCTTCATTTGCCCCTGAAATTCATTTCTAGAGTTCAGCTCAGTAAAGCTTACCAAACTGCTGGGGTGCTTTTTGAAGTGCTTTGTGCTGTTAACAAGACCGAGCATGTCGAAGAAGTATCGCCTGAGGTTAGTTTCACAAACCCCTTGGGCAATGAAAGTTCCTCGTTTTCGTTTTTCTTACAATAGCTCAATTCAAATACTTGAGTCGTAATGGCTATAAATTTTGTGCATGCAGATCATTGAGGCTGCTAGAGATGTCCAGGAGAAGACGGGGATTTACACGCCTTATAACATTCTTCCTCTGGATTCTGCTGGGGCTTCTCAGCCTATCATGCAGCTTGAAGAAGTACTACTTCTGCAACAATTAATTGATGCGGAACTTTGAGTTTTTTTTTTTTGGGAATTACACCTAGTTTTTTTTGTTGGCTTTCTTTCTTTAACAGATCAAGGCTTCTGTTTGGGCGCTCGGCAACACTCGTCGCTTGAACTGGCCACTTTCGTTCGAGCAAAAGAGGCAGAAAGCTGGAGATTTAGATCTTCTTGATTGGCTTAGAGCCATGTTTGGGTTTCAGGCACGTCTTTTGCACCCGACCCCACAGAGGGGCGCGTAGTGGGGATTTATATGTATATTTGAATCCAATTCAATGTTTTTGTACAACTTGAAGAAATCATATTAATGCATTGTGGTTTATTTGAACACAGAGGGACAGCGTCGGGAATCAGAGGGAGCACTTAATTCTGCTTCTTGCTAACACTCATATACGGCTTCATCCAAAACCTGAACCACTCAATAAGGCACGTAGAGTCCTCTAAGTTATCAGAGAAACCTGCCTTGTTTTCATTTTTTGGGGCTAATTTTTACTAGTCCCAGCTTCACGTTCTTGGTTTTCTTCTATTGGTCTGTTGCAGCTTGATGATCGTGCTGTTGATGCAGTTATGGAAAGTCTCTTTAAGAATTACAAACAGTGGTGCAAATTTATGGGACGAAAACATAGTTTACGGTAAAGAGGAGTAGTAGTAGTAGCTGCATTATAGCCAACATTTATAGCAATGACCTTTATCTTTATTGATCACCTTTTGTTGTTGAGAACAAAAATCCAAAGTTTCTTACGATGAGAATGCACATTGATTTTTCAGACTCCCTCAAGGTTATCCGCAGGAGATACAACAAAGGAAGCTACTTTACATGGGTTTGTATCTTCTCATTTGGGGCGAGGCATCTAACGTACGCTTCATGCCAGAATGTCTTTGCTATATATTTCACAATGTGAGCATAGATTTTCCATGAGTTACAGTTACACCACGCCTTTATGTAAATTTTTTTATAGAACTCAATTGATGTTTTGATCGTGCCAACAAAAAACCAATTATAATTTCAGATGGCGTTTGAGCTCCATGGCTTATTGGCTGGAAATGTTAGCATTGTTACTGGTGAAAATATCAGGCCTTCATATGGTGGTGATGACGAGGCATTCCTTCGTAAGGTTATAACTCCCCTGTATCGAGTAATTGAAAAGGTATGTTGTCGTTTGACACGGACACTGTCATCCTACTCAGATGCTTCTGCTCTTCGACGACTGATTAATCACACACACACATATAATTATTCAGGAAGCACAGAAGAGCATGAATGGAGCAGCTCCTCATTCAAGTTGGTGCAACTATGATGATCTGAATGAGTATTTCTGGTCTGTTGGGGTTTAGGATTATCCTGAACATGACTTTGCTGGCTAGTTTAAATTTTTATTACATTTAAGAAATGGTCTATCATCAAATTCTTTTATAGGTCACCTGATTGCTTTTCTCTTGGATGGCCTATGCATGATGATGGTGATTTTTTTAAATCGACACGTGATCAGGTACCATATTTATCTACACTGTAGAAAAGTATATATCCTCGGGTCTCGAGTTTGAGTCCAGAGGAGATACTTGTTTTGGGAGGGTAGTCACGCACCCGAACTGGATATTGATGATAATATAAACAAAAATTAGCTTATGAAAAATTTTGTACCAGAGAAGGAACGGGGCTGGGGGTGCCCCTAAAACAACTGCAAGCACCGGCAAATCTAATTTTGTGGAGACCCGGACATTTTGGCACATCTTCCATACCTTTGATCGTCTCTGGACCTTTTATTTGCTGGCTTTGCAGGTATTTGATAAGGAAACTAAATATTACCTTCGGTCCTAAATGTTGCAACTAGTTCCTACATGTAGTACCAGGTGAGTACTTATATCAACATCTGCATGTCTTTAAAATTGTCATGACACGGTTTGAACACTATGGCAGGTAATGTTAATTATAGCATGGCAAGATGTTGCACTGGGGAAAGTATTTAAGAAGAACGTCTTGTATCATCTATCTAGCATATTCATTACAGCAGCCTTTCTGCGTGTTCTTCAAAGTAACGATTACTTTCACTTAACTACTGCCTCTACGTTTAATTATTGTGGCACTTCAGTTTTCCCTTAATATTTTTGTTATTGCCTGCCTTTTATTTTGATTCAGGTATACTGGACATTATCTTGCAGTGTCGTGGCTATCATCGATGGAAATTCAGTGCAGTGCTGAGAAATGTTCTAAAGCTCATAGTAAGTGTAGCGTGGGCTTTGATTCTTCCAGTCTGCTACGTACATTCCTTCAAGGGTTTACCTCATGGTCTGGAGAAGCTGTTAAACTCTCTTCATAGAGTAAACGACATCGTGAAATTTGCACCAAAAAAGTTGGGCATTCCAGCATTGTATGCAGTGGCTGTAGTGTTGTATCTACTCCCAAATGCACTAGCAGCTTTTCTCTTTCTGTTCCCAATGCTTCGGCGTTGGATTGAGAACTCGGATTGGCACTTTGTTAGATTCCTCTTATGGTGGTCTCAGGTATATTTATTAACGCATTCTTATATTGCTCTCAATTTCTCGTTCACCTGCAAAGTCAGCTTCTCTTTATGGCCTTCAACTAGAATATGCACTTTTAACAAGTCCATTTTATTCTATTGGAAAAATTGATCTGTTGTATGAAGAGTGTGTATGGCTAATATTTATGGTGTCCCTCGTGCAAACTTTCGTGGTAATTAAGCACATAACTTCCATTCCTGTTTTCCTTATTAATAATTAATTATCATTCGTTCATAATATTATAAATCTAAAGTACTCCTCATGCCCTTAATATATAAGATAATAAGATATATTTGAGAAGTTAATATTGGTCTTAAATATGAGACATAGTTTTCGTATTTGTCAAGCTTTTTTAAATTTATCTTTATTGATACTCCCTCAATAATAATTATGGAGGAGGGGGAATATGAGGATTAAAAAGAATAATTAGAAAATACATCTTATATTAATTAATTTAACTAATTTTCTTAATCTATTTAAATTAAGTAAAGATGAAGGACCCAAGGAGTATATATTTAATTTGATCAGTTAACTTATAACCAAACAATGATTTAAATCCTCCCTGATAAATGTCCAAAGCCCATGACCCGCCATTGCAATGATTCCCCAAGATTTAACTTCTAGCATGACGATGAAGAAAATTATATTACATCATTTTAACTACGTAAAGAAATATAATAAAGTAATATATAAAGGGTAACTTCAACATTGTTAAATTTAAATTATTACAAGCTTTTGAAAAAGTTATACTTGTTTGTCGCTTTGTGTTGTGTGCATAGCTAGCGGAGGTGCTAAGTGTGGTACCAATATAATACTGTCCCTCCTCGGCGAATTTGCTTTTAGATTACTTGAGAAGTCAAAGTTCTTTTTTTTTTTTTTTGACAAGAAGTCAAAGTTCAATCTCCAAGATATATTTCCTAAGAGCGAATATACGTTAAATAGATGGCCAAAAAAACACACACACACACACACACACGTTAAATTCAAAGAATTGCGTAAGGAGATTGATCAAATCCCAATCTTTTGATAAAGTACTTTTCTTGTCATACATGGCTTCCACTACAAGAAAACTTATTGGGGCAACAGATTTATCTGAAATCATATTTTTATCTGTTTTGTAGAAATATTTTTGTCTGGTAAAGATTTTGTGGCAGTATTTATTTGAGAGAATGTTGATTGACTTAACATTTGCTTTTGCCTGCTAAGATTAATTATCAATCTTAATAAAACTAAAGCAAAATTCATTTTCTGAATGGTTTTGTTCCCCTTTGTACGTAGCCAAGAATCTATGTTGGGAGGGGAATGCATGACAGCCAATACTCTCTCCTCAAGTAAGTTCCCCCCGGACATTTTTGTTTCTGAAATTATATTATGGTCCTTTTCTTCTTCTAAAATTTGAAATTTGCATGATCATCAATATTTCATTTTTGAATTATAGGTACACTATTTTCTGGTTCCTGCTCCTGGCATCCAAGTTTGCATTCAGCTTTTTCGTCCAGGTGACTTTTGCATATGTAGCATTCCTTAGCCCAAACACTAACTACCCAGCCTCATTTCTTAAATGTTTTCCCTCTGCAGATAAGACCTCTAATTCGTCCCACAAAGGACATAATGAAGATCAAACGTATCAACTATGCTTGGCACGAATTTTTTCCTAATGGTGCTCTCTTCTTTCCCTTTTTCATGACTTTAATGTAATCAATTATTGCTGTATTAGTTGATCAAACTACTCTTCTGTTGTCGCAGCTCAACATAACTATGGCGCAGTTGTGGCTCTCTGGCTTCCTGTAATTTTGGTGTGTACTATGTTTTTTCTTCGTTATGTTTCCATATGTAGTCTTCTTGGTTGGGGTATCAATCATTCCATCTCATCTTATATTGTCGATGCAGGTTTATTTCATGGATACTCAGATTTGGTATGCTGTTTTCTCAACCATTTATGGTGGTGTTTATGGAGCCTTCGATCGTCTAGGAGAGGTTATCATCAACTTTATCTTGTTTTTGGCCTGTCTAGTCTGGAGATATTAACTTAGGATGATATTATTATTGGTTTTTTTGTTTTTGTAAAATACAAAAGATACGAACTTTGGGCATGCTAAGATCGCGTTTTCAGTCATTGCCTGGTGCATTCAATACATGCTTGGTGCCTACAGATGAGAAACAAAGGAAGAAATTCACTCTGTCAAAGAAATTTGCCGAGGTCGCTACTTTTTTTTCCATTGCTGAATAGTGTAGCTAAATGTAGTTATTCATCTTATGTTTTTTATGTGTGCCTGTGTAGATTACTGCTAGCCGAAGGAGTGAAGCAGCCAAATTTTCTCAATTATGGAATGAAATTATTTGCAGTTTCCGTGAGGAAGACCTCTTAAGTGATAGGAAAGGCCTCGGAGCCAACCTCTCTGATTTCTTTGCATTTTGTTACCAGGCATAGCTTCTCTTCCATCTCTTTGATTAGTTTGCATTACTAATTTTTTATTTACATTACTCCAGGGAGATGGAGCTTCTGCTGGTTCCTTACTCATTATCAGATCCTAGCCTGAAAATAATTCAGTGGCCGCCATTTCTGCTTGCAAGCAAAGTTAGTATGGCTGATTTGATTGTTGTGATAATTTTTAGGTTGTCAACAATTTAAGTAGTTGACCCAATTTTACATTTGCAGATTCCTGTAGCACTTGATATGGCTGCTCAATTTCGTGGAAGAGACTCTGATCTTTGGAAGCGTATATGTGCTGAGGAGTACATGAAATGTGCTGTGATTGAATGCTATGAAGCTTTCAAAAATATCCTCAATACTTTGGTGGTCGGAGAAAATGAAAAAAGGTAGCTTTATTTGGTATTGTGACTCCATTAGTTCATATTCATATTGCAGTATCATTATTTAACCAATACATCTGAAATCATTATTATTATGGAACAGGATAATATCCATCATCATCAAAGAAGTTGAAAGCAACATCGCAAAGAACACACTTCTTACTGATTTCCATTTAGGCTTTCTACCCTCCCTTTGCAAGAAGTTTGTGGAGCTTGTAGAAATTTTGGTAATTCAAACTATAATTGCAAAATTTCTGATGTATAAATCAATCTGAAATTTGCACTTAAATTCCCTTCACATTATAGAAAGAAGCAGATCCATCCAAGCGAGATGCCGTGGTACTCTTGCTGCAAGACATGCTAGAAGTGGTTACTAGGGACATGATGGTGAATGAAAGCAAGTTAGTGAACTTTCTGCACTAAATTTGTACTGCAACATGTTGGGAGTACGGTGTCGTATTTGGCTCTGATTTTTATTCTTGTGATGATGTTCATCAGTGAATTGGTGGAGCTTGGTCATAGCAAGGATTCTCGAAAACAACTTTTTAATGATGATAGTGACGCGAATCCTGCCATACTATTTCCACCTGCTGTTACAGCACAATCCGTGGAACAGGTACTTACTCGATAAGTTTATTGTGATTGTTAGAATATACTACCTCCAGTTATTTAATATAAGATCTTGTTTGTAGTGCAGTTAACATTATAAACGATATCTTATATCAAGGGCAGGATAGTATATGCCATTTTGATGATTCAGGAGGCTGCTATAAGAAATGAAATGTTACGGTTACTTGGCATAATTTCAGATAAGACGTCTTCATCTTCTCTTGACCATGAAGGAATCCACAATTGATGTGCCAACAAACCTTGAAGCCCGCAGAAGGATTGCTTTCTTTACCAATTCATTGTTTATGGATATGCCACGAGCACCACGTGTTCGTAAAATGCTTTCATTCAGGTCTGCTATGAAGATATATGCCAATGTCATACTTTCCACAATCACTCATCATGCCTTTTCATGTACACATTCCTCATTGTCACAGTCTCTCAGATAATTCAAAGTCCTAGGGTCATATTGTTGTTTTTTCCCCTTATGTTAAGTGACCATTCGTTTGTTTGTGTGTGTATTAGAGTATCTATTGCATTGCTATTTTAGCTTCCTTCCTGCATCATTCTACAACTCTCTGTGCTTCATGTATAGAAATTCGGCTTCTTTGCAGTGTCCTGACTCCATACTACAGTGAAGAGACTATCTATTCAAAGCATGATCTTGAGATTGAAAATGAGGATGGTGTGTCAATCATATATTACTTGCAAAAGATCTACCCTGGTTCGTAGTAACTAACTTAAGCTTGACTTTTTAATTTTGAAGATATGACTGCGGCTAAAATGTTATAGTTTTTCAGATGAGTGGAATAACTTCATGGAGCGACTTGATTGTAAAAAATACAGTGACTTAATGGAGAAAGAAGAGAATGTATTGCAGCTTAGACTCTGGGCTTCCTTAAGAGGACAGACACTATGCAGGACAGGTATCAGATGAATTAGGTCAATTATTAATTATGAATAATTTTCTTGTAGCCGCAAATATCTTGCATTTATAAGTTCACTGCAGTTAGGGGAATGATGTATTACCGGCGGGCTCTGAAGCTCCAGGCTTTTCTTGATATGGCCAATGAGAAAGGTACAAGAAGATTCTTTGTTAACTCGTCATAAATCGGTTTTTCTTGTTATGCTCATCATGGAAATGAATAAGAAGTTATTTGCCAAAATGGTTTATGTAATAATCTTTTACTCTCTTGTGATAATCAGAGATACTTGATGGATATAAAGCTCTTACTGATCCCTTGGATGAAGAAAATAAGAGCCAGAGATCCTTATATGCAAATCTAGAGTCTGTAGCTGACATGAAATTCACATATGTTGCTACTTGTCAGAACTATGGGAATCAAAAGAGGAATGGAGATCGTCGTGCAACAGACATCCTCAATTTGATGGTTAAGTATGTTCTTTGGCTGATATTCTAAATCAAATTGGGTCCTTTTAGTTGCATTTACTTCTGGATCCTAAAGTGCACTTTAAATGTAGCCATCCCACGCTTCGTGTGGCATATATTGATGAAGTTGAAGAAAGAGAAGGTGGAAAATCCCAGAAAGTTTATTATTCTGTACTGATCAAGGCTGTGGACAATCTTGACCAAGTAAATGCACATAGCTAACTCAGCAACAAGAGAAGTGTTATATAATAGTACTGTCTACGCGTTGTCTTTTCATAAATTAATGATTTTGTTTTTGTATCTTACTTGAAGGAAGTGTACCGAATAAAACTGCCGGGTCCAGCAAAGCTAGGGGAAGGGAAACCTGAAAATCAGAATCATGCCATCATTTTCACTCGAGGGGAAGCCCTTCAGACTATAGACATGAACCAGGTGTATAAAAGTTAATTAAAAATTGTAACTCTGTAACCAAGTTGATAATAAAGGGAACTAATTCTTAACAAGATGATCAATTTTCTGTAGGATAATTACTTGGAAGAAGCTCTGAAAATGCGTAACCTTCTGGAAGAATTTGGTGAGGATCATGGAGTTTGCCCACCTACTATATTAGGTGTTCGTGAACATATCTTCACTGGCAGGTCCTCGATCTCAAGCTTATTTCGTATAGAACTGACAATATTATTATTATTTTTTGTGATGTCCATTATTTTTGGTGTGACATTATTGATAACGTTGGTGATCACTCTTTACAGTGTTTCTTCCCTGGCTTGGTTTATGTCAAATCAAGAGACAAGTTTCGTCACAATTGGTCAAAGAGTCCTGGCAAGACCCCTAAAGTAATCGCTTTTTCTAGTGATCTTATTCGATGGTGTCTGATAAATATGTGTTCTCTGTCTTATGTTAAGGTTTGTTCAATGACAGAGTTCGATTCCACTATGGTCATCCAGATGTTTTTGATAGAATTTTCCACATTACCCGAGGAGGAATGAGCAAAGCTTCTCGTGGCATCAATCTTAGCGAGGACATTTTTGCTGGTATATATAAACTCGTAAAACATCTTTCTAATTAAACTGTCTTTTCCCTCTGCTTCATATGTATGAGGCCTTTGTTTTACCTATGTAGGTTTCAACTCAACGCTAAGAGGCGGAAATATTACGCACCATGAATATATCCAAGTAGGAAAGGGAAGAGACGTAGGGCTCAACCAAATCTCACTTTTTGAAGCAAAAGTGGCTTGTGGTAATGGAGAGCAGATACTAAGTAGGGATATCTACCGGCTGGGACATCGTTTCGACTTTTTCCGCATGTTGTCATGTTATTTCACCACTGTTGGATTTTACATCAGCTCATTGGTAATGCATATAGAATTTAGCAGAAAATCTTGAGTTGGCGGTGTCAGATGTGTTTTTTAGATGCACCCCGTGATGTGTTTTAAATCTGGGGTCATTTCCAAATATTTTTTTCATGGTCTTTTTTATCATTAGAATCTATATAAAATATAAAGAGTGACATTTTGATATCAAAATTTTTGAAAAATCTTAAAAACAATTTCATTTTTCACTTATATGATATCATAATGTCACTCATTTCATATAGAATCTAATGATTCAAAAGAACCAGCTATAAAAAAAAACATTTGGGAAGCGCCTCAAATTTGAGGTCATCTAAGAAGGCAAAGCTGACACCCCCACTCCAAAATCTTGGAATTTGGATTTCGTTTAGAACTATAATGCTTTTGTTTTGTAACTCGCAGGTTGTGGTAATCATAGTTTATGCTTTCCTATATGGAAGACTTTACCTGATATTGAGTGGAATGGAGGAATCCATAATGATAATAGCTAAGAGAACTAAAGATGATCCCTTAAAGGCTGCAATGGCATCACAATCTCTTGTTCAGATAGGTCTTTTGATGATTCTTCCAATGGTCATGGAAATTGGACTGGAGAGAGGATTCAGAACAGCCTTAACTGATGTCATAATTATGCAGTTACAACTATCCCCTGTTTTCTTCACTTTCTCATTAGGAACGAGGATGCATTATTTTGGTCGCACTCTCCTGCACGGCGGTGCAAAGTACAGAGCCACTGGCCGTGATTTCGTGGTCCGGCATGAGAAGTTTGCAGAGAACTACCGGTTGTATTCTAGGAGTCACTTTGTGAAAGGGCTTGAGCTGGCTATATTGCTTATATGTTACATGATTTATGGATATGAAAATGGCCCAGTGGAATATTTCCTTTTGGCCGGTTCAATGTGGTTCATGGTGTGTTCTTGGGTGTTTGCTCCTTTCCTGTTTAATCCATCGGGTTTTGAGTGGCAGAAGATAGTGGAGGATTGGGATGATTGGTCTAAATGGATCCATAGTCACGGAGGTATTGGTGTTCCGGCAAGCAAGAGCTGGGAATCGTGGTGGGGTGAGGAACAGGAACATCTGCAACACACTGGCCTTCTCGGCCGGTTCTTGGAGGTTGTTCTTTCCTTACGCTTCTTTATCTATCAATACGGGATTGTTTATCGCCTACAAGTATTTGAAGGCTCAAAGAGCATCATGGTAATTATAACAAGTGCTCACTGCTACTTCCTTTATCTAATATAAAATATATTAGGGAGTTAATCTTAGTTCTAAATATAAAATATATTTTTTATATTTGTCAATATTTTCATAATTACGTTGATATTCCCCCAACAATAATAAATAAAAAGAGCTAATAAAAAAAATTAAAGAAGATGACTAAGATATTTTAAAAAATAGGTGTCATGCTAATGTTAACTGGTTTAATTAACTTTCTTAATTAATTTAATTAAATTAGATTAGATAAATATGTATTTTATTAAAGATTGACAGAAGTATTTCTCTACGTTATCTCCAGCCTTCACTTCATGCCTCAAACTCTTGAACTAACAATTCTTTCCTGCAGGTTTATGCCCTCTCGTGGATAGTAATTCTAGTAGTGATGGTCATCCTAAAGGTGGGTATGCAAGTTATATATATTTATATATATCAAACATTTCATTATAAGTCATTTAGGACTCATCAATGTGAAGCTACTTACTGCAGATAGTGTCTATGGGAAGAAAGAAGTTCAGTGCAGATTTTCAGCTGATGTTCCGACTCTTGAAGTCGTTTCTATTTGTTGGGTTCGTGGTTGGTCTGGCCTTAATGTTTGCTTTTATGAATCTCAAAGTTGACGACATATTTGTGAGTCTCCTAGCCTTTTTACCAACAGGATGGGCACTCGTCATGGTATTTTCCATATTTAAAAGCTTGAGTTGATTAAATTGTAATGAATATATATACATATATATCCTAATGAGTTCAATTTGTTGCATGGTGATGAGTAGATAGCACAAGCATGCAGGCCAATGGTGAAGAGCATTGGGATGTGGTCGTCAGTGAGAGCGTTGGCAAGAGGGTACGATTACCTAATGGGGATAGTTATATTTGCACCAATTGCGACATTGGCCTGGTTTCCGTTTGTGTCAGAATTTCAAACCAGACTTTTGTACAATCAAGCGTTTAGTAGAGGGCTTCAGATCCAACGAATTCTTGCAGGTGGCAAGAAGAATAAGTAACACACCAAAATGAAATAGATGGATTCAAAAGAATATGAGAGTGGGAAGGACATTTTGCAAAGCAGAAGTTTAGGATTACGGATAGGCTTTGTAAAAGAGAGAATTAATTTAAGCACCAATTTTGAAATGGAGAACATTGTTTGTATGAGGTGGGTGTGGTAGCTAGCTAGGCCTAACTAGCTGCTCCTAATTTAATTCTTTGCGAGAGATATATTTTGTGTATTTTTTTTTTATATATAGAAGTTTTAGAAGGGTTTGACATCAGTCCCTTACCAAGACCAGTATACGGCCCCGGGTTCTATGAGCACTTATTGAGGACTTATGAGATCGCTTACCAAAGGAGTCTCAGCAACGGCAAAGGGGATTGAACCCACGACCCAAGGGCCTAGTCCTGAATCTCTTAACATCTATGCCAACTCTCCTTGACGATATTTTGTGTATTGATTTGAAGACGTTGGAGCTGGAGCTATTGTTCCAATAGCATCTAATAATGATTAATTGATTGCACAATTAGTTTTTCCTTTGCAGTTTATTTCCTTTAAGACTTGCTCTGACATAAGAGCTATCCCAAGCTATTATATTAAAGGCACCTCAGACCCAGGTATTTATGTTCGGTATTGTGGTGGGTCCTACTGACTTTGAGCCTTAATTTGACTTTTAAATTAAAGTTAAAAGATTGTCTAGAATTAAATGCCATTTTCCTGGCCACATCCTGCATTCTGATTCATATGCCTCTGTGTTGTGTAAGCGATTGATCTGTCAGTTTTCACAAAGGGGCGCCCTTGACGTCAACGACCAATTTATATCATCATGGCTACTTCCATTGCATATGAACGACTCGTGTGGGACGGAAAAAGAAGATGAGTAAGGTTTTTTCGTTTGGTATAATTTTTAGGGTTAAAGTGCAAAAATGCACATATACTTTACCCTCAGGAGCGTCCAGCATCAAATGTTTTTTTTGGTGCAAAAATACCCATGAACTCTTAAAATGGGTGCAAAACTAACATCTCTGTTTATGTCTGTTAAGGTCCGTTACTTTTATACTGGGACCCACCATATTAAAATAAATAAAAAATATTAAGATTTACTAATTTCCCTCACTACCCCTCTATCTCTTTCTTCATCTGTTGATCTTCCCCTTCCCTTCCCCTCCACCGTTTCATCTCTCGATCTACCAGGCTTTTTTTATCACGACAAATGGTGTATAGATTAAGAATCCCCAATTATCAAATTATTAGAGGTTAACTTGAACCCATCCTTGACATGTTAATCATATATCACAAGCACGCGACGCCCTAATCAGATGTTTAGGAATGAAGAAAAGAAAAACCTCCTCCTTCTCACAGCAGAATAAACCAGAATGCCCCTAATTCGAAAAAAAAAAAACAAAAAAACCAAACATACAACCCGGCTGGATTTGAGATCTGTAAGATATGAAGAAAAATATCCAGAAGCTCACTTTCTCAATCAAAATAAAGCAGTGTTTAAGTCTAATTTTACTCTAGGGGCTGAAAAATCCAGATGTTCCGAATGTATAAACATGAGAAGATGAATCGAGCAGGCAAATGAACAAACCGATTTCTGAGCAGGCAAACAAGAAGAATGAAGATTTGCCGCATTTGGGGAAGGATTCGAGGCTGGGTACTGGAAATATGGGGAAGGATTCGAGTTTGGGGATTGCGATCTCTGAGGTGTAGATGTTGGATGAACAAACTGATTCGGCATGATTTCTGGCTGCGACCTAACTGCGGGCGGCGGCGGCGAATGACTCTGTCTGCTATTGCTTCTCCGATGGCCGTTAGCATTGCTACTTCCTATGTTACCCATGGAATGAGATTCTTTCAGATCGGAGTTGGGAGCTGGACCTCTCAGTGCTCCACAGATCGTGCTTCCCCACCCCTTCTTTGAGCTTTTAGAGCTGGGCCTATTTATATTTACAAACTCGATCATTGACAGAAAATCTAAGAAGCAGGGGTCGAGAGCAATAGCTAGCGGGAAGTGAATAAGCTCCTACTTGAGGTTACAGGAACGAAGAGATCTCCCTCTAGGTTCAGCATTAGATCCCCTACAAAATTTTGGATCTGAAGTTCTGAACAAATTAAATGGCATGTTCTTCCACCAAAAGGAATGGATGAATGAGTATTGATGTGTACGCCTCTTTTCTTTGCTCAGAACGTGTATGCCCAATCTCAATCTGTGGTTGGTAGGTGTTTTGTGTTTTTTTTAAAGGGCATTTTGGTATTTTTATAAAAAATTAACGGGGTTAAGTGAGACTTAACGGAGATGTTAGTTTTGCACTCATTTTAAGAGTTCATGGGTATTTTTGCACCCAAAAAAAGCATTTGATGCTGGACGCTCCTGAGGGTAAAGTATATGTGCATTTTTGCATCTTAACACTAATTTTTATGTCCAATCTTTATGAAAATTTAAGTTCTCGAGTCCGACAATATTATTTTAAAAATGGAAATATAGGATCCCATTAAAATCGGTGAGAACTTAAGTTCTCATATGAACAATGACCTTTTTTTAACATATTTACCCTTATATTTTTTTTTTCTATAATGTAAGAAAAGAAGATTAAATAAGAAAATATTTTACAACTTGGCCGGACAATATTTTTTTTCTATATGTTATCACATAAATATAACATATATTTTTTACAATTGGCCGGACAATATTTTTTACAACTTCAAACCTAACAAGAAAATATTTTAGACAAATTTGAACTTGGCAGGATAATATTTTAAGCAAATTAAAATTAACTTGATAAGAGGATACTTTTAAGAAATATATTATATAAAAAAATATTTTTCATTTTTATTTTAAATTAATTACTTTTAAAGGTAAAATAGATATTTTTTTATCCTTCACTAACTGTTACCCCTTCATTTTTTTCCTACCAAACAAAAATCTTTTTGTATTTCTTAAAAATCTTCCCTTCCCTTTTTTCACCTCAAATCTTTCCCATACCAAACAAGTCCTAAAATCTATTCCACAACCTCAGTATTTGGCTCATGGATGTGTTCTCATAGTTGGTACCCACTACAAATGGGAATGAGATCTTCTCCTTATCTCATTTCTCCTTTTCTCTCATTGGCCAAATCTGGGCTGTTAATTGAGAGAGTGAGAGAAAAGTAAAAGTAATATTGTATTGATTGGACGGATGTGATTTAGAGATTATAGGGGATAATGAGAAAAGGATGGGGAGAGAAACTCAACCCCTACAAATGGACGCCTGTTACTTCAGACTAAGATATTGGCCCTGACTTTAACTTTATGTTTAGATGGATAGAAAATTATAGAGAAAAAAAACCTAGCTATAAGATAAAACTTTAAAAAATGTAAATTATTTTAGCATTATTAAGAGTTATCAAATCTAGTATTTTCTTCCCCCATTTTCTTCTCCTATTTTCTTCTGACTTTTCTTTCATCTAAAGACTGCGTAAGGCTTTGTTCTTAAGGAGATCTCCATGGCCACGTTTCTCACGAGATTCGTATTGCCTATGTCTGCCTATGCTCAGGATGGCACCAATTACTTAGATATATGTTTAAAACGGATTTGGCAATTTTAGATCTTCCAAATAAAGTTAAATAAAATACGAATTGTAATATAATGCCATAACATTTCAAAAAATGAGTTCAATGACCTTCAATACTATTACTTCAAGATCCCAATCCTCTCCCGTGTCAACCTCAGTTTTGTAATCCATCAAAAAAAATAAGGGAAAATATCATTGATGTCTCAGTGAAAAGAAAAATATCAAAAAAGTTTCAACCCTAAATCTTCTCTCGAAAAAGTCAATAGAGGCCTTTTTTATATTAATTACGGAATTCCCATATAAAAAAAGTCATGTTATCAAAATGACTTTTCATGTCCGTATGAAAATATTGTTGTTAAAATGACTTTTCATGTTGTTAAAATAATTTATTGTAAAAAAATTTCCTAGTTTTCCTCCGACGTGTAGAATCTTTGAAAGTTTGGAAAAAATTTTGTAATAAGAAAAGTCATTTTGACAATAATGTTTTCATAGAAAAATTTTAACAATAGGAATAACCATTTTGACAACGTTATTTTTTTGGTATAGAAATTCTATAATTAATATAAAAAGAAGTCCCTAAAAGACTTTTTTCATAAAGAATTTGAGGTGAAGACTTTTTTGACATTGTTTTTCTTTTTTTGGGACCATAGTGATATTTTCCCAAAAATAATGTTCTAGCTTATCATCATCATCATGTGACGTGCCTGTTTGGATCCTTTTATTTTAGGCTTATTTTCTCCTTATAAGTAAAAGCTAGGCCAAACAATATTTTATAAAAGCTCTTATAATAAAAAGAGTTTTTTTTTACATGAAGAAAAAAACTAAAAATAAAAAGCTCTTCTAGAGGAGCTTATTTTTTAAAAGAACCCTAGTCTCTACGTTGCGACTCTTCTATTCTGTTAGCCTTTTCCCCGGTTGGCCACCCCAGCCGTTGCCGGCCGCCATCGGTGACTGGTAGCCGCCGCTGGCCGCCACCGGTGACCGGAAGCCGCCGCTGCTCCATGCCGACAACCACCTCCGGTGACTTTTTTTTTTTAAAAAAAAGCACTAAGTGGAGGTTGGCTACCCCACGCCGGTGGCCGCAACCAGTGACCAACAGCCGTTGCCGCCCTATCATCAGCGACCACCTCCAATAGCTTTATTTTAAAAAAAAAAAATACTATTTTTTTTTAAAAAAACACTAAGGGGAGGCCGCTTACCACACATCGGTGACCTGCCACCGCTCGCCCCACCGCCGGCGAATTTTTTTTTTTAAAAAAACTTAAAAAAAGTGCTTAAGACAAAAATTTTACCAAACAACTTATTTTAAATTTCAGATTATAAGTAACTCTTTTAAGCTAAAAAAATTATATTATCATCAAACAACTTTCAGTTTTTTTAAAAAAGCTCTTTTTTCTAGCTTTAGCTTAAAAATAATTTTTGACTTAAAAATAAGAGGATCCAAACAGACTCGAAATACATTTAATTTAATACCATAGTTAATAATATTCCTTTATTATAATGAAGCCAAAACACTTTCGGTACCCCTTGATTGATCAACCTCCTTTCTGTTTGATCTTATTAAATTCATTATTATAATAATTAAGCGTGCCCATTGTTTCCTTAAATTAACCCCTTACATAATACCAAAGCATATGGCTATAGTTACAGCAACTAGTTCCAATAGACCTCGACAATCCACCATGCCTCTCTGATCGCAGCAACAATATTCACCCTCTATTTATTAAACTTTACCATACCCTTTTCAATTAGACGGTCCCGCAATAACACTCTGCAATCTGCACCATATATATTCAGATAATGAACTGTGGCAAATTAAACAGCATTATTAATTCTATATGGAATAAATAATCAGCCCAAAACTTGAACCTGTGCTGTGTTCTATGTGATATACTATATATACAAGGTAAGTATATAGCTCTATGAGGCAGACGTATTGATTTGTTGTGTATTTACAAAAAAGAGGGAATTTTAACTAGAAAGGAGCAGATGCTATGTCTCTGAATTCTTCTGCTACTGCTTCTGCGTCTTTTAACATCTCTGCTTCTTCTCTCGCTTCAATATTATCCATCATCCTCATGTCACGAGCCGCGCTAACTACTGGCTCCAACCCCTGCTCCGGCCACCGTCATCGTCACAGATATATATTCAGCCATAAAATAATTGAACTCATCAATTAATTAAAGAGAAACATGTACTATGTCGTACTAGCTATACCTCGGTGAAGATCCTGGAAGCTTCTTCGAAGGTCTTGGTGTTGAAGATGAAAATGGCCAAATCCCTAGCCGACTGCATTTGCTGCATTCTCAGAGTCCTCGGCTCTCTCTCAATCGACGACGTCCGATCAATCTGTGCCGTCGTCGTTCCCATTTTCACTCAGCTTTAAGCCAAAACACAAAAACGCTAAACAGCAACGGAGCTCTCGTCGTTAATCTGGAAAGTTTGATGATTGACACTGAAACGCTCTTAATAGGCCGCTACGTATATAAATAGGACAGAAAATGACGATGGCGGGGAAGGTAGTCTGGCACGCAACGGGGACACGTGGGGGAGAAATCATGGGGGTAGCGCTAAATGGGACAGGTGGCGCGTGATGGCGACGTGGTAGCATTTTTGAGAATCCCGAAAAGGAAGACGGACCAAGAATTTTGGGGTGACAGAGGCATACGTGTTATGGTTGGGTACGCCAGAAGGAACCAGAGAGGAACACGAGTTCAATTCGGTGCCTTGTGGATTATGGTCGTACGTTGTTGACTGTGATGATGGGAGTTATCGTGTACGGTGTTAGATCTCATTCCATTGGAAGGGCGGTCGATGAAAAAAAATATTGCACGTGAATATCACCATTTTGCTTCTCCAGGACAACTTTTGATCCCCTTAAAATATTGCACTTAATATATATATATATATATATATAGTACAGTATATGTAAAGGGAAGTGATTTTTTATGCTGTTTATAATTTTCTTTAAAAAAATTATCCTTGTTGATACGTCATACCCCTAATAATAATTTATGAACGGGAGAAATCATGAAAAATTATTAGGGTATTTTAAAAAATATGTATTATATAAACTAACTCAATTAATTTTATTAAACTAATTAAATTAGATAAATATTGTTTATATTAAAGATAATAATTTTATGCAAAAATTTTCCTAAATTTTATGAAGTATTTTGGTATAAGTCCTTCAAATCTAATACCGTTAACAATGGAATAGTGTAATGATTCTGATATGTACATGTTAACGTGAATAATCTTTTTTACAAAAGCTATTTTAAACACGCACGATTTTTTTGTTACGACTGTTTTTTTTTTTTTGGTGCAAAATGACTTTTGACCCTTTTAATGCATAAAAGGGGACCAAACTAATTTTACGTTACATAGAAGCTGTAGAGGACAAAATATACACTTTATCCTCATTAAAAAAATGAATAAAATTTATAATTAGCAATATATAAACTCTTTTATTTTATCTGGGATGGGATATTTGTCCACGTACGTACGGGATTTCATTCTTATGGGCTAAGCATAATATCGGGGCCTTTTAATTTGGTCATACGTAACTTGTAACGTAAGTCGTAGTAATAGGAAGGACTACTACGAGGTTAGGATCGAGGAGCTCACGTCGGATTCAGTGGGATTCCCATGAGTGTGTCTTGGATATTACTATTTGATAATCGTGACAATAATTAATGAAGCGAATCCATTGCAGATTTGGAAAGTGATATTTTATCTAATTTATTACTTTATATGATATGGGCGGGTGATTATATATATATATATATATATATATATATATATATATATATATATATTTGTGCTGTCAGTGTTATTAGAGTGGAGGCGTGTTTCAACTTAATTGGAAGTTCATTAATTAGTGCTAAACAACAAAGAAAACGGCAGAGAGACTGTCCTTGACGCCTGGGACAACCTCAATGCCCTGCCTTCTGCCTACGCTACTTTTGAACTTGGAAACAGCCACGTATCATTCCTCTTTTTTCCATAATTAAGTAAATAAATAATCAACCGGAGTTGGGTGCAGTGAAAGAAACTAATATGTGGAAAATTAAGGTTTGAATCTCTATTAAGAGAGGTGTTTATGTCTAATACCCAATAATGTTTTGAATAGGATTGATTTCAAGAAAAGAATATCTATGCTTAAAATAAATAAATAAAGTTAATAAAGTTATAATGAAAAATAAACTTAAATGTAATAAAGTAAATACACGTGGATTGATTTTGGGTTATTGAAATTGGAGTCACTAGGTTTATCTTTTAATATTTCCAAACTAGTTTTCTAAGATTTTCTCTTAATAAAATTAAATATAAATAATTAAAAAGACAATTATCATCATATAATTAAATAATCATCATCATCATCATCATATATATATATATATATATATATATATATATATATATATATATATATATATCATGATTTTTGTTCAAGGGAGAGGGTCAATTTCCTTCTCTTGTATATACGTACTATCAAGTTAACAACCATAATAATTTGGATTTCAATCTCCAACTCTAATTGTCTTAATCTGAAGCATTTATTTCAAGTTGATCCAAAAGGAAAAAACAATTAATTAACAGCACAATCTTTTGATCGTGTTCTTAATTCAATGGCCTGACCTAACAAAACGATCTGATCAGACATGATGAGAAGGAGAGATCAGCAGTTAAAATGACTTGGGTGTGTAGGGAACCCAACTTGTGTGAGACCATAATCTTCATTATTCAATGCCGCCAAGTTGTTGAGTTCTTCCAAGTCCCTAAAAATATCATCAAATGGAAATCCTTCACTTTCTTTTCCCTGCTCAGAATTAACACCCGCCTGTGATCATTAATTAATCCAGCCACACACACACACACTATAGAGACGACATTGACCACTAAATTTAGTAAAATAAATGAGAAGCCAAAGAAGCAAAATGCAAGGGCAAGACATACAATTCACACATGGAGAATATATAAAATAGGAAACATCGGAAACAAATGACGGAGACAAATAAAATCAATTACCTTCATTCCACAAAAAGAGAACTCAAGCACGCGTACGTGCACATATGAAGAAGAAATATATTATCTGTTTTTAATATAAGATTTTGTGAACCAGATCTTATATTAAGGATTAAAAGTGGTACTATTACTTTACTCACCTCGATTTTGTGGTCTTCATTACCTAGAGGCAGCGTGTTGTGTATTTCTTCTTCTGAGAAACAATCCAACAAGCATAACATATAGTCCTCTTCACGTGGAATTGGAGAAACAACATCGTCTTTATTCACTACTGATGACACACTTGACTTTGGGGTCGGCGGCGACCAATTGGATTCACATGGCGAGAGATGATTGTTGTTGTTGTTGTTGTGTGCAGTAGCAGGAAGAACACGAAGTGATTCATGATCAGCAATAGAAGTAGAATCTTCCTCATCATCCCAGTTTTCCTCGTCAAACATTTTACCATATTTTGGTCCATTATTCCTAGGACCACGTCCATCCTTCTTGAACACCCTACAAAGAACATACGAGTCCTGCAACGACACAACTAATGGTTCAGAACGATACTGATGATCAAAACATTTTAATTCACGAGGATACAAATTAATCAGCTAAAGATATATATGCACACAATCCTTAATATATAGCACCTAGTTGATTTTTCTTGGAGAGGTCAAAGAAACTAAACAATTTAGTTAATCATAACTTATGTTATCTATAACTTGATTATATATCAGTTTATAAATCAGATAAATTTATTTGCTATAAAAATATATATATAAATACTTTAAAACAATTTATAAAATTTATTTAATCTCTTTAAAAAAAAAGCTAACTGAGACCTAAGAAGCAGTACAGTCAAAGAAACGACTGTATATATAGATTGTGTGCGAGTGTGTCGCTGGTTAATATTATGTTACCTGTGCGATGCCTTTGTCACCGAGATCCTTATTATCATGAAGCCTAAATTCATGCATAACCCAGTCAGTTCGATCTCCACTAGGTGGACGACCCTTGTGAAAGACTAGAACTTTCATCAACCCAACACTTTGATTATTGTGCCAAATAGGTTTGTCCCTTCCTGTAGTTTTCCAGTATCCTCCTTCCGTACTCCTATTCATTCTACCTCCAGTCATATATTTCTTTGCTTTAGGGCAAAAGAAATACCATTCCAAGTCCACAGTGCTCATTAACGATTTGTCTGAAACACACAAAAAGTAAATCATCTGACTTTAATAAACAAATTAATCATAGTATAGGTTATACATCATTAGACTATATATTAATTTATGAACTAGACAAATTAATTTATTATAAAAATAATAAATATAAATAATTTCTAATAATTTATTCAGCTTCTTCAAATTTCTCAAAAAAAACATGCAGCTAAATGAATCAAGCGGACCTATGAAAAATCAATGGACGGAGAACAAAATTTGTCAGCGAACCTGGGAGATCCCACGGAGCATATTTGTATACGTCGAGTTCGGCGATCACTTGAAGGGGAAACTTTTTTCCGATGACCTTCCTCTTCAAAAAGTACTCAACCAGCTCAACGTCGGTAGGATGAAACCGAAATCCAGGTATCAAGTTCGTATTCTCCATCGATCGAGGTCTTAATTTATCCCTTCATGAAAACTAAAAGTGCACCAGTTAGGGTTTGGAGTTAAGTCCTTGAAACGAAAAATGTATAAAATGGCGGAAGAATGAAATAAACCTGCGGCGAAAAAGTTCGTCAAAGCTCAGCATGGAAAAAAAAATGAAAATCTATTGTAGGCATGGAGATTTTTGCGTAAACAAGGAATTAGAGAAGGTTTGAACACGAGAGAGAGAGAGAGAGGAAGCTCACCAAGCAAGCAAGCAAGAGAGTGTGACGGACCAAGCCGAGAAGAATTCAGACGAATGCATGCATACAAGTAACAAGTATATACCATTCTATTTAGTATTTACCCGAAGAGGCCGACATGAAATAAAATAGGAAAGTGAGAGTATGAATTATTTCCTAATTTGATTACACTACACACACAGCACAGGCGTAGCTTTACAAAGCATAGATCCATTCATAGATAGTAAAAAAAGAAATATAACGAAGCCTTCAAACATGTAATATATGAGAATTTTTTACCAAATAAAATCACTTAATATGAATTTCATTAAATCCCATATGGAAGAGAGAGGAGAAATCGGAGAGACATTTTCAAATGACATAAATGAGGAAAGAGAAGAGAAATTAAACGTGTTGGATTTAATAAGATTGATGTGGTATGATTTTATTGGGTAGTGCACATATGATGTAATGCACCGGGTTCATGCAAGAATTTTTCGTAATATATACTGAAAAATTGGAAACTAATATATATATATACACACACTACAAGATTTTACTTTAGTCAATAAAATCGTCTCATCGTCCTTGCTATTATGAACGAAAGAGTAAATACTCTACCCTTGTTTTGTCTTTATTATATAGATTTCCCCTCAATTTTAAAAATCATAAATATCTTTTAAAATTAGAATGCATATTATACAAATCTTTCTTATATTTTGATATTCTATTTTCATTCTCCCAAATCATTAGTTAACCGTTAAATTTGTCTTTTGAATTTTTAAACCTAAATTCCACTCTTTAACATTAAAATTATTTAAAACACACAAAAATATTCCAAAAAAACTTTATACCACCAATTTTAATTTTATTAGATTTTTTAAATTTCTAATATGTTAAAAATTTATTAATTTTGAGATTATAAATTTATAATTTTAATTTTTCATCATTATTAGATTTAGTGATGTATGAGGTTAGTCTTTCTATCAAAATGACTTAAGTCAATTAGATAGGATCTACCATTGAGTTATATACATTCACTTCAATGTTTATGTAATCAATGTAAGACTTTTTTCTTGATTTATTGTAATATTCTCCCAACTTCTTCTTTTTTATTTTTTTTTGCAAGGCTTGTACTTTTTTTTAGTCTTAGAGGCCTCAGGTCCATAATACTTTTTCTCTCTATTTTTTCAGTATTCATTTTTTTCCTCTTTTTTTCGTCTTATTTTTTTGTTTTGTTTTGGGGTCTCATTGTTTGTATAGCTTTGATACCATATTAGATTTAGTGATTTAAGTATTTATTAGGTTGGTCTTTCTATCAAAATGACTTAAGTCAATTAGAAAGAACATACCATTAAGTTACAAACCTAAATCACTAAATCTAATATGGTATCAGAGCTCTCGGATCAGATATGGAGCAGGGTGGATTGGATATGGAAGAGGTTAGATAAACTGAATTAAAATCCTTCAACAAAACTAATAATCCAATGGCATCAAGAAGAGAACCTTGTAGTCTCATCCAGTAGCATCTTTTAAAGAAACAGAAGAGGTAGTCTCCTCCAGCAGTATTGGCCACATGCTTGAACCGGAAAGGATTATTGATCATCTCCTCGTCAATCTTCGCCCTCGCCTCATCGTCAGCAGCAGAGCTCTTGGATCAAAACCGGAAAGGATTATCCATCATCTCCTCATCAATCTTCACCCTTGCCTCATCATCAGCAGCAGAGCTCTTGGATCGGATATGAAGGAGGTTGGACCTTGCTCCATATCCAATCCGAGAGCTCTGATACCATATTAGATTTAGTGATTTAGGTATGTATTAGGTTGTTCTTTCTATCAAAATGACTTAGCTCAATTAAATAGGACCTACCATTGAGACCTTCACTTCAATGTTTAGGTAATTAATGTGAGACTTTTTTCTTGATTTATTATAATAATCATATTTATTGAAATTTATTTATTTTTAGTTTCTTAGATGAGAAAAAATGTATATCAAACACATTCTTTCTATCAAATATAATAAACTATATAAGACTGAGAGATTTTATAATTCATTTAAATTTATAAATTCATATTTTTTTCTACAAACATTGAAAAAAGATAACTCAAATTTTTAAAAGTGGGTGATATTTACTGTAAATTAAAATTTGAGATTTCGTATTAAGGGTAAATTAGTAAATAAATTTTTATTTTTTTTATATATATTTTAATCAAAAAATATATTTTAAGAATCTTTTAGAATATTCTTGATAGAGTTAACGTTTTGGACGTAAGTGTATGTTTTCAAAATAGAGATGTTTGTGTAATTAAAGTAAAATAGAAAAGTGGCTAGAGTATTTTACTCTAAAAGAATTAAAATAAATAAATACTCTCATTGTATACTCTAATCTAATGTTTAAATTATTTTTTGAAAAAAATTACCTAATATGAAACCACATATTTATGGGCTAAAATGTAAAGAACATAAATATTAATTACTCTCTCAGGTCCTTAATAGAAGATATATAATTAATTTGATTAGGTTATTGAAGTTACTTAATATAACATATTTTTTAAAACACCCTAATCATCTTCCTTAATTCCCTCTCATCATCTCCATATTGATTATTGTTTAGGCATCAATAGGATAAGAGTAAATTAAAAAAAATATAGACAAATATAAGAAAATATTTCTTATATTAAGAATCACTATCAACTCCCTAAATATATTTTATATTAAGCATTACTAGTTTAATATGCGACTACTAGTTTCCATATTAATGGAAAGCCACATCTAAAAAATTCTGTGACTTTTGCTGTCCCTTCGAAAAAGGTATTAATTTGTGCGCAAAATTCTCAATCAGGAGTATCTCAAATCCCCATATTTGCGGGCAGTTTTGTGTAGGCAAAAAGAAAAATGTGGGACCCAGATTCGACTTGACAGAAAATTTAGGATGATTGATATCAATGAAGGCGAATATTATTTCACCAGAAAATTAGAGAGGAAAGGAAAGACTACCAATTACACATGGTACAATCAAACATCATTAAAGAATTATGCTCACAACTTTGCATCGTAACTATAACAAAACTCAGGAAGTACAGACTCCATCAAACGGCTGAGATAAGTGGAAAAATGACATGAGGTCCATCCAAACTAGCAGCAAGCAGGTGGGTAATATATGCAATCAGCAATCCAGTTGAACGCCGAGCCGAGAGTGTTAGAAAATTGATCACACTTTTGACAGGCCAACAAAACTCTATACAGCCAATTTTTCAGGTGGTCTGTACTTCCACTAAAATCACTGTACAGGGGTGCACTATCTCTCAACATTTAGGAGGATAATACAACTTCCGAAAGCAACGCTGTTTCACATCACATGAAACGAGTAAAACAAATATTTTGTAGACCATGCTCTAGTAAATTTCGCCTGGCGGACAAGTCAGGTGTTATGCCAATGCTCAACTGCTAAAAACTTGGTTGCACCTGGAGAAGAGACTGCGAACTGCCGCCTATTAATTCGTAACTCCATTCTCCAACAAAACTCTAAAGCCACCCCACAGTGAAGTAGTGAACCAATCACCCTCTAGTGACTTAAGAATGCAGTGCAATCTTACTTGGCGTGCATTCACTGTGCATGTATGGTCAAGGGTTAGGAGCAAGTGGTCTCTGGATATCACGTCACAATATTCCATTTAAAACCCTCTGATAATAGTCATATTGCCTTGTCCGCCATGCATCCAGGCTGCTGCTAATAAGTGAAAGCACCAATGAAACACATTGCTGCCAGAAAAGAAATACATAACGGACACAATCATAACAATCAGTAAATCACATCGAAAACATTCTGTGTTTAAAAAACATAACAACGGATAAATAATGAAACCTCTTCTGTTAAATTGAGATGAAACCGCTTTCGAAGGTTTTGTATTGTCCGTAGGCCACCTTTAAAGCATGGAAATCCTGAGTCCTGATCCCAAACATCAGAAAAGAAAAATTGTTCAGGAGAAATATAATTAAGAAAGCATCTCCTGATATCCTCTCATGGCCCGACACATGCATAAATACAGTAGAAGATACACACACACACACAGAGTTATGAGAGTAAAGACTGTCAATGGTAACTGGGGTGGGAATAGGTCAAAACTGGGATTTGACCTTGCCAGATGAAACCTGCAAGGTAGATCCAATCATCACCGATAATGCAAGGCAAAGGCAAAAGGACCTTGCCACTTTCTAAGGCAATGCGAAAGTTACACATGTAAAGGGGTAAGAGTAAGGTTCGGCCTCAAAAAAATGTGTATGGGGGTAGGCGTGCATCTAATGTCAAGAATTTTTCCTTAGACAATGTAATCGTATAAATAAATTTTTCACAAATAATATTTTCCACAACTTCTACATACTTTTGGCAAGGATTTTGCGGTAACTTATTCAGTTAGTAGGCAGCTAACAATCTTTCACAAGAACCAAATTACTGTAAATAAATAAACTAAGTGGGTGTGCTATTGACGTATCCTGAACCAGGTTTGGGCTGAAAACCAAAAGTAGACCATACCACAGAGCTCCTCTGTTTATTTCCAATGAACAGACACTTATCACAACAGACAGTAATCAAGGGAAGACTATACTAATGACAATAATACCTCAGGAAGCTAACATTCATACTGTTACCTGCAACATCTCCACTAGAAGAATAATGCGCTCAGCATGCTTGCGGCAAGTAAGAAATCCTTGAATACATAAAACCTGGAATACAAGGGTCAAAGCAACATAGCAAATTTCACAGTTAAAACAGTAAAGGCTGTCAGCTAGGCACTAAACTAAGGAAAGATCAAAGATGGGTAGAGAGTTTCATCAATACCTTGAAATAATCAAAGAACTCACTTGGAACGCCCTCAGCATCAGAATCCATGACCTAGCACAATGATAATGTGAAGGTCGTTGTATGTAGGAAAGTCAATATCTAGTCAAATTAACCCTTTGAAAATAAGATACATTAAACAGACAACCATCTAAGTTTTACCTCAAGTAGCTCACGTGTTAATTTAAAAGGGGCACTTTCAAAGTTAACACCACCGGGGGAGTTGGAGAGCATGAAACCAAAATCAATATGTATGATATGACCTTCTTCATCCAGCAAGAGGTTCCCATTATGCCTGTCCTTCACCTGGACAAGAACGCAACAATGAGAAGTGGAGGAACATAAACATTAAGCCCCGATTAAGGGGGAAATGTTGTGATTCAAAAGCCATTTGAGCTTGAAATGCATCATATATTGGGACTGCATGTATGTGCATAGAATAAGAGGCTTCACACCTGCAGAAAGTAGCACACTAGGGAATATCCGGCCATACTCTCAACAAAATTCCTCTGGATCAAAGAAAGTAGATAATTATCGAATTAAAACAGAAATAATATTTTCTCCAAATCAAAATAAAGCCAGGGACAAGCTCACGGAATTAGTACAATGATAACATCGTTGAAAAGAAACAGAAGTAATTTCTATATTAAAACCTGCAAGAAACAGCGCTATAAATGCCACTTGGGGAAGGGAATGAAAAGGAGGGGTGGTGGGGAAGATAAGGAGCAGTCATATGATGCAGTCAAAGTCAGTACCCAAAGATAACAAGTCAACTTTAGGACTCTCCAGGAAAACCATGGGTGGCAAAAGGATATGAAGGAGAACCTTCATTTCACCAGCCTATACTTTCAGTTGTTTACACACAGCTCCATAGCTCAATGATCCAAATTCAAAACCAAGGTATATATCGTATGATTATAATTTTAGTTTAAATAGTAGTTAGGAGGGAATGAGCAGCACTAGTCGTAGGATATATAACCGTTATAGAGCGGCATTAGCTAGCGGCACTAGTTGTGTTCTCAACTATCTCAACTAACTAACTGTTGTAACCGATTTAACATTTTAACCACCTATGACCCCCCCCCAAAAAAAAATAAATAGGCATCCACCTCATTGTGACGGATGAGTTTTGCGTTATGGAATAACAGTGCCCTTTCAGATTCTCTCAATCCCTCTCTCTTGACTTCTGATACGTGGGACTAGTAGTAAGGAAAGAGGTAGTTTGGGAAATATGCTCATTAGGGTTATAAATGAGGGTTTGATGGTTGTAATGGGTGTGCAGTAAATTAGTAATTTCTTGTTTTTACTCTCTTCTTCCCTTCTAATGCTAACAACTTCTTTCTGCCTTCTTCCTAACTCTCTAATTCTGATTCTTCCTTTCTTTCTCTTTTATTCTATTCTAATTCTGCTAACCAATCTCTGTTTTAATTACAGAGAAACATCAGTATATGATTTTGGTTGAATTTCAGCGGAGTAATTTACTTGTACTCGGTTTAATAAAGAGAAGCAATATTTGTTCCAAGCCAATCTTTTAAAGCCCAAATGACAAAAATGCTTGTGCCAGTCCGTCACCCAATTGACCAGCACAAGAGGGAGTATTTTGTAAGGTTTAAGCCTATTTTTTAGAAACATAGTTAGATCGATAACCAATTCAAGTTTAAGTTTCAAACAGCCTACTTCCCTTGTATTCAAAAGGGCAAGCACAAAAATATCTAGGATGACCCAAACATGGCATTATGCGCATATTCTTTAATTCCCTTTAAACTAAAGTGGAAATTTCATTCAAGAATGGCAAGCTTTTCAGTCATGCTAGAAGCTCAACTAGAAGTAATGTCTTAGCCAAGTGTTGAAAGCTATGAAGTAATCCTTAGGCTGAGTAAAAAGGCGCAGCTGAGGAAGTCACGCCACCATGCAGAAAAGTGAAGTTTTTAAGAAGATAATTCTCAATTTCTCAGTTATTGAAAGTGTGGAGGGTTATGTTTCATGGGTTTATGTATTAGCTTTCTCTATAAGAAAACATGAATCAAACAGTTTACCAAATTAAGAAAGAAAGGGAAACATTAGAAGTAAAACATATTTAATCTCTCAAACAAGTTACGTATCTAAATTACCTGGGCAAGTTTAAAACTTGGAGAATTTTCTTGATACTTGGCAATGAAGAATTCTCGTAAACTTGAGATGTGTGGATATCTACTTTTGATAGAATGCAAAGAAGCCTAGAATTCACCCATTTTTTTAATCAAAGACAGCGACTAGGCATTTAAATATTTTCAAATAATTAGAAAGCATGAGTTTAGAATTTACTGTATCTGGAATTGTTTCGATAAGAGCTGTGTAAGAAGAAGTACATAAAACTTCATAAGGGCGCAACCAGAGGGGTAGACCAGCTTCTTGAAATATATCTAGCATCAAAATGTAATTAAGAATCAATTTACTTTGAAACATAAACAGACAAGAGTCTGCATCCTGTAATATTTTGGCATCTTAACATAATAAAACATTAGCTAAATTATGTAAAACTAAAATGTTGATTTAAGTGCAAATAGCCTCCAATCATTTAAAACTTGACAAAGAACCCCCTATGCATATAAAACTCAACATTGGCTAAATTTTAGTTTTGACTTTTGGGTATAAAGAGGAATAGGAAAAGTCAGAAACCAAACTACCATAGAAGTGAGAAATAAGTTGAACTGCCAGATGCTCCTGCCTGCAATCATCGCCACTCTTTACAATAACCTATGTGAAAAATTGAATATTATGCTGTTATGCACAAAGCTTAGCAATATAATGCACACATTTGGAACAGAACCAACCAAAAAAAAAAAACAGAAGTCATTGGAACGAAAACCAATCAAACTTTCCAGAACCAGAGATAGAATCAAGGACATAAATAAATATTGCATATCATAACAAAATGGGTTCTTGTTCACTAAACAATATAAATGGATCATGCTTGATCCTACAAAACATGTGAACATTATATGCATCTAACTTGATAATATTTACAGCATTCAAATAATTAACAATATATCTTTATATTGACAACACTTTGTTAGGGTCCAAGTATCCACTTCAAAAGGAAGACACATGTTTAGGAGTTAAGAAGTAGTTAATGTTAGTTTGTATTAGTTTACGGAAGTTATTATATTATCTTTTTATTAGCAGTTATTATATGCAGTTAGAATTACAAAACTCTATATATATATATATATATATATATATATATATCTGGGTGTGTGTGTGTGTAATATGTTTTATAAATGATGATGAGAGAATATTACTTAAGAATTACTGTGTATTGGCTAGAGTTGCAGATCCTAACTCTAAAATACCTTTCTTAATTTCCTTAAATTCTATCAATTTGGTATCAGAGTAGTGAACCTTCAGACCTATAGATACCATGGTTAACACACGAAATTCCTCTTATGAGAATAATTCTCCTTTACACCCAAATCAGAACCTAGAAATGCCACCAAATCCCAATCCTCAAAATGACCCTGCTGTAATTTTAGTGCAAAAACCATCACAAACACAACCAGATTCCAGTCAGCAACAATTGGCTGCCATTCTTACACAACTGAACCTGATGAATGCAGAAATTAATGCGTTGAAGAAACAAAAAGCACCAACAGTGAATTATGGAGAGGTAAGTCATACCAACCAAGGGGTGGAATAGAAATCCTTCTAAAAGACCTCATTCGAAGGTTGAATTTTCAAAATGTGAAGGAGACGATCTAAGAGGCTGGGTTTTAAAAGCTGAGAAGTATTTTCGATATTACCAAACTCCTGAAGATTTGAAAATTGATGTGGCGGCAATGAATATTGAGAGCGATGCATTAGACACCTTTAGTTGGGTTTCTTTTGGAAGAACCATAAGGTATTAAGATGAATCGGTGTAGATTTTCCAAGAACAATTCAGTCCTGCAGAGTTTCAAAATCCTAATGCCTATCTCTGCAGCATCAAGCAATTGCACTCAGTAAGCAATTATAAGCAAGAATTTGTTAGGCGACAAGCCCAAGTACAAGGTTGGCCGGAACATTGTCTCATGGGAGTATTTATCAATGGACTAAAAGAAGAATTACAGTCAGATATGAAGATTCAAAAGCCACATAAAGTTTATAAAGCAGCAAGTCTCACGTTGGAGTATGAGTAAAAATTACAGTCTCAGGATGCCCAACGCACCAGTCGCCATTTTAATAATCCACGTGGCACAAATCATAACGGATGAGATTACAAAAACTCATCACGCAATCAGTTTGATTATGATCATGCCACAACTCCAGGAAATTTTGGAACTGTATATTAGTTCGGCATTGCATTTCAAGGACATAATTGATATTCAAATCCTTATCAGACTGATGAGACAACTTTGGCTAACAATTGAAATTCAAATTCCCAAAAACAATTTCTCTCGGTCGGCTCCCTCAAAATTTCTCCCGAGTAACTCACCTTTTGGGAATTGAGAGACAACACCGCCGAGACACAGGGTTGTGTTTCCGCTGTTGTGACAGATTTACCCCAGGCCATCACTTTTCATCATTAACATTGGAAATAATGGAAGTCTCTGATGAAGTCAATGATATAATCGAAAGTCCAGAAGAAGAACCCCTTGCAAACGCAAATTTGGCTGAAATCTCTCTCCATGCCATTATTGGCAACCCATCAACCTCTACCATGAAAGTCAGAGGTATTTTTGAGAAATAAACCAGTTCTCATCCTTATCGACAGTGGCTCTACTCATAACTTCATTTCTAATAAACTGGTGGATGCCATGAATTTACCAACTCATTCTCTGCCTCCATTCGGCGTTCAAGTTGGAGACGGAGCTATGATATCATGCAAATCAGTGTGTAAACAACTTAAAGTTAAGGTCTAGAATTTAAACATTAAAGATGATGAAATGTGGATATGGTTCTTGCCATTAAATGGTTGGCATCTCTAAATACTATGACGGCAAATTGGCAAAAGATGTTTATGATCTTCTGCGTTGATGGGAAGCGTTACAAACTACAAGGTCTTCCTCAGCACGTAACTTCAGCTTCTTTATACAGCTCAATTTCCTTCTTTCCGCCTTGAGGACAAGGCTTATTTTCAAGGGAGGGTATTGTTAGGGTCCATGTGTCCATGTCAGGGTCCATGTGTCCACTCCAGAAGGAAGACACAAGTTTAAGAGTTAAGAAGTAGTTAATGTCAGTTTGTATTAGTTTAGGGAAGTTATTATTATATTATCTCTTTTATTATTATAGTATCATTTTATTAGCATTTATTATAGGTAGTTAGGATTACAGAACTCTCTCTCTCTCTCTCTCTCTCTCTATATATATATATATATATATATATATGTATATGTAATATGTTCTATGAATGATGATAAGAGAATATTACTTGAGAATTATTGTGTATTGGCTAGACTTGCAAATCCTGGCTCTAGATTATCTTTTTTTCTTAATTTCTTCAAGTTCTATCACACTTTCATGGTAAATTATAACAGGAGTCTTTAACACTAAAAGTTTGTGATATTTTTTTCCAAAAAGAAGGCCTGTTCTAAAAGTTGTGCCAAACTTGTTCCAAAGTTTCACTAGTAACAATTCTTTCATAAATTTATTTCATTGATAAGTAAGTATAATAATAATTTCACTGGACTTGCAAGAAATTTCTGCCCACCATCCGGTCCAAGAAAATCTTATACAAAACTTTGATTTCTGACTTTGGTCAACAGTTCAAATTAGCATTAAGTAAAAGCATCTTTTTTATTTATGCATTCTGAAAATGATTAATTTAAGCATAAAATTGCCTTGTTTTAATTCGTCTTTTCACCCATGACTTTGCAAAACCGCTGCATATAGGGAAACTCTTTCATGCTAGAAAAATGAACTTACAGATCGCAAGTCCCAGCCAGGTAAATTTCCAAATGTTGAAGCCCGTCGTATTCTCTCTTTCTTAACCTCCCAAAGCTCACCAGACAAGGCATCACTCGCTTTTGGAGGAGTATTTCCATTGGCCTGACAAGAGAAATCATATCAAATATAAAAACTCCAGATTCCTAAGGTTAAACTAAATGAACTCCAAGAATTAAATCGTACCCTTGGTTGAGCATCTGATGAATCTTGACCAGCACCTTTCAAAGGAAGACCAAGAGGTGCTTCCCCTTTTGCTGCCGCAGCCTAACAAAAATTTGAAAAAAAAAACTGAAATGATGAAACCAAGGTACAGACTGTAACATGAACAAATGTCAAATAATAATACAAAATAGCATGCCACTATGACTCATTTCACAAACATCATTTATACTAAATGTAACTATACAAAGGAAAAGACCTTTTGCTAGACAGAATAACGCTGAATAATCCACTGATGCAGAATGATAAGGAAAACTTTTTATTATCTAATAGCGATGTCATTTTCAATTTGGGCTAATAGTTTTATCATTATTTCAATGGATAGTTCAAGATTAACCATGAGTTATAAATCAAGGCATTTGAGTCTAGGGCATTTATCCCATTAGTTGACAAAAAACTGAAATAATAACCATTCTATACAGAAAAGTGTGACAATGTAAATATGCTGAAAAAAGTACACAAAGAAACTTGGCCGACCTCCATTCACTTGTGGAGAGGGAAATAATGTGAATAATTACGTCAAAAGAAGTTATAGTCACTCAAAGGCTCACCTTCACTTCCTCTATTGCCACCATACTTGGCACACGGCGATGTTCCTTCCGACGTCTTGGTGCTTGATCATCGATATCTTCCATTCTAACCCCAGGGTCAGCAGTCAACACTACACGCACCCTCTCCAAATCACTGTAATGTCCTGTTCTTGGTACTTCTCTTACACCGAACCTATAAATTGAAGTATGATGTCGACTGCCATGTGCACCAGCCACTTCTGTCTTATCTTGTTGACTGTGCAACTGTGTTTCCACAGAAAGATTTACAGTAACCAATTTGACTCTAGCCTCAGATACATGGGACATTGCCTGGTCTATTGCTTCAGCAGTTGACCTGGACATCCTATCACTGCTATTACGATAAACCTCTTGTGCAGTCCATAATGGATAAGCCCAAGGGGGTGGTTTTTGCAAGAGAGCGTCGCCATTGGCTAAAGGAATTCCACCTTTAGAAAGCTTCTGAGAACTAGAAGCCTCCTTGAAATTGCTTTTAAGAAAATAGCAGGAAAGCGAATGTGTCAGAATATTATTTTTGCTGAAACCATTTTCACTGTTTATGAAAATTATATTATACCTTGGCATTTCACATTTCAAAACTTCAACACAGATCAAGTAAGGTGCCTTCTCCCTGGAATTTAAGAGAACGGCCTCATCTTCAGGTATATGAAGCACACGGTACATACCCTTTCCCAATGGGAAACAGATTCCTAGAAATATATCACAAGCAAAATGTACATAAGAGCAAGGAGATGAATAAAATAGTTAGCAAGATGAAATTGAGTAACTTAATAGGCATGCCAACGAAGGAAATATTCTTACAGCAAATAGTGTTTACTAAATTCTGAAGACTAGATAAACTGTGTAAAACATAGTTGGCCATCAAAAAAAAATTTTGAGAATCACTCAAGTTTGAATAACTAAATCATCTTTTTCATCAGATTATGGATCAAAATGGTCCAACAGACGTCCTATACAGAATTAGATTTGAACAGATAAGCTTCATTTGATTCAAAAGTTACGTTATATGCCATTAGAATGATTAACCAATTCAAATATGTAAACTTATTAAAGTAAGTCTAACTTCAACAGTTTAGTCTAACAGTTTTGAACCTGCTTTATAAAATGTTTAACTGCCCTGAAAGCACCATTAATAGAAAAACCGGGGGGGGGGGGGGACTTTTCAGCAGTTCCTCTTAAAATTAAGCCGTTAAGGAACAATAAAAAGGTATATTCCAAACATTGATTATCGGAGGTGTGAAGAACTAATGCAATGACTAATTCAATGACCTTTCCACCATTCTTGCCAAAAAACACCTGAAGCTAGACAGCCAAACTATTTCCATCGTTTAATTTTCTAAAGAAATATTAAAAATCACACATGAAATCTCTGACTCTGCATCACCATAATTACTACTGATTTTCAGACCTCTCAAAAAAACATTTTGCTTACTCAGCAGAGTACTCAATAAATATTTAAAGTTGAGCGTGCCCTAAATGAACATCACTCATAATATAACCAATAACAATAAGTACCTCCAGAATTTTGAGACTCCTCGATATCCATATTGATGTCTGCAAGCGACTATGAGCACAGGAATAGCAGAAAAATGTGTCAAAACATTATAACAGAAAAGAGCTATAAAATACCTAGTCAGCTGACTAAAGAAATAAAGAACGCATCATAGAAAAATGCAAGAGAAATACCTCATGAAGAGCACTTTTGCGATCCTCAGTTGGAAATACATCCACTAATCCAAATGATGTTTCACATAATGCCAGCACAAATTCCAATGACTCATGGTAAGCCCCTTTGCGGAACTGCAACATATTGTTTGGCAGCGGTGGCTTTGCGTTTGATTTTTCACTTTGTTGCTTTGTTGAGCCATGATGCTGCTACAAAATTAATAAGATAATGAATTTATTAATATAATATACATCCAACTGAGGCATGACAGTGTAATATACGGAAAATTGCTCTTTATCTAATGTTAAACAACAAAAAATGCAATTCAAACAAATTTCAAAATGAATTAACACTGCTAGTACTCTTCAATTCTAACTTATAGTTCATAACAAAAATCAGAGATGTCATTTGATCATGCTATCACAAGCAAAACATATCATGCTTGATACCCATCTGTTACTGACAAAAAAGTCGTCTATCTCTCTTTTTTTTCGAGAAAAATAACATCTGAATGCATGGTTAGCTTAACCTTTATCATACCATAGCATGAGTTTAACAGAACCACCTTCTATGGATAAGCATAAGGCATTGCTAACAGTAAAATACTTATACCAGTTGTATAAGAGCAAAAAGAGCAATTGGCTCCCTCAAACATGAGCCAAGTGATGTTGTTAACAGCAAGAAAACACATGGTTTTGATATTAGCTATTGTTAGAAAGGGGCATACACTAGATTATATTGCATGCAACAGATGCTTTTCACCAATAACATACTGTAGACAGTGACACCGTAGTAGTGTAATGCCCAGTAAGCATCCTCAAATTCTGATGTACACTACTTTGATAACAATGAGAAAATATACCTAGTAGGGAGCATAAACTGGGAAAATACCATGGATTTTGAAATGTTGATTATTTTTTGTTTAAATTCCACCAGTGCAACATAACATTAAAAAAGCAATAAAAGACAGATCAAAATTTAGCAAACCTCTTTGTGCTTCTTTGACCCTAATAACTCTGAATCCTCAACTGAGCGGTCACGATCTCTGAACAATTTACGAAAAAAACTCTCTGTTCCTGGACTACTTTCAGTTAAACCACCAGTAGTGTTGTTTTCATTGGCTGAATTACATTTACCATCATCAGGATGCACACGAAATAGTTTTTTGAACAAAGAAAACTCAAAAAGCTCTTCTTCCTCACCATGGGAAGTACCCTCCTCAATTTTATCATCTGAATCTTTCTTGTCTTCAAATTTATCCTTAAAGAATTTACGGAAAAACCCTTCCTTTTCATCCTCTTCAGCATATTTTGCACATTTTTCTTCACAGTGAGGAATATCTCTCTCATTGTTCCTATCATTCCCATCCCTCTTGTCTTCAAATTTCTCCCTGAAAAACTTGCGAAAAAATCCCTCTTTTTCTTCATCTTCTATTGTTTTAGAGAGTGCTTTATCCTCCGAATCATTCTTGCTATCACGGAACAATCTCTTTAAAAATCCATCTGAGCTTGACGTTAATTCTTCATCCTCACCTTTACTGTCCCTGAAGAGCCTTCTAAAGAAACCGTCCTTTTCAGAGTCTCCATCATCACCTCTACTGTCCCTACTGTCCCTTAGGAGCCGTTTAAAGAAGCCCTCCTTTTCTGAGTCTTCTTCATCTCTATCTAATGACTTTCGAAAGAGGAGTGCATCTCGAATTTTTGGGCCCAGCTCATCATCACCCTTGCTATCTCTCAGAAACCTCTTGAAAAATCCATCCTTTTCAGATTCATCATCATCCTTCTCCGCTGACTTCCTAAAAAGCAAAGCATCTCTAACCTTTGGGCCTGGCATGAGTTTCTTAAATATGTTGTTCTCGTCAGGAGACATATGACTACTGGTACCATCCTCTTGCAAATTGTTCCCTGGAGAAGGTGAGGATGATACAGACTTCTCCGTGGGTGGTGAGGATGTTAGAGAAAACAGACGCTGTTTTGATGACCGCAACTTGTTCAAAACAATGTTCTTGCCTCCAGGGCTTGGAGGTTCAGTTTGGGGTCGTATGAGAGGTGGCCACTCGCCCATCAATGTAGCTGCTGTCTGGCACTTTTCTTGAATCCTACTAATCCCTTCATTGTCGACAGAGTCCTCAAGCTCTGCTAATAAAAACCACTGCACCTTCAAAGCAATCTTAAGTGACTTTGAGCACACATCTATGACAAATTTATCCAAAGATGGGCTCGGTTTGTGTATCATCATGTAACATATTTGGAACAAATAACTCTCAAGTCCTTGTAAGGGAAGGGTATACATTCGATTACATAGATAGTCACGTACACCAGAATGATCATGCTTGTACAAGTAGCTAACAGCAATCCATTCGCAGAAGAATGCCGAGTCAAAAAACCTGATGAGCCACCCATTTTCACCAGATTCACTAGTCAGGTTGACCCTCGAGGTGATTTCCCGAGGCTCGTCAGCGAATCCACGAGTCAGTCCTAATAACCTCACCATCGTCAATCTACCATCATCAAACCCCGGTCAACTCTCGGGAAATCTAAACAATCCTTGTTTCGCTGCTGCAGAAGGCACCTTAATATAATTGAATCGCCAACTAAAGCTCTCTAGTCTTTCAATATGAACTTTGCAAATCCCAAAAACCTTCTCTGAAAGGCAAAAACCCTAATCCTCCCACAAATCTATATTACAACTCTGGTCACTTGTCTGAATTAAACGTCTACTGTAAAGTCTGAGAACATATGTATTGAGCAGGGGCCCTTAATAGAAAGCGAAAAATTCCGCTTTACCTCGGCAAATTCAATACCGAATGCAGCAACTATACGATAATTAACCAGGAAGTCCTCCGGAAATAACAAAACAGCTTGGATTCGAGAAATTAAGTGAGCACGGAGGAAAGTATGAATCTGATCCTATGCGTAGGACAGCGTGTAAAAGAATCAAATGTAGAAATGGATCTCCGATGCTTCTCGTAAGAGACGACGTTTCCTGGAGGCAGCAGGAGGTGGTCGTCGTCGTTACTTTGTTAGAGAGAGAAGGACGCCGAAGGTCCAAATCCAATGCAATGGAGGAAAATTAAGACCCAAAATTTTAAAATAAAAAATAAAAATACCGCTAAGATGCGCTTAACTGTAAGCTGCGCACTTTCTACTGGCGTGGGACATACTCTATTTCCCTCCAATTCCAAAATAGGTTAAATTTAAGTTTTTTTTTTTTTTTTGCCAACTACGAGTTAAATTTAAGTTGAAGCATCTTTTTAAAGCCCAAAAAAAAAAAGAGAAAGCGTTTTCTTTGAGTATAAGTCCTCTCTATTGTAATTGTCCCCCCTAATAATTCAGAGTATATGTAAAAGGGTTAAGGTGCAAAAATACACATGTGTTTTATCCTGAAGAACGTTCAACACCAAGTGTTTTTTTTAGGTGCAAAAGTAACTATGTGATTATAAAAAAGGTGCAAAAGTCACATATTCCCGTTAAGGTTAGATAACTGCCGTTAATGGTTAAAACTCTTACCAGATGGTGTCCACGTGTCACCCCTCCTTTGAATTTCTAGGGACGTGGCAGTTAGAGCAATAATGCAGTCAAAAACCTACCCCTAAACAAGCTGTAGACACAAACGAGCCTGGTTTAGGAAGTTGAAGCACCTGGTTTAAGAATGAAACCTGGTTTAATCTCCACCAAGCTTCTCAAAATCCCATGAAGTTGAAGCACCTGGTTTAGGAATCAATCAAACAACCGGTAGATGCTGAACCAAAGCTTCAAAGCATCTGAAGATGCATCAATAGACATAGAAAGAGATCCTATTCCTTCCCGTCGGCCTTTGCTATCAGCTCTAGGTCTGGAACTAGTAGACCCAGAAGATGTTGAGTCAGTTGAATTCAATCGATTCTGTTGATTTTGCAAACGGTGACCCCTAAGATTGATGATGTTGTGAGTGCCCAAATCTAAGCTCCGGTGGATATGAAGATGGAAGTTGATCAGGAGTAGAAAAACTCCGGCAACTACTCATCTTCCTTAGCGATTGAGACCCCCTATGAATTTCTTTTTGTTCCCTTCTAGATTTTTGGATTTTGGATCTGGGGAGAGTTGTTTTTTAATGGAAGAAGTTAGGCATTAAAAACTTCACTATAGTTATTTGAGGATTCCTATTGCAGTGTCGTGATGAAATTATTTGAGAATTTCTAGCAACAATGAAGCTTAATCAAGCTTCGTATACGTATATGCCAAAGTGTGTGAATTTTCTCGTTGTAGATAGCTGTGATTTGATGGTAATGAATGCCTTTGCTATTTAATCCTCTGCTTTGTATTTCTAAGTTCTCTTCCATCACATTACTTCCTCTTCATTATTTTGAAGTTTGCTCATTTTTTTGTACATCATGTTGTTTCTTATATGCTTATTCTGCGTTTTTTTTCCTTACAAAAATCATGCTTTCTCTTTTTATCCTTATAAGTTTTCTCTTTTAGCTAGCAGCCTGATCCTGTGGAAGCAGATCCATTAAAGAGTAGCAGGAACCAAAGGAAGGTTGACATTCTTAGGATGATGATTGTAGGCATAATTGGTTCTAAAGACCATCTTGTTAATGAATATCTAACTATGCTTGCAGAAAAGCTTTTAAACAAATTTGATTATGATATTGACTCAAAAATAAGAACTTTGGAGCTCCTTAAGGTATGTGGCTAATGTGATGACGCCTATATTGTTTTGCTGAGTCTAAAGATACTATTCTATTTTAATTTTTACATTCATTTTTTCATTTTTAGCACGGCTATAAAGACAATGAACATACTCTTCTTATTCTCGCCATTATCACCCTTCTCACATAAACTTCCTTCCACACACCTCACACTGTGCTTGCTGTGGAAGGAAGGAAATCCAAATCTGATTACGTGTTGACGGGGCTTTGGTAGGCAAGAGGTGTGGATTAGATTTGGTAACTGTGAAACCAAGAACAGAGTTTGGGAAATTTGCAATAATAGGCCCAAAAAAAAAAATTGTCAAAATAGACTCCCAAGGAAACATTTTACCAAACTAACCTAATTTGTAGCGTCACGTTAGACGACGTGGCGCCACTATGCAGGTGGCGCTGCCACGTGGGACGCCACCTAGGTGGCGTCCAAAGTGGCAGCGCCACCTATTTTTTTTAAAAAAACTTTTTTTTAATAGTTGCCACAGGTAGCTTTTCTCACGCCCATTGTCAGATTTTTTTTATAAATTTTTTAAAATATTATTTTATAATATATAATAATTATATATTAATAATTATTATTAATAATTATATATTAATATATATTATATTAGTATTAATATAATAATTATATATTAATATATTTTTTATATAATATATATATTATTAATAAATGCAAAATAAAACTTACTTGCAAAGTGATTTCACGGTGCTTAAAGAGTATTTTTATGATTTCAAGAAACTTTTTGATAGTTTTTTATTGTTGCGCGGGATCTAAGAATGATTTTCTCTAATATGTATAAACGGTCGAAAGTGAAAACAAAGAATCAAATGGCTCCTTTTCTTCTATTTCAGGAGGCACATATATTCAACCAGAGATGCTGGATATCTGATTGCCTTTCATTTTTCTGGATATCTAATATCTGATTGCACATATATTAATAATATATATATTATATAAAAAATATATTAATATATAATTATTAATATGTTAATTATTAATAATATATATTAATTATTTATATATTATTTATATTATATATTATAAAATAATATTTTTAAAAAAAATCTAATAGGGGCTGACGCCCCCTGTCAGAAAAGCTGCCTATGGTAGCTATTAAGAAAAAAAGTTTTTTATTTTTTATTTTTTTAAATAGGTGGCATCCCATGTGGTAGCGTCACCTGCACAGTAGCGCCGTCTGACGTGACGCTACAAATTGGGTTAGTTTTACAAAATGTTTCCCTGGGGTCTATTCTGACAATTTTTTTTGGGCCTATTATTGCAAATTTCCCAACTGAGTCTGCTCTTTCGTTTCGATGGTGTTCAGCTTTTTTTTTTTTCCAGATGCTTCTACAACTTGCCAAGTCAGCATCCATGTCATCATAATTGGTCAAAAACATTTTATTTAACAGTCAACGTTTTCCATTTAACAGTGAGTGTGATTTTTGTACCTATTATATAATCACGTGTGTACTTTTGCACCTAAAAAAAACATTTGATGCTGGACGCTCCTGAGAGTAAAATACATGTGTATTTTTGCATCTTTACGTAAAAACTAAAAAGAGCAAAGAGAATGTTATATTTTACCTGTGTTAAAAGATTTTATTACCTCTTTTCTCGTCTTTCTATTCGATAGATCTTTCATAGGAATTGAAGAAGATCTTGTTGGCCAAAAGATTAAAGAAGACCCAAGTTAAGCCTTTTTTATAATAATTTGATAGGCGTTTTGCCCCGTATTAATTAAAAGTCACATATTGATTTTTTTTTTAACTTAATGTATAAAATGTGTGTTCAGATACCAAAAAATACGTTTAATTCCCCGTCTTAATTATCATTGCATTACTCCCTAAGGGAGTCTCCCTTATGTGACTCGCTTTATAATTCAATTTTTTTTTATTAAAATGAATTTTATATTAAGAATTGGTATTAAAAAAACAAGTTAAATTGGTATTAGATACCAATTATTCATGGAGGTTGAGTTCAAAACTATTTAAACCGTCTATTTTTTTTTTTATCACATAGAAATATTAAAAGGGATATGATATTCTTACTATCATTTTTTATTACTATCAATGTTACTATCACTTTTTCATCGTTAAATCAGAATCTCATTATGAGAGAGAAATGATAAAGATAGATAAGATTCTGATCTAACGGTGAAAAAGTGATAGTAACGAAAAATGGTAGTAAGAATATCATATCCCATATTAAAATACGTATTTTTGTGCATTAAGAATGATTTGCATTGAGATATATAGGTGCTAAGCAGATGAAAAGCATCATAATTGTGAATGGAAGGGGAAAAATATACTACTAGCTAATATTTATTGAAATATTCTCATAATTAGCTTTCTGGCTGTTATAATAATTCAGCTCAAGCTTTTCATACATGAGTAGTGTTAAGCAAGAAATCTTGTGATTTTCTCTCATAATAGAAGTTATTGGCCGCAGCAAGGCTAGCGTCCACCGAATAAATCATAACGCCGTTAACTTCGAACCCATTTTGTTCCAACAAGCTTAAAGTTGCAAAGAATGCATCTCCTTGGATTCCCCTTCCATTCACTTCATAGCTTGGAAGCAACTTATTCTTGTCAAATTGTATAGATCGAGTCTTGAAATCCTCCAAGTAAAGTAGAGGAGTCAGAACCTTGTCAGTATAGAACTGGTGATTCACATGGTCAATCACGTTGTTGTAACCTCTGAATAGGTCAATGTAAGGCACAACAGTGAGATGATAAGAAGCAATGGTGGCTATGGAAATAACACTTTGATTCTTCAAGAGGGTGATGAGTTCGCCGATACAGAAAGGGAAAGTAGTGGAGTTGCTATGCGTTGAGAATATTTCGTAGTCAATGTCAATCCCATCAAGATGGTAAGTGGTTGCTAGGGATTTTAAGGACGAGAAAGCATTTGAAATCCAGAGATGAGGATCTGTTGGGTCGTACCAACGTATGACTTTGTCTCGTAGGCTCCAACCAGCGAGGACTTTAACGTTGGAGTGTCGAGCTTTGATGGCTGCAACAGAGTCTGGGGTCAATGTTTCTGCCCAATATGGTGAAAATTTGCCGTTTGGGGATTCCCAGATAGGTTTGCATCAATTGCGAAGGCAAGAATGAAGTGGAAATCTATGCCTTTTTTAATTGGGACATGGTCGAACGTTACAGGGGCACCAGTTGCTCCTATGTATTCCATCATCACCTTCCCATCTGAAACATTAATTAAGGATAATCAATTAGTTCATGCCGCGCTTCAAAAATATTCGAATCATACTTTGTTACCGAACATGAGATGACGTTAAAAGACAAGGAAAAGTCGAGCAAACCAGAAGATTGAAGGAATAGGAGTGGAAATGCGAGTGTAATGAAGAGGAACAGGGGATGATGCTGGAACTGGGTCATCTTTGGGATGCTCAAATGAGATTTGTACCACATGGTCCAGAACGTGAGATGTCTTTGGTTTATATATCAGACTAGTGATGTTGACAACATTTGAGGTGAATGGTACAAGAAAAAAAGTCTCGATCTTTGTGCCCTTGCTGTCCAAATGGAATAATTCTGGCGAATGCTAATCTCAGTTATCCTTGGGGTTGGTTGCAAACAAAGCTCTTCGAATGTTATGGGCGGCAGTTTCGTACTATGTACGAGCCTGTCTTTGGATGCATTGTTCTATACGAACTTCGGCTAATTTTTTACAATGTGGTAGGAAAAGACTGGAAATTAAACTTTTTTTTTTTTATAAAATTAAACCATTTTTTTTAATCAAAATTAAACAATTGAGCCAATCTTCCAAGATCGAAACTCAAATCCGGGCCTTGCGGGATGAGAATCTTTTGTAACAACTAAACCAGCTTGGGCCCTTTTCTTTTAGAGAGTGGTCCGTTTTCAGCTTGGTTCCTTTTATTTATTTCTCCCTTCATTTATGTTGTGGAGACCCAAACTTTAAAACTATGAAAGGATAAAAAGGTATTTCAATTATTCATAATTTTAAAGAAGTGTTAGAATTTGATTTGTATTTTTTAAAATTTAAAAATGATAGAATTGTCCCTCTAAGTTTAAAATTAAGAAAATAGAGGAATGGATAATTTCATAAGGTCTAATTAAGGTTTATACAAGTTTAAATAAGGTTTTGACAATTTCTTACAAAAATTTCGCAAGTTGCGAATTAAAATTTATAAAATTGGATAAGAATTTCACAAGTTTAAATAAAGTTTTTATAGTTCTTAAAAAAATTCACAATTTCCACAAAGAATTTCACAAAGTTATAGATTTGAATTTACAAGATATAATAAAGTTTTCATAAGTTCTCAAAATAATTTCATAACTTCCTTAAAGAATTTCACAAATTGCAAATTTTGATTCACATAAGGGTATAGAAAGTTTTAATAAAGGTTTCACAAGTTTAAGTAAGGTTTTCACAAGTTCTTAAAAGAATTTCACAACTTTCTTAAAAAATTTTAAAAGTTGAAAAATTTGATTCACAGGATTTAACAAGGTTTTCATAAGTTCTGACAAAAATTTCACAAGTTTAGGCAAGATTTTTAGAAATTCTTATAAGAATTTCACAGGTTACAAATCAAAATTCACAAGATTTAATAAAGGTTTTACAAGTTTAGATAAAATTTTCACAATTAATTATGTCAAAGTGAAAATTAAACTATGAAGGAGAATTCTGTCATCTCTTTTAATTTTGAAGATGAGGAATTGGGCCCTAATACTTCTTTGACATTATGAATGTTCATAATTTTTTTTTTGACATTTTAAAAGTTTTTGTTAATGAGATTTTCCCTTCATCTTTCTCCGGGCTCTTTGTAAACAAATATTCAAAAAAAAAAAATGTAAGGATTAGAAAATATTAACACTCATGCCTTAATAAGTTAATATAATATAACGATTCTTCTTGCATTTGACACACACACACACATATATATTACAGTATTAGTATCATTATTGTTATTAATAACAATTCCATTGAATTTTATTTTTCCCAGTAGTTATAAATCATCGGTTTTTGGTCTTTACGATTTCAGTTATAACTTAGTTTGATTTAAGTATAGAGACTAAATGACAACTTGTTAAAAATATATAAAATAGTTTAAACCCATTTCAAATCCTTATAAAATTGTAGGGGCTAGAACTTGCGATTTAGAATCACAGAGATCAATATTAAAATTCAATTAAATCTTAAAGACTAACAATAGTATTAACCCATATATTATAATTTTTTTAGGGAAAATGAAAATAAAGGACCTAGAAAAATAATATTTATAATAAAATACCATAAAAATTTGTGTAATTACTTAGAAGGACTGAACATCATAATATAAATTTAAAATTACTAAATTATCTATAATCAAATTATCCTTGTCTTCATAATTAAAAAATAACTAAAATTACCGAGAGGTATAAGGGTTGCTTTTGGTATTTTAGCCATAAATAAATAACAGAAAATGGTGGCCTACCCCTTCATGATTCGTCGTTAGTCTTCTCCTCCCAGGTCCCATCGGCCATCGGGCGAATTTCCGCACTGCATCAGAATTCAGAACGCTCACTCCTGTGCTGCCTCTGCGTGACTCTGTGCATATATGCTAAGAATTGAGTAATATGCAAAATAGAAAGAGCTGATGCTAGAGATCTATAGTTGAGATGGTGAACAGAGGCCCCCACAACTCTAGCAACCATTTGGGGGCTAGACTTCGGCCAAGAACATTACCTATCGGCATTTTCGTGATATACACCGTTTTATTCATTCTTATCTCCTTCTCTGTATTCCTGTATCACCTCAGGAATATCAGCAGAGATGAACCACAGCCTTTGCTTTCTGTAGAATCTCGATCTGGCCAAGTATGACATTCACACCTTTCTTTATTTATTCATTTATCGGGTGCGATTTGAAAAGTGTCTTTTCTATCTTTTGCACTGTTTGGAAGGGATTTTTTCGTTCTGTAATTTTGAAGAAAATTAACTATTGGCTTTGTTTTAGGTGAAGTTAGTGAATGTTTGGAAGGAATTTCTTCGTTGCTGTGTTGATCTGTTCCTTTTTTCCCCCAAATATCATCTGCTATTTTCTGTGGATTTTGGTGATCCTGTTTATAACATGTGGTGGTGTTCGAATTTCATTGGAAACTCAAGCGGGATTTAATAAATTGGTGATGTGCAGTCTTTCGCCAAGGCGCATTATGTACAGGAAAAGGATTTTGCTTAAGCGAGCCTAAGTTCTTGGTTTTTTTATTACCAACCAGTAGTTGACTTATTTGATGACTGTTGCAAATCATGGCTTGTGTGATGAAAAATTATGTTCCATGAGGACATTGCTGATGTACCAATGTGAGCTTAGGCCTTAGGGGCAACTCCCACACTTAAAAAGTTTATGAAGTTAGAGGAAAACTTTTTTATCTTATAATCTGATTAAAGTATAGTTGCTTGGAACTACTGAGTAACTTGAAAAATATTTTTTGGGATAAAATTTTTACTCAGCAATTTTAGATTTTTGTATTAACGAGAAAGGATTTTCTATATTTTGAGGTCGTTATAAAATATTGGAAGATTTTTTAGTCAACTAACAGTTCACTTCCGTTGTTATAGTCAACTCTTGATAACTATTGCGCTCATGTCATTTTTGTTATAAATATAGGTACCAACGCTACAGGTGCGTGATGATCAACTGTGGGATCCTCCTTTTAGTCATGGTCTACATCCGTGTGCCAAGCCAACAGCTAAATATAAAGGTTTTAGATGCTATAACATCTATGTAATAGCTTCTGCATTATTTTTTCTTGTTTCTCTGACGTGCCCTCCCAATGTAGTTTTCTCTTTCTTGTTATCCTAAGCATGCCTATGCTATTATAGTTTAGTGCATGTTAACTTTCTTCCTTCCCCTTAAGTCTGCTTCATTGTGTCAGGTGCCCAAGGTTTTGGTCGTTATCTATCTGTCAAAAGTAATGGTGGACTGAATCAAATGCGAACTGGTGTAAGTTGCCTTCGCTCCTGCAATGTCTTCTAGCCAAATTAATATTCGTATGCCCTAGAATTTTGTGGGGGATGGTTAATTTAAGTGATGATTTGGACATAAATACTGTGCTAGAGTTACTATATGAACTTTTTGGCACCCAAGTCGTATTAGGGGTACTTCTTTTGTTACCAATAATGCAATTTCTCAGATGGATTTTTACTGACATTTTGTGTGGGATGGATAATTTAAGTGATGTCTTTCTTTGGGCTAAAAAGCACCTAAGTCTAAAGCTGAATTTATGTTCTGCATCACATTTTTTATTACTTAAGCACCAATCTTTTTCCTGTAGATAGCAGACATGGTGGCTGTGGCACATGTGATGAATGCAACTCTAGTCATTCCACAACTGGACAAACGGTCGTTCTGGAAAGATTCTAGGTACATCTGGGTATACATCTATTAAATTTCATTGCCATGTGATGTGAACTCCTTATAAGCCCATTGTCTCCTTTCCTAGTAGATTCTTTTTTATTTGAGTTTGTGCACAGTGTTTTTTCAGATATATTTGATGAGCTTCACTTCATAGAATCCCTAAAAGGAGATGTCAGAATTGTCAAGGAACTTCCCAAGAACTTGGAAACTGTCCCCCGGGCCAGGAAACACTTCACATCATGGTCTGGTGTGGCTTACTATGAAGAGATGAAAAGGTTATTGAATGACTATCAGGTACTGAAACTTTCATGGATAAAGTAGATGGAAACTTGGAAAATACTGATTTATTATTAAGCTAGGGAATCAGTTATACCTCTTTGCTATAGAATGGAAAGTGGAAAATCACAAAATAAACCAATCTCTCTGAGCTAAGGTCGATGACACCATGAAGCAACATGAATATGCTGAAAATAACACACAAGGAGCAAATAAATAAAAGACTACTGAACCTGACTTTCAAGAGGCCAGGTCCTCTCCTCACGAAAGCTAGCAGTTTCCATACCCACATTACTGGCCCAGACCCTAAAAGATACTCCCTGCCACAATCACTCTTTCTCTTCAGGAAAAGACAATGAAGTGCCCTCAGCTTGCCCTCCCATGCTGTCCTGGGTCTGGAGTCTCTAATGTGCTTCTTCCTAGTATATACCCTATTTTCCAATAATAGGGTATTTACTACCCTATTATTGGATAATATGGTATCATATATTTCATATCTGTTTTATCAAACAAAAAGAGTCCATATTAGATAATGAGGATTATTAGGTTTGTTGTATACATACAGTGTCAGTACAATCACTTATATCTACACATGCAAAAACTTGATGTAAGATATTTACCGTAATATTCATGTTCAGTGGGTGATTGGGTGTTTCAGTTCATGTCATTGTACCTGGATCCTTATAATTTATCTCATGCCAATGGAGAATGGACCCCATTTCATGGTCTAGCAGTCTGGATAAGTCTTTGAATCAATACTGCAGGTGATACATGTTGCAAAATCAGATTCTCGACTTGCAAACAACGATCTTCCTCTTGATGTCCAGAGGTTGAGATGCCGTGCACTTTATCAGGCACTTCGATTTTCTCCTCCAATTGAGACTTTAGGAAAGGTTGGATTTTCTATTTATTTATTTTTTCCTTTTTTGGGGTGCAGTTTCTAGCATCTTAAACATATAATCTGAACATGGCCATGGGATTTAGTGACCTATTTTAAGTTGTTTTGGTATTGTTTATTGAATGTTATAATATATATATATATATATTCAATAATTCAACCATTTGAGATGATAAACAGTTGTTAGATTGAAGCCTTGAGTTTAAAACTTCCATAATTTTCCATTACATCATACTAGAAAATGAGGCATGCGACCCCAGGGTTATACCCTTCACTGTTAATTCATTTAAGAGGTCTACATGGGGCTTCCTGGTAAATTAGGTTCTGAGCATGCATGACGGTGAAAAAACAGAGGTTGGTGGAGCGGCTGCGATCACGTGGGGGAAGATATATTGCTCTCCATCTGAGATATGAGAAAGATATGTTGTCTTTTACTGGTTGCACTTATGGTCTGACAGATGCAGAATCTGAAGAGCTAAGAATGATGAGGTGAGAATAGAAATGAATACCTGCTGTGTACAAGACATGTATACTTCCGAAGGTCACACATTTAATCAGTGAACGCATCTTTATTTTTATATTCATTTCAATTTTTTATAGAGAGAGCACAAATCATTGGAAGGTGAAAAAGATAAATGCAACAGAACAGAGAACTGGAGGATTTTGTCCCCTGACTCCAAAGGAGGTCGGGATTTTTCTTCTAGCTCTTGGTTTTCCAACATCAACGCAGATATACATTGCAGCTGGGGAGATATATGGTGGTAATACTCATCTTTCGGAGCTCTCAGCCCGCTTCCCTGATCTAATTTTTAAGGTCTGTGAATAGTCTTTATGGGTTAATGAATAGTTAAATGGCCAACAATCTGCTGGTGAGGTATATTGGTGACCTAACTAATAGATTGGACAATGATCGTAGGAATCTCTTGCAACCCCTGAGGAATTGAAAGCATTTAGCAGTCATGCATCTCAGACTGCAGCATTGGATTACATAATCTCTGTGGGGGGCGATGTGTTTGTTCCATCACATTCAGGAAATATGGCAAGAGCTGTCGAGGGACACCGTAGGTTCTTAGGTCACCGCAAGACAATCAACCCAGACAGGTATTGTTTCAAGTAATTATTTTTGTAAGCAAATTGATAATCAGTTTTCTTGACACTGTTAGTAAATTAATACATTCAACCACCTCTAGGCCTTTCTAGTCTTGTTTATGTTTACCTTCTCTTGTCCTTAATATAAGATCCACTTTGTACCAAATTACACTTCAAAGTGGACCTAATATTAAGACCGGAGGTAGTACTTCCTTTTAATCATCATCATTCTATTTCCATGCCTGTTAATTCACGCTGTGCTATTCTATTTCCTATTACTTGCTCAACCATTTATGCTTTATTTGGCTTCTACTGATACAATCAGTTATGTACTGCCTGCCAGCAAAGCTGCAATGTAAATAGACCAATCTTGAAAAGTTTACACACCTATTATCACATTTAGGATTTTACTGATTTTTGTGAGTAAATATTTCTGGAGTTCCTGACGAGCTCAACGATTCAAGAGATAATGCTTATATAATTTAGGGGCTTGATTCTTCTTTGTCAATTTTTCATGGTTTTGTCCACTTAATTTTTAGGAAAGGGCTTGTTGAAATTTTTGATAAGATGGAAACTGGAGAGCTAGAGGAAGGACCGTCACTTTCAAATCTGGTGCAGCGGATGCACAAGAGCAGGTAACGCCAAAAAGAGGGGGGAAACCATGAAGATAGGCAATTTGAAATAGGGAAACTTATGACATGGTCTTCCTTTGTGTTGGTTAAAGTTTTTCCTATAAACCTGCATGTCTTTTCGCCCCTCTTCCTCAATCTGACTTCATTTTGCAAGTTACTGAGATTTAAAGATCTTTCTGATGGCTTATTTTTAATCATGTCTTTAGGCAAGGAGCTCCAAGGAAAAGACATGGTTCCCTGCCTGGTGTTAAAGGACGAGCACGTTTTAGGACTGAAGAGTCCTTTTATGGAAATCCATACCCAGAATGTATATGTGGTTCTAGAAGAAAACGAGTAATAACATGAAGACATATCAGTGTGCCGTTTCAATAAGGAAATTTTGAAGGGTGTTTAATTGTAACCAGAAATTCCTGACTCGCTCGGTTCAATGTCTGAGCTGATAGTTATTTGATCACCGGGGCCTTCAAGCCCTTAATCATAAATACCCGATTTTGCCAAGTTGATCCGGCGAGTATTTCAGCTGTTCTCTCTAGTTTTTTTCTTTTTAAATGTACTTCATGATTCGAAGTTAAAGATGTTTATATTTTTATTAACATTTTCATGATTTGAATTGATTCTGAAGATTTTATAATTAAAAATTTAATTTGGGACGTTAAGATTTACTCCTACTATCTTAAAATTATTCAAAACAATTTTAAAATTTGATAGTTTCAAATAGTTTTGTGACATATATATAATACCACCAATATATAGGATTGGAGGGAGTATAACTTTTTCCATCTGATTAAAACAGTGGTGAATGTCTTAAAAATTGCACAAATCAACAAAAAATGTTCGCAGTATCGGCCCAAAAAAAAAGTCTGCAATGAAGTGCCGGGAACTCTGGGAGATTTGTTATTGTTTTTTCCAATTGGCCAGGACCTTTGGAGAGGATTAACCTAAGTATGAGATGTAATGTATTCCTTTTCGCAGTATCATTCCAATTTCCAAAAACTGAATATGAAATGCAATTCTCTTCCTCGGCATGCTTAAGTAAGCTATTCTGTCTTCAGAAGTTGAAGGAAGCCAGGGGGCCAAAAGCCAAAACAAATGTTTTACACAAAAAAGTTTCTTTGATTTCATTGTTTTGACGGCAAAAACAAGAGGCACACGTTGGACTGGGGGAAACAACAGTCTGAGAGAAAGAAATACAGGTGGAGCCCAGGGAATAAGACCATAAGGACAGTATGAATGCAGAAAGAGCTTACTTTATTTCCTCTCTCGTCGTTTCATCAAGAATAGTAAGAAACAGAAAGAGCTTACTTTATTTCCTCTCTCGTCGTTTCATCAAGAATAGTAAGAAACAGAGGATGATAATTATTGGTTTTAAATATAAGATAAAGTTGACATTTTTTTTAAAGAATTAAGGAAGCTAAATAATTACATGTTGTGTATTCTTATATTATATATTAGTTTATTAGTCAAATTAATTAGTTTAAAAAAAAAAAATAAAAATACTTTAAAGTAATTTAATTAACTTCTTTAATTTCTCAAAAAAAAAAAAGTCAACTATACCTTAAGATAATTAAGATATGAGGGAATATAACGGTATAAGAGAATGCATAACATGTTCATCCAGGAAAGAAAATATTGAATGCGAACAAATTTCTGTAAATTTACAAAGTCTCTATGTAGTATTAGGGAAAAAAAAAACAGAAATTAAACCCTGAAATGAAGGACACTGGGATCTTTGTTACCCGGAAGCATACTCTGAGCTGGGAACTTTGAGAGCCGATTAGCCATACAGATAGCTGCTTCTAAGTATGACACATTCCTTCTCGCTGTTGCTTCTTTATCCAACAAATGAATACAAAAGTTGCAATTAATTGTCTTCTTTTGCTAGATTCCCAAGTTCCTCTGTTTTCAGTCTCTAGCTTCCATTTCTCAAATTGAAGCCGTACAAAGATGGAATCGCTGGCCATAGTCTGCCATAAACTCCATGGTAGTTGGTATGAACTCAAAATCTTCTTGCCTCAAGTGGTAAGGAAAACTAACTCTGGTCCACTCAGGTTTCATTCCAACATACCCCTGTTCATGATATTAATAAAAACTTTTCTTTGCAAACAAATGATTTGCATTATAAAGTTCAAAAATTTTAGTAAGAGTGAGACTTTTTTAACCTCTTCAACTGCTGATCTAATAGCAAGAGAGTTACATTTGTTGATGTTGAGCAGTATGTGACCATAAGGCCCAGCACAAGCACACCCACCTCGACTTTGGATTCCAAACAGGTCATTCAGAAGAGTTGCATCAAAAGCACCATTAAGAGGCTTACATCTATTTTTTCTAGTCTCAGCCCACAGATAAGCTCCCTATCCTTTTCCTTTTTGATATCATTCCCTTCATTGGTGGTTGTATAGATCAGAAATGACAATATAGCTTGCCTCTTGGTGCTCAAGTTTCCCAGAACTTCGATGTTTGGATTTGGGACAAGCCTCTCAAGTGCCCTGTTTATGAACAATTGTTCCCGTTTTTCAATCTCTTCGTAGCCAATGTATTGTTGGACCCAAAACGCCAATGTTGCTCTCACCGTCTGGATTATTTGAGAGGTCCCTCCATTTTCGCTTTCCTCTATGCTCTCCAAATATAATGTATCCTGCATTAATGATCCAGAAGAATTCACCAAGTTTGTGTAATGATCGTATATTTTGACTTTGAATATGCTACTCGTATTAATGAATTCAATGAGCAATACAAAGCTTGACGATCATAAAGTTTCTGGAATAATCATCGAAACAGAAAGTAAACACAGAAAGCGAGAAAGAGAAATAACAGAAAAGGGAATCTGTCAGAGAGAGGAGAGATATCCAATATTTTCCACACCCCTAATGCAACCGCCTGGTCCCTTTTATATTCACTCCTCTTCTATCTCTCTTGGCTTCCAGGGCTTTTTCCTCATTCGTGAACTACGTCTGATCTGGGCTTCCGACTGTTGTGGTTTGGCTTCCCCATATTCTAGGCCCACCTTATCGTGATCCATCACAGTTTGTCAAATTATAATTTCTACGTGGAATAGTTTAGGATTTCCCTGTCAGTGAAATTAGTTGAGTTTCCCACCCATTTGCATTTTACAAAGTTTCAGATTTCCTGGTAATGATTTTCTCACATTTGTGAGTTACCTTTTCATTGAAGCCATTGACGTTGCTCATGATTCCACCTCCACAAGTCGATGGCGGTGAAGATCTCAACCTATAAAGAGCCCTGTTCATCAAGAGTACGCCAGGAGAACCAGGACCACCCAGAAACTTATGTAGACTGAGGAGTACAGCATTATACCCATCACTCTGTCCCGATCTCATGTCAATCTCCATGTATGGCCCACTAAAAAACCAAAATCATTTAAAGTTTTGAACTTTTCAACACACAAAACAGAAGCAGTCCCCCCACCCCACGCGCGCGCGCACCAAAAAAAAAAAAAAACAGAATTTCAAATGCCCTGCTGCGAAATCCAAGCATGCAAAGCCATTGTATTGATGAAGAAGTCCAGCAATTGCTCTCGTATCTGAGTAGATTCCAGTGACATTGCTGCAAGATGAAAAAGATCCCAACATGGGTCGGCCGGTATTTTTATATGCCTCAAGTTTAAGCTTTAGCGAGTCCATACCTGGCAAGCCCTCGTCGTCAAGGCCAATCTCTATTACTTCGGCCAAGCTTTGTCGCCATGAGAGGAGGTTGGAATGGTGTTCGTGAGGTCCAACGAAGACGACTCATCTTTCTTCTGGGCTCATGATTTTCAGAACGGATCGAAGGTACAGTAATGCCCATCACTTCTTGGAGCCTTCTAATGGCTGCGGTGGCGCCGGAGCCATAAAATATGATTGCATCGTCCGGTCCTCCGCCTAAGCATGTATGTCTTGCTGTAATCGTTTGCTTCATGCACCATTTTTGTCGTCCAACCTCCGACACAACTGTCGCACGTGCGAGTGTTGCCTATACACAAACAAAACAGGCTTAAAGATGTTAATCTCGTATAAGCAAAGTTTATATAGTCATGCTGATCATGTTCAATTTCTTATAGAAATATGGGATCAACGTAAAGAATGGGGACAAAAAGAAAAAATTTATTAACTCATCTTTAGACTTAATTAACTTTTAGAAAAAGATTAAAAAAGTTATGTAAATTATCTTAAAGTATTTATATTTATTTTTCTTATATAAATTATTTGTATGATTTATAAAAAGATTGATATTCTAATAATACAAAATATATGTTATGATTAACGGACTTTTTTTTTTTTTAATCTCCCAATTGTAAAGACTAGAGTCAAAAGTTGTTAAAAATACAGAATTTTGGGTAATCGAATTCTTAACAAATTGCGCTAAACAGGGCACGATTACAATAATGAGGTGATAAATCTACGTACCATATAAGGGAAGGAGACGATGGATGATGAAATTTTCACTGTGGTGAAGGCTGCGACCTGAAGCAGTATGATCAGAATAGATAATTCGTCGCCTTCCAAAAGGAGAATCAAACTCTGCATCATCGTCACCGATGATCTGAGATCGAAGCCATGCAAGTTTTACGTCCACAGAACTATTAAGAAGAGGCAGACCCACCATCTCTACCAACTTCTTAAATGACTGAATGATTGAAAAAATCATATGTTTGTGATAAAAGGCACTGGCAGTATCATCATTATTGTTCCCACTCTCAATTGTGGATGGCTCTCGTCTCGATCAGTATATGATTCTCTGCCAAAAAATTCCGCTCAAAATCCATCACCCACATGATGGGGTATAAAAAATTCCTTATGAAATGAAACATACGTGCAAGATGATGAACATGGCCGATGAGGATGACTCAACTTTTAAGAGGAGGCACTAAAATTCAGCGGGATTCATATTATTATGGGCACGAGGTGTTTCTATGCTTTAAAATAGTGTGAATATGTTTCAATTCAGGGAGTCCCCTCTCCCAGTCTCGTTTTAGCTAGGGGCAACATTTGACACGGTGGTGCAAACGTTTGAGTCTAAAATCCCCTTCTTTGTTTTTGGTTGTTTACTGTTGGGTTTTAGACTCCCTTCTTGTGGAGAAAAATGTCTAAATTAAATCCTATTTTATAGAGAGGAAGAAAAAGAGTGAGAGAAAGGGGAAAAAATTCTGATTAATTGTTTGTGAGAAAGAATATTCTCTCAAAGTTTCTTAATTTGAAATTGTGTCTCACTTATTTAATTAGAGATGACATACTAGGTTTTTGGGGTCGGAGAGGTTGAACTGTACAGATATGTAAGAGAAAAGAAGAAAGAAAGTAAAAAATGCAATTTCACATGTTAGTATCAGTAAATTAGCGTTTACACACTCATTAATCTGTTAGATCAAACTGAAATATGGCCTACAAATTTATAACATATGGTTCATTATTTTCAACTGGAGGATTGTCATTTGGAGGCTTGATGATGCGAGAGAAATGTGTTTGTGGTCAAGAATATGTTTTTAGTATTTTCAGCTGTTTTGTTCTCTTTTGTAAATTTGTAACTTTAGTTATTCAGTTGGGTACTTGGGTGGTTACCGCACGTATTTATACATCTGGCCGGGTGAGACTCTCTTTTACTATATTAGGGAATTATAAATTCATTGGTCTGGATCCACCATTTTTAAGGTTTTTCACGTTAATATTTGTAATTTCTCTTATGCCATTTAATATATATATATATATATATATGTGTGTGTGTGTGTGTGTGTGTGTGTTTGTTTGTTTGTTTGTTTATTTATAGACTCTTAACAACAGGAATGATTAATATCCACTACGTCTTTTCCTAACATTAACCACACCACACCAGATTTCTGGCACTGGAAGGCAAACATGAGGGAGTTCATCGCACGAAAGCGAGAAGAATTTAATTAAATGATTAGTATTAATGTTAGGACATTTATTCTGAAATAGTCGTAAGAGCAGTTTATTTTTCTTTATCTTTTTTCCCGTTTGACCATGTTTTGGCAACATCCCAGGTTGTAATTCTTTTATGCTTTTTGTGAGTCCTCACCTTTATATATGTATTAAAAAAATAAAGAAAATAAATCATCATTCTAGTAGAAAGATACATTAAGAAATTACATTATTGATTAGGATTATTCTATCAGATTCTAAATTTCTTAAATTGACAAAGAATATAAAAGAATACCACCAGCATAGAGTTAATTTAAAACCCCATAAGATCTCTTTGAACTTGGAGTTGGAGTGTTGGAGAAAATACTTCTATTGAGAGGGTACCAGATGTAATATAAAGGGGAAAAAAACAAGAATATATAAGAATAGCTCATGCAAAAACTAGGCGCTAAACCCATCCATTTGACCCGCCTGTTTTATTTTATTCATCACTTTTTTCTGGACGGATTGGCCTACAGATTTTTTTTTTTTTTTTTTAGAGAAAAAGTTTTGGAGGAGTTCAATATCAGTTTCCCATTAAGGTCAGAGCACGACCCCGGGCTCTTTAAGCACTTAATGAGAACTTATAAGATCGCTTACCGAAATTGTTCTTGTGGCAATTTTGTATTGAAAGTTATTACCTAAAGATAATTTTATTGTTGAGGAATGAATAACCCTGTGAATAAGATATTTTATTAGGTATAAGTCTACATTTTGCTCCGAAGTTGTCACTGCCAATTTTGTATTGAAAGTTGTTAACTAAAGATAATTTTATCGTAAAAGTTTGTTGAATGACAATTTTGTTTTGAAAATATTAAAAATAGAGTAATTTTTATCCAATCATATCATATAAATTGCTCTATCTTAACTATATAAAAGTAGAGCAGCAAGCATCTATCTGACTGACACATCAACAAAGTAACAATTTTAAAATATTAAGATAAAAATAAAATAAAAAACAAAGCGGTTATGAAATATGGATAATAGATTAGGTAGTTACACAAAATTTTGTTAATTAATAATAGAAAGGAAGACGGTTATGAAATACTTAAAATGAGGAAGATGGATAATGAAAAAGATAGTTATATAATATTTTAAAATTGTTTTATAAAAGTAGTTCTATTATTTTATCAATTAACAATGGGGATTAATAAAATAAAAAACAAAGCGGTTATGAAAGAAGAATAATGGAGAAGGTGGTTACATAATATTTTATAAATTAATAATAAAAAACAAGGCGTTTATGAAAGATGGAAGATGAGAAAGATGGATAATGAAGAAAATAGTTATATAATATTTGAAGATTACGTTACGAAAGTATTTCTATTATTTTATCAATTAATAATGGTGATTATATGTACAAAATATTTAGTAAATATTCAATTTAATATTTTGATTATTCCTTTAGAAATCTAAATAAAAAATAAAAGCAAAGTGGTCATTGAAGAGGGATAATAAAAAAAATATTTATATAGTATTTTGTATACTAATAATAGGGATGGTAGATGTAAAATATTTAGTAAATATTTATTTTATTATTCCCTTAAAAATATAAATAATTTTTTATATAAACATATTAATAAATATCTACCCGGCCTTAGTTTTTTATAATTTTAGAACAAAATTGTCCCAAGAAACTTCCGGGCAAAATTAACTCATGACCCTAATTCATATTGCCCTTGTTCCATCCTTCCCTGTCGTGTCACCAAGTGAGCAAACACGAACAGTTTAAACGCCTATTGAACTCTTGGTTTGATGGTGAAAGTATTCTACCTTCGTCGCTTGAACCGTGAGTTCGAACAAGGCAACTTCACATGCAACAACAACACGAGCATTTGAAACTTTTCGAAATGGTATGTCTCACACAAGTTCCTTCTACTTGTCTTACCTGCTTCGAAGCTACCTCCCTCACTCGGCTGTCTCGCAAGCTAAACAATGCCATGCCCAGGTCCTGCTCCAAGGCTTACTTACCAACGCCACTCTTCAAACGGATCTCTTGTTGGTGTACTCTAGATGCGGGCTTCTCCGCCATGCACGCCAGGTGTTCGATGGAATGCTCCACAAAAATATGCATTCTTGGAACATCATGATCGCTTCGCAGGTCGAGAATTCTCTGTATTATGATGCTATAGCTGTTTTCTGTAAATTTCAGCGTATGGGTCTTCGGCCTGATCATTATACTTTGCCTCCGCTGTTTAAGGCTTCTATTGGAGTGGGCGATACTTCTCTTGGTAAGACATGTCATGCTTTGGTTATAAAGCTTGGATATGAGGAATATGTTGTTGTTGGAAGTTGTCTGCTGGAATCTTATGCCGAATCCGGGGCTATGAGTGAAGCAAGGTGTGTGTTTTCTGATATGTCGTTTAAGGACTCTGCAGCGTGGAATTTGATGATTTCAAGATTTGCAAGGACTGGCTTTTACATGGATGCTTTGAATTGTTTGAGGGGAATGATTTTGAATAAAGTTAAGATTGATTCCATGACATTTCCCTGCGTTTTAAATTCCTGCGGAAGGGAAGGGGACTTGATGAAAGGGAAAGAAGTGCATGGTCAAATCGTTAAAGGTTCCATGTTTAGTGCAGATGCTGCCATTGGGAATGCATTAATTGATATGTATGGCAAGTGTGGATGCCTGAATTATGCAGAAAAGGTTTTCAAGAGCATGACTGATGTAAATTTGGTCACTTGGACTACCATGATATCTTGTCATGGGATGCATGGAAAGGGAGAGGAATCTTTACATCTGTTCAAGAAAATGATAGATATAGGGTTCACCCCAAATCCTGTAACACTCACAGCAATATTAGCTAGTTGTAGCCATTCGGGTTTGGTCGATCAAGGCATGCAAATTTTCAACTCAATGCATTCAGAATACGGATTTGAGCCAAGTGTAGAGCACTATGCTTGCATAGTGGATCTTTTGGGACGCTGTGGATATCTGGTGGAAGCACTTCAGATAGTGGAAACTATGAAATCATCAGCCACAAGAAGTATTTGGGGTGCCTTGCTTGCTGGTTGCATAATGCACCAGAATGTTAAAATTGGAGAAATTGCGGCTGATCACCTTTTTAAAATAGAACCAAATAATGCTAGCAACTACATAGCATTGTGTAGTATATATGAGACTCACGGTATGCTTGATGACGTTTCAAGTGTTAGAGCGAAGTTGAGGGACTTGGATTTAGCTAAAGCTCCTGGTTATAGCGGGATAAACATTGCTGGTAGATTTCACAAATTCTACCAAGGGGACCTTTCCCTTCCACTAGAACACATTATTCACGAAATATCTTTTCAAATTAGTAAGCCTGAAATGACTGATGATTGTGAGCAGTGTGATTGACGCTTGGCTCTGTTCATAGCCAAATATTCTTCATCTTTTCATCTGGTTGGGTTTTCACTGTGTTTTGAGAAGCATAGAGATCGTCAAAGGAAACAAAGGCCAAAAGGTTATAGCAGTTGATTAGTGACCTGAGAGGGGTGATGGTGGTAGTGGTTATAGACTAGCCCTGAACAGCCTTGTCAAGATGAAGTTACTACCACATGTTTTGCAGGAGTCCACCATGACACCACTTTTAATGTTTTCACATTATTCCCAATTTGTATCATAACTCCAGCAATTTCATGTCTGTAAAGCACAAATTATGGAAATTCAGTGCAGGGCAAAAATCCACGGTGTCCTGATAATTAAAGTTTCATCTTCATTAGCAAAGCTCAGTCCAGCACTGACTACAGCCCTTACACAAAAATGCATAAAATTCATCTATGCTCGTTTGTATTGACGTTTCTTGCGTAATCGGATTTTTTGTTCGTTTTTTCGGTCAATAATTGGACAGTTCAAAGAGGAAGAGTCGAGGGGGGAAAATGTGGTCACTAAAATATTTATTAATTATTGATAAGGGTTTTTTATTTGAACTTCAAGAGATTCATATGCTAAATGTCGGTCTTCCAAATATGGGATCCGTGATAGACCTGGTATGGATGTTTTAACTATGTAACTTAGTCTTCTGTTATCTTTAATTAAAGAAATTCAAAAAGTTAACACTTAACAGCTCTAATATTGGCACCTTTTGCATTACAAATACTAATCCCTTTGTTCAATTGTAGAATCGCCTGACTGAGAAAGTACAAGTATATTTTCAATATATTGACACCGAATGCCAATAACCTCAGCCATATTAGAATTGCACGTCTGGCTAAAAAGTCCTGAGACACACACGCACACACACATTCAGGGAACTAGTTTTAATCATCATTGTAATGATGAACACCAAGAGCTCACTTATTTTTGAAAGAAGTAAAAGTAAAAAAAATCACTTTGAACAATTTAAATTACGTCTTGAATATCTACAAGAGGAATACTTAAGTACTCTCAAAGTACCGGCTCATCTATACTAAAACCAATGAGAATGCTCCTATCCAAATAATTTTAAACTTAGACTATTTTTCATTATTTTATTGTTTGGGAAAATTAATCTTCTATCCCTTCAATTTTTTAATTCTTTAGTGCACATCATCATTGAGCCAAGCACTGAAATAGAGGAATTCATTTCTATATTGTACCGAAGGTTAGAATTGACTAAAATTCAGAAACAAGTTTCATGCGATGAGCAGCATCTTCTTTAGCTCAAAGGCATCTAATTGTTCTTTCCCAAGTCCATATGTCAAACAGAAGGGTCAGGACAGCACGAGAAAAGCAATTGCGAGTGATTATTTCGTATTGACATTTTCCTTCTCTTTTCTGTTTACTGTCTAGAGTCAAGAACAAAGCCGTGGGTCATGACATGCAGACAAGAAATTACATTCCAGTCTTAGATTCCGTTATGTGTGATGAATTGAACAAATAATCAAAAGAATAACTTCCTGTTACGTTTGAGAATCTGATAGGCTTAGGTATTTCAGAATAGCCCTGCAGAAGACAGAGGTAAACAATCACTAAATCAGAGATGACTCCTGTTAAATGGTGTTAGATTAGGTTGAGATCTGGTTCAAATTGGGATTGTTCCATGTATGCTTCTAAATACAATGTTGACAAAGCTTGTCTCGCTAATCTGCATTCAAGGATTAAAATTGTGAGAAGAAATTCTACTCTATAAATGATAAGAGCATTCTAACATAAGACAGCTGTTTACTGTAGGTCAAAATAACACAAATAGAATGATGGTGATAATATGCATCAAGATATTACTGGGAACAAGTACGTGATTTAGCAGCTACCTTAGCTAAATCTATCTCTTTCTCTTGGTCCTTTTTAGGAACATAAACAAATATGTTTTTGCTAATAAGAAAGTGTGTAACATTTGGGTTATTGTCATGGACTCAAGCTCTTGTCTTCTCCCTTTATTTATTCCACAGTCATGCCATATACTCCCACAGAGAAAGAGAGGGACCAGAAAGAAACTGAATTTAATTTAACTCACCGTCTAGTTCAGTTTGATGAATAGCTTATTATGAGTAAACAGTTGGGAGAGGAGAATTTCATTCCACATATCAGGCACTCCAGGTAGGCACCAGTGGCTACAATCAGCGAACAATGGGTGGTCACTCCAGTTACCAACATGTGCATCACTCCGGAAAGCCGACATAAACGTAACATGAAGAACATTTATGGGAACTGTGACATTCTTTACCACTTCCATAACTATGTCTGAAAACAAGTTCTGGTCCCTCCCATCAGTTTCAAAAGTGGGATACTGGGTCACATTGCAAGTCCTACGGGTTTCATCACTGATTCAGACAAGAAAACTAGATCAGTGAAGTTGGAGAGCAGGTTTTAACCATCAAAGATTGAATCCTGTGAGACAAATCATAATGACGTGCATGAATAGAAAGTTTGATCAATCTGAGCAACAATGCCGCATATAATGGCAGTGGAAAAGTGGAAGAGGTCAAAACAGAGCATCATGTTTATAATAATGTCAGGATACCTCCAGTGAGATGGCTCAAAAGTCCTGAAGAAGACACGTGTTCTGCTTATGTTGATATTTTTATCGACCCATGATGACCAAGTGTCAAGTGCCAGTCTGAAGGCAGCAGGAATTGACATTCCAAGTTTCAGAGAGCTTCCAACCTGGAAATAACAACCCCTGTTGAATATAGATGAAAACCATTTTACTCACCTATGCACAATACAAATTCAGAAACCACACTGATTCCAGCAACTAAAACTTACAAGTCATGCATCTTATACAGAAATTGAGAATTCCACTAAATAAATGTCCACCTTCCTATTGCAGTAGTACCGGTAAGTATTTCCCCCCCTTAGTTTTTGTTTTCAACAAGGCTGACTATTAAATATATCAAGGATGAAAATTATGTCCCAATCCTTCATTTTCCAGTAATAACTTTTATAAATCTTCATACCTTTTTAGGGCAGCAAAATCATGCATGTGAATGAAGAAGCTAAAAGGTTCAATGATTACTATTATGAGCCATTAAGTAATTTGATTTGAAACTTCCTCTATTGATCAACAGATAGTATAACTACTGCTAGAAGCATGGCAATATATAACACTTAGAATCAATTGTAGCATATATGTCCTTGACAACACAAATGAGTGGCAATCAATCATCACTATGAACATCAATGATGAATGAACATATACAAAATCCATCATGAATAAAGAACAATTAGGTTCATTCCAACTTACGTCTCAAAAAGCTTAGATGGAACCCACCAATGGCCCGTGTTGAAGATCAGAACATCAGAATCTATCCACTGATCACTAATATCATCTATCATGTCCAATTTCAGTGTTGATTTGATCATCCCCGGTGCATGTTCAGGCCCGGGACCTTGTTGCACCAGGAAAACAGAGCGAAAGAATTCAACTGTGAAATTGAAGGAACTGAACCGAACTCCTAAAAATCTGATACGCTTTGTTATATTGTTTTGATTGACTTCATAAACGCTCTTTTTATCGTCCACTCCAGCCATCAACATGCAAATCAGTGATTCCCACTGTGTTCTACTCATTGAATCGCCAACAAAAACAATTCGTTTACTTCGAAGCTTCTCCAAGATACTACGGACGTTAAACAATGGAACATCACAATTCTTTGGTTTCCACCTCCAATGAAGATAATCATCGTCGCTCCGTCCATTAGCTAAGCAATTGAATCCTTGTTCTACGAAAGGACATTCTGAGGAATTGTACAAAGGATAAGCTGGAACAAGGAACCGGACCCAGTTTCCGATCAAAACGTCACAATTTCCTGGCGATCCTTCATGATTAAAGAGCCCCTGCCTTTGAAAAAATGTTTGGCTAAGGCTAGGAAGGACGTGAATGTATCCACCGCCTATGGCTCCAAAGAATGAAAAAACAAATCCAACAATCACAATCACTTGAAAACGCCGCGAGACCCATCTGAATCGATTTACAACTTTGGGGCTATTAATCATAGCCCTACGATTGGGCGATGCGGTCTTATTGAATGAAATACTCCTTTCTAAGGCATTCATTGTCTCAATTTTCAATCATTCGTAGTTTTCCAGTGCAGATATACTGAAGAAGTCTGAAGCACCCCACACAATCAACCCGGAAAAAAAAAAAGCATCATCGCAAGCACAGGTATTTAATTAGTCCTAATCAGCTTTGAGAAATCATCATGTAATATATAATGCAATGCAAATCCAAAGCAAGAGCTAAGAAGCTCAAGCTCTGAACTTATGGGATTGTAGAAGATCCAAATGGAAAATATTTGATCCTAGAGATCCCAGATGCATGGAATAACTAATGAACTCTAAAAATAGCAGGCACCGCATAAATCAGAGAGAGAGAGGGTGGGACTTGGACGAGCCAGATATTGTGAACATGTACAGTCAATCACTCAATCTTCTATAGAAATCTCAGAGAAGGGAAGAGCTCTAGGAAATTCGTACAGTCAGGATCAATTTGGAAGGGAGAGAACTTGGGAAATCGGTGGCGGTTTGCACGTTGAAGTAGAAACTAGGAAGTAGTGCAACGGAAGAACAAAAAATTTCAAATTTTTCGGAGTTATTATATATGTGGCTCAGATACATGGGGCCATGACCCTGGCCCAGTGAAAAAAAAGGCCGCATTTTTTTTTTTCAGACAATATAGTTTGTACCCATTGATGTAGTTTTCGGTTTTTAAATACACTTCTACTGGAGATAATTATATTTAAGACACTAAATATGTATACATCTCCTATCAGATCCACTGATATAATATAGTTGACAAAGTATTAAAGGCAATTAGAAAATCACCCATGGAGATTTTTCTTTTAAAAAAATGACAATGTGTTTTACAAAGTCAATCCTCATGTGCTAATTAACTGGCCACTCGGCATGATTATGATATAGTGCATATTTAGATTAGCTTATAGATAATAACTTTTATAATTTATGAGATAAGTATGTGAGAAAATTTTTATCTCACCTCACATAAAATAACTTCTAAAACGATGGTTTTATGATTTGCCAAACATGTAGGCCTTTTTATTTTAGTTTTTAAGAAGTGCTTTATATCGTTTAAAGTAAATATGTGAAATAAATTTTGTTTCGATTTACAAAAAGTGCGTCTAACATCACGTCTAACATCACGAGATATATATATATATATATATATATATATATATATATATATATATATATATATATATATATATATAAGTTATTAGTGGATTTTGCAGAAGATTTCAATATAATTTTAATCTCAATAGTGCCTATTTTGGAATTAAATCATGTTTTGTATGATTGGCCCCTAATCTAAAGTACGATTTTTCTTATATCATGATTTTTTTTAAAAAAAAAAAAGCTACAAAATTGGATGGGCATATATTATTTTTATATGTCTCTATTAAATGTATGAACTGATGACATGCTATAAATGCTATCTTTTTTATTAATAAAGTTAATAAATAAACTGGAGATTAAATAATGGTAGAAATGAAGGAAAAAAAGGTTTAAAATGTGAATTAGTTTAGCGAGTTAAAGTGATGATGACCGAGAATTAGGTAATTTTGTTCTATAAATAAAATAGAATATGATCACAATCTCCATCATCTTCATCATCAATGTCCTTAAGATTTGTGTTAATCCTTGTTCCAGGCGGCTTTGGAAAATAGCATTTTTCCAAAGCATTCATGGCCTTAAGTAATATATATACATGTAAGGTGGATTAATTAATCAATCAATGTCACCGCATACGTAAATTAGATGAGACCTTGACTATGAATTTTCATTCAAAATATTCCATTTTGGTTATTTGATTTGGGGATTGACACCAATGTTCAATGATCTTATCTTGTTTAGATTCGTCATTATATATATCTAGGATAAAGATTTATCTTTATATTGATAATCTAAATGACATCAACAATAATCAACGTGCCCCAATGAAAATTAAATTAAAGCGAGATATAAATGAAATAATTAGGCTTATGCCTGAATTTTTCCAATTGTTCTATAAAGCTTATAGTATGGAAAACCTTCCAAATATGGAAAATAGATCACTATGGATTGGAATTTACTAAATGATACTCTCTTTGGTCCTTATTATAAGGCACTAACCACTATTTATCACAAATCAAGAAATGAAAGTTAAGTCATTAAATTGGTTCAGAAATAATAATATTTCCAATTTTACCCCTACTTTAATTATGTGAATTTAAAGAGTTAGTTAAAAATGAGGGTATAATTGGAAAATAGTAATAAATGAGTTGGTTAAAAGTAGTTGGTACCTTATAATAAGGACTAAAATATTTTGGTAGTTAATGCCTTATAATAAGGACCAAAGGGAGTACCTTAATATGATCAATTTAGAAAGGTCTTGCAAACCAGGAATCTATTTTCACACATTAATATAATTCCTCTATCAGATTGGAATTTGGATCACACTCTTCTTAATCATATTAAGATGTGAACGTCTGTGCTTGCCAGGTAAATAAAAATCTTTTTAATCCTTAATATAAAACATATTTAAAGAATTAATATTGATCTTAAATATAAGACAAATGTAGTTTTAATATTTGCCAATATTTTTTTAATTTCCTCTATTGATATTCTTTCAATAACAATTAAAGATGAGAGAAAATCGGAGAATCAATAAAGGTGAATAAGGTGTTTTAAAAAATATATATTATATTAATTAACTAAATTATTTTCCTTAATCTAATCAAATAATCAAATTAGGTAAATATATCATATATTAAAGACTGAAAGAGTATATCGATAATGCTGATGAAGAGTATACATAGAAGGGGTCTATATATGATAGATCAAACGAAAATTGCGAAGAAACATTTGTACACACACCACCTTGTACAATTGCGAAGAAACACTAAGTTCCCCAAAAATAAAGTTATACCTACATATGCCTGCGCGTTGTAGTCGATTTTTTGTAGATATATGGTTTTTGAAAACATACTTTAGAATACACTCAAAATGCCCTATATATGTCATACCGATCATAATTACTGATATCATAGATACATAGAAACAGATATATCGAGTCAGAAACTACACACACACATGCAGCAGGATCATGATATATGTTATTTAAATATATCAAGTCAGAGAGTTAGCAGATGAATCTGTAATCTATATACTGCAGGAATATATATAGCAGTAATATATAATTAATATTCACTGATCATTAACCCATGCGCAATAGCTAGCTACTAGGTATAGTTTGAATTGGAATCAGTTATCCATCACTACGTACTGTCATACTATCCAATCGTTAAATTATAAATGCTCCTAGCTAATTAATTAAATTGATTAAGTAGTTTATTATTTGCAACTTTAATATAGGAACTACTTTTCTTATATAAATTCACAAACAAATTCAAACTGAATCCCGAACATATAGCAATAAAGTTCACTTGCATGATATCCAACCTCAGCAATAAGAGAGTGTGCGTGCGCGTGCGTTGTGTTAATTCCCTTTATGCCACTCTGAAATTCATGTACAAGTATTATTAATTGTCATTAAAGCACTGCCATGCATTATTGAGGATATATATTTGAGTAATCCACAAATACACACAACGGTTATATATATATATATATATATATATATATATATGCGCGCACACACACATATATATGTATATGTGTGTGTGTATACATTTATATATATGTATCTCCATATACATAGGAGCTTTAACTTTTCCTTCAGTTAGCTTTTCTGCACAGACATTTGTAACTGTAACAATAGCATGAGGGATTTCTTCAGCTTTAAGTTACTTTTGTCAAATTACAGACTAGTTTTCACTTTGGCCCCTTTAGGGCTTTCTTCCGCAGCATTGCAACAAATTATAATAAATAACACTCAAATCAAAAGCATATATATTCTAGTTCATTTAAAAAACACAGTCACGATCTTAATTACATTTGTAATCTTTGTTTTGAGCCCAGTACACTGGCTTGCTCACACACATATATATCCTGCACACAAGCCAACAAGAGCAGAGAGAGAGAGAGAGAGATGATCACATACACATCAATTATATCTATTCATCAATAGCTTCTGATCACGTCATGAAGTTTATAATTTTTTCCCTGAGAGGGAGATCGGCCAAACAGACTTTCTGGCAAACTTCCAAGACACACAAAATAATTCCAATCTTATGTCGTATATATATATCACTTCACGTAATCGATGCAAGCCATGCCATTATGATTCTTTCTACGCTACGAGTCCCATCAAACTTGATCAATCCCCTTTTCCATATTATTATTAATCCACCTCCTTTCAGCTAGAGTCCAATTTATTTTTTCTTCTCCTTAAACACACACACACACAAGTTAAACCATCATCACACATAATTAAATATGCACACAACCCAGGACATATACATAATAATTAGCCAATAATTACCTCATGATCACTCATGATTATAGCCCGAGCCGAGTCCTAGTCTGACCGGCATGCCCATGGCAGCAGCAGCGGAGGAGGTGGAGGTGGGGCAGTGTAGTAAAGACGACTGTGGTGCAAAAGGCCAATGATCACTATGGATATTAGTACTAACCGTGCTGATAACACCCATATTGGCAAGAGTATTGTTATTAGTGATGCATTGTTGTTGTTGTGGTGGTGGTGGAGGTTGAGATCGAAGAAGCCTAATTTGTCGCTTTAAGAACTTGACATAGCGAATGGCTTCATCAAGCATGGAGGCAGTGTCCATCTTGGTGCCACCAGGGACAAGTCTTTGGAGGATTCGGATCTTCTCGCTGATCCTCTCTCGCCGGTGTCTGGCGGCGACGCTTTGTGGATCGTCGCTGATTCTGACATTTCGTCTCTTTGGCTTTCGGATGGTGGCCGGGTCTATGTCCACCGGTTGCATAGCCGCGATCTTGTACAGCATCTCCTTCACAGCTCCCAGCTCTTCTTCTTCTCCTTCTCCCTCTCCTTCTCCGTCTTCTTCTTCTTCCAAAACGATGTTGTTTAGAAACCCTGAAGGGGGTATTGTGGTGGAGGAAGAAGAAGAAGAGGGTATGATGATCTGATGAGGGTAATTATGGTAATTAGGCCAAGAGGAACACATAGGGATTTGATGATGAAGATGATGGAGATTGTGATCCATTTCCATATTGTTCAGATTATTCCAAATGGTAGTGTTGTTAACGCTTGTGAACATTGTAGGGTTTTGGTTGATATCCATGAGAGAGATGAGATATTGGAGATTGAATCTGGATTTTGTTTGTGAGAGGAAGAAACAACACACCACTAACTCTAGTTATATGTATATATATTAATGTCGAAAAAGGGTGATGAAGAAGAGGAAAAAGGGGTGGCTATGAAGACTTGAGGGTTTCTCCTTCTGAATCACATAATCTTTGGGTTTGATGGTTCAAAAGAAAAGCTATAGCCAACTAGATATCTAGCTGACCAAAAGGGCCCGGCAGAGGAAAAAGAGAGTGATACAAGAGACTGAAGAGCATTTAGATTCTGAGAAGGGGTTGGTTTTTACTGAAAGGAGAGCTAGCTAGAGTAACTGCAAAAAGTATAATATAGATTCTAATCAATGAACTAAAAGAAAAGGGTGTATATATAGCAAAGGGATTATATTGAATGAATATGGGTTAGGTTTCAATATTTTTTACCTAGCTGCTGGGTCTGCAAAGAATATGTAAATGATGGATAAAGCTAGGGTTAAGGCAAAAGTAGTCTATCTAGGTACGTGGTGTAAGAGAATTGCACCAATGGGGGGAGTTAGTCATTATATTGATGATTCATATTAATTTCACTCTCTCACTCTCTCTATAACTTGTTTTTTTCTGGGCACTGAAATCATTGGACTGCTTCTGTGTTAATGCAACCTCTCTCTCCTGCTGTCATTCCCTGCCATTAATTCATTACTCTTTCACACTCTTTTTTTTTTATTTGCCACTTTCGTGATTTTGTTATGTCTGATTAAGAATTAATCATTCCATGGTTATCTCTTGTATAATTACCTCCAACCTATATCCTCAATAAGTAGCTAAGTATCCAGTTATATAAGAGGTGATATAATCCACTCCTTAATTGTTTTCACAACTTTCCTCTTTAAAAGCTATCTAGCTAGTCAATGGCAATTTATGTGCTTGCAGAAAAGTAATATCATATTCAGCTAGTAATTAATGCTTGGAGTAGGATTAGTTAATATTAAAAATTGGTAATTATATCCAAAAGAAAACTTTTGCTTGGGAAAAAATGTGTTTACATTTGCACTTCAACAGAAACTTCTATGATTCAGTGTAAGATATACAACAGTACAATAATATATCTGTGTGTGATGAGTGTATAATGGTAGCTATAAGTATCTTGGAGAAGCACTCAGTGAGTTGTAAGATTTGTTTTGATCAACTTCGAGGAGCTCTCAAGACTCAATTTAATTATACACAACCTTTTGTCAAAACAAAATAATATGCATTCATTATTAGTATGATCATGTTACATAGAAAGAAAAAATGCTTGTAAGTAATACACAAATCGTGTTTTTCCCCAAGGAAGAGTCCTTTCATCAATGATGTTAGTTGATACTTATCGAGTTTCGTAGGTAAATCATGAGACTGTAATTATTTAAAAATTTTGTTGTTTTTGGGATAATACTGAAAAAACGGAGATACTATAGATAATACATATACAATAACATTTCATAAGTAAATTAATTTGGTTTGTGTGTGTGTGTGTTGGGGGGGTTGAATATTGCGCTGATATATATAATCAACGAATCCAAAAGATTGATTCATATTGAAGCCGCATATAATTGAAAAAAATGGAAGGGGAAAAAAAAAAGAAAAAAAGAAGAAGAAGCCTCGAGGTGTCTGAAGAATTTTCAATATACACATTGAATTAAAGAGAACTGCAAATATATTGAATTCTTCAACGAATCCAAAAGATCCCGAGGAGCACCGGTCCGAAGCTGTGGAAAGATTAAATTGTAAACATTCCGGCCGGCAAAACTCAGAATCTAATTTTCAGATTCCAGAATAGTATTCCATTCCCACGACACACGCAAACACTATTTGGGTACGTACGTAACATAAAAGAATTGTTTTAAAACATTGCTGATGGATTGTTGATTTAAGATTACAATCATGGATTAAAAACAAATCGCATGGATTTTGGGTTTGGGCCATTATTCTAGCTATAAGTCTTCAAGATGGACCAGCTTTATTTTGAATATAAGAATAAATAAATCACACACATACATATGCTATATCTCTGTTCAACGTTGATGTTAACCTCTCTTACTATTTAAGTAAATGATTGAACAGGTTTGGCCATCGATCTATATATATCTCCCTTTTACTTGTGCTGATGGAACTAGCTAACTACGGTATGTACTAAAACATCTGATTTAATTGCAAAGACATGATTAACAAAGTCATAATCACAACTTGGCAGCATCTGGGCTAGCGTCATATATGTTCGTACTTGGAATGCCATAATTAAATTCCCAAAATTAATTTAAGACCGTTTGAAACATCAATAATATCACCACCGATGATGATGAGCAAATTGTATTTAATATGAATTAAAATTAGGCTAACCACCACGACCATGTATTTAAGTTGGTGCCGTGCAGTTGAATTTTTTTTTTTTTTGATAAGAGAAAAGGTTTTGGAAGAGTTCGATACCAGTTCCCTACCAAGTCAGGACACGGCCCCGGGCGCTATACGCACCTATTGGGACTTACGAGATCGTCTACTAAATGAGTCCTAGCGACAGCAGAGGGGATCGAATCCACGACTCAAAGACTTAGTCCTGAATAGAGCCCGAAATTAAAAAGAGGAAGCCGGTTATCCATCGGTTATCCATTTTCCATATTTGGAAGGTTTTCCATAGCAAAAGCATTATGGAACAATTGGAAAACTTCAGGCAGGCATAAGCCTAATTATTTCATTTATATCTCGCTTTAATTTAATTTTCATTGGGGCACGTTGATTATTGTTGATGTCATTTAGATTATCAATGATATAGTGACGAATCTAAACAAGATAAGATCATTGAACATTGGTGTCAATCCCCAAATCAAATAACCAAAATGGAATATTTTGAATGAAAATTCATAGTCAAGGTCTCATCTAATTTACGTATGCGGTGACATTGATTGATTAATTAATCCACCTTACATGTGTATATATTACTTCAGGCCATGAGTGCTTTGGGAAAATGGTATAGCTATTTTCCAAAGCCGCCTGGAACAAGGATTAACACAAGTCTTAAGTGCCTGTCGTAATAGTATTGATAATCATGTTATGTTAGATATATATTATCTTTAATTCTAAATGTAAGACCAGTGGTAGAGCTATTCCTTGGCCAGCTAAGGTCTCAACTGGCCCGAACTGATCTTATAAAATTTAATAGTATATATACGTATTTATTATATGATGTATTTAGCCAATAATTTAGCCCCAAGGGCGGACACAGTGGGGGACGAGGGGTGGCCCCCGCCCCCCCTAATTTTTTTTTTTTTAGAAAAAATGATATATCCATTTGATCCATTGGCTTGCTTTCACACACACGTACATATTATTTGAGATCAGTTACCTGATGCATCCCAACGTTTGTTTTCTATCATATATATATTTTTAAAAAACTAATAAAGAGATGGGGCGCACCTTTGACATATTTCTAACCGGCTAACATCTAACATCTAACATCTGTCCATTGCTCTTTTACGAAAACAAAAAGACTCTTCTCTCTTTCACTGGTGGCTAGTTCGCCTTTTTTTAAAAAGCTTATTGTAAATTTTAAGGATCAATAATATACTCAAAATCACTTCTTTTCATTAAATTTCCTTCATGAAATTTATCGTACATGATTTTATCTTTCTAATGATGCTACTTTTATACTGATTAGAGAATATTTTAAGGTTAGAATTTTGGGTAAGTTTTGAGTTTTGTTAAAAAATGACTATGAAAATATAGATGATAACTAATAGTTAATTTTAATCGTTTATTTTTGTTATTAATAATGTTTTTAAAAAGAAATTGTTTTGAGTTTTAGTACGAATTCAATTATAGATGAGTTTAATAATATGAAAACATGTAAAGCAAAAGTTAAATGAAATCATCTTAATTTCTGTAAGATTTCTTTCAATTTTTTGTATATTAGGTCTGCATTATATTTCAAGTACATTTATTTATAGTGTAACATTTTTTAATTTCGCCCTCTCTTAGTAAAATTCCTGGGTCCGCCCCTATTTGGCCCTAGCTAATTTTTTTATCTTCTTTATACGAATAATGTTTGGTTCATTACTCATTGAATTATGAGAAGAGAGTAAAATTCTTGTTTGAGATATCTATAAAAAATGTTAGTATCATCTTATATCTTATTTTGATTTATAATTGTTGATTATTATTTATTTGTATTTTCAATGTTATGTGATACTATTTAGTAAATATTTCTATTGGTTCTTATTATAAAGCACCAATTAATAATTCTCACAATCTAATAAAAACAGTTAAAGTCATTAAATATGTCCTAAAATTTAAGTAATTTTCAATATTATCCTACTAATTGCATTAAAATCTAATATCATATTAATTATTACTCTCACTCACTACTATTTTTAATTATGGGTATACATGAAAAAATATTTAATGTTTTTTGAAAACAAACAAGTGTCTTATAAAAAGGACCAAATATATTTATAATTAGTTCCTACCTTATAATAAGAACCTATGGGAGTAGTTCAATATGTTTATTTTTTAGCCCGGGCTAAAAAATTTTTCTGATTCCGCCACGGTATAAGACTTAGTTGAATTTTTTTATAAGGAGAGAATTAAATAAATTACTTGATCATATCATCATATGTTATATGTATGATTAAATGTTTATAAGTTAAACAAATTAGTTTAAAAAAAGATAAATATAAATGATTTAAAGTAATTTAATTAAATTTTTTAGTTTTCTGAAAATTGAGTATCCAATTGACCAGATATATATGTTTGTGATTCACGCAAGCATGCATCATGCTAAGAGCCAAAAGCCAACAAAACCTGAAAAACAAAAATTTAGGAAGACTTGATCAGACGGTGGAGCGAGGTTTTGAGATCATTTTCTCGTCAGCTGTAAAGTACAATAATAATATACACACACGTACGTACGACGTATCTGCTCTCACTTTCCTATGTATTATAAACCTCCAGGTTATAATAATTCTGTGTTGTGACTTGTGATATATACCCACTTGCGCATGCCCAAAGCAATCATTCGATCTCAAGGCTAGGGTTTCATCGCTTGGGTTTGGGAGATGGAAAGGACCCCGCCATCATCATCATAATCTGATGAACTAAAAACTCGATATCCCTCTGCTCTCTGCAGATTTTTTGTTTCCTTTCAGAAAATCAATTATTAGATCAGAAAGTGATAGATCAATTAATGTATTATATGAAGGGGATATAAGGTATAGTCTGCTTCATTATATTATGAATAAAGCTGCAAACTTTATTAAATACTCTATATATCGTGGCTTCACCTTTTAGAGTTTTTTAATTTCCTCGACAAAAAGCAAAAAACTTTCATAGGATTTGCATGGTCAACAAGACTATAATGATATCAAAGAACTAAAGGGAACGCGTGTGTGAGTTTGGATTCAAAGAGTAGACGCATAAATAAGGGTAATGATTGGATCATCTATCTTCTCTTACAAGTATTTCTTTAGATTCAAATACTATAACCGAGAGGCATAGTAAAATTACAAGAAAAACAAATATTTGCCATATTTCTTATAGCAGTAGCAGATATAATTACTCGGCCACATACTATCTGATATGATTTCGTATGAGAATCTGGAAATACAAACTTTGATCCGTAGTGAAAAATGGAGATTTCCCCCTACCTCATACTCGTACGATCTTTCTTTAATTTATGCATAGGTTCTTTCGATTTTTCTTTCTTTTTGCAGTCCTTTAATTAACTGGTTCTTCTCATTTAATATATCGCGAATTACTGCACCATGAATGCCATTTATTGCTCCATCCGTGTGAATGTGCATGTTCTGTTCGTATGTTGTAGCCAAGTTTTATAGGCCATAATAACCAAAAACCATTAATCATGTGAACTGTGAATTAGTGGGTCGTTCATCAATCGATCTATTTTAATTTATGGGTGGCAGCTAATAAGCTTTATAGTCAACAAGAATCATTATATCTATCTATTTTTAATTTGCATTAATATAGAGGCCAGTGCAAAAATTTAGCGAAAATCCAAAAAGCAATTATCACAAAGCGGACCTACCACACACATTTCATAATGACCCGATGAATTGGATTGACACAAAATTAGAACAGTAGTGTTACGAGAGACTTGAATGAAAAAGAAAAAAGGACCAAATGGTATGTGTAGAAATAGATATAAATAGGCAGCAAGCAGTGTTTCTGGTTGCATTTGAATGGTGCGTGGTTTCTTTTAGAGGAAATAACTGGAACAAGGAATGAAGCAATTAAGTGGGTTTTTTTCACTCAATGACACAAAAAGAAGGAAAGTGGAAGTTAGCTGTAGTTGAATTCTACAAGGTAAAAAGAGAGAGATCAGCTTTAAATAAATGTGAATAATAAAAGGGGGTAATGGGCAAATATCATAAGGGGAAGTAGGCAGCTTTTGACTAGAGTGAGTATAGATCTGACAGGCCATGCATTAATATTATATGACTTTTTTTTGGTTTTGTTTTTGGGCAGAAACATTAATTCCAAGAGAGAGGTGTTGTGCCATGGAATTCAATGCTTTGGCCTCCTCAGAGTCCGGACTTCACTGACTTGATTGACTGAGGAATTGCACACTTTCCATTTTGGGAAAAAGATAACCAAAGGCTCTTTTATCATTGTTTCCTCTATTCTTGCCCTTTGGAAAGCTCTCCTTTGGAGCTGCACCCTATCATCATCTTTCCTTTAATTTTCCCTCTCAATTCTCGTTGGGGTTCTAGTTGGCATGCAGTGACGATCAAAAGGAACAAACTTCTTCATCAACACCTTATGTAATGGAATCAATACCTATTAGAATGAGTGATAAGGTACTCGTTCTTTCGTAAGTAAGTCTTTAATTTAAGGTTTGTGAATGAAGTAGATTGCATTAACAACTTTTCCCTCCCATTGTGAAGACCAATCCAAGGTCAATCAAAATTAGTCTAGATATGATCTTGATAAATCCTCCAAGTTAAAAGAGGTAGATTCAGAATAACAACATATGCTCATTTTTTTTTAAAAAAAAAACACCTTATGCAATTGATAAAATCATACATTGCTCAATTGAATTGAAAGAGGTTTATGTTGATTATAAGTCCCACATCATAAAACCTCACAAATGAAGCGTTAATTAAAAATGTAACGGTCTTTCTTTTTAATAAACTAGTCTTTTAATTTGGAATTTATATCTCCCTTTAACTTTGTGTTTATAACAAAATATAAGTGAAGAGTAACCGATAAAACTCATTGCTTTTAAATTTTGGATCAGTGTAGTGTTTGAGTTCTCTTATATATATTATCTCACTTTTCATTAAGCCCAGATGAATTCTCGCCCTTTCAAGATGCTCTTGGGACTCCAACATACTAGCTATAAGACAAAATCGTGTTCATTATTAGATTATAAATCATTAATCATTTTTCTAACTAGTGAAAAAAAGTTTACCATATAGATGCAAACATGGAAGAGGCCCTAAATTAAATCTTCACCAGCCGAAGGAAATAAAAACAACGCACGGAGTTTTTATAATAATTGATAAATTACCAAGTCATTATTGATATTCATTATTCATACGGCAATAATTAATGTTAAACCACATGCATTATTGTCCAGTCGTATATATAAAAGGTCTAAGGATTTACTATTTAGTACTACCCGGTCCTTATTAATGTAATTATGTTATGAACGAAATCTTATATTTAATGATCGGATATAGTATTATTTATTAAATTCCAATCAATCATTCAAGAAAGTATAATAAATTAAAAGACATTATAAGAGAGGAAAAGGACAAAACACATCTTGTTGTAATCAAAACATAAATGACTATGGCATTTAGTTAGCGTAGTGATTTTGGACAGCCATCATGATCCATATCATAGATAAATGTCTGTGACTTTAAAGAGGCGTTTGAAAGAATGTGATGGAATTAAAAAGAGAAAAACGACAACAGCCAATTAATTAGAGGAGATTGAAAAACTATAATTATACTAATAATAATGCAGATTCTTCTTCACACACACCTCTAAAAAACATGATACATATCTATGTGTGATCTGTACTATGTACCAGCCGTTGCTCAAAATATGGAACCAAATGATGAGAAGGAATTTGATTGTATTATCAAGAATTGGAAACCTCATATCAAAAGTCTCGATCCACCAATCAATGAATGAAACCTCTACGTACACTTTGATTCTTCATTATTTCTAAGGTAATTATAGGATAATCACTTGGTAATAAAAGCACATTCAAACCGTGGTCTATTTAACAGAAAATAGTAGTACAGTACTAGTAATTAATTTATATATAATGACATAAGATTCTCGTAATTTGTAATTAATGACGCCAGATTGCCAGAACCATATATATATATATGATTGATTTTTCTTACGCGACAGAGACAATTGTGGATGACTGATGATTATGTCCCGTTATCTTTTGAAAAACGGGGTTCTCTAGTTGAGTTGTTCTTCTCAGACGTTATCATTCATTTCATTCACTCAGCAAATTCATTGTCTTGGTCTCAAATTCAAGGCAATTTACCAAAAGCATTTACTATAATACAAGTCTGTTTTATTATATATTTTATATTGTGTGATTTGGGTTTACTCCTTTTATATCGGTAACACTCTGAAAGTAAACAGATCAAAAAAATTATTTTTACGAAATATAAAAATATAGGGTGGTTTTATTTTATCCACTGGGGCCTAATTATGGAGATCAGGAGATGGATAAAAATCTTTCAATACAAAAATTGTTGAACCCCATCCACGTGTCTGGATTGTATGGCCATGTCACCTTTTTAAATCATCAATATTCTCTACAAGTTTATATCCGTATGTTTTATATTTATATCAAACAAAAGTTATGAATATATAATTTAACTCCGAATAAAGTATGGACCCAAAAATCTAATTTACATAAGACTATGTTCCTAATCCAGATTGCCTATTTCTCACATACTAAGAAAAATTAGTAAACTTTATAAATATGGACTAAATTGATAAACTTTTTCAATTTTTATTTATAAATTTATTTAACCTATTTCTTCTCTAATAGGGCCAAAATTATAATACCATCATTTATTACTTTAAAAGTGAGTTTATAATAAGGATCACAATTTTTTCTCAAACTAAATTGATTTATAAATAGGGCTAAGGTGATGCATATAAAATTTGGAGCGACTCAGCTTTAGACCTTCTACATAGTATCACTGCCACACCGATTAATTAAATATCTCTACCAAGAAATTCAACTGTGCTCGTTCTTGTATTCTTAACTTACTTTCTGTCATCTATATCATTTATACAAATCATTTTATCATATATTCTGACAACATTTATTATTTTATCTTATCTATGTATTTCTTATTTCATAGGTTAAAATAAAACAATGTTCTTCATTACCATTTTTGCGGACGTGCGAAAGTAAGCCACAAGATAGCCTAAAAGTTATTGAGTGGGAAGGAAAAAAGGTTAAAGTTAACAAAGTTCTGATAAAATGAGTCCCCCATTAGCCTCAAACTCAAGTGGCAACTCATGTCTGATAGAACAAGACACCCAAAAATTTTCCTTCTGAATGTAAAAATAAATAATCAGTCTGATGGTAAGCAAGAGCTGTAAAGAAACTCAATTCGACCATCAACTACAACCCAGAAAAACAAAAAAAATCTACAAGGTACTGAAATATAGTACATAATGAAGATAATGACCCCTATCATAATGGATTAAGATAGTCTAGACGGCCAAATTCCTAAGCCTTCTGAACCTTTTCAACATATGCCTGCAGCATTAAAAAACGCCAGTTATCACTTATCATTTAGCTTGAAACTTGATAGACTTCAACAGAGGAAAAATGTCTCAATTGCAAATTCAGATTCAGAAGCTGCCATAGATCTCCACTCAAATGGACTACTTCGACTTCAGTTATAAGATGGCAACAGGTTCAGCAAGAAAAAAATTGATCAAAAATGAAGATCAAAATAGCTTTAGAGATAACGAAAGCTAGAAACCCACAACAATTAAATAGAAGCAAACTGAAAACAAATAAGATTGTGATATGATGTGGATATTCATCCTTTGAAGAAGTAGTTTAATAAGAAAATTCGTTAAATTAAAAAAATAATCAAACTACGAAATGAAGGGGGAAAAAAATCAAGAAAACATAGTTCAAGTTAATAATCGGTTCCCAGAATAACTTTTTTATTTCATGAGAATGAGACTTAAAATTGTACGGTCACTTGTGCAAGAGAAATATCATAAAGGTACACAAACTTGTGCTCAGGATTTAAACTCATTTTCTCAAGCAACTTTCCCGAAGCTCTATTAACACACAAATTAAGCCTTACATAAAATCTAACAAGTTTCCAGATCAAAATTCACATGCATCTAGAAAAGCAATTAAGATGGGGCAGACAACCCGAAATCCATCAGAAGTACATTTACAACATGCAAATGAACTGACCTGTACAAGTTTGGTAAGCTTTGGTTTAGAGGATGACAGATAGTGATCAATTTTTTCTTGTGTCTGAGGGATATGAGACCCCTGCATGGTACCAGTTACTTTATCAACAACTTTCTTCACAATTGTTTTATAATGTTCTTTGTTGATGTGACCATCTTTCCATGTTGGTTTCAAAAGCTCCTTAACAAACTCAACCAGCGCAAATTTAAAAGCACGAATCCCCTTCACATCTTTCATTTTCTTCGCCTCATCAGGCCCATTTTGGTCCATATTTTCTGAAGGACCATTATCTTTTGCACTTTTATCATCTGCTTGAAGATCTTGTCTTTCCTCAGCTGCCACGTCATTGTTTCCCTTATTAGCTTCAACTTTTAGACCAGGCTGCAATGGGATCAAATTTTCACTCTCGACAATTTGTTCTTCTGAAGTCTTGCAAGAATCACCAAGCTTTTGTCTCCCTGAACTATCAGCAATTGTTTTATTAGGAGAAAAGGCTGGCGTGATTCCAGCTGCATCAGTCTTCTTTGGCTTCATACTATCACTCATTGGATCATACTGCTTCCGGGATCCAATAACAGGATCTGGCTTGATGTATGCACTGGAAATAGGCTCCCCAGACATTTCAGCTTTGGCTAGGGAGGATGTGTCCTTCACATCATGAGAACTTAGGGCAGCATAAATTTGTGGAAGTTGCTGACCTGTTCCCAGGAAATGAACCAGAGAGGCTGAGAGGCTGCTAAGTTGAGCAAACTGTTCATTGCTCACCATGTTTTGAGTTGGAGTAGTTATAGTACTAACATGCGGTAAGCTTGCATCTATGATATTTGGTTCAACACTGTACTTTTTTACGGAAGAAGCTTGGTTCTGTATAGCTTCAACGATCCCTCCAAGTGGAGGAACGACAGGGACAGCTCCTTGACTTTGTCCTACCACATTACTGCTAGAAGGACGCGAAGCATTTGCATTCTGTGAGTTCTGATTGAAACCTTGTCCTGACAGAATTGAAGAATTGTCTGTGTGAGAACCAGGAGATTCCTGAATGTTAGTCTTATCATTACATGTCAATACAATAGCAATATCCTGCTTAAAATCTAGGTTTTCAGTGTTATAAGGTGTATTTAAAAACAAAGGATGTTAACTCCCAGAAACATCAAGCAGATAATTACCTGGAGCAACTTGTAATCTGTGATGATCGGAGGTGGCTAAATATGCACCAGCCTGGCTCAAACCATGTTTATTCTGCCCACTCTTGTCTTCAATATGCCCAGAAGATCCTCTCCCATAATTCCAATCAGGAGACATTTCTGCATCAACAAGCCATTTGTCAGTCCCAATCGATTGGGGAGCACCCGTGGTGGCACCAGCGTTTTCTGTCTTCCATTGCTCTGCTTTCTTGTCACCTACGAATGGTGGTTCAGCATACACTTTGTTGTTATCTAAATTATTGCCCCATCCGTCAGCCTTGGGCCAAGTAGCGAATCCAGGTTCTGGTATACCCATATTTCCACTCTTATCTTCACCCAGCTTTGCTGTATCTGAGACAGCAACAGCATCATTCAGTTTTGGACCATCCCACATTTTATCCATGTCAATCATGTTGCCATCTGGACCCCATCTATCATCTCTTAGCCTTCTACTAGGACTAACTGAGTTACTCCCCCTTGGCCTATCCAGTGCCAGATCTCCGCCTGGATTGTTCCCCCACCTATCATCTCTTAATCTTCTATTTGGGCTCCTAGATGCCTGCCTATCATGAGAAAACCTGCAATATTTACCATTGCGACAATTACCTGCTGCATAAAACTTGCAGGGAGTATCACTAAAGCGGCTTGGCTCATGCCCACCACCACGATCAAAAGAACTCTCTCTGCGCCTTGGATCAAATTCCCTCTCTCTATTTGAATCATCTACATTTCCTTTGATCATGTCATCAGAATTGCTATGATGCACATACTTGCAAGATGCTCCCATTCTACATTTGCCTTGTGCAAAATGGATACAAGTCTCATTTGATCTTCCACTCCTAGCAGAATAGTCCCTGTTTTCATAGGGAGCAGAATATCTGGGAGGTCCATCTTTCCTGTTTCTAGTGTCCCAGCCATCCTCATAATTACGATCATCATGGTGAAGAAAATGGCAATGGCTGCCTCTTCTGCATTTTCCAACAGCAAAATCTCTACATGGTTGGGGCAATCCTCCAGCTCTCATTCTATTTCTGTCATTGACTCCTGATTCCCACCTAAAACCATGGGCAGGGCTCCGACTCCGGCTTCTACTCCTAAATATGACAACATCCAAGAAAGGATGGGCAATCAATAAAAAACACTGCATCCACAGAAATTAGAGCTGATACACCACGATGACTCTTAAGATCATAACCAATAAATTCAAAACAGTATTGCATAGAGAAGTAAGGGTGTTTGGTTGACATGACCTTGAATCAATGACCAACTCACTGTCAAAGATCCAAAATATAGAGCAATCAAAAAGTTCAAGCATAACACTGAATGAAAGAAATACACCTACATGTTCATGAATACACCTTATTTGCACAATTTCAAAAGTTCTTTTGATATAAAACATCTTTTTGAAAAAAATGCTAAATTTAGCTTTGAAATTTTCCCTCGTCAGGCTTGTTTGACAATGACGTGAGTGTTAGCACAGTAACAAACTGTTGACATCCCTACCAAACTTCAAATAAATGGTTCATACATGAATCAAAAGTCTAGTGCTCAATAATTTCTTATATTTATAATTTGTATTCTTGCCCAAAAAAAAGTTTATGTATTGACATCAATCTTGGGAATATATTATTAGAGCATAAATTGATTTATAATTAACAAAATTTTATGACCATAAGTTTTTAAACCAGCAGTGAAATTTGAGTACGTTTTTCTTTGAAAAAATAGAACATTTTTTCTGTTTAATGACAGATTGTTTTGGTTGGGTGTAAACAGCTACTCCATTGAAAGGGCAGTGCTTCATGGAACAAGATGAAAGGATAAACAAATTTCTTAGACTCTAGGAAATTAGCATATAATTCCATTGAATTGTTTATTTGTAGACGTTATCCACAAAAATCCATACTTCATTAAATTGAAAAATAGATTGGTAAAGAAATGCGGAGTAGGAAATTAAACCTAACTGACCTTTCCAAACCATTTTTTGGGGAGTGACTGCGCCTCTTGCGTTTCCATTCCTCCAACCCTGGAGACATTTTCATTCCATAGCTTTCATCTGCGTCCCATTCCATTTTGGTATCCAGATCTCTATCATAGTCTGTATTAATAATATCATCCTTATTAGAAACTTTGCCTCCAGAAAAAGGTTCCTTGAATGGTAATCACAGATTAGGTTTTAACTTCTCATTACCTTCCAAATAAGACCACTTTGAACTATTGCTACCAGTAACATTGGCAGAGGACCACCCAGATCGCAATTGCTTGCTGTCAGGGACAAACTCAGGTTCATCCCTTAAATCCCACTTTGAGGAACGCCTTCTGCTACTTCCACTCATTCCACTTCCCAGAACCTTATAGCTTCCTTCTGATTAATGCAGTGTGCTGGATTAAAAACACAATCGTATAAATCACCAAAAATCAGGAATCTGAACCCAATTTTTATTTTCATTTTTTTGGGGGTTCACAAAAGCAAGAAACCATGTTACAGAAAAAGACAGCTGACAACTAATGAAAAAAAAAAGCCTTATCATTACATTACAATAGAAGTAACAATGCAGGTATTCTAACAAAAATCTGAAACTTTGTATTGATCCTAATCTATGATCACATCAATCACATGTACAGTTGACCTCATTTCTAATTAAACAAGGATATAGTAAGAGAGAGGAAGAACATAGAACAGGATGGCTGGGAATCCAAAAAAAGAAACAAGGAAAGACCAGAGGGGCTCAACTCAAAAGAGCTCTCCCATTTCTCTACCAAATTAACAGAAGCAAAGAGCATTTGTAGGCATCAAACCCGCAGAGAAGCTGAGAAAACTAACTAATGATCTCAAGAAGAACAAGAGGTAGAAGCTGCTGGCTGAAAATTATAGCATTTTCTACTAATATAATTGATAAGTTGGAACCATGAATAATTTTCACATTCTTGAATTATCAAATTCATGACTCAGATTCTCATTCTATTTCCTTCTGCGCTCCAGACCCATACGTTAGGTCATTGCTATTCAACATCAAACGGAGAGCAAGCAGATCATGTCAAGATGGACCATTTAAAGTACAGAATATACAGAAGGAACAAACAATCTGGATATTTTGCCAGAAGCAGATACACAAATGTAACCATTTTAAGGCCATATTACAGTCTTCTCAGTAGAGTTCACTTTTTTTTCATGGAATTTATTGGGAAAAATGAAGAGTAAGAGGAGGGAAAATAAAATCATTGACCAAGAGTAAACATTTAATTGGTAAGTTAATGGGGAGGAAGAAAAGAAGACTGAATGGATGCTGTTCACATTTCACCATGGACAAAATTTTTCATCAACAATTTCAGATGAATATAAAGAATAATTTAGAACAAATATGTAACGTACTAGGGCCACATTTGTTAGAGAAAGGATTCAATTTAAGAGATTTTGCTATATGTCAACAACAATTGCTCTCTTATTCCCGCAGAAACCAAGAGCCATAAATCATTCCATCAAAAGCTTGAGGAAATGTTACCATACACTGTGGAAATCCGTGTAAACCTCCAAAACTGTCCAATGGGTCTTTAAACATATTTTTTTTTTGTTTCTTGGGTGAAGAATATACGAGTCATTTTCACTTTATTTGTTTCCAATCCTCTTTTTTTTCTACTATACCAAACATCATTAAAAGAAATATCCCTTGCTCACGCATACCAAGCACTATCCATATTCATTTCAATTGTATTCCACTATCCATCTCCTTAAAAACATTTTCAACATACAAAACATAACCTATGATAAACTGTTTCCCTAGAAATTCAGGATGCAGGAAGGGCGTGGCACACTTGGTCAAATAAAACAGTCCATTTACACAAGAAAAGACCATTCATAATTCATTAAAATTAGAGACATAAATGTTGCATGACATTTTTCAAGAAAAGTTCAGCAAGATTGTAGCATTCTATGTAGCAAATTCACATGATCCCAAACACCCCAGGCCAGCACGAGAAGGGGGAAGAAGGGGTGAAAACTGAAACTAAAATCTAGAGTAAGCTTACCTAACAGAATTTAACTAGCTCCTTAACTTGGTTCAACACCACATAAAATACAAACTGCAAATGCAGCTAACCATAAGCCTGTCTCTAGCATGTAATTCTGTATTCTGAACTGCATCTTTTATTTTTTAATGAAAATTTCACTCAAAAATTCATAATTATTTTGCCCTAGAAAAATAAGACATGCTAGGCCATGCCCATACAACAGAAGCATAGGCTCTTCATCTTTAAAAACTTGCTAACAGGCGAACACCTGTCTCCATATGCCTAGGTGCATATCGTCAAGGTAAAATATATATAAAATTTTGAAGAAGAAATGATAACTCGTTTATTTATTTCAATCCTCATACTTACAAAAACTTGGACGACCCTACCTTCAAACAGGGTAAAATCTAAAAAGTTTTGAACTAACTTGAGTGCTGAGTGTATCAGACATGGACATAGAATCATAGTCTCATGGGCATGAACATAGCTCCTTTTCTTATGTGTTGTACTAACAACCATTACTTACTCCTCAGCCTATGAGACTTTGTAACATGCTTTCCCAACTAGGAAAGACGTGTCCCCTGAAAAAGAACTAGTTAAGATACCTATACCCATAGAAAGGGTCCTTAAAATAGTCAACATCAAGCATGCCATCAATCAATCTAAGCGCATGAAACTCTATTGTATGTTCTTTGGTATCTAGAATAGGCTGATACAACTAGAAAGCAGATGTCTAGCATCTTGACAGCAATTTTTGTTACTGATTCCTAGACCCAATGAATACACAAAAGTTTTAGCAAGTCCACCCAAACCATGAACATCAGGAATAGAAATAGCTTCTTTCACCACTAATAGGTTTGATATTTCATAGAAGCATATCAATCCAAGTTCTCAAAAATGATTTCAATGTGATTTTAACAGCAAGGCAACAAAGGTGCTTTGAATATTCGAACAAACAAACAAAAGAATCTAGCACTTCCAAACTTCCCAATAATCTTCCAAATCTATGTTCGCATTCTCCATGGAACATGAAAAAAAAAAAAAAAAAAAAACCTATACATAATATATATTGTACAATATCTTTACAACACTTGTACTCATAGATTGCAGAAAGCTTCCCCAATTGTAACACTCAATAATTGACCACTCAAAAGAAGATTGATCTGTCTACAAGGTCTATCGCATAGGTTTCTTCAATGGCTGTTCTTGATGCACATTTGGCAGTACTGTTAAAACTTCATTACATAAGGAGAAACATCCTTTCCAGTTTGAGAACTAGCCAGTGGTTTATGCTGCTATCTCAGATTATATTGAAATAACCTCCACTCCGAAAAAATTCCCAAATAGATTTTAAGGGGTAAAATATCCAATATCGCTCTTGTAGAGGGACCAAATTCCATTTGAAACATATTTACACCAGCTACTTGGAATGAACTTGGAAACATCTTCACGCACTGATCACACGACATTACTGCAGAAAAATTGTATCTCATATTAGCACTTCAGAAAATGTACTCTTACTGAGATACAGAGAACTAAAGCACATAGGAGAGTGCCTAACCTACTACCTAATGTCTTATCATCTAGACAAGCAAGGTGGGAACATAGATGAAATCCTAAAGATGTAATCATAAGGTCAAGAGTCAAGAGGTGTGAGTGACCAAATAAATCTTCTTCCATCAATATCAGTTGAATAACCTTTGGGAGCCTTTAGCATATAAAGTGACTTCACACTTGGATCAAGGCTAAACAAGACTACATATATCCAAGAGACACCATATCCCAACAGTCAAAAGCATATGCATATATAGATAGTTCCCAAATAAGAACTAACGAAGAATAAAATAAAAACCAAAATCAAAGGCCATATCAAAAGTTCACAGTTGTATTGCTATATAATTTTCAGTATTCTAAACTCTGCACCTGAAATCCTAGAAAAGAAAAGGACTCACCAGAGTAAATCAAACAGCACACGAAAGGAGGAGATGAAACACTAATGGGGACTTGCTTTCTTTCATTATTAGTCTAAAGCTAGCAAATTTTATCAGAATCCATAATAATTTCAGCGGTTCCTAATTCATACTGCCCTGTTACAATACTCAAAGGGGAGATCACAAGTAGCAACTGCACCCAGCCTTCCACGGGAAGACCCAGCATTAAAAACAGTAAAACTAACCAGCTACTAGGGGGTTTATCGTCGTCCAAAACAAATTTTTTTCGTCGTCCAGCTGGTAACACGTTCAAATAGTACAAGGGGGTTCATCGTAGCCTCAATAATCAAATATTTAAATTCTTGAGAACAAAACATACACAAAGAAATACGATAACCCAGTCTTCATCGATCCAAGAAATACTCTTGAAACCGAAATTGCATCCTACATGGATAAGACCTTAAAATTTAAAGTGAAAGAGAATGCAACACTACAAACACAGTAGGAGAAGTCTACACAACAGTTTCAACCGGGATAAATATTAACAGACTAAAAGAAAGTATGTCGTAAACCCTAGATTACACATCGAAAGGTGGAAGCAGAGGAAGTTAAACAGAACTCACAAATCAGTTATACTAGACAGTGCAAAGAGAAGCCCTATAGTTGATCACATTGACAGGAGCAAAGAGAGGCGCGTGATTTTGCCATGCCCAGGCCTTTCAAGAAACAGAGCTTCGGAGTAGCGGTCGAGGGAGTGAGGTCCTCCTCCGTGTTTTGTTTTTGCCGTTTTTGTCAACATTAACACGAGAAATATCTTTGTTCGATCATTGTCCTCCGCCTCCAGTTTCAAAGTTGATTTTTTTTTTTTAACTATTAAAAAAATGGGATAGGATATTCTTACTACCATTTTTTCATCATTAGATCAGAATCTTATCTATCTTTATCATTTTTCTCTCCTTCAAAATCTTATCTATCTTATCATTTCTCTCTTCCTATTTAGATTCTGATCTAACGGTGAAAAAGTGATAGTAACAATGGTAGCAACAAAAAATTGTAGTAAGAATATCCTATCCCTAAAAAAATTAAATATATTATTTAATCATTCTATATATCTTAAAGGTCATTAACAATTAAATCAGCACCATTAACAACAATATCCTAACAATTAAATCGGTACTGTTAACAACTATATCAGCCCTTTAACAACTAACGTTTTAATAAAATTATACTAGAAAAGGTCATGGGGCCTTTTCTGGAATTTATACAATCTTTTGGCATTTTTTGGGTTTTTTTTTTGTTAAAAGGACCCTCATATGAATTTTCCCTAAAAAAATTCCCACCTATTTTTAATATAATGTTTGGTTAGTTTTTTAAAAAATTATATTAAAGAAGCTAAATAAATAAGCGACTTAAGAATAGTATTTGTTGTACATTGTTAGATTATATATCAGTTTAAAAGTCAAGCAAATTAGTTCTAAAAAAATAAAAATAGATACTTTAATTTTGTGTAGCTTAATTGGCTTCCTTAGTCTTTTAAATAATGGTTGGCGGACTTTTATATTAAGAATGTGAGGTAATAGTATTATCAACCTTGAAGGGGGAAGGGTAATAAGTATGCATTAAATAAACTATACATTTATATAAGGTTAAATATCATTTTTGCTCCAAAAGTTTACGCTGAGGAGAAGTGAGTATTTATAAGTTTTTTTGTGATCAATTTTGCCTCAAAAATGTACAAAAAGCAGCAATTTTACCCATCTATTAATTTTGACCATTAAATTTAACTGATATACACATGTGGCACTCAATGCTTGTCACCCCATCAATCAAAATGCAAGGCTAAAAAATAATTTGGCACCTAGTAATCCAACGTATCGATAACTTATCATAACCTTCTCCTTACTTCCTCTTTCCCCCTCGATCGCCTCTCCTTCTCAACCATGAATTGCTTGAGAGTAGCACTCACCTAGCACCACGCAAGCACCGATGCTACCACGACAGCGGCGGCGACTCGAGTATTGACTCGGAGGCGGTGGTGATGATGGGTGCTGGCCTGGGCAACAATTTGGTTGTTTGCGACAACTTCAATATGGTGGTCTACAATTTTGATGGCTTTTATATGGTAGTTCGGCTTCATCAATTTTTAGATATGGGTTGTTTTCTCTCTTTTCCTTCTATGTTCTTGTTTTTTCGACTACTTCTATCTTCTTTGATAGTTCTGTTTTTAAAAATTGATTATTTTACTATGATTATTTTGATTTCATTCAAATTATATCTTTAAATTCATTGTTTGGGTTTGGATTATGAAGAAAATGATGAGGATGAATAAGCCTATTTTGGGAAAAATTTAATTCTATCTATTTCTAATTACAATTTCAGCTAATCATTGATTTCTTTTTCACTCATGGATTAGATTGATTTTAATCTCCATTATTACGTACTACTTGGTGCTTGAGACCAATTGATTCAAAAATATACATGCGATTGCTTTTGAATCTATTTGAAATCATTGCTCTCATCATTTCTATAGCCCTCTTTCAATGAACAATATAATAAGAATCACTGAAACTCAACAACCAACGAACTGTGTGCCACCGGCGGCAAGGGTGTTGAGGATGGCGATTTAAGAAATGAGTTATTGAGGGAGAAAGGAAGAAAGAGATGATGAGGTATGATACCACGTCATATTAGGCTAAGTGATGTAGATGATGAGGTGGTAAACATTGGGTGCCACATATGCATATCAGTTAAATTTAACAACTAAAATTAACGGAGAGGCAAAATTGGTACCTTTTTTTTTCACCTCTAAAGTAAAATTAATCCTAAAAAGACTTTTACATACTTATGACTTCTCAGTAAAAACTTTTGAGACAAAAATAATACTTAGCTCTATACACACAAATATAAAATCTGGAAACTACGAAGCTTGACATCGTTGAGAACCAGAGATGGATCTGTTCACTGGGATGCGGGAGCAGTTGGCCCACTAACAATTGGGCCCCGTATGCCTAACCACACACACACCCCCGTTTCTCTCGAGTTTTGATCAAGACACGCCTCTTTTTTCCAGATAAAAGCGTTAATACAAAAAAATTGTCGTAAATGTAAAATTTAAATCTATTTTATTTCTTAAATTTATAATTTTTTTTCTTATATTATCCCACTTAAATACAATTTTAAAGGGGTTTTTAATTAATAAAATAATTTTTAATGTAAATAATTAAAAAATCTCCAAGTAGGTTTTAGGGGAGGAGTTTTCTAGGTACCTCACCTTTGGCCTCAACCTTTACAGGAGGAGACTAAATAGTTACACCGAAGATGTTGTCAATTTCTACCAATTCTACCCCTATCATTATGAGTTGGAGGACTTTTGCACATTAGAGCTTTTTTTGGGGAGAGTTCAACCTCCTTTTTGACAAAAGAAATAATATAATCTATTGAAAATAATGCTCGTTGGGAAGAACACAAAATCATTTTTTGAACATTGATTTACAAGACAGGATAAGTAGGTGTTTGGGAAACACCCAAAATCTAGGTTTCACGTAAGTTGAGACAAAACTCCTCTCACATATTTACCTCGTACTACGCAAAATCTAGGTTTTGGAAGGTTTCCAAACGGGCCCTAAGACTTCATTATCATGCTGATCTCCACTATCATAAAATCATTTTTTAAAAGTTAAAATAAACATACACTTAGTAAAAAAATGAATGCATATTTTCTTATTCCAAACAGCTAACATATTAGTTTTTTTTTTTGGGGAGTTGGGAAACAAAGATGACCAACACTAATAACATGTTTGGTTCGACCAGGGGAGAAGATTACAGGTAATCTTGATGCAACAAACTAATTATAGTGCTTGGTTGAGCTTATATAATGTAAAAAGGACTACATTTTGTAATCATCCAATAATTAAGTGAAAAGATACTATTGTCATTATAATTTCTTAAATTGACTAAAGGGCCTACCCATGAAAAGGTTAAATATTAAATAATTACTCTCACTAAATATTAAAAAAATTTATAATATAGAAATTTAAATAGTATTCCTTGTGAAAAAAATAAAAGAATTATATTTCCCACTTAAAAATATTAAAATATCCCATTAAATAATATATCCACCATTAAATATTAAAAACTTGTCATAAACATTAAATATTAAAAAATGACCATGAACCCAATATGCACATTATACATATATATGTAGACAGGATTATTTTGTCTCTTATTATATTATCCTCATAGTCTCATATAACTCAACCAAAAGTTCTTATGTACATACATCATCTTTCTTCAATGAAGAACCAATTAAATTCATATAATCATCATTTAATTATATCTTATTAGATTGTATTTCATTCTATTGCATTAAAATAAATGGGCAATAAGTGAGTAAGTTTGTTTCATGTCTCTTATATTTCTTCTAGGTTTAAATATAAAACATTGTTAACTTTTTTAGATAGATTATTGAAGCTAAATAAGTTAATTGATTATATCATATGTTTGTGTATTCTTATATTATATACTCCATCCGGTTCTTATCATAAGGCACTGATCAATAATTCACACAAACTGATAAAAATAGTTAAAGTAAAAATGTTGTCATAAAATTTAAGTAATTTTTAATATTTTCCTTACTTGATGCATTAAACTCTAATATTATATTATTATTACTTTCACCGACTACCTCTATTAATTATGGGCATATATGAAAAAAAAAATCAATATTCTTTAGAAGTAAGTGTCCTATAAAAAGATGAAATGCACTTGCTAGGGCACTTGCTAGTTAGTATCTTTTAGTGAAGACGAGAGTATAGTTTATTAGTTAAATTAATTAATTCAAAAAAATATAAAAATATTCTAAAATACTTTAATTTACTTCCTCATTTCACCAAAAAAAAAAAACAATTTTATCTGTAGCAGAGGGAGTACCATCGTTCACTTCTTCACGAGACCCGTCACCCATTCTTCCCATCACATACTTGTCCGCGCCACCAACCCACCTGTAACCCCCTCTTTGTCTCAACTTTCAACTCTTCGCACCATTACCATTCAATTTTTGGATGTCCCCATCATTCTCTCACTACCTCCATCATTCCCCAGGAAAAAAAAAAAAAAAAAAATCACGCCATCCCTCACCATCATTTTCTTCTTCTTACAATTTCTACTACTCTCCATTAACAATGGCCTACTCTCCTCTTTCTTTCATCTTCCTTCTCATCTCCCTCTCCTCCATTATTGCCAGTGCCTCCCCCTCCGTCCAACGCGCATGTGATGCCACGCGCTTCCCCCAAGAATGCCTTAATGGCCTCCCTCTCAATTCCACTACCTCTCTTCAAATCATCCAATCCGCCATCGCCGTCTCCGCCGACAACCTTAAGACTGCTAAATCCAAGATCAAGTCCATCCTCGACTCCTTGCCCGACGACGGTGACCATCTCAACCGCACCAGGGCCGCCGAGACCTGCCTCGCTATCCTCCATGACTCCGAGTATCGCATTTCCCTCGTCAACGACGCCCTCCCGGACTGCAACAAGATCAAGGACGCACGCGCGTGGATGAGCGCTGCATTGGCCTACCAATCCGACTGCTCGTCGGGGTTGAATTACGTATACGGAAACGACGCCGTCTCCATCAACGACACGCTGGTCTTCCTGGACACCCTCACGAGATACTCCAGCAACGCGTTGAGCATGATGGTGTCGTACGACGTGTTTGGCAGCAATACGACGTCGTGGAAGGCGCCCAGGACGGAGCGCGATGGCTTCTGGGAGCCACCGTCGAGAAAAGCGATGGGGTTTGGGCACAAGGGCGGGTTTCCGTTGGATTTGAAGGTGGACGTTACGGTTTGTAAGGAAAAAGAGTGTGATTACCAGACAGTGCAGGAAGCCGTTAATGCCGCTCCGGATCACAGTGAAGGGAGGTTCGTGATATATATTAGAAAAGGGATTTACAATGAAACGGTTAGGATTGCGATAGAGAAGAAGAACGTGATATTCTTAGGCGATGGAATGAGGAAGACCATTATCACTGGATCTGCACACGTAGGTCAGCCTGGGATCACCACCTACAATTCCGCTACCGTCGGTGAGTTTATGTTATATATATATTTATGTGTGTCTTTATTTTCGTTTTCTGAAAAAATGAAAATTGTTTTCCCTCTTCTGATGCAAACCATACATAGTAGGAAATCTGACGCGAATTAGGTAACAAGTACTATACATCAGTTTAGTTGATTTTCTCTCTCTTTTTTTGTGGTCGACCTTCTTCTTCGATTCAGCGTGCCCTTGTGGGTCAAACTTTACTTCATCTACCTCATGTGTTCCAGTGATCACTTTCACTAGACATGCAGTTAGAAATTCTATCAGCTGATATTTCACAAATTAAATACAAAACAATCGTTCATCCGTGACATGAAAAGAACAACTTTTATAAAGTTCTCGCAGATCAGGTTTTTATTATATAAGATTTTCAATAATAGATACTACTTTAGTTTTTTTTTTTAATGAAAAGCTTGTCGATAAAAAAAGTTGTTTTTGAAGTCTTTACTTTCATGTTGGACATTAGACGATTGCATCTTGTAGCCTAACGCCTGAACAGATCTTGTAAGAGATGCACTGAGAGAAACAGTGGGAGATAGAAGTAAGTTTGTCTTTCTCTTGAGATAGGATCGCTTGTTTCCTTCGATGCGCAGAGACAGAAAGAGAGTGCTTTGCCCAGAAAAAACGGAGAGGGAGAGTACAGCATGTGAGATCCGAGTGTGGATAATTAATGCGAGAGTTGAATCTTTTTGTTTCCGAACGTGTTGTTGAGTCATGTGACTTTATGATATCCGTTGAGGTATTTTATTATATTTCACGATCTTTCTGACAACAAAATTAATTACGTGGGCAGGAGTTCTTGGCGATGGATTCATGGCGAAGAATCTGACAATCCAAAACACAGCAGGATCCGATGCTCACCAAGCAGTGGCCTTCAGATCAGACAGCGATCTCTCTGTTCTTGAAAACGTAGAATTCATAGGGAATCAAGACACCCTATACGCTCATACCCTGCGTCAATTCTACAAATCATGTCGCATCCAAGGCAACGTCGACATGATCTTCGGAAACGCGGCGGCGTTTTTCCAAGAGTGCGCCGTCGTACTGAGTGAAAGGCAGAGCAACCCAGAAACAGGGGAGACCAACGCCGTGACGGCGCATGGAAGAACAGACCCAGCACAATCCACAGGCTTTGTATTTTATAACTGCGTGGTGACAGGGACCAAGGATTACATGGCACAGTACATGAAGAAGCCAGAGGTGCACAGGAACTTCTTGGGGAGGCCATGGAAGGTGTATTCAAGAACCGTGTTCATTCATTCTGTGTTTGAAACTCTCATCTCGCCGGAGGGTTGGATGGTCTGGGACGGTGATTTGGGTCTGAACACACTTTATTATGGGGAGAGCAACAATACTGGACCTGGTTCTGATCGGAGTCGGAGGGTGGTCTGGAGTAGTGAAATTCCCGGCCAACATGTGCCGGTGTATTCGGTGGACAACTTCATTCAGGGCAGTGATTGGATTCCATCCTATCAGCCAAGTCATCGGTAGGATATTTCTTTAATAATTAAGGAGTGTAACGTATTTTTTAATATGGGTAGAAGTTTGAAATAGAAATACGGAACATGAAAACTCTGAGAGCTTTTACCGAGGGAGATCCATATTACAGAGGATTCATACACCGGCAACTTTCATAATTTAATTATTTTATCGGTATTGCAAGCAACACTGTAAAAGCTGGTGATTTTTTTTTTATTTAAAAAAAGCAGCCAATTTACTAATTTTTCTTAGTATCAGTTAGATATTTTTTTTTTCAGATTTTAAAATAATTTTTTAAAATTATAAATTATTTTTTCAATAATAATAAATATTCTGAAATATCATTTTAGTAGTGGTCTCAAATATTTTTAAGGATAAGGAAATATTTTTTAAGTATAAGTCAGTATACTTTTGAAATATTTTTTATGGTAATAGTGAGTATGCTGAAAAATTTTGCAAACCCTCAAATAATTTTTAATATTATAAAGTATTTTTTCAGTCAGTCAATATCCCTAAATATCCTTTTATTACCAGTCAACACCTGAAATATTTTTTTCAAAATCATAAAATAACTTTTTTAATGTTAGTCAATCTTAAAATATATTTTTTGTATCAATTCAAACCCTAACATATTTTTCCAAAATCCTAAAATAAACTTTTAAAATCAAAAAGTATTTTTTAATATCTTCAATATCTTAAAATATCTTTTTTTTTACCAATTGTACTCTAAAATATTTTTTCATAATCCTAAAATAATATTTCAACATCATATAGTATTATAAAACAAATATTGGTGAATGCTATTTCAAAAAGAAAAAAGTCACCTCTTCCCAGTTATATTGAAAAGAGGAAAGTGGCTTAGCAGGTTAATTATTATAGTCATATGATTGGGTTGGCTGAGCCTGATAGTCCGGCACTACAAATAATCCCATAATTACTTGTTCCAATTGGACTAATATAGGTTCAATTTGGATCTATTCCATTACGTTGGATAGAAAATATTGAGCCGGTTTGGACCTGGATGGTTATTTTTTAAAATATTAATCAAATTAAATAGTTTATTTAATTATATGTATTATTAAGTTATTTTATAAATTACTTTATTACTCCAACAAATTAATTTATAAAAATAAAAATATAGTTATTTTAAAATAATTTAATTAAGATTTTAATCTAAAAAAGCCATTGGGGATGAAATTTTTCTAGTAATAAATATAAGACAAAATTAATTACTTTAAGAGATTGAATAAACTAATTAAATTATTTTATTGTTTTTTATTTTTTTAAATTAATTATTTTAATTAATAAACTGATATATAATCTAAAAATATACGATATAATTAAATAATTTATTACTTAATCTTTTTGAAAAAATTACTTCATTTTATATTTAAGCTAAAGGAATATTTTGAATATAAAAATCCACCGACAGTATGGATTCCTGCCGCCACTTGTCAAGTTTTGAAGAGTCCACATCTGAAATCCCTCGGTTAAATTCCCCTGATCTATAAATAAAACAGCAAAAACACACAGGCTCTCATTATCTTATCTTGCTTTTTATTATTTCTCATGGGTCGATCTGAGTCATTAATTGAGAAGGAAGAGAAAAGTATTGTGACTTATTAAATTAATTTGACAGATATAATTTAAAAACAATGACGGATTATGAGAAAAGAATAATGGGAGAAAATCTGAGTAAAACTTGGATTATCTAATTATTTTTCTCCAACTTTCTGAGAAAAAGAATAGAGCATTTTAACGCATAAAACAACGAAAGAGGATCCTTCATCCCATATTCCTAACACTCAGGGATTGATTTGACAACGGACAACAAACCAGAAAACTTGAAACTCATAAATCATAAAGCAGTAAGAGGCAGTGAGGTGATAGCAGGTGGGGTTGGAGTGTAAGATTCATCGTCGGTCCAATTAGTCTCTCCCCAATGACGCAACATGTTTTTCCAAGAACACAAATTATCAATAAATTTCTTCAAGCGTCCATCTTTCACCTTAATTCTCCAATGTCCATCTGTGTAGTTTGCCTTCTCACCTTGCCTCCGATCCCACTCCAACTGTGCCTTCTGCTTCGACTTCAACATGCAAAACTGCTGCAGCACCTCAGGCATCTCATCATGCACTTTCCACCATTTCTTGTGAGCGACGTCACTCGCAAACTCATGAAATATATCAACGTTCCAGTTACAATCATAGTCACGAAAGCACAACCATGGCTTCACACCTAAATAGTGAAGCACGTAGAGGATTGGAGGCTCTGCCCCAAAGAGTCTTGTTTTGATTTGCTTCTTTTCTTCATCATCACCAATCCAAAAATGCTTCAAGAAGTTCATGTGTCTGGGAATTCTATGCCACCACGTGAATATTTCATTCAAATATCCTTGGTCACCGCCATTGTAGGACTCAATCTCGTTGATATGATCCATTAGAAGTTGGAATGTGCAGTTTGATGGCTCAATCACCATGACACCTGAGTTAAAGAGTGTGGCATTGTTTCCGGTGGCTGTGATTTCTGGCATGCCAAATAAGAAATCTAAGTTTCTCAGAATAAGCAAATCTGCATCGATGAATATGATCTTGTCATAATCTGTGAGTTGCCATAATCTGAACTTGCTGTAGTTCCATTCATTGTATGCATCTTTTTCAGCTTTTGGGTTTCTGATCCGTTGGATTGTTCTTACTTTCCACCCTGCAGCTTCCAAACCACTTCCGTGGTAGCCACTAATCGTCTCGTCGACGAGGATCACGAGATCTCGAGCTGATCCCGACATGCGTATGCTTTGTGCAGCAGCAATAGCTCCACACACATAAACATGGGCTGAGTGAAGAATTGTTGCATAGGCCTCTCTGTGAACATTTCCGACGTAAACCAGCTCTGCTTTCCAGTGAGCTCAATTTAGTTCATATCAGCTTTATGATTAAAAAGTGAGATTCTTAACTTGACATAAAAAAATATATATAAACCAATTTTTTTATACATGAGTTGAGTTGGATCTCAAAGCCTCGCCACGGCCAGGACATTACTCCCGGCACTTTATAGTTATAAACCAACTAAATCAATTATATCCATTGGGCATCACGATGCAATCTAAGTGTGTCGAGAAATTACCTTTTCCTCTCATGGGAAGTGCAAGTTCACAGGATCCTATCGGGAGCTGGACTTTTTGTCTCAGAACACTTTGGTTTGGTCTGTACAACCAAGCATTCCCTTCATGTCCAACAAGTTCTTTGCAGGTAAACAGATTTGGAATTGGAAAGCAATTGGTAATGAAAAGGACATATACAGAGTAATTGCCTTTGAAAGAGGCTGCAAGACCAGCAGCTGCCAGCTGAAGGTGTAGCCTAGCAACATCTCTAGACCAATTCACGCCATTTCTACAAGGAAGCTTCACAGCTATAAGATTAAGTCTTGTTCCGGGAGATCGAAGACTCGGTAGAGAAGGGCAAACGGGAGCTTCCTTCTCTTCTTCCTCATCAATCCATTCTGGGTAAAGTGACTCCCATGTCACATTTCTTGCAGCATAGTCCAGGTGCAAAACATGGTGGGCGGCATCAGGAAATTGCTTCTCCCAGTGGTCTAGTTCAGTCTTATTGAAATTTACGAGGCCAATCCCTTGATATTCATCTTGATTAATCAACTTCTCAGTGATTTTCATTACGTTATCCCAGTCGATGTTCAGATTTGAAATGTACCGAGAATCTGAACCGCCCCATATCCACCTGGTCACAAATTTGGCCGGTAGTATGATCATATCTTTACAAAAGCCAATATATATAAAGAACGATGCCAATTCAAATAAAATCTTCTTTAGATAGAAATTTTTTACAGCATCTTGTATTCTTGGACCAGAGTTAACAAATAAGTGGAAGTCAAACATAAAAATGTGCAACTTTAATATAATGGAGCACTGTGAAGTATCCATGAGAGAGATGAATTGGTGTAATCATACCGAGAGCTAGAGCTGGAGAAATGGTTGGCATTATAAACCTCAAGAGAGAGAGTATGAGCGTTGCAAAAGTTCCACAAAAGATTAATAACAGGATGAGTTTCAAGAACAAGAACTTGCATCTTGAGCTCCTATCTTGGATTTGCAAGTGGAATGGCTTCTCCACCGGTTCATCTTTGAGTTTACTTCTTCCCAATCTTCGTTTGTACAAGTCTTCACTGCAATGTAGAATCAGTGACTAATTAATTTACGTACGCACACTTGTAACGAAATTACTGGTGATGCGGGAAAAGGTGTATAATTATATATTTTTTCACATATTAAAGAATGGTTGAGAGTTGGAGAATGATATAAAGATTGCTTGGTGATTGGCTTCCTTTGAGTTTAAATTACAAATGTTTTTAAGATAAAAACGTCTTTGTCTAATAATGAAGCTCAGAATATTGGTACGGATCACACTAAAAGTTAATTATCCGATCGAACCTTCCTTGTGTTGAGAAGGACAGAACAGTACTAAAAAATACATGAAATCATAGTAGGTGCATGGAACTAACTTAAAATCATATTTGGGAGCAGTACTTCTTCCACAGATAGTTTTCATTATAACCTTGTTCTGCAATTAATGTAAAATAAAAATAAATGGCTAAGGATTAATAGAAATTAGTGCCTGTAACATACTATTTCATTGGTTGCTTATAAGGTTTGGTGTACTCTCTGCGATAAATCAACCATGATATTTATGAATGTGGAGATGAGAAGAGAAAGGGAAGAATGTGGAGAGATATTATGGTACTGACATGGATGCATTAAGTTATTTTCATGATACTAACAGAAGAGAAAGGGTTTTGCAAATGTGGAGAGATTAATTAAGGAACTGACATGGAAGTAGACAAGCGGTGTCTAGCTTCAATGGCATGTGGAGAAGCACCCATTACTGCACCTCTCATACCAACATCTGATCTACACAAAGAGGAACCGCAACTATTGTAAATTTGAAGCATTAACAGCCAATTAATAACAAAGAACATTGCTCAAAGCCACGGTTAAAAAGCAATCAAAATTCTCAAGAGACCATATCAAATTAGTTTTCAAGCTATGGATACGAAAAATGAGAGTTTATGAAGTAGGAAAACAAGTATATAGTACAGGGATTCAAATGGCCAGAAGCTAGTGGAATTCTGAACTCCAGAAATCAAATAAAAGCTTGTATTGCAAAGAGTAGAAGGAAAATCTGGAGAATCAGATAGGTTTGGGAGGTTTTAATGTGTGAAGAAGAGAGAGATGGGGAAGGGACTCTTAATGGCATAGTTGAGGAGTTTGAGTCAATATAGGCACATTATCTGAGTGACGTCTTTCAGAATATCTCTTTTTTCTTTCACTTTCATTCTTGCCGTGGCTCACCAACTGTGCCTCATTCCTAAATTTTTACTTTTCCTGTACTCTTTTTATTTTACGATTCATCAGTTTTAAGTGACTAAGCATTATGAAACACTTAAACCAACCAATGATTTTCATTTGACCATTCAGGTTATAAAGAAAACATGCAATACGTCTCGAAGTTGTTCTTTTTTCATATCTGATAGAAACCTTAAACAAGTAAAATTATCATCAAACATTTGTTTTTTTTTTTTTTTAACCTTTCTGCCGAATTCCATATTTTGAGTTGGGAACATCTCTTCCACTCTCTTTTCTTAGTTTTCATTTACATAATGGTGGGCAGATTCTCATCATTACAATATGCTCGCTGTTTTAAGTAGCGTTGTTAAGAAATTTCATTTCCATTTGAAGGAATGCTGCGGCAACATCAGCATTTAATTATCCAACAAAAGATTTTATTCTTAAAGGTTCACTACTTTATAACATATATGCTTTCATTCTTATGGCACGAGTATCAATGAACCATCTTTCCAAATGAAAATATATTGGTTTAAGTGTCATTTTTATCAACCATTTCACCAAACTCCATTGTTTTATCCCTATCAGATACCGTGAACACTACAACAAGAAGGTTAATTAACTGAAATTAAAAAACAAGATTGCTAATCAATCGGCAAATGAACGTTGCGACAGCCTCTTATAACATTATCATCAAAATCTATAAACCATGTAGTACTTAAAAATACAATAATTTTAGGCACTTAACCAAAGGTAGAAGAGGGGGCTGTATCATAACTGAACAGACTTGTACCCATCGCTGCGTATTCTCTTGTTACTACCCCAGACCATGCATGAGATCAATACCCTAATAATATGTAGCTTCATGGACGACATATATACAGATGAGGAAATTATATTTCTAGAACAAGGCACCATAAGAAACAGAAGGATAAGGTTGGAAACGTCGAGGCTGTGTATTGTAGTGCAAGCAAAGTAAACTCAACGATCGAGATCTCATTCTGAGACTGAACGAGAGCCACAGCCACCCTGTACCTTGCAATAGTTATGGGCTTCTAGCTATAGCTTAAGAGTGAAATGAGGTTAGATTACTTTTTAAGGGCTGGGTAAATCCCTTTTTTCAGTAGAAGAAGCGCTTGGTCCACTTCAAATTTCAAAACATATCCATTACGCAGAAATGAAAACCAAACTACCCAAAATAGAGAGAGAGAAAAATGATGGTGCTACAAATGTTGTCCCACAATGAAGCATGCGGAAGAAAGCATGAGGGACCAAGAAAAGTGGCCTTCCGGCCGACACGATTTGGTGCGCTTGGTTGGTCATTCCCTGTTAAATAATGAGCTGAGATTTTAATGTTTTAACATCAGACAGCCATAATGCTGATTATTGCTCATACCAGACGAACGGGCAAAGTGAAGGGTTAACATTTTTTTGGAGCTGGGTGTTTCTCAAACAGGAAGCTTTAACTTGTTTAGTGTTTGTTCAGATTGCACTTGTAGAGATAAGAAAGTAAATGGCTCCAGATTTTTCTTTTCCCTTCTCGTCCACGATTTCATTTAATCCACATAGCCGAGAGAACACTTGATTTATACAAACCAAAAAGATGATTTGAACAAAGAATACGCGCTATGAAGAAATGGCACGCAGAATCAGCATTGCATCAACAGCCATTTCAAAAATCAGATTGAGATATTTCATATTTGTTTCTTATTGTGCAAACCACCTGATGAGACCTGATCTGCTAGTCCACTGATCAAGGGGAGCACTCTGTGGTGGTTGAGTAATCGCTGCCTTTGACTCTGCCTACGCTCAATTTATCGGTCAATGAACCTGTTATAAAGTATATATATGGAAATGATATTTTCATGTCCTCATCCTAAGCAAGCTGGTGAAAATTATTCACTTATCATGATGGCGAAAGATGGAAAACAAAATCATGGAATAAAGCTCAGTATCACCTGCATATCACAACTAACAAATATATTTTAGTAGTTCATTGCCTAAAAACTCAACTTCTCGATCCGATCCATGATTTCTTTTTGTTTTAAACACAAATCAAATGAAGCTACTCAATGTTGGTTACTAAGCAGGTTCATCGGGCTGACATTAATTCTGTTACGGATATCTCATAAATGGGCCCAGCCCAATAACCACAGAGCTTAGTCAAAATGGCTTCAGTTATGCTCATAACCGCTTCCTTGAAAATAGGAGTGGTTTTATCAAGAATATCTATCATGATGGTAACCACCCATGAAAGGAGGAGATTATTCAAAAAAGCATATCTTAATATCCCTAAAATAAAGGACAAATCCAACTGATTAAGATAGGGCTCAGGTACGCTTATAAATAGGGTAAACCCCTTACAAGGTACACACTTCTGAAACCCTAGCTTTTCTATTCACACAGAGCACACACACCACCCCCTCTGGCTATCATTAGCCTGCCGTATACTCTCGAACTACGTGGACTTTGATCCACACTGTGGTATGTAAGACCCTGGGATTTCACCCCAGGCCAAGTCCAACCCAACTTGTGATCCACACCGGATCATTGGCGCCGTCTGTGGGGACTGTAAAGTCCTATTCCCGTGACCTGTGATGGCTAATACCAGAAGCAAAAGCCACCCGCATGCACACGAGCAAGGTCAGGAACAAAATTTTAGCGAGACCCAACAGCAGGACGTTCAAGGCGTTAATCAGGAACAAATTGAGGAGCCCCCGGACTCAAACCTCCCATCTCAAGATGGACGAGTAGGCCAAACGTTGGAAAATACTAACCACGCTGGTTCCTCAACAAAGTTTCAGATTGGCAGCCCGGACATACGGCTCCTACATAACATTGCTGAATCAATGCTGAAACAAATCGAGAATGTGGAAGAACGCGACAATCTTCAGAATCAAAAGATTGACCATATGATCGAGGTGATGAACCAAATCCTTAAACACTTACAAGACCCTCTTCAGGAGGAACGCCGGGATGATCAGCAGAATGAGGACGAAGAAACCAATCACCAAACTGTTGATCCCCTACAGGCGGACCATCCCGGGCAAGGACGAATAGTTTCAACAAAAAATTCTCAGCAAAGTAATCACCGGGATGCAAGTCAGGAGAATCAAGCCCGGACGATTAGGAAAGACAGCCGTACCTCGGATAATCAGGGAATTTGGCCAGATTCTGGAAGGTACAAGATGTGGTATGGGGACAGAGGACAAAACAACAGCCATTTCTCAGATGAAATTACGGAAGCTGAGTACCCAAGGAAATTCAATACGTCCGACCTCCCTAGGTACGACGGAAGTCAGGATCCCCAGACACACTTGAGTACCTTCGACACTGAGATGCTGGTCCGAGGATTCAAGGGGCGATCATTTCCAGGCTGTTCACCTCAACATTACGAGGAGCCGCTCAAATTTGGTTCCGGACCCTATCTCCCAAGTCCATTACCGACTTCAACGACCTGAGCGAGAAGTTCCTGCTGAATTTCACGACAAGCAAAAAGCAGCCCAGGTCGGTCTACACACTGGATAGAATCAAGCAGCAACCCGGTGAAACCCTTCAGAAGTATTTGGATCGTTTCAAGGCTGCCGCATTGCAAATCCAGGGATTAACGGAAAGCATCCACGTACACTTGCTCATCTCGGGCTTAGATAGCGAATCCAGAATGGGGAGATCGGTCATATCTGGCTAGATCAAGACGCTGGAAGAATTCCATAGACAAGCCAAAAAGTATCTGGACATCGAGCAGATGCAGATAGCCAACGCGTCGGGAAAAGAGAGACAGAAAAGCCCACCCCCGAAAGGGAAGGACCAAGCAGCAAGAGACCGACCCAGGAACTCGGACCAAAAAACACGAGGACAAAGGCATGAGGGGAAGTATGAGAGATATACTCCACTAAATGTCCCTCGTTCGCAACTATGGAGAGAGGTAGCCTTGACCGAGATAAGGAAGGTGGAGCGACCACGACCACTTTATAACAAGGGTAAGTTGGACCGCACACGATTTTGCGAATTCCACAATGGACCTGGGCACACAACGGATGAGTGCTGGGACCTTAGAGATGCGGTTGAGAAGTTTATCCGAGATGGAAAATTACGTCAGTACGTTATCAAAACACAAGGGCAAAAAGCCAAGCGCAAGCAGACGGATCGGAGTACAAGCCCGGTCTCCCAGAGGAGAAAGCCGGACGAAGGCCGGAGAAAGCACGACAATGAGGACGAGTTCCCGGAAGCAGAGTTTGACTGCAATGTCATTAGTGGAGGTTACGGAGGTGGCGGCGATACCGCCAATCAGCGGAAGAAATACCTTCGGGAAGTCTTAACCATCAGGGGACGACCAACCTTCAAGCTGGAACCATAGCAAACAGAAGAGCCTCCTAAGCTGTTCTTTACTCAGGAAGATCTGAGGGACGTAATCCCGGGTCATCAAGACGGACTAGTCATAACCGGCCTCCTGGGAAAATGCCGCGTAAAAAAGATATTCATCGATCCTGGTAGTGCAGTGGATATCATCCTGTGGGACGCCTTTAAGCGCATGGACCTCGACCCAGAAAATCTAAAGTCGTGCAGGACAACCTTAATCGGGTTCAACGGAGAGGATACAAGTCCCAAAGGGTGTATAGAGCTAAAAATGACCTTGGGCTCTAAAGAAGCCTTTAAGACTGAGGAGTCAAGTTTATTGTAGCGGATTTCCCTTCGTCCTACAATATAATCTTAGGCAGACCAACTATTCATAGTTGGGACATGCTCATATCAACTAAGCATCAGAAGCTGAAAATGGTAAGTCAGAAGAATGAAGTCGTCACCATCAAAGGTGATTAGAAGGAATCCCGGCAATGCTACTTCTCGACGGTTAAAAACAATGAACCCGGAACATCCAGCTCGCAGCAGAAAGGAATTCAAAATTCAGCGCCAATTGCGCCGAGTTCAGTTAACGTGGTAGAGCTGGATGTAAGAGAAGAAGCAAAGTTGATGAAAACAGAGCCTGATGGAGAGCTCACAGACTACCAACTAGGAGAGGAGCCCGGACAAATAACGAAGATCGGGAGTTTGCTTGCCGAGCAAGAAAAAATCGAGCTCAAAAAACTGTTATGGATGAACAAGGACGTGTTCGCATAGAAACCTTCGGAGTTACCAGGTGTCGACCCGGCGTTCTATTGTCACAAATTGACCATAAATCCACGATATACGCCGGTCTCGCAGAAGAAAAGAAAGATTGCGTCGGACCGACAGAAAGCCCTAGCCGAGCATGTAAGAGAACTGCTGGATGCGGGATTCATCAGGGAAATCCAGTATACCACATGGTTATCAAATGTGGTAATGGTCAAGAAACCCAATGGCAAATGGAGGATGTGCACCGACTACACCGATCTCAACAAAGCATGCCCCAAGGATGCTTACCCCATGCCAAATATTGACCAACTGGTGGACAATTCCTCGGGATTCCAGCTGCTCTCATTCATGGATGCATATTCCGGCTATAACCAAATAGCTATGCATCCCGAAGACCAGGAAAAAACAGCTTTTATCACGGAAAAAGCTAATTATTGCTATAATGTCATGCCTTTCGGGCTGAAGAACGCAGGAGCTACTTACCAGAGGATGATGAATCAAGTGTTTGAGGCACAGCTCGGCAGGAACGTCGAAGTTTACATCAACGATATGATCGTTAAGTCAGTTAAGCAATCCGACCACATCCAGGATTTGCAAGAAACATTTGATAAGCTCCGGGATCACAGAATCCAACTTAACCCAGCTAAATGTGCATTCGGAGTACCAGCGGGTAAATTTCTCGGATTCCTGTTGACAAACAGGGGGATTGAGGCCAATCCGGATAAATGTCAGGCCGTCCTCAATATGGCTGCCCCAAAAAACAAAAAAGAGGTATAGCAGTTGACTGGCAGACTGGCCGCGCTGACAAGGTTCTTACCGAAATCGGCAGAAAATGCTCTTCCTTTGTTCAAGTTATTGAAGAAGGAAGCACAGCATGGAGAATGGAACTCAGAGTGTGAAGTCGCGTTTGACAAGATCAAAAAATGCCTGTCATCACCACCCGTGCTGTCGAAACCCGAGCCCGGGGAAGATTTGATATTATATCTATCCGTGGCCCCAGAAGCAGTAAGTGCCGCCCTGGTGAGAGAAGAATCGACAAAACAGAAACCGATTTACTTTACAAGCCGGGCTTTGCAAAGTTCTGAGCTAAGATATCAAAGGTTGGAAAAGGTGGCCTTTGCGCTCCTCACTGCCGCGAGGAGATTACGTCCCTACTTCCAGGGGCATAGAATAATTGTGTGAACTAGTCAGCCGATACGCCAAATACTCCATAAACCTGACTTGGCGGGAAGAATGACTAGTTGGGCTATCGAACTGTCCGAATTCGACATAGTATATAAAGCTCGGCATGCTATTAAATCCCAGGCCTTAGCCGACTTCATTGCAGAGCTGGTACCAAGAGAGGTAGTCCCGAAAGCCAACCTTAACATTTGGAAAGTATTTGTAGACGGCTCGTCAAACGCCAAAGGAAGTGGAGCCGGGATCATAATCGAAAGCCCGGAAGGAGTCGCCATGGAACACTTCCTGCAATTGCACTTCAGAACGTCCAATAATCAGGCCGAGTATGAGGCTGTATTGGCTGGGCTATCACAGGCAAAAGATAATGGGGCCAGGCGGGTTCATCTCTCCACCGACTCTCAACTAGTCGCGGCCCAAATCAATGGTTCATACACGGCTAAGGGACCCTTGCTAATCAAGTATCTGGGGAAAGTCAGAGAGGCAATGACCGACTTTGATGAGGTCGTAGTCACCCACATCCCCAGGGGAGAAAATGCGAGGGCTGATATCCTCTCCAAATTAGCAAGCACCAGGAACCCGGGAAATAATCGGACTCTAATACAACAAAGTTTGAAGGAGCCCACGTGTATCATGGTCATCGCAGCAGCAGAAGACTGGCGAAAGCCCATCTTAAATTACCTGGAAAAGGGAGTTAGCCCAGACGATCCAGAGGAAGCAAGGCAGGTAGCACGAACCGCGTTAATGTACACGGTGGTCGATGACCAACTATACCGAAAAGGCCTCCAATCCCCAATGATGAGATGTTTAAACCAGGCAGAGGCCGAGTACGTGCTATCAGAGATACACGAAGGAATAAACAGACAACATATGGGGGCAAAGGCGTTAGCCCGGAAAGCCCTAAAGGCTGGATATTACTGGCCGACAATAGTCGCGGATTCCAGAGAGCATGTACGAACATGCGAAAGCTGCCAAAAACATGCTCGGATCCTCTGGCCACCTCCGACCGAGTTAAAGACCATCACGGCTCCGTGGCCATTCTTTAAATGGGGTATGGACCTCCTTGGACCGTTCAAACCGGCCGCAGGGCAATTGAAATGGCTTGTGGTGGCAGTGGATTATTTCACTAAGTGGATCGAGGTCGAACCACTGTCAACCATCTCGGCCGCTCGAATACAAAAATTCTTCGAAAGAAATATTGTTGCAAGGTTCGGGATTCCTGCCGAGATCGTAACTGACAACGGTACTCAATTCGTTGACCAAGGCTTCCAGAGGTTGATGTCCGAGCTAGAAATCAAGCACCATTTTGCCTCGGTAGAGCATCCGCAATCTAATGGGCAAGCCGAGGCAGCCAACAAAATCATTGTTGACGGGCTCAAAAAAAGGATGACCAATGCAGAAAGTAACTGGGTCGAGGAACTATACCCGGTACTCTGGGGATACCGAACTAGTGTCCAAACCTCGACCCAGGAAACACCCTTCCGAATGACATATGGATGCGAGGCCATGATCCCGGTTGAAATTGGGCAAACATCATGAAGGAAAGCCAAAGTCATGGAGGAGGGAGAACATGCTAACAGCAAGCAGTTAGCAGTCGAGCTAGACCTCATCGATGAAGTCAGAACGACGGCACACTGCCGAGATCTGGCAACGAAGCAGCTGGTGGCGGCTAAGTATAACCGCAAAGTTAGACCACGAGCATTCGATAAAGGTGACTTGGTATTACACAGAGCGGATATCGGAAATAAGAATGCCCGGGACGGAAAACTTGCAGCAAACTGGGAGGGTCCTTACCGTATTTCAGACAAAATGGGGCCCGGGACCTATGTCCTTGAGACATTAGATGGCACGCCCATTAAACGAACATGGAACGCGGACAAACTAAGGACTTACTACAGCTAAAGACCGGGATACACTCGGAATAAGCGCACAGCGGATGTCAGTGGTAACTGAGAACCGCTTTTCAGTTTCAACGGATGTCGGTGGTGACCGAGAACCATTTTTTATTAAGCATTGTTTTGCTTTTGGCAGTATTTTCCGTTGATTTTAAATTCTGTGTAATCCCGATTATTTCAATCAATAAAAAAGGTGGTTCAATTCATGGGCCAACCAAGTTATTACTTGTGAAATCAATGCAAAGATAGGCCGTGACTAAGGCAAGATAATTAAACAAAGACTTGGGTTTCGCGATCCCGGTCATGATAAGATTTGTCAACAAGTCTTATAAACGTTACGATGCATCGGAACTGTCCCCTGGGGTGGTGTGAGATTACCATAAAAGATCCTGATCAGGTCGAAATGTTTAGGCTCCTATTCAAAAAGGATATTAGGGCCCGAACATGTGGCAGTTGGCTACCATCTCGGTAAGGTACTTTACAAGATAAAGTACTTAGATGATTTTTGAAAATCATCTATTGTTTAGAATGTCCGACCATTAATAAACGTGGCTCGTTTGTTAAAATGTCGGTTGAATATCCAGCAGATTCTGCACAATATATCTTGACTTTGGCCAAGTCATAAAATAAAGAACCGAGCTTCGTGCACGGATTACGTTCCCCTTTACTCATCAACTGGTGAATTAAAATACAAGTTTGGTTTAAAGGATGAAAATAAAAACTGACAAGATAGACGAGCTGAAGATGCTAGAAATATCCGGGAACACCGGCTTGTCATGGTATTAATTTTGAGGGCAGAGGCCCTAGATTAGAGAAAAACAAAAATGAAAGTGAAAATACTACACAACAAAGGAAAAAATAAAAAGGTCCTAGAAGAACAGCGTCAAAATTGGGCTTGGCCGGGCACAGGAGAGACAGGGGCGTCAGTCGTCGGAGCATCTTCCTCAGCTAATTGACCACGGTCATTCTCCGTGAGATGCTCGGACTCTTCGACCGGAGAAAGTGGTGCTGGTATAAATTGCCCGTCCTCTACCGAAGCTCTGAAATCCACAGCGTCCAAATTCATCGTAATATCGGGATTCAGAGCTCAGACTTGGGCCAGGTATAGGTTGAAAGCTTCAGCAGCCGTCTCCACGACCAAGACTTCCAGCTTATCCACCTCGGTAGCAGACGCCATTAGCTCGGCCTTCGAAGCGTCGAGGTCGGAGTGAGCGAGATTAAGGTCCTTCACCACCCCCGCATACTGACCCTGCAAGGTGTGTAGTGAGGCATTTAGCGTGTCTTCTCAAGCCTGACTGGCGTCAAGTTCGGCGGAGAACCGATCCCTTTCAGTAAGGGCCTTTGATAGCTCCTCCACCGCCTTTATCTGAGCCTCTTCCGCTTTCAGGCGCGCCTCCTTAGCCTCCCTCTGCCTAATCTCGGCCTCTTTCTTTTCAATCCGAGCCTTGGCAATCTCGGCTGCAGCTTTGGCATATTTATGCTTAACGGCAACATAAGCGTCCAACACGCCAGCCGTCTCCATTAGATGGTCCTGCAGCACCTGCAGGTGATCGAGGTCAGAGTCGGCAAAGGCCTCACCACTGAAATACTTGCTGGGGGGCTTCACCGCGTATTTAAGCTCCTCCGAGACCCCATCAATCCATACCTCACCCTGCGAGTGAAGGCGAGACTTGCTAGGAAGTGGGGGAGGAGGGACGCTTGTGGCAGCACCGGCGTCCGGAACAAAGGCCGGACTCTCTTCTTTGACCGAAATCGATGACGTTGCCACCGCTTTGATCGCTTACGCGGAATGAGGTCCGTATGGGCCGGAGAGGGCGCAGCCCTCTTCTCAGAAGTAGTTTTGGCAGGCGAAGGAGCAACCACAGCCTTCTTCTGGGAAGAGGATTCCCCTTTCTTTTTGGCCTTAGCTCGGAGCTTCTCGGCCAGTTCTTGAAAAGAAGCCTTCCCCATGTCGGGCACTACAAAAAACATAACGAACATCAGAAAGGACAAGAGGCATAAAAAAAAATCCAAAGAACAAACAACCAATAGAAATCATACTCGATGGGTACAATTCCTCCACCGACTGTCGAATAAAAATCCGGGAATCAATGACATCCCTCTCGGCCACATGGTCAACCAGAGCTATCACAGTCTCAACCTCGGCTGGCTCTAGGCTATCATCGGAGGATGCAAAAATGTTCTGGTCTTGGTCATAGTGAGTTTTAGACCAATACAGAGGAAACAGCAGCTCCACCGAGCTGGAATCGACACCCTGGAGAAACCACGGTTTATGACCGGGTTCAGCACTAACTTTGAAAAAAGAAACCTTGAAGCCTTTCCAGGTGTCGGTTGCCACATGGAAAAGCTTCTTGTCTAGTTTCCCCCGGAAAGAAACCCAACCCCTTTTTTCTTCGGGCTCCCCGGGTTGACGAGCCCTTTGGATATTAAAAAAATAAAAAAACGTTCCGGTGGTGGGAGTACGATTTAAAAATCGGCAAAGCCGCTCGAACGCAATAATGAAGCCCCAGGAGTTAGGGTGAAGCTGAGTAGGGGCCAGCTGAAGAATGTTTAAAAGATCTACTTGAAACCTGGAAAATGGAAAACGAAGGCCGAGTTTTTTAACGAAATCTAGGTAGAAGAAGAAAAAAGAACGCTCATTCCCTTCCCGGGCAATGCACACCGGTTCAAAAGGGCCGGGAAGAGATAAAGAACAATGATCCCGGTCCCCTAATGGGAGCTCGGCAATCTGATTGGTCGTGGCTTTCGAGAGCCTGGATAGCACCCCGGTCGCAACCCAGTCATACTTTTCAGCAAGATGACGTGGAATACTGGCAGCCGCTGACTCCACGGATCCGGAATCCTCGACAGAACGGGGAGAAGTTGACATACTACCTAGAAAAGGCAAAACAAAAATAAATTAGAAACGAGGAAGATGATACCTGAAGGTAGTAAAGCGGGACGGGTAGAAACGGCTTCAACAACCCGCGGTTGGATATGACGGCATCGCGAAGCTATTTCCTCAGCTTCCCATGACCGGCCAACCATCGTGGCCTCAGATATCAGCCAGGAACATTCCTCGTACGGGCCGATAGGCCGGGTAAGGGAGATGAGGGGCTCCGCTCGTTGAGGAAAGGAAGAAACGGGTAGAGGAGGATTTTCCCTCCTACTCTTTCCCAAGGGCGGCTCTAAAGAAAAAATCCTAGTAGCAGCATTCCCCCGGCCCAGACTTTCGGGCTCTACAGACTCAGACCGACCTCGAGCCCTTCCTCTAACCCGACCAGACCGTCCTGGTTGACTACCACCTTCTCCGCCATAACCACGGAGAACATTTTCCCTCTTTTGTTCTTCGGTCAGAGGTTTCCCGTACAGCCACCAAGCTGTCCAGGGAGGCATGCGCTGAATAAGCTCGGCCTCTTCCGGGGAAAAAGCATTTGGATTAAAAGGCGGAGGAGAACCTTGATGGCTCATCCCGAGAAGATAGAATTTAAACAGGAAACCGGAACCCAGAGACAGAGAAAAAGGATTGAATCGACCAGAAGTTCAGAAAAGTTCAAGAACAAAGCAGAAGCTAGAACCCAAAGGGGAAGAAACTTGAAAGAACTCACAATAACCTACCCAGAAAAAAGAAAGACCAAGAGATAGAGAAAGAGAAGAACACAGCCAAATAACCAGAGAAGGAAACAAGGAAAATACCTGGTTTGAGATAAATTAAGGGAAGAGGAAATGCGCGAGCCATGAAGATCAGAACTGGGAATCTGAGGAAAATGAACTAGTGACTGGTTACAAATCTCTCTCAAAAAGAAAACTCAAGGTTTGGCAGTTTTCAAAATAGAAGAAGCGGAAAGTCGAAGGCTCTTATAAACAAAGCAAGCAGGCGGATGAGAGTCAGGAAACTCAACCGCCAAAGGCCCAAAGGGCCCATACACGAATGGTGACGTGGACGTTAAAAGGCGTGCGCATTTAATGCTGATGTTAAGCAAACACGAAAACCAAGATAGTGGGGCAGTTGCTCCACTCAGAGGCCGGCTGGTAAACATCAAATCAGCAGGAGGCAATGATGACACTCGTGGCCTCGAGATAAGACGAACGTTGAATCAACAGATGAGGCGGACAATGATCCCGGATTGAAATGCTCACGTGGCCGACCACATGAATACACCCCGGTCGTCCGACCTAACTCCCCATGCAATCTCAAACTTGGGGGCAACAAGTCCCGATCCACGAAAAACTGGACAAAGTACCTGTAAACGGGGAGTAATACCAGGTAGAAATATCAATACTATCCGACACCAATAAAGAAGGAAAGTTCGAGAAGGCATGGGAGGAGTTCGGCCTAGAATCAAAATTATAGAACATTAATGTTCTCTCGGGATAGCAAACGAATGCAACCCGCGTTAACCGGGCTGGGGGGCACCCGCGTCCCACCCAAATAAATTGGAATGCAAATTGATGACAGATGGGGTAGCCCGGGGACCAAAAATGTCCGACCTCGGAAAAAGAAAGAACTAGAAATCAAAAACTTCAGGACGGCGAAATGAACTAGAACACAGGACGTAACCTGACAAATACATCCCGGCTGCTCGGAGCCCTGAACAACCGGGCTGGGGGGCAACTGTTACGGATATCTCATAAATGGGCCCAGCCCAATAACCAAAGAGCCTAGTCAAAATGGCTTCAGTTATGCTCATAACCGCTTCCTTGAAAATATGAGTGGTTTTATCAAGAATATCTATCATGATGGTAACCGCCTATGAAAGGAGGAGATTATTCAAAAAAGCATATCTTAATATCTCTAAAATAAAGGACAAATCCAACTGATTAAGATAGGGCCCAGGTACGCTTATAAATAGGGTAAACCCCTTACAAAGTACACACTTCTGAAACCCTAGCTTTTCTATTCACACAGAGCACACACACCACCCCCTCTGACTATCATTAGCCTACCGTATACTCTCGAACTACGTGGACTTTGATCCACACTGTGGTACGTAGGACCCCGGGATTTCACCCCAGGCCAAGTTTAACCCAACTTGTGATCCACACCGGATCAAATTCAATTTGATATGGTATGAATTACAGAATCCATGACCATACAAAACAGGGAAAACAGAGGAAAATAAGAACCAAAATACTGGGAGCCTAAATGGCCCAGCAATTTTCCATCGTCCTAACTCAAGAGACCAACGATAAAAAAGTAAGATCTTATAATTCAAAAGGAAATGCCACGTAAAAGTGGCGTCTTGCATGCAAATCCAGCCAGGCTGTACCATATGTCCATATCATCTGCAAGTCTTCGTCGGATTATCTCTTTCTAAGTGGGGAGGGTCTGGTCAAAACAAGTAAAATGATTCAGCAGCTGCATAGCTTAACGAATGAAGAAATGAACAAAACAAGACTAAGCGAAAACATGCTAAGATCATATATGAGGAAAAAGATAGCTAAAGACACACAATTTTTATGGCAGTTGCGTAATATCAAATTAGACGGATACATGCATTAACACCAATTCAAAAAGAATGAAACCCGAAAAGGAACTCGAGCCAAAGAAAATGGTAAAAAAAAGAAAAGAACAACTTGGCAACAGCTGTTTTCTTTCGTATCGTGCTTTTAAGGAAGAAGCACGACTCGTGGGCTCTGAACTGCTTCATTATCGGAGACGCAGAGTGAGCCGGCGCGAGGGAAAGACCCGACTCAGTTGATCGGACCATCGAGACCTGCCAACTTGTATTGGGCTTTAGTTTTTGTCCAAATATTTTTGTCGGGTCGGGCTCAACATAATCCATTTTCAATTATTTGGGCCTTCGTGCCATAGAAATATGAGTTTACGGAGAGCAGGGAACATTACAACTACTTATGCTACATATGTTAAAGAGAAGTGACACAATTGGTTAAGGCATTGGCCTTCATCCTAAAAGGGAGGAGGTTCGATTTCCGCTGGTCGATATGAGAGCCTCTTTGGTGGGTGATTTGTAAGTCCCTCTATAAACGCTCTTTGAGCCTGGAGGCATGCCCTGACTCTAGTGGGTTATCGATGTCTACCCTACCTAAACTTTCTTATATATATATATAAAAAAAAAAAAAAAACATTACAACTACTTATGTTGAGAGGGGAACTCCGAACTGGACAGCGGATGGATGATAATATAAAAAATGTATTATACATTTTCTTGGGAAAAATAATGAAGGAGCACTAGTAGATAGACAGAAGACAGAGATGACGATGTTGTAATCTTATCTGTCTGAATTGAGATATAGCAGAGACGTAAAACAGGACGGGGTGGCCATATCATGATAAAAGCAGAGAAGGAAAGTTTGATGAGCGATGGGCCATTTTGGTGATTGGAGGAGGAGGAAGATGGAAAGTGACATGTCTCAGTCTCTCACCCATGGTTTCTCATTGCCACTTGTTTTTCCTATTGCCACTAGTTTTCTCTTGACACTACCGCTTTCCCATTTCTATATTTATTTCTTGTTCTTTCTCATATCCTCTTCACTCCTGTCTTTATCTTTATCCCTTGGCGTCACTTTTGGATAACTTTCATGTTGATGACATTTACCTGCTGTGTTTTAAATTATTAGAAAAATAAGAAGACAAGATTTTTATATACTTCTAACTTCAACCTTCAATTATTGAGGCGCTTAACAAAAATAAAATATATTAATATTTTGATGGGAACTAGCACTACGGAATTTGTAAAGAGTAATAATGACAGTGGCTTATTGTCCCTTTCTTTGGTTTATCGTGGTTCATAAAATCTTAAACAGTAAATTGGGATTATATGAAACAGAAACAAAAAAAGGGACCAGTGAGGTTTTGTCACCACACAGTACCTGGCATTGCCTGAAGCAGCGAAATGCTGAGAATGAGGCCCACTGCATTAAACACTAAACAGAACAGAGCATGATTCTAGAATTCTATAACCAGTTCCTGCATTCGTGTTTTTTGTTTCATAGTTCAATGGTTTGTGTCTCTAATCTACAATTAGATGAAAAGGGCAAGATGTATCAGTATCACCCCAACCAAATTCATCTAGAGTCACTTTTAAAACGTGGTGTGATAGAATTTAAGGGAATTAAGAAAGAAAAAGGGAAACTAGAGCCAGAATCTGAAACTCTAGTATATTCAAGAACCAGAATATGAATTTTTGACCAATTAGACAAATTCAAATCTGCATATATTCATTCGTGCTGATATCATTGTTTACAAGAAATATATAGACATAACAGATAGGATAACTGCTAATAACTTCCTTGTAACTTTCTATAGATAAGATATACATAACTTCCTAAGAATACACATAACTTCCTAATGATAGGTATAACTTCCTAAGGATAAAATACAATAACTTCCCTAGATATTTAATAACTTCTCCTAACTTCTATATAGAGAATGCTTGCTGATGATTGCTGGACCCCTAACATGGTGTGAAGGGGAAAGATTCTCAACAATCACCTAGTTTGTTTGTTTAGAGCTCAACAGAAACAACCAAAACATATAAGTTAACAATAAATATTGCAATAGATACAAGAGGTGGCTAGGTTGGAGTTGGTAGAGCAGAGAAGAAGTTAAACTTCTCAAGTATTAAATTCAACTGGCTTGATTTACAAAAGCCATAACTTCTTACAAAGTTAAACAACACACTTATCTCATAATTAAGGAAGCAACTTATTGCGTAGAAGGTTAAACCTCAGTCTTTTTTGGTAATCTCATTTACTATTCTGTTTTCAGATTAAATATCAATTTCACTTTTTTCCCACTCTATCTCCCACATCTAGTGCCCTTTGTTTCTTCAAGAGTATTTCATGTAAAGTTGTGGAGGATTGATTAGGGGCAGTGATAGAAGGTGGATGAAGTGTTTTGCAAAGAAGTTGGGAAGATGCTCAACAATAAAAGTACAACTTTGGGGAGTCGTGCGAGGTTTGAGGATGGCTAGAGACTCCAATGTTCAGAACCTGATTATTGAGAGCAATTCTACTGCTACTGTCAATTTGCTACATAGAATATGGAATAGAGAAGAGTTTGAGTCCAGTACATTAAAGCTGGTAAAATTTGAGTTGTTTGGCTTTAAACCCATTAGATTTCAACATGTATATCAAGAAGGAAATACTTGTGCAGATTGTTTAGCTAATTTGAGCCTAGATCAAAGCAAGGTTGAAGTTGTTTTTGATGTCTCACCTCTGTAAGTTAGAATTATCTGTATAGTGACTTTGTGGGAGTTGATTTCCCCTTAGAGTTTTGATGAAATTACCCAAAATTTTACCCCAAAAAAAAACATAGATTCTGTTTGGTTAGTTAATAAGCATCAGGAGCCTTTAGCTCAATTAGCATCCCATACCCCCCTAAAATGGGAGGTTGTGGGTTCTAACCTCAAGGTGGCATGTGTAAATCTCCCTTCACTATGGGGAGGATTAGGTTAAGGATAAAATTTTAAAACTCTAAGTATGCATTGCAATATACAACTACATCAGACACTTCTCAGAAAACTTTTCCCTCCCTTGCAGTTCTCTCTAATTCAACCCAAAGTTCGATATAACTTTGAAATATCCAATGGTTTGATATCGAAAAAGTCCCTGCTGAATATAGGATCCTTACATGGTCTTGTGTTAAAATAAAAACTGAAAAAAATCAAGGCTAGCTTCTGATAACGAATGACACATCAAAATTACTACTTCCAATGATCATAGCTTAAGTTCAATATAATAATGAAAAACCACAAACTCTATCAAAATTGGGTAATAATCAAGAAACTGAGACGCCTCTTGAGCTACCAACAATTTATAGTCAAGTCAGAGAACTGTCTAGATAGGCCAGATGCCCCACCCATGTCTCTTTTCCTGGGTTTTACCATTGGAGGTACCCACGCGCCAATTTCATCTTCACCTTCTGCTTCTCTAGCTTCAACACCTTGTTCTTCTTTATGATGATGACGCCCAGAAAACCATTTGGATTGCATGTAACAAGTGGTTCGCCATGGAGGCACGTGCAGGCCCTGCTCTCTTAAGGACTGTTTAGCAGCAGAACAAAGCAGAGAGATTATCCTTCTCAGTTTGTTCTCTGTCCCAACGAAGATCACTGGCAGTGACTCTGTCATTTCTCTGTAGTACTGTGTTGGCCTTGCAAGTTCAAATTGAGACCTGAAGTCTATGTCCACTATAAGCCTCGCAAGACTCCCATTCTCACCTGTAATATTCACTTCAACATATTCATATTCACCTGACACATAATCCACAGAAACAGTTATGAAAGTTTCGATCTTAAAGGACATGGTGAGTGAGAGAGAGAGAGAGACCCACCAGCAGGACATCCTAAAGAGGTGGCCCAACATGTGTGGCACAGAGAAGCATCGAGGCCTTCCATTTTCAGCTTGAGGACCAGCCACTTCCTAAGACTTGAAGTCTTCTTAGCATCCTTTTTGCCACTCATTCGCTTCAAGTTCAACACATAATTTCGAACTTTAGCCTCGGCTCTTGTCTCACTCCTTAAGATATCCTAAACTCCATTGCACAAAATCAACAAGTAACATATCAGGGACAAGTATATATTGTATACACTCTCACTCAACAACATGGAGGGAATTAAACTCAGCAAGAAGCTTCACAGAGACTTCAAACTCCTTGTGATCTGTGAAGTACCTGTAAAATATAATATTGGGTTCGATGAGTTGAAGCACGACACTTTGATGAAGTAGAATCTGTGGGGGAAGGTGACTCAGATTCTATGAAGTCTCGGACCATTTGAACCAGCTGGTCGTCTTCTAAGCTACCACCACCCATCATGACTCTGTCCTCCATGGTCAAGCAGAAACCAGAGAGAAAGAATTATATAAAAGGGTCTTTAAGGGAGGGAGGAATGGGATTGAGAATGGTGGGAGTTGTGGGGAGATGAGTCTTTATACATGAAAAAGGAAGGAAATTGTGGGAGTGGCGGTGGAAAATCACAGCTATACCGTGAGTCATGACAAATGAGGCCATGATAAGGTTAAGCCTTTTGATTTCTGACGTGTCATGGGGTTTGTTTGGGATATCGATAAGCAATTGGGCTTATGAAAAAGTTCAATTGGATAAAAATTTGAATGTGAAACGTGATTTATATTTGAATTGGTGGTTGCATAAGTAATTTATAGAAAAGTCCGATTGGATACAAATTTATTTGGAATAACTTATGGATAAATTATTTTTGAGATAATTATAAAAAAAAATAAAATCAAAATTACCAAAAATATGAAAAATGATAAATTACAAAATTTGGCAAAACTAAAATATATAATTTAATCAAATAAAAATATTACATAAGTAATTAGAAAATTATCATAAAAGCTTATCATAAGTTACCATAAGTTAAGAGTTGGAGCTTTTGAAATAAGTTTAAATTCAGCGATAAATTCATTTATCAACTTTTTTCACTCAAACAAAAATTTTGAGAAAAAACTCATAAACACTTATGATAAGCTCCATAAACTCTTCATATAAGCTCTCCCAAACAAGCACATAGTGAAAGGGTTCCGAAGGTTAAACTTAAAAGCAGCAGATTTTGTTTGAGGTATATTGGGTAGAATATTCCCATCCTTTTTCGTAAAGGGAGCATCACCAACTTTCTAGAACCCTATGTATTTAAGATTTTATCAATTAATTAAATGACTAGTGTGGTTGGCTTAAATTTTTATATTATATCTAGATTGTTAAAATATTATAAATATTAAGTTTACTATCATATAATAAGAAGACGTTACTCATGAATAAAGTTTACCAATCCAAACACACATGCATAAGTTTAAAAAAAAGAAAAAAAAAGTACCCTCCAATCTTCAATATAGAGCCTAGTTTATTATAAGTACTAATATATTTTACGTGTTTTTTTCAATTAAATTAGAACAAATATATTTTTTATCCATCTTTTTTCACATGTTTTTTTTTTTTTTTTTTTTTTGCTATTGCACCTGGTTCACCAGAGCTTTACCCTTATTTGTTTGGATCGAAGTTCTGTCGGACGCATATACGGGGACCTCTCCCAAGGAAATTTTATTCATCCACAATGACTCGAACTCGAAATCCTTACTTAAACGACTCAAATCCTTTCTACTTGAGCCATAAAACAGCATGTTAAATGTATGAACTTAAGCACCTCAGCTTCGCCCCCTGTTTCAAGACATTTCTTATGCGTTAAAACTGGATATAACGTGGACATTTGTATTTTTCTTACCAGCGTAAACATTTTTTATTGATTATAGTTTTAAGAAATACTAGTAATACTTTAGTAGTAGTTTATTTTTTAAAAAAAAAAAAATTGATGACAGACACTTGAAAGTTGCTACTTAACATTAAACTTAAAAAGTAGTCCTATCGTGAGGGGTTTGAACCAAGGAATGCGGTATTTCAAAATTTTCAGAGAAGAATCTGGAAACGAACAAGGACCTTAACATTGAGACTGGTTTCACACAGAAAATATACCACTTATTGATATTACATTTGTTGATTTGCCTGAATCCAGGGTAAATCTTAATTACTAAGTTATGATTGCAAAAGCTAAACGCACTTGGTTCACTAAAGAACAGAACATTAAAGCGAGCCGAAACATTGAAACCAGAGTACCAAAGAATTTATTAAGTTAGTTGATGGACGATGGTGCTTAGCCATGAAAAAATCAGCTTCCACTTGTGTTTGGTGACACGTGTGCTTCTTGTCACAAAAATGAATATAAAACAATTTCCAGACGCAGAAGCTGGGGAGACCAATGCTTCAGTCCTCTGCTTTCCTTTATTAAGAAATCCTCAATAAATTTTTGTTTAGTTTAAGTTATGAATTGTTATTTCTTAGTATTATGCATGAATTATATTGATGACAAGGGTAAATCCAACTCCCTCCTCTAGCAGTTCAAGATTTGATAGGTGGTTTTTTTTAATTGCCCACCGGGTTCACCGGAATCTTTAATTTCGAATAATCCGAATTCGTCTTGAATTGGGCCTATAATTATGAGGAAAGAACTCCTAACACCATTTTCTTCATTTCCAAATCTTAAATCAAGGACATGGTCTTTTTTTTTGTTATTGCACCTGGTTCACCAGAGCTTTACTCTGATTAGTTTGGATCGAGGTTCTGTCGAGCGCATATGCGAGATCTCTCCCAGGGAAGTTTTCTGTATCCACAAGAACTTGAACTCGAGACCCTTGCTTAAGCGACCCAAATCCCTTCCACTTGAGCCAACTTCCGCTGGTAAATCAAGGACATGGTTGAAGGACAGCAAGTCCCTTAGCATCATCCCTGTGCCTTGATAACCATTTTGGGCCAACCATCCACTTAACTAATCTTGGCCCAAATATTTTAAAATCTAAGCCCAGGTCAGTTGAGTCATATGTATATGTATTTGTCTGCGTTGGGCTGATAGACTTGTAAATGATAGTCCAAGAGGACACCACTTTTGACTCAACCATTAGCATTCCCATTGGTTAAAGAGACATGGCTGCTCATTGTAGGCTTCCAGGAATTTGAGGCTTGTGACAGGTACATTAACAACTGTTGTGGTTCCCAGATTCAGATTCTCATATTGTTTGTTATATGCATTGGAGATCAAGAGATTTAGAATATGATGCTGGAGTCAGTCAGATAGAAACCAATCAAATATCGTGTCCCATCAGCTAATCCCTTCATTCTAGTAGCCATTAGTGGCTTTCACTTTGGTGTGAAATAGCCTTCGCATTGAGCAGCAGATGAATGCTTTTTTTGATTAAAAGCATCAGATGAGTGCTTTGGAGCTATCATTCTTAATAATTATTAGTAACTTCTGAAACCATAGTTTCAAAAACTTTTTTCGTAAGTTGAGATTAAACTTCTCTTACATACTTATTTCACTTATTTCGTAAATTGTAAAAGAAATTCTCTAAAAACTAATCAAAATATACACTTACTCCCAACGTATAACATAATTTATAGTGCTTTGTCCATATATATGTTCTCTGCGCTTTCCGCCATGTCAGGTTTTGGACCAGTGCCAAAATGGTGAAAATCCAAATTGAAGGCCAACATACAAATAAGAAAGATCAAAAGGGAAACAGAACCAGAAAAGGAAGTTATTATTTATATGATACATTCTATCTAGGTTTAACTTGAAAATTAGAAGTTCCAGGGTTTGAAAATCTTTTTTCAACGACGAAGAAAACAGGGGAGTCAAATCCCCTGTTTACTATATGAATTAATATTTTTTTGTTTGCTATATATTGACGATTAAGGAGTACAATAATTATTTATTGGATACTACAAATTAATTGAAAACACATTATAGTTGGGAGAGATAGTATATGATTGTCAAAGAAAAATGGGAGCCAACATTTCAAACTGGGAAAAGTCTTTGCAAGGGCGTGTGTTTTAGTCAACAAACTCTCCGAAAAGTCAATAAATGAGCATTAATAACTATAAATTTATTGGGTGGCAAAAATAAATAAAACATGATACCTGAACTTTTAGTCTTCTCTCTGATCTCCGCCATTCATCATGAATCCGCCGGGGTATCCCACCGGCAATAGCCCTCCTCCCCCGTCCAGAAGAGAGGTCCCGATCCAAGGCCCTCGCCCCTCTCCGCTCAGCGTCAGCAAAGAATCTCACAAGATCCGAAAGCCTCCGCTTCCACCGCACGCCCATCACCTGGCGGCGGGGCCTTCCCACCAGCAGCAAACGCAGCCGGTGATAATCTATTCGGTATCTCCTAAAGTAATTCACGTTCCGGTCGACGACTTCATGAAGGTCGTGCAACGTCTCACCGGCCCGTCCTCCCCTGCCTCCAGATCCGGAGATGTTTCACCGGCAGCAAGGCTAGCGTCGATTGAAAAGACAAGCCCGTCGGAGAAGGAAAGGTTTCAGAATGGAGATGAGATGATGGATCTCTTGGAAGGAGTTGAAGTGAGCCAGTTCCACGGCATATTATCGCCGGCACCAGGAACTCTGCCTGGGATATCGTCGGAGATATTCTCACCAGCGACTGATCCAGAAACGCTCTCATGGTTGCACGATTTGCACGATTTGAGCCCGTTTTGGTCATCAAGCTTCGCGGGAAGCCCATCGGGTTTATTTTCGACATCCATAGCCTCTCCGCTTCCGTCACCGGACGTCTTCAGTATCTTCGACTAAGTTGTTTTGTTTTTAATTTTCAATTAAATTTTTGGGGGTAAATAATCTTAGTCATTGGAAATTCATGAAAGGCAGCAAAGAAGCTGCCAGAGGATTTAACATTCACTGACTCTTGTCAGCGCTGGCGCCACGTTCTTTGGTTCACCGCTATATTATTATTAGTTGTTACTGACTTTTGAATTTGTGGATTCTACATGTCTACCAATCTCTCTCTCTCTCTCTCTGTAATTTTTATTATTCTTGTAATTGTGTAATTTGTGATTCATTAATCATAGTTGAGGAATGTAAAATAGATTTCAGTTTTAATTTCTTCCGTTTGTTTAACTTTTTGCCTTTACTTTTCTATGACGACTTTGTTTCAAAGGCTTAAGGTAGGAACTAGTTTAAGAAAGAGAAAAACGAACCCCTAATGATGAGCATTGCCCCATTAGTAGGAGGGGTGGGAGGCCATGCACTTACGATGGATATGGTTTAACATATTTCTTAAAAGATTAGACCAAAACTTATTAAAAAGGCTTAATTATGTAAATATGTTAGGTCTTTTCTGTTAAGGTTTAACGTGTAAGCCTTCCGGCCTGACCTATTTATATATTAAATAAATGGGTTTAATGTTTATACCTTTGCTTTGCTGCATAAACATTTTTTCTTCTTCATTCACAATGAGTAGATCCCATTATAAAGAGAAGAGAGAGAAAATATTAGTGGGATCTACTCACTTTTATGTGAGTGTGGCAAAAAAAAATGTTTCTGCAACAAATGCAGAAACATTAAACCCTAAATAAATATATTTATATTTACATCATATAAATAACACAATATTTAATTTTTTTATTCTTATATTTTAATTTCAAATATAATTAGTTAATTATAACATTACATCTATTCTTATATTAGTTAATTATGACCTTTAAGGCTTGTAATATGAAGCATTTTTAAAGGACTATACTATAAGTATGCTATTAAAAAGTCTTCAAGCTCAATCAACCCTTATGAAGGCACAACTCTGAGCCTAAAAAAAACCTACATTTAGGCTCAAACCCATCTCAGACCTTTTATTTTTATTACAGACTCATGCCTATTTAACCAAAACCTAACTTGATCTTGCTTATTTCTATCCCTATCTATTAGCACGATGAATAAATATTTATCAGTATCTGCAGAATAAATCTAAAAGGGATGCCGTGTGAATGGGGCTATTCTTTTCCTTAAAAAACAAAAAGTCATTAAATATATGGTTGTCATATTTTTATATTTGTTAATAATCATACAAATGGAGTTGCCTTCCCTCCTCCTCCCTACCTTGAATGACAACCTCAGTGATTCAAATTTAATGGAGGATATGATAAAATTATCATCAAAATTTTGTATTAAATAACAATAAAAAGTAAATTTAATTATTTTTAATATAATTTTGAAATTTCACATGAAGTTAAAATCCAAGGATAGGGAAGCAAAGAAGAGAAGGTACTGTTGTTGTAGCGCTTCTATTCTAGGAAGCAACCCGGCCGTTTCGAGACGACATAGATTGGAATTCGGGGGTCCAAGTAAAAAAGCCCACGCTGGCTCGGCTATGTGAGAAACGTCGTCTCAGAAACAATCTCTCAGACCCCGCACAAGGAAAGTTGAACATAGTATTAAAAAGCAGAGAAATTAACACATGCAGCTTTTGTGGAGTGGTTTTTATGCGGACCATGCATTATCTGCAAAGGGACAGATGCACGAGGAAGTGACAACCTCTTCGTGTAAGAGATCCTATTGTTCACTCTATATCAAACAGACTAACTCGATTATTGGTAAGTGTATATATATACAAATCATGCTACAATTGCTCCAGCAGATGCCATCCTCATTCAACACCCGATTATCGAGTCAATGATCACCTGTTCCCTTCTGCCTGAAAACGCCCCACAAATAATACTTTTCAGACCTTCCTGCAATGCAAAAATGAAGCATCAGTCTTGTATATAAATACATGCGAGTGTTTGATCTTCTCTATGAACTGCAATCAATGGAGCTTACGCCAATCATGCGTGGGAAATACTCGGGAAGAAAATATGAGGAGCTCCACGTTGTGTTCGATGATTGCCCTGAGAGCCAGATCTCGCTCAGTCACATCGCTCATCACCCCATCAAACACCTTCTCATCACTGATCAACCAAGCACGCTGCTCATACCAGTAAATTTGAATAGAACTATGGTATGCGGAAATCAACAAGAAAACGCACCTTTCACTTTGTGGAAAAATATAAACACCAATGCTATCGATAGTTGGTGGGGACCTCTGAAAACTCGGCGGCCATGCGTCAGATCTTGATAACAACTTTACGTCGACCACTGAGGGCAGACCACTCACAGTAGAATGCACTCTAGAGCAAGCTCTGGTTGATATATAAGCACCAACGCCCAGCTGAATCGCCTTGTTGATTCTCAATTGCCCCCTGTTCACAGTAACCACAACAAGAACCGTGCTTTTTATATACCCTTTCAAAACAATTTAATTAAAAAACCTCCACACGGGAAAACTCAACTGTGTATCCCCTGAGAAAGACATTATTTTTTAATGTGGCTGTCCTTGTCCATTCAATATTTTTTTGATTAAGCTCCTAAATCATTTAAATACTCGCAAAATTATCGTTCAATTTAAACTCCGTCCAAAATTTAACACCAAAACTGACACTGTTAACTCAACTGAATACTATATGCTCACTTAGCACTTATGACTTCCAAGTGAATACCCTCCTCCAGTCAGCAATATGCTTGGTTCTGCATTCAATTTTGGACTGAGTTATAAAAGAACGAAACCATCATGCAAGATTCTAAATATTTAAGCGACTAAATTTGTGTGTGTGTGTTCAGAATCAACTAATTTATTTCATACAAGTGAAAACGATATCACTTTTTTAAGACCAAAAACATAATGATGACCGCAAAAAAAAAAAAAAAGGAAAAAGAAATTCCAAATGATGAACTTCAGGCTGTTGAGTAAAAGAACGGAGATTTTTTTAACACTTTAAATTTCTGGTTGGATTTCAAAGCAGACCCACACTCCAGATCGGACATCATGATAATGGACCAGAGTTAAAGTAAGCCCAGCCCCAGATACGATGAGGCCCGATGAAGATATTGGATTAGGACCAGACATTAAACCCAAGTCTCGCTGTCTCAACAAATCCAAAGTTTGACTCCGATTAAACCATGATGAGACTTTACCCCAACCCCAAACGAACGTGTCTTTAGAGTTAAACATGACATGTCAAGAGCACTGTAAAGCAGACAAGCAACACTGTCTCAACAAAGATGCAGATTACAGATTAGATTCAAACATGTATAAAGTCCTCCACAATGATTAATTTTCAAAACAAGGGAATAATGACGAAAAAAAGTAAAGACCAACTAAATTCCATGAAATTCTATCAAAAACAACATTAACTAGTCACAACCGCCAAACTAGCAAATAGAGAAAAAATATACCTCCAAGCTGGAAAAGAAGTTGGTTCAGCCTGACTATAGTAGCTGCTTTCTGGGTAAGGCTCGTCAATAGTTTCAGTGGTCACTGTTTTAGTGTCAACATATTTGTCACACTCCTGATGGATTAAGTTCTCGTCTTCAGAGTCCAGGCGCCTTCTCTTTTTTATCGGAAAATCATTATTTTCATCAGAAGATTCTGCCTCGCATGACTTGCCCAAATAGGCTTCTTCATGGCTCCCCCTTTCAATTTTTACCCGGTTATATTTAGCTTCAGCGGCTTCTCTTATGCGTGCACTTCTCAATGGTGTCGATCTACATTTGGGATCATTTAGAGAACATTCCTCACATGTCCAGCTGATTGTTCCATCTTCATCTTTAGGCAACTTTCCCATACAATAACTACGCATATATACAAGTAGATAAATAAAAAAACTTTATGTCTCACAACTAACAAGATTACAGACCCTAGAGAAAAAAGAGTGTTATCAACATCTGAAGCCACAGTTTTTCACAGGTGGCAGACACAAGGCAATAATGATATATATCATGGTCTAATGTCCAGCACAAAGTTTTAGCATTAATCTTATTAAGTCTTCATTTTTTATAAAGCCATTTTTGCTATGCGATGTACCTATGCTCAGCAGAAACTAGACACTTTACACAGCATATGAGCCGCTTCAAATCTCCTTTATCACCACATGTTTGACAAATGTCTGTCTGCAAAGATCATTAAGAGAATTATACAAACACTTAGTAACACCATGGAATGCGATGAAGAAATTATTCGGAATACTTTTGGCATTCAAATGAAACGCTCTCTGAACCGACCCCCTAGAGAACCCACTTTAGATATTAATAGTCGCATTAATGCATAAAATTTTTCGTTCTTAATGATTAAGATTTGAGGTTGAGAAACACCACAGACTAAATTCAAATATCTCAGATAGTTAGCTAGTGATGGACCAGTTAATTTAAGGACAAAATGAATAAATTAAACGGCACAGCATCAAATTGGTGCTTGATTAGACAGAGACAGCTAAAGAAGAATATTTATATTTTTTAAAATATACTAGTGTACATGTGGCTTAAAATTATGGATCCAAATATTAACTACCAAGTCAGTAAGAGTAGCAAGGGTAACTGAAACCCCAGCCAGGAAAAAAAATCGAAGTGTCAAAAGGAAATATAGAAGCCATGGCCCCATGAAGCATTATTGGGAATTAAATGCTCAATGAGGAGAGAACTAATGGATGAAATACTAAAATAGCGTCAGGAAACAAGAAATTGAATGAGCAGTTAGTAAAAATCAAGCAATGCATACTTCAAAAAAGGAGCGTATTCACTTCAGCATATTATGCGTGAATATTTATATATCGATATTTTTCAACAGCAGATAAAAAACTCTTTCAACATTTTTTCTACCAATTTGACTGTGTAGGGATTTTTATTTAAAATGATTAAATACTTGATCATTTACATAACAGGTGTTAGCAATCGCACTGTTACCGTGATGTGCAGATACAGCGTAAAAAGAATATAATGCGAATCCAGCAAAGGCAATCACGCATAAAAAAGAACAAAGAGACAGTGGATGGTTCGCCTTTACGGTGCTTCCATTCAAGAATATCTGAATCTTTCTCGTAATACGCATAACCATTCTCTTCAAGGAAAGAAGACCTAAATTTATGGTTGAGAATTCAGGGCTTCCCTCTGCCGCATTGATTACTAGAACAAGTAAACAAACTGAATTGTTCTCTGTTCCATCGAGAAAATCTGATTTGGAGAATCGATCGAGTAGAGGCAAAATAAAATAGGGTTCCGTCGTTTGGAACAGTGAAAACTGAAAACAGAGGGTTTGGAAGGGAAAAACAGGGGGTGTACCTTTCGATGGTGGGGTTGAAGGGAGGGAGGTTGACTTGGACTTGAAAGATTGAAACTTGGAGGAATCATCATGAGAGTCACGAAAAACATTACTATAATGTTTGGAAAACAAAAACCCTCACCATTCGCCTTGGTCCCTGAGAGTCCCTCCAAATTCTGCGCCAACAGAAGCCGCGATTTCCATTATCTCTCTCTGTAGCCGCCACTTTAAAGTGGCCCCCACTTTCTGTGGGCCTTCACTTGTTCAGCCCAACAACTATCCGCCAAAACTCAAAACCCCTAATACCGTTACTCTTTTCTTTTTTGATGGGCCCAAGTGACAAAAAAAAATTAAAAAAAAACCCTAAAATTCTGAAAATAAAAATATCAAGAAAAGATCCCAAGGCCTTTTTTGATATAATTTCATTAAAACTTTAGTTGTTAATAGAGCTGATATAGTTGTTAACGAAACTAATATAGTTGTTAATGAGACTGATATAGTTGTTAACGTTTTAATGAATTTATATCAGAAAGGTTTTTTCTGGTATTTTTAGAATCTTAGAGCTTTTTTTTTAAAAAAAAATTCTGTTACTTGGGCCGTTATACAAATTTTTCCTTTTTTTTAAACATTTATTTATTTTAACAAATTTTAACTCGCATTTCAATTTAGATGATTTTGAGTAGTTGTTGCTTTTATAAATAAGATGGGAGGGAGTAACTATCAAATTATTTAATAGGTGGAAAAATATACTCATGTTTGATTCAATACTCGTACTTCTAACTTAGTGCCTGGTTGGTAACCTTTCAAAACCTAGATTTTAAGATTTACGAAAAGGAGTTTTATTTTAGTTTGCGCGAAATCTATGTTTTATGTGGCACTTACTTTGTTTTACTTTTTATGCAAGTGTCATTTCTTAAAAAAAATATAAAGTTTCAAAAAGTAACATATAATTCGAATATAATTCGAAATGAAGGGAGAGTGATGCTATTCATTGGCTTTGGTTACATGCTTAAAAATTAAAATTAAAACATATCTTCAAATTGACTCAGTCACCACCAAGAAAGAAAAGCAACCAAAACCAGGGCCAAAATATACCAATGCTAAGGACTGGTCTTCTTTTTCTTACTCAATTATATTTATATCGTTAAAACAAACATCGGATCATAGCTGTATAGGATTTTAAAACTGTTATCAAGTAACTCAAAATTGCATTTCTTGAATATGTACTCGTGTGTAAGGTTAAGTAATATCCACAAAAAGAGGTTCAAGAATCTTGTGGTCTGATTACTACACCTACAGAGCCACACATTGAATCAATTGGAAGCATGAATTGTAAATGTACAAATTCATCTGAAGCCTAACCCAGGATAATCGGCATAATCAAAGAACAGAACCTAAAACTTCTGGAATTTGCTAGGGAGCCATGACGAAGTCCTAAAGCCTAACAGGCAATCCAAAGTTATGGAATGTCTTGATAGTTCCATCCAAACCAGCCACCACAAAGGATAGGCCCCATGTTTCTGATCCAATTCTTTCATCTATGGGATCAAATTCATCTTCTGCAAATGGTATATTCCAACTTGGAAGTTTCTCTTCTGGCCACGTCGCTGAACCCCGGCAAGTCCCTTCCATGTTGAACCAGTTACCAAGAGAAAAACGCTCTGAATCTCTAACACTAGGACGAGCCTCGTGGACATGTTGCATTTCTGAGTTACCACATAAGCTTGTTTGTTCTGTGCTATTTACCAACCAGGGTATTGCCACAGTAACACCTTCAGTGGAAAAGTACTCACAGCAACGCTCAGATTTTGTGTGTTTGGATGATGAATTTTCCAAGTCATTGAAATTCCAAATGAACACATGGGAGTCCTCTCCAACAGAAATGATATGGTTTTCTGTTGATGTAAATGAGCCACACAATTGGCTTCCCGATTTCGTAACGCCTGCCAAGGGGGGAAAAGTCAGCTTATCTGGAAGAAGCATTGTGAACTTTCAAAATTATCCTAGTATGTCACTAAAGCACCCTACCTTTAAATTTCTGGACAAGTTCAAAGCCATCAAGCACACGAATTTTAGAATCTTCTGATGTAATCATAACTCTCTGGTGTTTTTTCTGTGAAAACTGCAACAAAAAAAGGACATCACATTGTTCGTTAATGAAATACAGATCAAACCATAAAATTGGTCAATAGTTTCAAGATTAAAAACCTGAATGCCAGTAATCTTGTTGCAAGCTGATCTCTTTTTCCCATGAACCCATATCTCTGCCTCAAGCTGGAAATGTTTGCCTAAAACCATTTGAAATTCAATTTAGACACACATAATTTTTTCCGTATGAAAGGGATTCATTTATGTCTAAATTAACCAACAAGTACACACACACCTGAAGCAATATAAAAACGACAAGATCCAGTGATGGATCCAACTACAAACCCCTGGGTACAGTAGAGAGAAAAAGGTTGATCAGTCTCATGTATACGGTTCTGAATTTTCAACTGGAATAATAAGAGAAAAGCCTGAAAGAAATCAGAAAATATTGAGTGATATACCTTCCCATCTGGCTGGTAACTCACAGCCGTAATCACATCCCTTACATCTGCCCAATCAACAACACGCTCTTCACATAACCCCCATATTCGGACTTTGCCATCTATGGACCCACTGATGAAGTAGCTTTTATCAACTGGGTTTACTTGGATGCATGTCACTGTTCCATTTATAGAAAAAGACAGGATTAAAATTCCACTTATAGGTCAAACCCATAGATTATAACAAAAATATAGACTGGTACAAATTTTAGAACTATTTCAAAAGAGGAATGCCAACGGTAAGGAAGGAAAGGTCTGGCTTTAGACATACTACTTACCATAGTCATTGTGATGGAAGACTCCCATGCATTGATCACAACCAATTTGCCACAAACGAACCGTTTTGTCCATTGAGGACGACAAAAGAATCTGCAACCAAGAGTGTTAGATCACCATTCTTAAAAATTGCTTAAACAATATATGCTACCTAGGAAACGTTTGCAAGAACAGAAGAAGGAAAGCGAGGAATCTTTGTGTTGAACTCACATTTGAATCAGACCAAGCCAAGTCCAAGACATCACTGGTATGACCAAAGAATTCTTGCAGGGGTGATTCCTCAATTTGGAGAACCTTGTTTGGAAGAGCCATGAATGATATATTTGACTTTCTCCTCCAAGAACAAGAGATTTCTTGTTTCACTTTACTAGTAGTAGTGTCTTCTGCACTGAAGCAAATGCTTGAAGTATCCATTGATATAACACGCCATACGCGTACGACCCCATCTTCACCACCACTTGCCAGAAACTGGCAATTAGGACTAAACTTCATAGTCCAGATTAGGCCTTCATGAGCTCTAATCTCTTTTCCTAAATACAAGGCACTCAATTCCATCCACCTCTTCTTGTTCTGCTTTACGTTTATTCTGCGACTTTTACTCATCTCTTTTTTAAATTTTGATCTCACTTTCTCTCCAATTGTTTTCCTGCTCTTCACAAAGAGCTTCCACAAGCCCTTCATTTTCTTTTTGCTCATATCTAAGGGACCATATTGACATTCTTCTGATACCTCAGCTTCTCCGAGTCTGTCATCTTCGCCCGAAGAAGAAGAAGATGACTCACACACCTTCCTTTCAAAGTTTACACCTCCGTTACGTTCATCAAACAAGACATTTGCTTCAGGAGAAGAACTGAAGGCACTTGATACTGCCCCTTCGCTCTCCGTTATCCTTTCAAGTTCCAAGTCGTTAACGTTAATCTCTTGAGAGCAAACGTTTGAGGAAAAATCAGCAAAACCCATTTCCTGGAAAAAACGTTGCCGTCGTTCCTTCACACTCTGAGGATTATTCAACCAAACTTCATACCCAAACTTGTTACTGGCCAACTCTTCGTCTAAAACAGAGTTTTGGGGTGGCAGAAAATCTGCTGAGTCGAAGAATATTTCAATATCTGCTTCATTGGAGTTAAGCATATCTTGTCCTCAGATACAAAGCCTCCTGCCCCACATGAAATTATCAATTCCTAAACTGTTTTCCCCCTACTATCAATCAACACCTTATAATCTTAAATACAAAAAACCAGCCCAAAGCCCAATTCTTGTCCGGAAGTTTCTCGCTGATTATGCGAAACTAGTTCAATATAAAAAAATGTTACAAAAGCAGAGAGGGCTAAGTACGAGGAACCAACTAGAAGCTCAACAAGACAACCAATGACAAGCGTTTTTCACATGTTCTGAACCACAAGAAGGACCCCGATAGTCAAGCAAAGAAAAAAATACTATTAATTAACTGTTTCCCAAACCTCGATACACTATTGAATTGAATAATGAAAATAGTAGTAATGAACGCTGGCTAACCTTTTGGGTAGGAGGGCTTCAACGCTGAGCAATAACAAAATCAAACATTATCACCGACCCTCCCCGTTTTAGCGGCTATTGCAATAAGTGAAGAGGTCAAATTGGCATCCAATATTTAAAACAAAGCCCGAAAGTCCTCAAAATGCTCTGTACCGAACCCAAAACAGTTAAATGAGTGCCACGAGTAGGGATGAAGAGAAATTGGCGGAGGAAGGAAAGTTGAAGGAGAAGGAAGAGGATGAGTCGCTCAGAAATAAGACCAGTATTCAGGTAACATATATGTCGGCCAGAGGACAACTTTAGACTTTAGAGTTTTTGTCTCGAGATCTGAATTTTGGGATTTGAGGATTGTGAAGCGCACGAGCGACAAAAACGAGCGGCGCGGCCCGGGAAACAAGACGCTATATGCTGCTGTTTCTGCCTCCGCAACCACCCTACGGTCTTTAGCTTTTCATGTTCTGTAATGTTTTGCAATCTCCCCACCTATATATATCAACACTACACAAATGAGACAACTAACCAGGAGGATGGATTCAGAGTGAGAGAGAGGCAAGCCTAATGAATTATTTAATTATTACTATATGCCAGTAGTACTATCATTTTGATTCAGCGAATCAAATCTGCTTTACATCAAATTCAGAGACGAGAGAAAGTGTAAAAGATAATAAATGAAAAAAAAAATCCTGGTTTTTTTTTTGAAAAAAAGGAAATCCGTTATCTGCGAATGCGACGAATTAAAAGCGGCATTAATGGTAATGATTCTAAAGCCAGACGGCTTCTATGAGATGTTTCTAAAAAGAGTCGATAGATGAAGGAAATAATGAGATGAAATGAAAACCAGGGAGAGAGGGTAGGCAAAAAAGCAGGGGAAAATACTTAATAGCACAAGTAGCGAAGATTACAGCTAACAGAGATGGTAGTAGTAGGAGGGAGAGAAGTAGATGTGGTGGGAAAGCAATGACTCGAAACTCTAGAAGAGCCTATGAGTGGCAGGTGTCCACTGGGAACAACACATAGGGTTTCTTAATCCAGCAATACACCAACTAACTCTTGCTCTGTATTCAGTCCAGATTTTAATTTGGTTGGATTTCGCGCTTCAGTTTTATGTCTTGGTTGGGGTTTTCTAAGCATATTACCTCGGTCTTGTATTTCCTTTGCAAAATGTAAAAATGCTGCGCTAGGTTACATTTTTCTGGAGGTTTTGGTTTGTGGTTGCCGTTTAATCTGAGAGAGAAATTAAAAGGAGGAAAATTGTAGTACGGTCTCTAGTAGGTGTCATGAACCTGCATATACCTCAGCTTCCCATTTTTAGTGACACGGAAAGGACCTTTCTCTCTTACCACTTTCTATAGCCCAGAGCTATCAGACTCTCTCTCTCTATCTTTCTAAAAAGCAGGTGTCAAGTTTCCCCCTTTCTGCAAAATATGTTTCAGAAAAAAGGAAATTTCTTTAAATCGGTGTTTGTCCTTTTGAGTGGATTTTTTTAGCAAGAAGCTACGAGTGGAAACTCACGTGGCTGTGGAACTGAAACTACAGAGTACCCATTACGAAAGAAGTCCCTCTCCTCTCATATCTCTGCCAGTGGATCCTCACACTCTCTGAGTTATCAAACTCGTTGCTGAGTAATGAGAGAGAAAGAAACCCAGTCACTGGCAAAAGCCTAATAGAGAGGTAGAAAGTGTGAAACTTGAGTGATGGGATTTGATTTAAGACAGAGTAATTAGGAGAAATGTGGATTAATGCAATTGTGAACAAAAGAGAGATTGCAGGTCAGAGGGGAAGACAGTGGATATCGTTATCAGGAGGAAGAGTCCGTGGAAGGAATGAAGCTTCCAAATCATTCCGACAGTGTCATTTGAACAGTTGATTTGATGTCTGGAATCGGTGAGACTTGGATTCTTTCTCCTTTATATGTTATGTGCCTACGCGGCAATTAAAACAAATAAATTAAATCAATTTTCTGACACGAATGGATATTTGTAAGGTGGCACACAGTACAGCTTAAAATAGACCATTTTTAAACACTGCGCCGTGGGATGCATATATAAATGATAAGATTCTCCTTGATTGCTCAAGTCCCTCCTATTGAGTTTTTACCTTTTCTATGATGATTAATTGAATAGTAGTTCAATCAAGCAGATAGGATATCCTCAACAAATTGCAAATCACACGCGCACAATCTGTAATAGATATGATAGAATCTTCATTACCAAAAATAAAAAATAAAAAATCGCATGTATCAAATTGAATCTAAATACCCAACTTTTAATTTATACACTTTTGTCAAAATTATAATTATAACTATTGAATCTTAAAAGGAACATACATTTAAAATAAAAAGACAGCATCGGATCATTTAGAAGAAATTTTCTTTTAATGTTAAATAAATCATCATTATGCTTTTAACAAATTAATATTGAATTTTTTGAGGCTGTTAATAACTAATTAATCCAGTTTGCGAAATTTAAACCTACAATAAATAAATTAAAAAAAAAAAAAACCTCGCTAGTTACCATCTTCAAGTAATTGTCCCGACTACTAAGCCAAGACTCTCTTACACACTAGAATCCTTAGAAAATTTTATTTTTATTCTGTCACATCTCTTGATGGAAATTAAACCGAAAGCAACAGATAAACTAGCTGAAATAGATAAGTCCACATTCACTCCTTTTCCTTATCTCCTTTTCTCATTCTTTTCTTTTATTTGAAAAGGAGTGAGAAAGTGGACTCATCCTTTTCTCTTCTTTAAAAAGGAGTGAAAAAGTGGAAACATCAGTTATAAAAAAAACAAAAAAAAAAATCACTTTCTCATTCTTTTTTAAAAAAAATGATGAGAAAATGAGATAAGGAAAATAAAGGAATGTGGACTCGGAAATAGACAAAAGCAGGACCAACATTTTATTATTGCAGAGACAAATTATAAATGAAAAAGAACACAGACAGATACACATGGGTGGAATTGAATAGGGGCTACGTTGTGAGAATTGAATGGCAGAACCCGGATCAATAATGGGATATGCAACTGTACCATTCCTAGATAATTACGGGTTTGGTGTAACCAATTGATTTTTCTACTTTGCTTTTGGTCGCACTCAATTTTCTTATTCTCTCTGCTTTCCCAACAATTCCTCACAGGAAAAAGATGAGAACGAAAATATTGCATTGTCATCCCAAAATATTTTAATTTAACTTTCTGGAGATTTCATTTTCGTCTCTGATCTAAAAACAGCGCTTTCATTTCATTTTCTCCCCCGAAATAACATGAACATGAGCGACACATCAGTAACAGAAGCCACAGCAACACGTCCTTAAGTACAACGACTGCCTAACTGTATACCATTTTTTTTTCTTTTATAAACTACGTCTTCCACTGAATCCAACACCTTGACAGTAGCTTTTATGAACTATGACTAAAGTAAGGGAAAAAAGAAATCACAAAGTGAGATCAGACGTCATTAATAATTCAGAATAAAATATAAGACTTTGAAAGCTCACCTTAAAGATGAACAGTCTTCAAGTCCATGAAAATAACACAGAAATTTGGAACACCATGACTGATGTGTACTTGTTCGCTATATATAGAAGACAACCACCTTCGGGTCACCAGCACTACTTGTAGTGCAGTGGTATTGGGATTCATTTCTCTTCTTAGGTCCTAGGTTCGATCCCCCTTCGCCTTGTATCAAAAACCACCTTCGGGTCTGCCTGATAAATTAAAAATACGGCGAGTGATAATAATAGCTCCGATCCTAGATATAGAATAATAGAACTATGTTTAGAATCAAAAGGAGAAATAACTAAGATTATGTGGTATATAATTTGTAAATTTAGCATAAAGATAAGGAATCCGTGGTGCCGTGATAGGATTGCCATGTCACCTTTTCAAATACTGATGTGTATTCAGCTAATCAATGTTTTGGAAATTTAATGCTTGCTTTTCTTGTGTGTCAATACTTCAACGGATTGAGTTTCTCTCATTAACTTTTTCTCATCATCTCTAAATCATGTCCATCCAATCAATATAATACTATTTGTTGAAAATAAATGTTTTTAATTATTTCTAATTTAAAGTTTGAATTTTAAATTATGGTTAGATCTAGTCTTTTTAGGAGTTTTAAACAAATAGCAAGTTTTTAGGTTTGTTTCCTAATTTCCTGCTTAATTTGTTTTCTACTTTCTTGCTTTCAGTTGTGAGTTTCCATTTGTATAAATAAACCTCATTCAAGAGGAATTAAGGACGAATGAATGAAAAAGTGAAATACTTCTCGAGATTGAATTTTTAACATGGTATCAGAGTATGGTTTGGTCCAAGAAACCTAAAGTCCTACCTTCTTTTTCTTGTTACCCGACCAAATCCTTCATTTCCAATGGCGCCTTCCAATATCATTATCCAGCAAGATAACTCATCTTTTCCCATCACCGTAATTCTAGATAACTCAAACTATCCTCCTTGGTCTCAATTACTGGACATGTGTATCAGTGCTCGTAACAAATCTGGATATCTTACTGGCTTGACATCAAAACCTTTCTTGCAGATCCAACCTATGATACATGGGTCACTGAAAACAAAAGGGTGAAAAGCTGGCTTATCAACTCAATGAGCCAACCCTTGATGCAGCAGTTCATTCGCCTTGAATCGGCCCATGAAATTTGGGATGCCGCTCGCCGTACCTTCTATGATGCATCTGATGAGACCTGTCTCTTTGAACTTCACCAACGATCCTTCACCACCAAGCAGCATGGTTGTCCTCTCTTGACCTATTACAATGAACTTGTTTCTATTTTTCAGGATATTGATCATCGTCAGCTGTCCCCTGCAACCACTGTCCATGGTGTCACCCAGATGCACTCCTCTATGGCCCGTCTTCGCGTCTACATCTTTCTCAATGGCTTAGACTCTGATTTTGAACAAGTTCGTGGGGAAATACTACGGAAGGACCCCAAACTTGATCTCGAATGCACCTATGCGTACGTACGATGTGAGTGTCAACAACGACTCACCATGAATGGGCCTTGAATCTACCCATGAACAAATTCTTCTCCTTGAATCTACCCACGAAATCTTCTTCTTGAAATCTGCCCCATGAATTCTTCTCCTTGAAATCTACCCACGAAATCTTCTCCTTGAATCTACCCACGAAATCTTCTCCTTGAAATCTGCCCCACAAAATCTTCTTGAATCCACCCACGAACGAAATATTCTCCTTGAAATCTACCCACGAAATCTTCTCCTTGAATCTGCCTACGAAATCCAAGATGCAGAACTCCGTCCTCAACGGAAGCTTGAAACTTTCTTCTTTATGCCTCATGTTCCAACGTCTCATCGGAAAAGTGTTTGAAGCAATGATTGGCAAGTTGGGAATGAACGACATTCATGCCCCAACTTGAGGGGGAGTGTTGAAAATAAATGTTTTTAATTATTTCTAATTTAAAGTTTGAATTTTAAATTATGGTTAGATCTAGTCTTTTTAGGAGTTTTAAACAAATAACAAGTTTTTAGATTTGTTTCCTAATTTCCTACTTAATTTGTTTTCTACTTTCTTGCTTTCAGTTGTAAGTTTTCATTTGTATAAATAAACCTCATTCAAGAAGAATTAAGAACGAATGAATGAAAAAGTGAAATACTTATCGAGACTGAATTTTAACACTATTTTAATTTTTCTCTCACCTTTTCAATCAATGGCCTAGATGAGCTGATAAGAGAATTTGAGAAAAAAAACTAATGAAAAAATCTCCTTCCTGCTTCGACATAGTTATTACTACCCAAAAAAAAAGATATGAGGTAATTGTACTGGTCACTTTTGCATTCATATGCTTTTAGTAGTCGAAGTTTATTTTAATCTTGTTGCTCTTCATAAAACCTGTGTGAAGCTACCACATCGGACAATTTAATCTTACAAAAGAACAAAACAGTCCCGAAAATTTATTCCAGCAGTTAATATTTTGTTGTTCTCTGGTAGTTAATATATATGTTGCAGCAATGACAAGTATTTGTCTCATTAGGTGAGCATGATCGAATTGCATGATGCATTATGATCTATCAAAGACATATGGATAATTAATTAAAATATATAGATCTATAAACGTTGAATGTTCAATGTTCGCTTTAATCTTCTTTCTATTCTTCTTTTTATTTGTAGATTGCTTACTTGATGAACCATCTTTTTTGAACACGTCTAAATCATATCTAACATATTTGTATTATTTTCTTCTTAATGAATATCACTCCTACTCATTTACATATATGATTGTTATGAATCATAATTTTTTTTCTGCCTACACAATTATCGAAGAATTCTCATCTCACTTACCTTTATCCGTAAGTATCCGTTTGGATAACCTGGACAAACACTTTTTTTTTTGGGGGCAAACTATGATTTAAATTAAAAATAGCTAAACACTGTCAAAGATGCTGAAAGTGGTTTTTTTAACCAAAAACAGTTTTGGATGGTTTTGAAAAAAAAAAAAAAAAAAAGCTAATTTTTCAGCTTTTCCTCTCTCTTCCTCCCTGTATTATTACCTTCGCTTCTGCCGTGCAAACCAGAGCGTGATTTCATTCATTCCTCTCTCTCTCCCTCTCACTTTTTTCTTCTTCAACCGAAGCTTGAAGCCGTGCAGGTTGATGGGAGTGTTGTGGGCGTGGTTGTCTTCGGCTCCAGAGTGATGTCGGCGTGGTGTTCTTCATCTTCAACCTTAGGCTACGGAGAAGGAGCAAACCAGAGGAGGAGCCGATCGAGCTTCACCGTCAAGACCAGAAAACTTTAGACGCCATTGCTGCTGTTTCTTGTTTTCAGGCAAGCTTGAAGCGGAGGACGCGATTTGGGCCAGAAGAGGACGTCTTTGCTGAATTGATCTTTGGTTTTGTCAACGTAACAGCGTTTCTTGTTTCAGTTCTTCATCATCCCTTTAATTATAATCTTTTTTTTTTTTTGTTTCCTTTTAACTTGGGAGAAGTTCGAGTAAAAAAGAGGGGAAAGAATGTAAAAAAGAAAAGTGGAGGGGAGGTTTTATAAGAAAATGAAAAGAGTATGGAAGTTGGAAGTAGTGATAAATATGGGAATGTTTGTATCTCTAATAACTAATTAGCAATATTGTCAAAAACTAGTTTCTACGTAGTTACGGAAAGGGGTGGTAGAAACGTAAATCGAAAAAACAACACCACACGTAAAGTTTCTACTTTCTACTATTTAATGTCAGAACTCAAAATTACACGCACACACACATATATATACATACATACATACATATGTGTATGTATGTATGTATGGAAAAAAAAATCATAAATCAGTAAATAACTACTCAAAATTCAATGGAAAAAAAATCACAAATCACTACTCATTACTCAATGAAAAACTTCATACTCAAAAGATAGGGTTAAAGTCCAAATTTGCCAAGGAAATTTTGCAAATGGAACATCCAACACCCGGAAGTTTTTTTAGTACCAAATTTACCCCAGAAGTATTAAAATAGTACCAAATATACCCAAAACCAACGTGGCACTGACGTGGCAAATAGACGTTTGACGTTCCGTCAGTTTTTGGTATATTTGGTCCATTTTTAATACTTCCGGGGTAATTTTGATACTATTTTAATACTTCTAGAGTAATTTTGGTACCATTAAAAGACCCAGCAAACCGATGCAAAAAACATAGCTCACAAACAACCCTGTGTTTTAGTTTCAGTTTTTAGCTTTGTTTTCAGATTCATTTTCAACGCTTAACAAATAGCACAGAAACGAGAGAGAGACCCCTTTAAATAGAAGTTCATCGGCCAGATAAAACACAAAGGTCCAAACGCATGAACTTTCAAATAAAGAGCACAGGGCTCGAGAGGTATGGCTCATCGCATATCAGCTGCTCTTGCGTGTTTGGTTGGTTTGTGTTTCACCGTGATCTCCGTTGATTTGGTTACTGATACGCAATCTGCTTTGCTTCACGTAATGGCGTTGGATCTGCTTCATGTAATGGCGCTGGATCTGTTTTGTTTACGTAAAGTTGCTGGGTCAAAACGAGAGGAAGTGAGGATGACATAAGATCAGTCAGTATATGGGTTGGATGTATGGGCCGACAAGAATGGTGCTGGGATCCAAAGAAAATGAAGCTTGCTAAAAACAAAAAAACAAAAATATGACGTGTCTACATAATGTGGCAAAAATCCGGGGTAAATTTGGTACCCAAAAAAACTTCCGGGTGCTGGACACTCCATTCGCAAAACTTCCGTGACAAATTTGGACTTTAACAAAAAAAACATTTCTGACGTGGCCAATGGACGTTTGACGTTTCGTCAGTCTTGGGTATATTTGGTCCCTTTTAAATACTTCCAGCGTAATTTTGGTACCATTTTAATACTTCCGGAGTAAATTTGGTACCAAAAAAACTTCCGGGTGCTGGACGCTCCATTCGCAAAACTTCCGTAGCAAATTTAGACTTTAACCCTAAAAGATACAATATAAGTCATAAACATATAAAACACAAGTCCAAATACATAAAACCTGGACATCACACAATATTACTCAATTAAATTTAGCAACAACATGAGCTATCAGCCTATCACAAATTCACAATATTACTCAATAAAATAGAACATGCGCAGAGAAAAGAAGATATTCAGTTGCAGAGAATATCACAAGAGTCACAAGAGTCTGAAAAAGATATTATTAAACAAATAAAGAAAAAAACCGACAAGTTTAATTTGATAAAAACCTTCACTCCTAAACATCACAAGAGTCACAACTTCTCAACAAGACATTCAGTTGCAGAGAATATCAAACCCATGGCAACGAAACTCTAGCTCTACCATTTCAATAATGCAATAAAAAATATTTCACTATTTCACAAAAGTTTCAAACCAAAGCCAAATTCTAAAAGAATAATTAAGACTCACCACCCAAGGGTATAATTCCTCAAAAAGAACATACATTACCCACATATTTTCCTCAATACACTCACTCACGCACAATTTTCCACTATTATTAGCAGAAGTTTATTCTTTAGTATTAGAATGTATCCAAATTTTGAGTGGTGAAAAAAGAGTATACACCAAAATTAGTTCGCAGACCAGTATTCATCATGTCAAGAGAAAACTGGTACAACGAAACTCACAAAGCAGGAAGTTTGAAGCTTAGAGAATGAGATAGAATGAAATAAATACCTGGTAATGATTTTAGAAACGCGGCGGATCTGGGTTGGAGTGGAGGAGAGCGCGTGACGAGCGACAAGCGACGTCCTTTAGGGTTTAGTTTTCAGATCGGTGGAGCACGAATAGGGGAATGGTGATCTGATTTTCGAATGGAATGGGGTATGGCCAGATGGGGATTAATGGATATGGGCTTATGGATCAGTTTCTGCCCGAGCCCGATCGGTTTTCGCCCCACAAACCTTTTTTAAAAAAAACAAAGTAAACGATAATGACGGGTAAAATCGTAGTTTTTACCAGTTTTTATGTTTTTACACTAGTTTCTACCCGTTTTTACCTCAGTCAGTGTTTACCGACATTTTTACACAGAAGACCCCAGTAAAAACGTAAAAACCTACGTTTTTACGTTTTCATGCTAGTTTTTGACAACACTGCTAATTAGTAATAAGCCTGCGGTGCTATATATGAGAACCCTTGTGGCTGCGCCTGATTTGGATCTAACTAGGGAGTTGGAGAGGTATCTTAATTCACCATATAATTAGTAACGAGGGATTAGAATTTATTCCCTCTCAATTAAATTAATTAAGAACAACATTTTTAACTTAAAAAGAGAGGGGTATAAGTGGTCGGTAATAAATCCTAATTTTCATATATTTTATTTCACCTTATTTATTTATTTTGGGGACAATTTTTGGCTAAATTAGATTTATTAGATAATGTTTAAATTGTTAGCCAATTTTAGGAAATAATATAAATCTGAATTAATTATGAGATTATTTGGCTCAAATTAATAATATTCTGATTGTGATTAAATAATATTTCTAAATATGTGATATATCATGATTTTATTTAATTTCTACCAATAAAAAACATATTGAAAAATCTTATGATGCAAAATTTTTTTAGAGAAACCAAAAGGAAATCCAATAATAGAATTTTATTAGGTTTTTTAGATTTTAATGAATTCAAGTGAATTTGTTGATTCCCTCTTTTTTCTTTTTAATTAATCTAGCCGCCAATTTATGAGACGCACAGACCGAAGACGGGGAAGAAAAAGACGAGCCGCGAGAATTGTTTACATGAAATAGTTAAATCAATGTGGATCAAGAGTTCAACCTCAATCTGAAAAAAATGAATACAGTTTTTTCATGAGACTTTTTGGGCTCGATTGGAATCATGTTTAGAGTTATAAAAAATACTTATTCATATAAATTGAGATAAAACTTTTTTCAAATACTTATTATATATATATATATTGTAAATCAACATTTTAAAGTTTGTTTTTGAAAGTTGTAAGCATTATTCCAAAAAGGGAATTCAGTAGGCTTTGAATCCGATATTATAAGGAGAAAAGTGCACCTAACCAACATTAATCAAACACATAGTGTAAATAATTGATCTCAGGATTCACAAACAGATATTGCGGGTGCGGCCATATATTAAAATACGTAGCCAACCTAATTGCCGTATATATCTGTATCGGAGAACTTCAAATTGCACATGCATTATTATTTCCAGTAAGGTGCTCGATCCATCCACGGATAGGTCGTGTGGCCCACAAAACTAGCATCTTTCTGCATAATTCTTTAAAAAATCTGATGGCCATGATTATTCTCCCCTTGGACCTTGCTGCTGAGAAGTGTTACTGTGATTGAGAGAAAATTGTTTGGTGGATGATGCCTGCAGGTGTTTTGTTGTATCTGTACAAAAAATGAATGGGAAACTATAACAAGTTAAGGGAGCTGTATATTCACGCACACATGGCAGCTTGGAGGATAGTATAGAAGAGAAGGCCGTGCCAAATGATAACAGATTCTGATCGATCCATACTACAGACTGATTAAAAAAAATGAGATATTGGTCAAAAAAGGAAATCAGGTGGTGACGGGGATGAAGGTGATGCTGAACATGCAAAAGGTAGATAAATTCACGTCTTTTCAAGAGTGCGCGTCTCAAACTTGCCTTCAATGGAGCCAATTATATTGGAGGATTTAACGTTTTAAGACATTATTGATCCTTCTTTCACTAAAGAGGGTGATGGGCACTGTTTGTACAGACTTGGTGGAAAGAGAGGCTAAGAGATATATATATATATATAAAAAAAGGTTTTAGTTTTCTCATGTTATATGAGAAAACTAAACTTCCTACACACACGAAATAGTGAGACCCACATATACATATATATATATGAAATCATATATGTATATGTGGGCCTACCATTTCATGTGTGTGACACATGAGATAATTTTTTCCTTACAACATGAGAAATATTAATTCCTAAAAAAATAAAGGAGTGGAAACAATGTCCTCATAAAAAGGAATAATGTCAGACAGGGGCAGAGCCAGGATTTAGAGTTAATGGGTGCACAATTAGTATAAGGGTTCGGGGGTTTGGGGGCAGCGCCCCCGAATTTTTTTTTTAAAAGAAAATTTTTAAATACATTAAAATTGTATCATTGACATTTTCTGGAAGGAAAAAAGTTTGATAAGATTAAAGAACATGTTGGAACTTGAAACCTATAAGAAATCAAAGAATGAAGAATTATAATAACTAGAAGGTGAGCAAACAAACCAAAATGCTGGTTTTGTCTTCAATTCATCATAAACGAAAATCAGAAGGTGGAGTATTACCTTTAGATATTCATTTACATCAGCCTTCATCTGCTTAGCCTTGAGTGCTGCATCAACCTCCAAACAAATTCGAGAGGATAAAGTTATTTATAGAAGCAAACCAATTTGCAAAAGAAAGCAGAAAAAGAAGCTATGTCATGCCAATATTCAATACAAATAAGACTTATTATTATTCTTTCATCATAGAGTAAAGAAATAAGAGAAGGATAGTTACAAACTGACACTCCAACTTCAGCATGCCTCAAAAAAGGCTATCCACTAAAGAACACGGCACTTTCAACAGGTTCAACACCAAACACCTACATAAAAGGGAAAGGAGAAAAAGGGTAAAAAAGAAGATGGAAGTTTGAACCGGCGACCTTAAGTTAAAAATATGAAGTCTTAACCAACCATACTATTCATATATATTGTTACCAAATTCTCTCCATTTATGTGTGTATGTATTTTATGGGAGCACTTGCCCCATAAAAACATATGTGGCTCCCCCAATAATGTCAAAGGGGGAACAAGCAACAACGTAATAGGGTGCTAAATAAAGAGCGTGGCAAAAGATGGTCCCTTGGTGTTTTCTCAAAGAAAAATCCACACACAAAAAGTCTGGCAGCTACCGCAAAGTCTTTTAGTGCTTTTTGGTAAGCTACTTTCTGGGTACTGTTTTACTTTTACGTGAGAAAGGGGCAATGACTGAAAACACTTGTTCTCAACAGTGCGTTTACTACTCCATTAGGATAAATAAAGCTATTGAGTTGATTTTGCTAGAAGCAACTGGTTTGTAGAAGTTCACTAAACAGAATAAGAAGATCAAACAATGTCTGTGGCGTGGTGGGATCGGCTTTATACGGTGGTGAAAGTAGGAATTGAACTTGGGACTTGGAGACTCGTATGTACGTTCTCGATCACTAGAGATTGATATGTTGGTTTATCCAATAAGTAACAGAGGCCAGCCTGAGCACAGAAAAGCCCAATGGTCAGCCTACCCATTTGATCCCCAGCCCAAGACCCTTGGGTTGGTGGGAGGTGTAGAATCGGTTTTACCCTTGAAGCTGCCACAAAAGAATACATTGGGTCATATATCCAAAAAAAAAAAATACTGCATTGGGTCTTGGACCAGGCCCATCCCAAAATAATAAGGTTTGGTTTGTTGTGCAAACATTAAATATCGTTACGCCCAATTTATTTTTGTTAGTGTGGAGAGTGTGTTTGGGTTAAAGTCGAAAAGATGCTTGAAAAGAGAAGATATTATGAAGGAATGGTATGAGTTAAAAAGAAGAGTAAATTGAAGGGAAACAATGAAGAAGATTGTGTTCATATATGCCACCCCCACTCACACTCACCACCTAAAATCCATTAATTCGAGTGTAAAGTAAAGTGTATATTATCATATGTTATTAAATTTGGAACAGCCGCTGGCCGGTTTCACCATAAAACTGTCAAACCTGTTCAAACCATTTTAACTGGTTTAATATTTATTTAAAATTTCTTGAATTCAAGAATCCATATCTTATTCTACATTATCCTATAAATTATAAAACTATTGTAAAAAATATTATTATTTAAATTTACTTCCTTATTGGTTTAACAGGCTAGATGCTGTTAGAATATAAGGGATTAAATGATTAGTTAAAAAGTTAGTTAGAGGGTTAGTTAGGGGCCCAAATATAAAAAGGTCTATACCCACACCATTATTTAGAATCACCATTACTCTTTGTAAGAGCAATCAGCTCTATTATGAATATACATCATTCTTCTTCATCTTCTTTCTCCCTGTTCTCTTCTCTAATTATGCGTCTCAACAGATGCAGTTTGACTTTAATCTCACCTAGTATCCAAACCAGTTGAACGGTCGAATTTAGTAACCTTGACACTACCCCACAAATATCAAGTGCCAGCTTTAATCGTGCTCGTCCAAATTTGTGGCACGGACGCACGCAGACATCTCACCGTTCTACTCCTTCCTCCTTTCCCTCACACGCGCCACATAATTCATGTCTGGTAATAATAATGCACTCACAGTCACACCCCTCTATATACTCATTTCAATACATGTACCGTACACTTTTTAATTTAAGCTTATGCTGCGTAATGAGAAATCAAATACTCAGAACCCTACACATTATTTAGACACACGCACACGTACGTACGTAGGTAGATGCACACGAGCGCTGGGCCTTAGGCTTTTTGGGGAATGAATGAGTGGGGAGTAGAGAGAAAGTAAGGGGCAGGTGGATGACGACAAAACCCTATAACGCCCCACGCGCCTTCGCTTTTCGGGTGGCCCCAATATTTTCTCCTCCAGCATAATCCTCATAATATGCCCCCAAGATGGAATTGAACATGGATTTTTTAAAGTGAGATAAAGAAAAGGCTTTTTGCTTGTTTTGTAGCTCTTTTGTGAATTATTTATGCTACTTGATTGATGCACAGTCAAATCAAAAGAATTCCTTTCTCTGTCTCTTATTGTAACACCCAGCCTGTCCTTCCCATCATCCTCGTGCCCCTAAAATCCAAACCCCCGTCGCCTTTTCCTTTCTTGTTTTTTTCCTGTTTGGTACTCAGTCTCTATATCGTATTCTCCCTACAAAAACAAGTGCGGTGAATGAAAATTCATTTTATGATTCAAGTTCACTGCTATATGTTTACTCAATGAATGGAAGTGAAAATAGGCAATGTTATATCAGGTTTGTTAAGGAGTAAAGTGGTCTAAGGCTGGTTTGTAGTGTGTTATAGACTTTTTTTTTTCAGTTTGAGACTAGCTTGTATACAAGGTTGCCTTAGTTTGTGGCCTGTTAAGAAGACTTGTAATTTTAAAAATTTTGTAAGAAGCCTAACAGGCCTCACCTTAAAGCATTCCTACTTCAAATAGGCCGAAAACATGTCTATTTTAAACTTGCCGAAAACATACCTACTTACATAAGATGGAAAAAGTAATTACAATTTGATTCTTATAACAGGCCAGTATGATAGGCCTAATAGATCTAATATTAGGTTTAGGCCTGATTTATTAAGCAAAACCGGCTTTAAAAAAGGCTTTAACCTCACCTTTTAATCTAACAGACCATACCTAATCAAAATTAAAACAGACTAGGCCACAAACCCTTGACTTTTTCCGACCCCTATCAATTATCAATCAAGTGAATAAACACAATAGTATTTATAATAAATTATAGTATACTTTTTGTGTACATAAAATATGTGAAAAGAAAGTGGACAAACAAGATGTAATGGAACTATGGAAGTTGAAATAATGGGAGGTGCAAAACACAGCTTCAGAAATGAGAAGGCCACATGAATGGGGGAAGGTGGCACACGTGTGCATCACGAAAACCAAAGAGAAAGTAATAAATGTCCAACGTCAATCTCAACGACAATGCGCTGTCATGTTTCGAAATCCGGTCCAACTGATGGCGATAATCCCCTTCTTCATATTCACATATATTTGCTTAATATATACTATATATTTGACTTTATGTTAATTAATTATTTTATAGCATATGAATAATAAAATGCTTAAATAAGCTTCACCGGAAGCTTGTTTTGTAATAAATGGGTTCCTCTCCTGGTAACGTGAATTCTCCCCATCACACTCATGCACGCACGAAGACGCCTTCTATTATCTCTCCCACCTTCCCCCACGCGCACCTTTTAGATCTCTCTGGATCACTTATTACCTATTATTACGAACCACACAAACTTACTCTCCCCATGAATGCTCCAACTATATATAAATCAACCCAATAGAAAAATTGACCATGCCTGGTTTTTTTTCATTTCATTTTATTGCCTTCTCCTTGTCGCAACCAAAAATTAAATTAATAAATTTCACGGATGCTTCTTTTGTATTGAATGACCACTTTTTGCAGAGTGCCTGTAAAATTTAAAAAATAGAGGGTGGGCATTCATTGTGGAGGGCCTAGGCTCTTTTTGCAGAGGGCATGTAAGCCATTGGGATTGGAGTGGTCAAACGTAGAATGGATCTGACCCCCTTCCCTTTTATTTTAACCCAGTTTCTTTATCTATTGGGATTCCCATCCTTTTCACACCTTTCCCAGAAAACTGCAAAAGGCTCACAATACTACACTCACCAAACCTCCTACCAATTTTACGGCACCCAGTCTACTCTTTCCCTCTCAATGTCTCAACTTTCGTTTCAATTATCCCAAAGCATAACTCAATCCAGCTCCCGTCTCTTTCCAGTTGACTCCGGAATCTCATCCTTCATTCATTTATGCCTTCATGCAGCTTCACTTGATCAACTTCAACGTACTGTATTCCTTTGCTTCTTGAGCACCAATTGCTTTTTAATGAAAGGCATTTTCAAATGAATCACACGTGAACAAACAGCCTTGTGGTAGACGTTATAAGCACAGTCCAATTTGAATATAGCCCACCATTGCGGAGCATATTAAATCAGAACGTTCTCTGTTTTTCATGGGCTTTAGAGCTGTGATGGTGCGATTTCTTAGAAGGAATCGTGCCGCTTAGATGTCAGAAATTTCTCATGGCTTTTGTCCTGAGGAAAGAAAAGTGAAAGTCTCTATCTTTCTATTCAATTTCCGTTGTGATATGATATATCAACAACACACACAATTACGGTGTAGAACAGGGTTATAAAGCAGGCAAAAAAAGAGAGATCTATTCTGGGGACAGAGGACAATGAGCTAATGAAACATGAATTTCACCTTTCACTTTGACTATTCACTAACAAATTTTCGTATGATTTACATTTTATCAGTGTTTCTTCTCGAATTAGAAGAGATGTAAAAGACAATATTGATCAAAAGGGCATGATGTGGGTGGTCTTGGTGTGGTAGCAGGAGAGGCATGACTTGGAGTTAACCCGGAAAATCTTGAGCAGATCGGCGCACATTTGACGAACTCCCGGCGAACAATTGCTCTGCATCAGAAGCAGAATCTTGGTCAAACCGTTCGCCTTCGTCACCGCTTCTTGCGCCTTCTGATCACGAAATACATAACACACGCTCCAAAGTATAGTCACTGCGAGCTCCGTTGCGACATTAGATACCTTCAGGACCTTCTGCAATATCGTCGCCACGCAATTTGGGTCCTCACATATCTGCAACCTTCCTTCCTTATTCGTCGACACCGTTTCTAGAAGCTTCAGTACATTCTCGGTGATGGAAACGCTCCACTTGGACTGCGAAAGCAATTCCGATAATTGTTTCACAGCACCGAGATGGATCAATTTCGCCTTGTTTCGTTTCGGGGTTGAGATTGCTACCAAGCAGGATAAGCCATTCTCGATTAGCATCGCATCTTTGTCTGATGTCGTCATTTTAAGGAATTCATGAATTATTCCTTCCTTTCCAGCGATCAGGATTTTCGATTCAACATCCGCAGCCGCGAATTTCAAAATCTTAGCCGACGCAATTTTCGAATCAGTGCTGCCTCGCTGCAGAACAAGAAGTAGAGAAGCTAAACAATTGCCTTGTTCGCTCTTCACAATCGAATGCTTCAATGTCTCATCATCTTTTGCTTTATTGAGTACCAATTCCAAGGCCTTGACAACTTTCTCAAGAAATTCAACGCTCCGAGTATTTCCACCGTCGACATTGTGGAGGAAACCAACGAGCAAAGGTACTAATCCCTCCATGTTGGCGAGGAATTCCCGGTTCTCTTCGGATTCTTCGGCAAATGATAGAATTCCAGCGAGGGAGAACAAAGGGTTCTCGCTTTTGCTCTCCAAATCTCGGATAGCGTTAATGACTTGATCCCGGGCCGGGACCGATTTAGCAGCTGGGGAATCGGCAGATTCGATTCGGTGTCGAACAGAGTCAGTCCAGATCTGGATAAGCCTTTGGAGGGTAAGGTTAGGGACGAATTCCTTGGATTGAAGTACCTGCATGGTGGCGGGGCAGGTATTGTTGCCGTCGTCGAGCCAGCGTTGGATGCTGGAACGGTCGTATGAGACGCCAGTGCAGAGGCTGACAGGGGATTTCATGACGTCAAGCGATATAGGGCACCTAAAGAAGCTAGGAATTGTGACGCACAGATCATCTCTCCCCATAGTGAGACGGGCCGTTTGGATTCGAAGAAACTGTGAGAAAATCTGGCAAACAGGAGAAGATGGAGGAGGCAGTGGAGGAGACAAAGAAAATAACTTACGGGGTGGGGTGGGGTGGGGGTGCGTTTACACTTTAAAAAGAAGACAGAGACTGAAGGAGGAGAGAGAAAAGTAAGTCAAAGGACGGTGACGTCATATCCAAACTTGTCTTTTTATTCCTATTTGTTAATTGTTTATTAATTAATCGTTAATGAATCAAAGTTGTGTCTTAGGTTCATGTATTGGGATGGGTTGAATTTCTTAGCTTTCAAGATATTTAAAAATATGTGTGAAATGAAATAGCTAAAATATTTGGATCTATTTGAATTAGCGTTGATAAAATATTTTTATGCAGGTTAAAATAAAATTTTTTTAATCCACTTACCTCATGCATTATAGATCAATTCAAATAGACACTTTAAGATAAAAAATGACATTTATATACTTAACATTTTAGAAATGTAAGATCCTTTCAAAGATCGGAAGGTAATGAGGAATGATATAATTTTTTGTTGAAATAGTATTTTCTCTAGTTTTATTAGGGATGTCCATAAAACTCAGCAGTTCAGATAGTCCAACCCGATTCTCTTAAAAAAAGTTGGTTTGAGACAATATTAACTAGACCAGTTTAGACTGATCTGATTAGGTTGGATTGGACCTCGGTCCAGGGGCTTAGACCCCTTAGATTTGTCTGGTCTAGCCCGAAATTTTTTTATTTTTTTATCTCTATCTATGATAATTTATTAATTATAAAGTTGTGCTTTTTAACTTACAAAAATCATTTTATATTTAATTTTGGGATAAGAAAAATTTTATTGAGTCCAATTTTGTCTAAAGAAGTAGCATATATATATATAAAACAGGTCTTGAACTCCTTGCACTAGTCTAACTCAGGCTCGGGCCGGTGTTAGATCAGACTAGACCTTGAGCTAACTTGTCCAATCTGAGGTCCCTCCCAAACTAAACCTTGTGTTGACCCCAACCTAGTCTTGTCCAGTCCATGGACATCCCTGGTTTTTTTTTAATAAGACACCAATTAACAAATGTATTTGATAGATAATTTTTTTTATGTATGCCCATAATTAATAAAGGTAGTTGATGAGAGTAATAATTAATATAATATTAAAATTTAGTGTAATTAATAAGAGTAATATTAAAAATCACTTATGTTAACTTTATTGAATTTAATTATTTTTATTAATTTATAAGAATTATTAATTGGGGTGAAACAGTAGGAATCTAATTTGAATGGACGTAGTAATTAATGTAAATGACTTGTCAACTAATTGTTGTTTGACCTTTGAATATAGATGGATTAGGATGTTGGTGGGGCAGGGATATGATTTTGGTTGGTTTTTGGAGCGCGCGGGGTTAAAAGTGAAAAGAGGAAGTGGGGGCACACGTGGGAGAGGATGAAAACGTGGGGGTGGTGGGCCCCCAAAAGCAACTACCTCTTGCCTGTGTACCGGCCCCACCGCCCCCGTATTTCATCCTTCCTTCACTTTTAGGCAGGCCTACACAATTTCCTTCTGCTCACTGTTGTACCCGTTGCTTTCCCCCTATCTATTTCCTTCCAAGTTACCTCTTTTACTCCTATTTATTTATTTTATTTATAATTCATATTATTAAATTTATCATACAAATATATAAATTCACCACTTCTTTATTATTGTGTCAGGTTAAGAAAAATCTTTGCTATTATATGGTATAATGCATATTAAATAAAAATAAAATTGAAAAGTTATCCAGTTTAAAGGCAGAATAAGTAAAATTTAAATTTTTTTTGTATTCAGGTAAAACATGTAGTAAGGCAGGATCAGAGAAGCACATCATTCTCTTCTTTTCTTTTTAGCCCATATTCACTTTTATCAATTAAGAGTATTTAACAACTAATAGTAAAAGTGCGGAACTTGTGAATGGTATTCAACGGTTAAGGTGTAAAAATATATATGTGTTTTATTCTGAAGAGTGCTAAATATCAAGGGCCTTTTGTAGATATAAAAATACACATGTGGTTATAAATTAGATACAGAAATACCCTTTAACTGTTAAGTTGGACCTTTTTTTTTTACTTTCAAATGTATAAAAATACATATGTAATTTGACGAAAAAAGTGTCTAACATTAAATGGCTTTTTTTTTAAAAAAAAATTCTAATAATTTTATTTCATTTAAACACTATTTATAGTGCATCTAATACCCTAAGTAATAAGTAAAATTAGAGATCCGCGCTGTTTGAAGTCACTTTAAGATACTCCGGAAGTGATTCATTATGTAAATCAAGACAAGTCTCATCTCATGAACTTATCGTGTACCACTTTGGTCTTATTTATAAGTTCCTTTTGACCAAAAAATTAGTCCTATTTATAAGTCATTTTTCAAGTAATAAATGAGATTGTAACAATTTTGCCCACATTAATTGTGCTAATGAAAATAGAGAGAGAAGAAAGAATTAAAAAATACTATTCACAAATGAGGACAAAATTAAAAATTTATCTTATTATTATTGAGCTAACTACCATTTATTGATATGTGTAATTTAGTTAAAAAAACTTATAAATAGAACACTGTAAATCACGATTGAAAAATTACTTCTGAAAGCTTTAATTTGTATCCAAACAAGCACTAAGTTGTGGTTGCAAATGGTATTTAACTTGATGTCATTCCCATATTGCTTTAAAAAGCTGAAAAAATAAAGTGTGTTTGAAAAGGGAGGTTCGTAGGATGAGAGTATTAAATGGTAAAAGCAAAGTAGCGGCATAGCGTATACCTAAACCAAGATATATAAGAGAAGAAAAGGAAGGAGGGTGATGATATGGAAAGAGGAAAGGGAATAAGGGGAATGATATAATATAATCGCACCGAAAGCAAAAGAAGAAGGAGAGAGAGAGAGGCATGATGAAAAGTGAAAACTCAATTTACCCGCTCTGCGTGTGGCTCCCTTCATTATTAATAAACCTAATCAATCACGACCCCCAAGTTTCACGCATCAAAATGGGGAGACACCATGCTGCTATGCCCTTCTTTTCCACTTTTATATGAACACACCCTCCACACGCATACCAAATTCAAGTGCCATTATTAAATTATGAGTTCATTTCAGAATAAACAACAACTGAGAAGGCAGAAACCAAGAGAAGGCAAACTAGTAATTAATACATTAAGATATGCAAAAGAACATTTGGCCACTTTTTTAATTTGGTGCCTCTCCACCACCCTCCTCTTCCTACTCTCTCCACCCCACCCAACCCCATTTCGGCTTTTCAGTATTTGCTGCTCTTCCTATTAAATTACACAACCTATTTTTTCAATGTAACTATGATTTCTATCTATTCAGATTTATGCCTCTGTACACTCTAATAAACCAATGTACCAAACCATCTTTTTGAGGTTTTAAGGAGCTATTGGGCCAAGAGTTTTCATTTTCAGAGCATAAAAAGAGATGGAATTTCACTAGAATGAAGCTGTGACATCGCTATAATCTACCATATAAATTCAAATATTAAGTAGTAGTAGATAGAAAGAAAAGTGGGACAAGTTGTGGCTGGGAACAACCCTTTTGACTCTGCAGATTTAAATAACAGGGCAAGTTGGAATAGGCGGTGCTACTTCTATATTCTATAATCTATATTCAAATATGCTGCTGCACAGTGCATACACAGACAAAAAAGCCTACATGAGCCGATAGGCCTTTCCTAAAAACAACGCAACAGGCCTTCCAGCCTCTACCCGCAAATATAACAACGATGTATAGTCAGTCACTCATAACACAATCTAACGTTGAAACCGACTAGACACACTGCAGAGAGTGGTTATGGTATTAGACCCACCAAGTCAACATCACTGTAGCAGTGGCACTCCCCCCTATTGTTCTCACTTCTCTTACTCTATATTCTTTTCTCTTCCTACTCTTCATTTTTACTCCCTCGGCTTCACTTGCTTGACCCACGTTAATTGGTCTACTTTACCCCAATTCTAAAGAGTTTTAAGACAACAATTGAGTGCTGAATAAAGTCATATACACATTTTGAAACATATATATTACTCCTATTACTCAATCAAGAAAATAAGACAAACGGAACTTTTATTAATGGGTTTGTTTGGGTTGGTGGTAGAATTGGTAGTTTAAAAATTATCTGATTTTTAAAAAAATTCGGTAGGAAAAAAGTCAAGTTATTGATAAATGATGTATGTTTGGATTGATGGTAATAGAAGTGTTGGGGCCCATGTAAAAAAGCTAAAAACTTTTTGAAAAAAGCTAAGAAGTTGAATTTTTTCTTTAACGGCCTTTTTGAATTGTAAGTTAAGTAAATTTAAGCTCAATCCAAATAGACCTAAAATCAACTGGCCCACTGACATTTTTTAAAAAAATTATCACAAAAAACTTATAATCCAAACACGCCCAATGGATGGATTTTAGCAATCAAACTATACTTCAAACAAAAATACAACACTTCCTGACATTTCTCAACTAATTTGACCAAGAGTGGCTAACAAACTCCTAATTCATTTTCGCTAATAAACGTTTAAATCTGCTCAATAATCTAAGAAAACAAAAGCAATCTTTGTCAGATTGATGGAACCCACTCTATTTTGTCTGTGACCTGCTCTATCATCACCATACCACCCAAACTTGATTCCCCTGTTTTAACTCTTAATTATTTCTCTCTCTGCAGTTAATTACCAGAAGCAAACCATCGCTACCCTTATTTCCAACACAGTGCATCGATCGTAATTTCAGACCGCCGATAGTTTAGATTTAACAAAGATTGCAACGAGACTCGCTCAATTTTATTTACTCTCGTTTTCATTTGTTCTCAGGATTTCGTTCTTTAAAAATGTATAATATAATCATTAAAATGTTTCCCAATTTCCCAATCTGATAAACACATGCCTGAGATCCCAAAACCAAGTGAGACTTGATGTTTGATTACGTGTATCCCGTATTTTCAGAGGTATCCCAGCTGGATTAATAAACTCAATAATTTTACAAGAAAGCCAGCTTACATTATCAGAGGCAGAGCAGTGATTATTGATGCACGTGTCACTGTTCTTACATGATATCTAATGTCCATTTGTGTAACCACATTATATGTTATAATTCAAGGAATAACCGCACGCTCCCATGATTTTGTTTGAGTCACCGATTCCAAAAGAACCCAAAGTCCTACCCACGCACCTTGCTGCGTACACTGAAACTGGCTCTGTATTTTGACTATATATGTGATTTTTACCTCTCTGTTTTTTTCCCTTGAAGAAAACCAATAGTGTCATTTCGATAAAATCTGAAAGATTCAATGATTGTAGGCTTTTCTCAAGTCTGGGGAAATCACGTACAAGTACGACACGAAAGTGAAGTACTATTACCATAGACACTGGACCTTTCTAGTCTCTACGAACTAAAATCATATTCATACACAGGGAACTTGTCTCCGCAAAAATCTAAGCAAGGTTCCTTCTGAATCTCAAATATTTGGTGTGAGAGCTTAACACTCTACGACTTGCCTAGGCACACAAACCCAACCAAAAGCTGAATCCATGGTAAATCAGAGAGAAAAAGGTTTCTCCATCATTTCATTCACTTGCCACCACACGTTTCTTCACACTGAATCCTATCACTTTCTTGATAATCTCAACCTCTTTGGCACGGCTCTCTTGTCATGGTGGGTGGACGATTCTCAGTTGAACAAGATTCTTGTACCATTTCATGAAAATCATTGACCTCAAACAGCGAAACAAAGATAAAGCATGTGAAGGCACCAGGTTGTGATATATGTTAGGTGGCTTCTCGACGTATATAGTGGGGTCCTCCTCTTAGCCTACCTTCAAATCAATTGAACACTTCTTTAACAACGCAACAGATCTTTTTTTCTAATTCATTGATGCACCGATCGTCCATACTTGCTTTGGATGTTCACTCACAGCTTTCAAACTTTCAAGTAGGACCGCCATAGTTCTCTGTTTTATCGCTTTGGTATTATGATTGTTGGATTGGATATATCTGCTAGTCTATTCATTAAAACTCCATTTCATCTACAATGAGCCTTTTCGAGCAAAAAAAATAATGGAGCCTTGGCGTTTTAATTTATTATTTTTGGGTGGATGTATTGTGTTATGTTTATGCGTAGCATGCAAGGCCATGACTAAATCAAATTCAAAGTGGACACTCTTTTTGACGTCAGAGGAAGATGAGTCTTAAATAATCTTCTATCGAAAGCTTCACCAAGGAAAGAAAAGGCAGGGGAAACTGAGGCAATGTATCGGTGAGACAGGAATTCTAAGTCCCATGCCCATGCAGGGACTGAACCAAAGGCCATGGGGCCCATGTATTTCCCTAATTGCTGATCAATGAACCAAGCACAGTACTGAGCTATTAGATATGGAGAGAAGCTTGGGTCCACCTCAATACTCTGACCCTTGCACTGACATTTCATTTAATTCTTTCTGTTCCCCCCCCCCCCATCCTTTTCTTAAATTTACATGGTTAGAGTCTTCCTGAAAAGCTTTGCACCCAGGAAAAAAAAATCACCAAAATAAAACTAAACTAGAGTTATTTTGAGTTCAACTCTGGATAATTCACAGAACACCAGAAACAGGGGAGCGGTAGGCTCTCTTTTGCAGTCGTTTTGGCACTCTCTCTCTCTCCCCATACACACGCGCGCGCGCTACTGAATGGTTGAAAGAGGAACTTTAGGTATCACCGTTGGTTTGAGGGGAGAGTGTGGTAAAAAAGAGATTGACCAAATTGTCATTAATAAAAGAAATATTTTTTTTTGTTGAAAATATATTTTAAGAATATTAAAAGGTTTCTATGGGCTCTTTTGTAAAGAAGAGAGTAGAAGTTTTCTCTCTCCTCTCCCCTCCCTCAAACCAAACTACCAATAGTTTCCTATTTTAGATTTTTTTTTTTTTAATCTCAATGTTACAATGGTAGTTTCAAAAGATGATGAGGTGGTGTGATGATTAATGAGTGTGTGGTATGGGTACTATCATTCAAACTAAAAGGTTAATGGTTAAAATTAACTTTACTAGCAGTAAGAGTAATATTGTTATATTTTCAATCTTTTGGAACAACATTGAGACGGATTTTTAAAAACAATATTAAGAGTTTTTAAATACTTAGACATATTTCCACCTTAACCTCTGTAATAAACAAACGATGAAAACATTATGTTGTTGCCAAGAGGACACAGAGAAAGAGATTGAAGCTAGACCGCTAGAGTGTAGGGTATGGTGAATTGGAGATGGTAGTGGTTTACTAACTGTGGGCGGTGCAGCAGTAACAAGTAGCTGATGCATCAAGTCTTGAAGTTGGAGAATGGGTGAAGAGAGAGAGAGAGAGAGGCTTTTTGATTGAGGCTACAGAAAGGTTTTGTGGCAAAGGAACAAGCTTTGCCTTAATGGAAGGATCTCATTCTTCTCCATTACACTTCCTTGTTTACTGGGCCATTAATGCAGAGTGGGTCCAAACATTCACCTAACAAAAAATAAAAAGACATGACACACGCAAACCCTCTTTGCTCCACCTCTTTCTCTTCCTTCCCTTTGCTTTTCTTGGCATTACACCTAGCGCCTTACACTATATAACGAATCATCCCCCTACTTTTTCTTTTTCTTCTAAATACAATTCCATCTGTTCATTCTTTTGTCCTCCTACAATTATCGCTCCATACCATATAAACCCACCCCAAAAAAGCTTTCTTCAGGCTTTTCAGCTTTCTGCTCCCAGCATCATCTCTACTCGGAGAACATCCGAATTCCTTTTGAGTTTTGACTCTCAAGTCTCAGTCTCCTTTCTTTCTTCTTATTCTTCTTCTCCCAAATCCGATGCAACCGATTCTGCATTGAATTGCCGATGTTTCTTGGTGTTCCACTTCATTTCTCTCAGAAGCTAGTTATCAATCCTCTTCTTCACTCCCTAGTCTCTGTACACTCATCAGAGACTCTCACGTAATGGGTTTATGCAGGAGACACCTAGTGCTAGTTCTGTGTCTGCTCTTGTTCATCAGCATATTTGGTCATTGCCATGGCTCAAGAAACACAAACGTCTTCAAGGTCAAGCCAAAGCCTGAGCACTCTGGTCACTTTCTCGGGTTCTTGCCGAGAAGGCTGCCCGTACCTTACTCTTCCCCTTCAAGGAAACACAATGACATTGGCTTAAGAAGCTGGAGATCACCATAAGCTTTAACTTGCCGAGAAGAAAAGTTTTTTGGCATATGGCGACTTCAGTGATTTTAGTTTTGTTTCCTCAAGAAAAATATGAGAATTAACCGAGGTATATGGAGCTAGCCAGCAACAAAAGGTTAATTCAGTATTGGTAGTGTGTTTGTTATTGATCCTGATCCTTCACAGCAGGGGATGTAGTAATGGGTATGATCGATCTGCTAGCTTTCTTTCTCTTTTTTTACCGAAAGGATGAAATGGATATGTTAAATCTGTAATTTTATTTTTTTCTTTTCCTTTTTTGGGGAGTGTGATTCCATGAATATAGACAATGTTAATAGCCTGACAGAATCGCAAGTTATCATGTTCTAAACATGCTTCTCATGTATATGAGATGACAAGAAATTCCAGTTATGCATAAAGTAGTACACATGCACGTTCAGTATCTGTATTTCTTCAAACAGCCAAGTGTAAAATGCGTCCATTGCAAAATCTGCATGTCTTTAATATTCTTTTCAATTGAAACTCTTTCTAACGATGCTAATTTAGTTAGGAAGATAATTTATTTTAAGGATTAACATTGAGATTAGTAGGTGGTCAACTTAGAAGGTGCCTGGAAAAGTGGAAAGAGCAGAGAAGATGGGGATATATCATGAGTAAAGAGCGGCAGTAAATCAGGAAACCTGCCTCCTTTGAAATTGCTTGCATAGAAGAAAGAGTCATGCGCCGTTGAATTCATAGGCTGATCTCACTCTCTTTGTGAGAGGTTGCGTGTTGTACTACTTTCTTCATCTGAATAAATAACAATAAAATAATATACAACTTTTACCTTTAGGTTACTGGATTGAATCTGACTTCTCCCATTCAAATCTTTGAAGACGATGATTTAAAATAACAGTGACTCAAGTCCAACTTTTATATCTTCAGTGCCAATGGGATTTTACTAAAAGGAGTTTAGACTTATAACTACTATTGATATAATCAGAGTTTAAATATAATGTATAGTGACGTGTTGCAATGGCCTTCAAACAATCTAAGTGTCTGCGGGAAACAGAGGAAAGAAAAAAAATGAATATTTCAGTCACTGATTTTGGTGTGACAAGGAAAGCGAGACAGAGTCAGAAAAAAAATATTATTCTCCCAGTTGTCCACCATTTTCGTTCCTCCAAACATGGCGTCTCTGTGCATGACATTTTAAGGACAAGCTGAATATTTAATGGTTCCTTAGTCAAAACCATGATATAAAATAGAAGATATATACATTACAATTACAATAAGTAGCTTCCAGCTCTCCCCCACTCAGAATTGATAATCAAAGAGTAATATCAACAATGTGGTTGGATGATACCTTTTTCTTTTTAAAAATTCTATAGGGAAGTTTCGGCCTAATTAATTTATGTATGATGCAGAAACAATGTCTACGGAATCTTCGAAATCCGGTTCTGAAGAATGAAAATACTCTGAACATGTTCTGATTTGTGTTCTAATATTTTAGTACCGTATGAATCATTGTCGTTCAAATTTCTTTGAAAAGAAAGCTTTGTTGACGACGGAGGACCAGGTAGAAGATTCCCCCAAGTTCCCTGTTTCATGGCAAAAAAGTTTCTAAAGACTTTTTGAGGGAATTAAGAAATGGAGTTGCTGTTTGGGTTTGGAGGGTTGAAGAACTGCATAACTTTAACCCTGATTTTATTTAAAATGATGGCAATCATGGCTACCCAAACCTAAGTTGCATGCTTTCCCCACGTTTGTCGTTTAAAGAAGGTGAATAAATGTGCATTCAATTGCCTTTTATATTATTACTTGGATTGAGTATCTTTAATCTTTTTTCTCAAAAAGGGGTATGCTGTTATATTCTTTTTTCACTTATATTCATTTTTGTCTTCCGAATAAGATGACAAGTCTCCAATTCATGAACAGAAAGGAATTTTATGTGGGATTTTTGAACCTCAGTCTGAGATTTTATTTATTTGAAATTGAATTTTGGTGACATAAAATTTGAGTTTTTTTCCCTCTTAAGCATGTTGGGAAGATCTAGCTTCTTCTGTTAAACCCAACTCATTATTGGTAAATTTGAGTAACGTGTTTATCTTACTCATGCTTCGATTTATCTAATTTTGGGATAAGAATGAGGAGTTAACTGTTGTAGGCCCATCAACGCATAGAGATGACATTTTGGGGAAAGCATATGTTTCGAGATGGTAAAAAGGTTTCAATAATGAGAATGATTACACTTTGGATCAGTGAATTGCTGACTCCCCGCGTAAAGAAGCATTTGCTGAGAGAATCATAATATATTTGACACTAATCCATATGATTTCAAACACTTTATTGGGTTATATTCTTTGTACCATTTGTAACTGTGGCTCTTTTCACCGTTTTCACCCCACCCTGCAAAGCTCAGGCCAAATCATCACTCATCTATCTCTATACGTAAAAAAGCGAAAAGTTTGATTTGTTTGGGAGCTACACAGTTAATACGTGACAACAACCGCAATCATGTAGGATCTCCTAATAATTAAAGAGGAAATTCTTGTTTTTTTTCCCATACAACTCGTATTTTAATAAGTCATCACATTTCTAAGTTGTATCAATGAAAAATATCTTGTCATTTCACCTAATGATATGGTGTTTCAATATATATATATATATATATATATATATATATGCTGCCTTGAAAATACTGTAACCATACATATACATAACCAGGTTGACCAACCTACGTGTTACTAACTATTACCTCTCAGTCCTTAATATAAAGTCTAGTTTGTGACCTTATATCAAGGACAAGAGGTAGAATTATGCATGAATGTTTAGCTCAAGCACTTGGGAATTACTTACAAGATACAATTGACATTTGCCATGCAAAAGGATCCATGTAAATGGCACCAACAATGTCATGGAAATAAGACCTCCATTCTGCAAACCAAAAAAATGAGCAGACGAAATCAATACTTCTTGCAGCATGGTTTCAGTCTGCAGCACCTATTTTCCTTCGTTGAGAAATGAATAATGTGCTCTGTGATGTGCTTCTGGCTTGAACCGGCTCGTAATGTTGATGACCAAGAACTATAGAGTGTTTCCGCAGCTTCACTGGAGAAACCATTATCACTAATGTCAAGCAACTGCAAGTGCTTTGCCATAGCAATAGCAGTTGAAAGTTGTTGGATGAATTTGCACTCAGGCGATGAAGAATTCCGTTGATGCGAATCAGCACAACTGCCATCAATTCCAGGAGGAGCTTCGACTCCAGCCGGGCCATCTTCACTGTCGGCAACTTCAATCTGACGATAGTCAGTGTTAAGAACACAAAGGGGCTCTACACTATCATCCACCATCATGGGTAAATCCTCCTTGCGAGTCTCTACTGGTGGGCGTACTTCAGCTGAGAAGTCGACTCGTAGAGTGTGAAGTTCACTTGGAACGGCATTACCAGAGAGATTAAGCTCCTCCAGGTAGTTGTTATCTGATAAACAATATAAGTGTCAAACAAAAATAGTTCCACAAGAATGAACAACACCCAGATATGTTTTGTTGGCGTATTGCCTACCTGCTGCTGCTAGTGCCTCAGTTATGTGAAGAATTCCGGCAAGCTCAAGCTGACACTTTGCAAGGACCAAAACTTTCAGGCTGCACTGTGGACTCATGAGAAGAGAAGATAGATAATTGCTTCCCTGTATTTATTATAGATATCAGAACTGACTACGTTTGCATGCCAATAAAATATAGAGTAACTAGTAAAGAAATTGCAAAAGAAGCTACATTCTAGTGTACGAAATGCCAAAGTGATATAAGTGCATTCTATGAATATTAGCAATATGAGTCGGGCAACAAACCTCGGGTGTAATAGGATTTCCTTCCAGATTAAGCTCAAGCAAGGAACAGAACAAATTAAAACTGGAGTTTAAAACAGAATTGGGTGTGAGCTGACAATATGACAGATCAAGTTTCACAAGCTCTTGAGTCCCGCTGGACAATGATTCTGCTAACTGAATTGCCCCTTCCTGAAAAAAATATCCCTCTCCAGTCAGAAGAGCCAATGAGATCTGCACGCTAGAATTTGCAGGTATTCAAGTATATCAACAACCGACAATCACATGAGCACATAGTAAGAAATCAACTCCACTCACAGTTCCAATGCCAGTGCTTCCGAGCATCATTCCTGATAAATTTGTATTCCCAGCAAACTTGCACAGGGAATCAACAACAGGTTTGCCTAGTTTTAGACCGCTTAAGTTCAGCTCAGAAAACCTTCAATAAACAAATGCAATTTTATCTAAAATTCTTTATATCAAAATAATGCAATTTAAATAAAATGCTCCCAAGGTACCATACTTCTAAATCTAATTAGACCTACCTCTTCATTGTAGAAAGCTTGGCGAGGAGATTAACAATAGCATTTCCAGCTACAGGACTGTTGTATCCTGTCAAAGATAGATTTACCATTAAATAAAATAACTTATACAGGGGATTCGAGGATACATGTTAGATTCATGATACCTATACAAAGCTGAGCAAGCACAGAGTTAGAGTCCAATGCATCAGCAATCCTTTGGATAGTTCTGGCTGTGATATGACAGTTCTCCACGTTCAAGCTACAAAGAGCTACAAAAGTAACAAAGCAGAACACATGTAAACAGAAGTAAAAGTATTTGTATCACTTGCACAATTGAGACCGAGAGAGCATTTGTCAGAAGCATACGCTCAACGTAGACTTTTCCGTAATTCATAATGAATTGGCCATAAAATCAGAAAGTGTCCAACGGAAGGAAATGTTTCCGAGGATTTTGAGAGACTATGAAAAACGATATTCAAATGGATAGAGAAGGTCATGCCGCCAACCTGTACATTTTGCTAAGACAGTTGAAAGGTAGGACCCACATGCATCAGTAAGACGGTTCCCAGAAATGTTTAGTACTTCCAGTCGAGCAAATAGCGCCGGGCATTCACAAATCTGATAGAAGAGAGGTATGAGATTGGAGACGTCCGTATTCAAATTCTTTCATACAAGTAAAAGTTCTCAAGGGTGTGCTTATCTACCGGATCAAACACAAAGCCATTTGTTGTTTAGACCTTCATATCTCAAATCTCACTGGAGTCCACGCTAGACACAAAGTAGCGACGAGACAGACAAACATGAAAAGGTCGAAACGGTTGTAAGTTACCTGAAATAAGGCAGAAGGGCCGAACTTGTTGCAATGCAAATCTAGAGTCAGGCCCCCATAAGTTTGTCCTGACTCAGTGAACACCTTCTGAAGTTTCTCCATCGTCCCATTTCCTAAGATGTAGCAATCCAATGTAAAGCAAAAAATAGTTCAATGAATTGCACTCATAATAATGTTTTCTTGATTTTTTCCTTTTGTCAACATGAAGTATAACATTTATGCACAAAATACAGTTGGGAACTATAGAGCAGTAAATAACGGAAAAGGCTACAATTCGGCAAGAAGTACCTAAGAAATTATGAGAGAGGTCAAGCATTGCAAATCTTTTGTGCGAATGCAGTGCATTTAACAATGGTGTCACTGACAAATCTTGCAAGTCACAGTCAGACACAATGATCTCATCATCTGACACCTGATTTACAAAACAATAAGAAGCCACGATTAATTAAAGGGATAAAAAATCCAATTTAACATCTGAAATAGAAAATGAATATCTGTTCCTGTGGATGAGAATGTTAATACAGCTGAGTTCTTCTTTACCTCTAAATTGTAAAGCTTCTTGAGTACCTTCATGTTTGCTACCTCGGACAACTCCTTGCAGCTATCCATGTACATTTTTATAAGACGCTTTTGAACCCACCCTATGAATTACAAAAATTAACTGTTTCTCTCACTTGAAGATATACGGTTATTACAGTGAGAAAATGGCATTCAATGTCAATACAGATCCTACAAACGAATGGATTACCTCATTTATCTGGGGATTCGTTTTCTCTCTTATACAAATGCTTACATAAAGTGCAAGATCAATGCATGCTAAATGAAAATGAGCTAGATTAAATTTGATCCACTGATAGTTAGAGTATTTCAATCCGCTTCATGATTCAAGTATTTGCGTGCATCTCATTTGTGGCAAACTGTAGGAGAGAACAACCTATGGCAGTTCTGAACGAGTTTTTTCTTTTCTTTTTAATTTCCCCTTTGTGTGTGTGTGAAGTTGAGGACATGGTAGAATGATTCCATAGTGACATCGTCGAATGAACATAAAGCAGTTGTATCACATACCAACAATAGAAGCTTCAACAACGTCCTTTCCCAGATGTTCCCTGAAATTTTCTACTGTTTCTGGGGATTCTATAAATGCTCCAGCACATTTCAAGCGTTCAACAACGGGCAACAAACCTACTCATATAAATTTTATATTAGTACAAGACGATCAAGCAAACTGAAAGAAAAGTTGGAAACAGCAATGACAAAAATTGAAAAAGAAAAAAAAAACGAATAAAGAATAAGGGAAAGAAAAGGCTGATGAGATAAATTCAAGCGCACTTGAATTTTAGGATTCCCAAATTCACATGTTCTTTTAATTCACACCAACCCAACTTTTAATCTGGATCGGTACGTTATTATCTGAGTTTGACTGCTATGACTGAGACAAATAGCCTTTAAAATTGGAAAATTCTACCTTCTGATTTTTTCTCTATGGGAAGTTGCAGATAGTATAAGCATGCAACTTCAGCCTTCAAAGACTCAATATTCAACAGAGCATCAACAATACATGAAGATGCTTCCACGTGAATAAAGTCATTTTCAATCTTAAATGTAATATATTGCTGCAAGTAGAAAAAAGAAATAAAGGGAGCAGAGTTTAGAAAATATCATTAGCGACAAAATGAACACTTTGGTGAAAGCAAGAATCTCAAAAGTATATTCTAATTCAAGCCATATCTCAGTAAAACTCACGAAATTTTCAGAATCAAGCAGAACAGGACGGGCAACATCATGTTGCAATACTCTGCCAGGAATATTCGTATCACTTTTAGAACTACCAGCAAAATCAGGCTCAGCAATCATATCTTTACTCAAAGATCTGCAGCGCCTGCCAGCTATACTACCTCTACGAGGACTCATGCATTTGAAAGAACTAATGCTGTCCTCAACATTAAGTACACATTTGGATCCACACTGCAAGTCAACCTGCCAACTCAAAAGGGCACGCTGAGTAAAATTATATTTAAGTAGCACTAATTCAAGAGGGCAGTCGGGTATACCTGAAGCTTATCAGCAGGACTGGCACTTCTCGTACTCTTAGCTGATGCAATCAGACAAGTCAATCTGTATTCAGTATGTTATAAGTTAGTTTAAGGTTCAACACACCTAATGAATAATGATCATACTCACTTGCACGACGAGTGGCGGCATCCTCTGATAGGCCATGATGATCCTTTCTGTTTAAGCACTCCATCTCGTCGTCGTCATTATCAGAAAGTATTATGCGGATGCGTTTACGACCAACAACCGTCTGATGATTACTGGTAGGACTTGGAAAGCTTTCAGGTGACTGCTCAGCTTGTGTGAGAGAGTTGCCTGGACTTTCGATATGACCTGTTCTTTTTTTAGATGAATTTCTAATGGACTGAAAGAGAGATATCAGAGGCAAATCCTCATTCAACTCTTCTTTGGAACATGTATTTTTTGATCTATATGATGTCTTGGGTGAGCAGAAGGCATCAGACCCACTATCTGACAAATAACAATTTGCTTCTGTGTCAGTCTCGGAGCAGTAGTCCTCTGGCATATATTTTGTTTCCGGCTCTTTCTCTATTGACTTTTTCAGCTTATCAATTAGGTTTTTCAACCGCCTATAAAGGATCAGAGTTTATCAATGATAATTGTAGAGATGCAGCAAAAATTCCCATGACAGTAGAAAAAAACATAAAATCAACTAGGCAAGCAGATTGCTATATGTAGGCCTGCAAATTTTGCAGTGTTAAAATGAGTCCATATCTCCATGAGGAAATTTATGTGCAAGTCCAATGGTCTATATAATGATCATGAACGTCTGTGAATTTGATACCTGGTCTCATTCTCATCGTCAAATCTTATCATGTTGCTATAGTGCATATTCTCCAGAGCAGAAAGCTGCACTGAATGAAGGTTAGCTTCGACAGCAATCCTGCAATATCATGTAAGCAAAGGAACACGTCAGAAAAATCATAAAAAGCTACCCAACAAGCATACGCATTTGAATACAACTCTACAGCACCCATTTTATCGTAGCCAAACAAGATTGCATGACCCAAGGTAAATCTATGCTTTGAACTCTCAAGTGTATCTCAAGATTCTCACTTTAATAGTTCATCGATTTAATTATAAATTAGAAAGTTAAAGCCAGAATCTCAGAGAGCATCTAAGGGTGAGAAACAGGAAGGTCCTCTATTCTTGTGAGCTTGAAATTTCCATGGAATCACTACATCTGAAAGCAGAGTTTATCAGATAGTAACTGCTAGGATTTTGAATTAGAGGTGGACTGAGGAGACCAGGTTACAATCATGGGACCAAGATTATTCAATATAATCTGTACTCTGCTAAGCCATTTAAACAATGAGAAAAAACTACATGATAAGAACATTCTTTAGCACGTCGCAAGAGAACAAGGAAACAGCAAGATCTCTCAAATAATACACTGAAAATACGTAGGTCATGGTTTACATGATTTATGCATTCGTAGATTTAACAAAAGAAGGGCAAACCAGCGTATCTAACATAAACTTGTCTCCATAGAGAATCCATTATATTTATAAATCAGTTTCTCACTCAATACACTATATTCCTTTAGTTTAAAAAATTTTGAAGTTTGGATATCATTACCTGTGGCTCTCTTGAAATGCATCTAATGCTCCTCTCCAATTGCGAGAAGAATCATAAACATTACCAATATTAATCTTCACTAGCGCTTGGCCCTATCATCATTAGCAGCAAAGCGTAAGAATCAACAAATCAGCATGCGCATAATGAAGAACGGCATTATGCATATCCTGTCATACCACTTTTATCTCAATAGCAAATAGAAAGAATGCTATCAAAAAATAGTAAATACAAAGAATAAAAAGCGGAATATTACTAATTACTCATTAGATCAAATATGCATGAGTTGGAGGTTCTAATTCACATTTGTTTCACTTTCAGATGAAAACTTGAAACGAGCAAAAAATGATGACAACATATTCAATGATTATATAACAATATCAAGCTTACCTCTAAGTTACCGATAATTCTGTACGTTTCTAAACTTTTTGTGTACCATTTAATTGCTTTATCGAATTCCCTGAGCTTCTGGTATGATTCTCCCACAGCCATATATGAATCGGCCAGCTTTTCCTTGTCACAAAGTTCACGGGCTATTTTCTTCTTCTTCTTTGCAAATTTGCAATGCTAAGCATTTCACACAAAAAATGCAAATTTAGTACCAGTTACTCGTAGCTTCAAAAGGCCTCTCCATTCCCCGCATAGCACTAATTTACAACCAAGTTATTTAAATGGAGAGGAAATAACATATCTAGGAGTTGGAGAGCAGCACAGGTTCATGATGTAGACATTTATGAAAACTGATGAGGCTAGGATTACCGCTTCACTGATCACAAATATTGCCAAATAATTTTCCACTCATTCTTGAGTCTTGACAGTAAATTTAAGCATATGCATTCCAATTTTAGCATGACGATGCTTTAGCTAATCAAGAAGGGAAAGAACCAAAGGTATCCCTAGTTATTCATGAGCAAGTGCAGGAAGCACCACCTCCTGAGAGAAACGTAAGGAAAGAAAACCAATGGAACTTTATTCTTAGGCATGATAAAAGGGAGTAGTAAGAGGTTCAATGGAAAACCTGCTAAGAAAGAACAGAACCATGAGGCTTAATCATCTGTATTTTAAAAATGATGACTGAACGTATTACAAAGATAAAAACCTTTTATTTAAACTGAGTTAGTTGGTTTAGTGAAGATAAGCATTTAATGAGAGGTTTAAAACAGAATGGCCTCATCAATATTTCGATGTTGAACAAATTTTAGGGAGGAATCATTTCAAGGCAAACATATCTGTAATATTGATCTAATAAAATGATGGCACATGCACAAACATATTTATAATTGCTACCTTCTCCCACGCAAAAATTATGCCCGATTTCTCGAGGAGGCAATCAATGGATTTATTTAGCAGTAGCAGATGTTTCCGCTCATGTGGTGTGCCTCTTGCAGCGGCCACATCTCTTTCAAGCTTTTTGAGGTTCTGCTCTTCTTTCTTTAATTCATCCATTACCTTGATAGCTTCATTTATGATTTTGATATTTTGATGAATTTGCCTGACCAAAGCATCCTCATCTTCCAGGGACTTTGCCCGAAGAAGAGCCTTTTTGTAACACAAAAGGGCATCTTCATACTTCTGAGTCCTGTAATTCACTTCACCAAGATTAATATAGCCCTTTGCTTCCCCTTGACAATGTCCAATTCGGTTACAAATCTGAATGTCCTTCTCAACATTATTTCTAGCTTTATTCCAAATTCTCAGTTCCATATACACATTTCCAAGATTATGATGCAGCCTGCTGCGCCCATCATCATCTCTGCTGACCTCTTCTTCATCGCAAATCTTAAGTCCTCGGCTTAGGATTTTCTTAGCCTCTTCCAAGTTATCAAGTTCCATTTCAAGCATACCCCTATTGTTGTGTGCATCAATATATTCCTTCACATGGGAAGAGTAATTAGTTGGTGGGTTGTCCTTAATAATCTGTGCCAGTTCCATAGCAGACTTAAAATACTTTTTGGCATTTCGTATCGAGTTGTGGTCATGCTCTGATCTTGAAAATAGTTCATAGTAAGTACGACCAAGTTGGGTGCTGGCTCTTTGCTGCTCAGCAAGGTCATTAGCATCCCTGGCAAGCTCCAAATGCTTTTCCTACAAGAGAAGCAAAGTGGGAAAGATGGAATTGATTATCTAAAGAAATAATTGTGTTTGATTGTCAATGCTTTCAATGAAATTTAAGTCTTTATTATTCAGTAAAACACCAATAAGGACACTCGATATCTTACAGTGTAGAAGCTGATAAACTTATGGAGTAAACTTAAAAATTCAAGAGCCTGATTGACTAAGGATTTATGCCACAAGATACATTATAGGTGTTCAATTAATTTTACTTCGGCATAATAAGTCCATACCCCATTTGTTATCTAGATAAGCTGAACCTAAAATTTCAGGGAGAAGAAACTTCGTCATCTAGATAGACTGAACCTAAAATTTCAAAGAGAAGAAACTTCATTATCTAGATTTGAGAAACTAACCCCTACACTAAATTCAAATAAGAGTCATTGACGTCAGGACCGAAATGGTGATATGTGAGCAACCTACAAGCCAAACCGAGCTTGATCGTACCTGATAAGTGAGAGCATCAGTGAAATGCTCAAGTCGAAGGTAAATCTCTCCAAGAGACTGGCAAGTGGGGAGCAAATGCTTCTCGGGCAAATACTTGAGGGAAATATCATAATCTATACGAAGCCATTTGAGGGCCTCAACGTACTCTCCTCTGTTCTTCAACAAATCCCCGATCACGTTCGCCCACCGCGCCTCCTCCCGCCGATTCCCCTCAGCCTTGGCATTCCGGTAAGCTATCTTCGCCGCCTTTAAGTGGCCATCCTCTCCCGCCATATTTTGAGTTTTGAGATTACTAAAAAACACTGGGGTAGGCTAAAATTTGAATCTTTCTACAGTTTCGATTCCAAATCTGAAACTTGCTTCTGGCGTTCCGCTCCACAGCAGATCGACAGCGTCGAACAAATCAACGAGTCACTCCTTCGCCGTCAATTCCAGATTGGAAAATGCATTCCCGCCAAAACAACTGGTTCTTTTTCCTTCTTTTTTTTTAAAAAATAATATATATACAAAGGAAATGATCTACTTTTTACTTCTTATTTATATTTCAGGGATATATTTTTATTTTTAAGCTTTGACTAGAGCAATACTATGGAATTGGCTTAGGTACGCTGCGGACTTTCATCTGCGTTGTTTTTGCGCAGTTTCATGCACAGCCAGACCCTTTTACCTTATAAAAATAGTTTCATGCACAACCAGACCCTAAAATAAAAAATAAAAATACGCTCAGGTAGTAAAAAGATAATTTAGGATAGTGAATAATACTGAAAAAGTTCTTTATGATTTTGAAGATTTACTTGAGTATTATGAAAAAATATTTCAGGGTACTAAAAAAATATTTAAAGATACTGATTGGGACTAAAAAGATACTTTAGGATACTGACTAATAATAAAAAAAATAGTTCATGATATTTAAAAATTATTTTAAGATCTTGAAAAAATATTTTATGATTGTGAAAAAATATTTGAAGGTAGTGACTTGTACTAACAAGATATTTCAGAATACTGACTAATTCTAAAAAAAATAATTCATTATCTAAAAAAATTATTAAAAAATATCATGAAGCATATTTTTAGTAGCAATCTAAATTATTTTTCTAAAATTCTAAAATAATTTTTTAAGGTCATGAATTATTTTTTAAGTATCAGTCAATATCCTAAAGTATCCTTTCAGTCCTAGCCAGTATCCTCAATTATTTTTTTTAGTATCCTAAATTATCTTTTTACTAACTGACAGTGTCTAATTTTATTTTTTTAAAAAAAAAAAAGAAAGGGGATCTGGCTGGGTGAATTTTTTTATTTTTTTTTAAGTAAAAGGGTATAGCTGTGCATGAAACTGTGCCAAAACAACATAGTTTTGTGCAGCGGACAAAGCCAATTCCAGAAATTCACACGAGATGAGTCACACCAATAGTGATGATTAAATGTAAATTGTTCACAGTTCAACCAATGAATTGTACGATAATGTTACCATTATTCTTCAAAAAAAGAAGTATCATAATATTTATAAGGAAAAAGAAAAACAAATACTACTTAATTATAAATAAGTTTTCTCCTAACTATCATATTCTTAAAGACAATATCAATACTTTTATAGATAACATGTCTGATTTGATATTTTAAAATTAAATGGGTTTTCCTTATTTTTTTCCTTTTTCCAAAGGATTATAAATTTAACAATATATTAAACTTTCAAATGTATCCTTATTAAATCTTCTTTAAGGGTGACATGACTGATTTGATGTTTTAAAATTAAATGGTTTTTTCTTATCTTTTTTTTCCTTTTTCCGGAGGATTATAAATTTTACGATATGTTAAAATTTCAAATGTATCCTTATTAAATATTCTTTAAGGGTGACTTGATATTTTTTTTTTAAAAAAAAATAGGCATGTTCAAATAAAATATAATAAGCATAATAGGTGAATGCACCTACTCATTTCCCCTCAACAACTATACCTGTGGTTCTAAAATTTGATAAAATTAAGGGAAAATGTCTATGGAGGCCCAAATAAGTAAGAAAATCTCAAAAAAGGTCCAAACTAAACTCTTTGATCAGAAAAGGTCCTAGGGCCCTAATGGGTATTAAGTTGTAAAGTCAAATATCAATAATAGCCCTGTATTAAAAAAATAAAAAAGAAGTCTGATAAAGCCAAAATCACTGGCTGTTTTTGATGTGCCTGAAACTATTACTCGAGGAACAGAGCAGAAATCAGAAGCGAATGTAGACGTGAGGGAAAGAACGCAAGACAGTGAGGAACACACGGATTTGCTCAAGTCAGTGAGGCAGAGAACATATATATTCCTAATCATCCACTGCGTTGATGTATTTGCTGCTCCTGAAGGTTTTTTTCAGTTAGAATGTTGGTGGGCTGAAAGGTTGGAGCATGGCCAAATTTATGTTATTATTGGGTAGGAAATAAGTAAGAAACACTAAGAATTTGATCAAGATATCATTATCACCATTCTAATTAATCTTTAATCACTGGAGGGTAGTGTGGAAAAAAGGATGCTCTGTTTTTTGGCATGAAAACAGAGGGGAATGTGTGTTTTTTAGTGGGATGAAGCTACATTTGGTTAAAAAACGCTGAAAATGGGATAGTTGTTAACACCAACTGTTTTTGTTGTTAGCACCTACTGTTTTAGTTGTTAATTTGACTGAAATTGTTGTTAATATGACCTGAATGTTAAAACGTGATAGGTTGCTCTATTTTTGGGCATGAGAATAAAGGGAGGTCTGTTTGTTAGGGGGGATGACTGAATGTGAAAACGGTGAAATTAGATTGTTATTAGTACCTACAATTTAAGTTGTTAATGTAATTGTTAAAGTTGTTAGTGGGTACTAATATTGTTGTTAGTGTCTACTGATATTGTTGTTAGTGTCTACTGATATTGTTGTCACTGGGTATTGTTATTGTTGTTAGTGTCTGCTGATATTGTTGTCACTAGATACTGATATTGTTGTCATTGGGTACTGATATCGTTGTCATTGGGCATTATTGTTGTTGTTAGTGGCTACTGATATTGTTGTTAGTGTTTACTGATATTATTGTCAGTGGGTACTGATATTGTTGTTAGTGTCTACTGATATTGTTGTTATTGGCTACTGATATTTTTGTTAGTGTCTACTGATATTGTTGTCACTTGGTACTGTTATTGTTATTAGTGTCTACTGATATTGTTGTCATTGGGTACTGTTATTGTTGTTAGTGTCTACTGATATTGTTGTCCACTGGGTACTATTATTGTGGTTAGTAGCTACTGATATTGTTGTCAGTGGGTACTGATATTGTTGTTAGTGTCTACTAATATTGTTTTTATAATACCCCAGATTATTATTATTGTTGTTGTTAATAATAATAATAATAATAATAATAATAATAAAATAATGGTGGTAATAGTAGTAGTAATAAAAATAAAATAATGATAATGATAATGATGATAATAATAATAATAATTGTATAGTACTATCTAATTTTATTAGTTTAGATTAATTTGATTAGTTTAATTAGTTTAGATATATTTGATTCTATTAAATTTATATTGATTGATAGAATTTAATAATATTGTTTTATGATTTTTTTTTTATAAAACAAACAAATACTTATCTTTATCTACAATAGAATTTTCCTTTTTAAAAAAAAATTGTACTATCCATCAAAATAAAATTATTCAAATTTGCATCCTATATGATCGTAACCGCAAGGATATTTTATGAATATAAGAACATATCTTATGTGCGATATAGTTTTTTTAAAATATCTGTACTATTTATCGATATAAAAATATTTAAATTTGTATATATCTTGTATAATAATAACAAATATTTTTGTTCAACCAAGCTGTTATATAAATATAAGAATATAATGGGCAGATTCATTTTTATATTCCGTGAAAAAAAAACCTTTCCACGTTATGGGTTTACCTATTTCATCTTGGGATAACATATTAAATCACAGAGTAAATGTTGTTGGTTTTTATTTATTTATCAATTGTCAATAGCTAAAGAGCCTAGAGCACAGCCCATAGCTAAAACCCTAGAAGTCTAATTATAAGTTAGGTTTAGCCACCTAACTTTAGTCATCGCTCATTAGCTCTCTTTCTGAAAAATTCTTTGCGGCAGAATTTCTCTTCTAGGAGCCTAGCAAACACGGAGACCAGGTAATCCTAATCCCTTGAGCAATAAAAATTAATTGTTGGTAGCGTTAGAATATTGATTAGAATTAATTAATTGTAATCCTAATCCCTAAGACAATAGGAATTAATAGATGGTAGTGTTAGAGCATTGTTTGTAATCCTAATCCCTGAGACCATAGGAATTACTTGATGGTAGTGCTAGGCACAAGTTTAGTTTAAAGAAATCCTAAAACCACTTGTCTGCGACTCTGTGTAATTTAATTCCTTGAATGATTAATGAAGCATCAGATATAATTCCCTTGTTTGCGACTCTGCGTAACTGAGAGTTTTATTCTACTCTATCTTTTTCCTTACGAATGAGTTGTATGCTCGAATCCATTCTCAATGATTCAATGAATTATGCGACGTGGATTACGTGGGTCAAAGTCTATTGATTCTTATAATAATTGTTGATATTTCAATTCGGTTCTTTTCTTGATCAGAAGTCGTGGGTCAAAGCCATTGAATCCTTATAATATTTGCTAATGGTTCAATTATGATATTGCTTTATTGGATTACATATAAATATTCTTTCTGTTGTTTCTTGGCAATCTGTACGTACAACCTACATTTTTTTTGTGTTTGTTCCACCCTAATTATACATGATGTTTGTTTATAGGATTATAAATATTCAATTCCCGTATGTTATGTTGCTTTTGGTTTTCGTTTTGCAATCTGCTACTTGGTAATATTTATCTATCACAAGCATATTAATTTTAATGTTTATGCTAGTTGTGTGTGCCTATACCATATTATTGGACATTCTTCCTTCTTTATATAATATCTACTGCATAATGAAATAGGACATGGTTAGATTATATATTAAAATATCCTTGTACCTGATATATAATTAAATAATGGAAAATATATAAAAGATAATTAAATAATAGAAATAATTTAGTAATTTAATTTTGAGCGTATTTAAAATAAATTGGCAGTGGGAGGATAGTTTTGGGACGGTACCTCCTAAAGTGATGAACACACTTTTAAGGCTTTATGCCTTTGATATGTTATTTGATGTGAACCGATACATTCGTTCTTCCCACAGTGGTGTCTGGCAAGGTTTTTCGGGACACTAGTAGCAACTTTGGGAAGAGGTGTGCACACTAGGAAGAATGATGATTTGGTCAATTTTGATGATTTGTGACTGGCAGGGTTTCCCGGGTCACGGGTAGACTGGCAGGGTTTCCTGGGTCTACCATGGTTCTCTTCCCACTAAACAGACTGACAGGGTTTCCCGGGTCTAAATAAAATTTTAAAAAGATAATGATTAATGTTTGATGCAAATACCACATGATCATATATATATATATATATATATATATATATATATATATATATATATATATATATATATATATTTGCTTTGATTAATATGTTTGTGCTATTTAAAATTATACATAAATATGTCATTTTTATTTTTATTTTATTTTGTAATTATTTGTGATTATTTTATTTTATTTCAAATCATTCCAAATTTAATTATTTATTTATTTTATATTATCTTTTCTAAATTAGGATTACCAGCGTTTGCTGATGTTTGTGTTTCTTGGGCTACGATGATCCTTCGAGGGAGCAGAATTTCAGTGAACAGGTTTCAAAGACTAGGGGTAGCAGTGAGAAGTGAGGATGACGAACAATAAATTCGCGTTATTTACTTTCTTTTCATTTATTTTCTTTTATTTTATTTTTCAAAATAAACATTCTGCTTAAGTTTAGATTTACTTCCTGTAATAAGAAGCCTTGCACTTGTTCCATATAAGTGCGGCAGTGACACCCTCCCAAATTTTGCTATTTCTAAATTTTGGTCTTATTTATAAAAACTATCGCTATTTTATGTCATTATAACTCCTAGAAATTTAGGGGTGTTACAGTTTTACTTGGTACTGATATTGTTGTCACTGGGTACTGTTATTACTGATATTGTTGTCAGTGTCTATTGATATTGTTGTCAATGTCTACTGATATTGTCGTTAGTGGGTACTGATATTGTTGTGAGTGGGTACTGATATTGTTGTTAGTGTCTACTGATATTGTTGTCAGTGGCTACTGATATTGTTGTTAATGTCTACTGATATTGTTGTCATTGGGTACTGATATTGTTGTTACTGGGTACTGTTATTGTTGTTAGTGGCTACTGATATTGTTGTTAGTGTCTACTGATATTGTTGTTAGTGTTTATTGATATTGTTGTCAATGACCCATTAATTGTTGTTAAGGGGTACTGTTATGGTTGTCAGTGGGTACTGTTATGGTTGTTAGTAGGTACTGATATTGTAGTTATTGGCCCCTGTTATTGTTGTTTGTGGGGATTGATATTCCTGCTATAAAGGACTGATACCAATGACTGAACAAATACCCTGAATAAATGGCCCTTGTTATTGTTGTTAATGGCCCCTGTTATTGTTGTTAATGGCCCTTGTTTTGCAGTTGACATTCCGTGAAGAAATATCAAAACATAATCAACAACATTGCAAAACATAAGAAAAAATTTGCTCTTGTCATTCAACAAAAATTGTGAAGTTAGCATCAGTTGACAATTTACACAAGAATAAATGTTGAAGGTCATTGTTATGAATACAAAGTTGTCATAAATACATATTTGTCATCAGCTACAATGTTTCCTAACAAGTATTCCCCCTAATGTGTCTTTTTCTGCTTGTGGTAGTCATCAATCAAAGACAACATTTTTTATTGATGGCTGTTGCAAGGATGGGTGACCAACCACTAGAAGACGCCCACCTTCAATTCCCGAATCTCATCGTTAGTAAAAAATGACATTGTGTACCCCTCATCACCATGCACTGAATCATCCCACGTCTTAACCATGAAAGTACATGAACCCCACAAGAGTCCTTGAAATAAAATAGACAAGTTCTAATCAAATCAGCCATCAAATAAAATAGACAGGTTCTAGTCAATCCTCAAATCAAAATTCATCAAATCAAGCCTCAGCCTAGCATGCTTAAATTCGAAATCAAAATCACAGAATCGTCACATTGCAATTTTCAGTATGACAACAATAACAATTCATAATCAAGCAAACTATGTAGGTCAATAAAAACTCAATTTTTTTTTTCTTTCCAGCTCAGAGACTACCAAAATAAGCAGGAAGGAAGTGCTACACTAATCTTCATATTAAAACACATCACTTATATGAAAGGTAATCAGAAATTATATATTCAAGTATCATACAGCCAGATACAATCAAAGTATATATGCATTTCAATAATTCTCAAGAACAAGATTCATCTTATCTACTATATGATTAACTCATACAAGAATTTGATCCAGATTCCCATAATCATCATTAACAACTAGATTCTCCAGCAAATTGTGTCACTATCTTTTTTATCTCAAGAATGCCAGAACCATTGAATGCTTTTCTCATTAACTTGTAATGCAATGGTCAACTCCTTATTAAAAATTGTCACTTGCATTCTTAAGAATAAAAATAAATGAAAATATGGATCATGGGCTTGATCTTTTTCGTGAGAAAGCAACACCACATGCAACTTATGTACAAGAAGTAGAGGGTCTACTTTAATATTGGAATAGTTAATAAAGAAACATATATGTGAGAAAAAGTCACAGTCTGGCTAAGTAAAGCATTATACAAAATTACACAGAAAACGCCAAGATGTTGCAAATACTAACAAAACCAAGATTCAATATTGTTTCCTAGAATATTTTATTAGAAATATGAAAATTGCACCATCACCTTTCCCAAATCAGGTGTCAAAAAGTCGTCTTTTCTTCCTAGTCTCCACTTCTATATTAAGGAGATACGGCTCCACACAGAATTAAGCTAGCTTTTGGACTTCTAATTTACTGTCATGCATATTAATTCTATGAAATCTACAATTTGAAGTTCAGTGTTAACTTTTAGTCCTTTATACTTGTTTCCAAGAATATAAATAAAAGGTTTAAAGATTAATTACCGGTCTCATTGTGATTTTGGTCGCAAGTGATAGGCCCAACATTGCTGCATACCTGATCAATGGTTATTGATAAAGAGAAAATTTTCTACATGCAAAAACTCCAATGTTTGGCATATAATGTTAAAAAAGGATGACATCATCATCAGGATTTTAGTGCTTGACAAAAACAATTGAGATGCCGTACCAAACAATTGGAGGGACATATGCATAAACTCTTAATATGAATAAAGTCTGAGGCTTCTAAAACATCATCAGCCTTTTCTTCCAAAATATTATCATTGCTTGTTCAATGCACAAGTTAAACAGTTAAAGATAGAGCACAAACATGGGATCCCACAAGAGAAGAGAATTAAAAGCAAAACTTAGGATGGACAATGATACTAAGATGTTAGATTTGTTCAAACAGAACTAAGGTTAACATGAACCAAGATCTGAATTTGAGTGACAATGAACTAAGCAAACTTTTCTGGCTTCCATTTAGAAATGGAAGTTGTTTTAGTTTTCACCTCATACATAGAGCATTTAATAACATACAAACACACAAACCATTTTTAATATCATGAAGTTTGAATTGTTTCCATACAAAGAGTTTAAACGTTTACATAACAATCCACTATGCAATTTAAAAAGCTCATATCCAAGAAAATTCAAAACAATCAATCAATCATTCCTGAAAAGATAACCAATGACAATCCTAAGAATCATAATATCAATCAAGATTCAAGCACTGCTGAGCTTGATTACATATTTCATAAAAATAAGAATCAGTATTGTGCTCAAGCAAAGAATGAACCACAACTTTAGAATGTGTATTGAAATTGCAATTCAGTAGCATATATAGCTTTTGGTTGACTACACAATTCTTGGAGCTGTCGACTGAAAAGATATTTATACATACAACTTGAACATGCATGTTCAGATTAGCTTGTTGGAAGGCCTAATTTTAATCATTTAGTATATGCTAGTTTAGGAAGTTCATTGAAATAAATATTAACCAGATTTCTTAGATTACAGGTTCAACTGGTTACATCAAACACATTATGAACTGTTGAAATTTCACATTTGGGGCCACATATATATGCTAGTCTTTGGGGAAAACAACAATAGAGTCTTTGGGGTCTGTTCTGTTATTGCACTCAAAATAAAACAGAAAATGACGCAAGAAAATAAGTTTCAATCACATTGTTTGTATAAAAAAAAACAGTTTCAATCACGTGATTAAATGAGAGGCGAAATGCGATTGCGAGTTGAGGCAAAATGTGAGACTCTCACCGTGAATCAAACTCTCATGACGTTGGGTTCCAAACTGAACCTCAATAGCGAGGAACCACGAATAATGCCGCTCACGATGACAGCTTCCGGTAACGCCTCCCAGCCTTACTCACTCTGTGCAACCCTAATATGAGACTGAGGCAGAGAAAGTGCGAAAGAGGGAGTGAGAGATGGAAGATAGGATTCACTAAAGGGCTCCGACGCGAAAGAGGAAGTGAGAGATGGAAGATAGGATTCAGGGCTCCGGCGGAATCGTTTTGCAGCGAATGAAATTAAAAAAGTTCCACCGAGTATAATGAACAAAGACGGGAAGCAAGTTAAGGGTAACAATGTAATTTGGTTTTGAACTTAATACCTATAAAGGCCCTAGGGCATTTTTTGACAAGGTAATGTTCTCTGGGCCTTATTTGAGATTATTTCGTTATTTTGGGCTCTGAAGGGCATTTTCCCTAAAATTAATGCAATGCAATACTTCTACTTTTAACACTTCACTTTTATGACCCGTTGTAACAAAAAAATTAAAAATATATATATAATTTATTATTTATGAAGTAATCACAATCTTATACACCATACAGGGTCATAATTTTAAAATTATTTTATGTCATCATAAAATTATAAAGGGTTACGGACTTACGATGGAAAAATACACATAACTTTTTTTCTCAGAAGCAAAAATACATATAAGTTTTGTTTGGAGCAAAAATACAAACGTAGTTACCATTTTGAAGCAAAAGTCACATCTCACCGTTAAGTCACTGTTCACCGCCGTTATGTTACTGTTTACTTCATCTCTTTCTCTCTTATCACGGTGAGATGTGACTTTTGCTCCAAAATGATAAACACATGTGTATTTTTACTAAAAAAAAAACTTATGTGCATTTTTGCACCTTAACCTAGTTATAAAATTATCATGTGGCCTCCCCCTTGTTTAAAAAAAAAAACTCATTTGTGAGGATTCCAGTGCAAAAAAAAAGGACATTTTAGGAAGCACAATATAATTTCATTTAAAATATATATTAAAAAATAAAAATAAAATGTTCTCATCCCTTTATCAAAGGGATGAGCGCATAATGCACATAAGAGATGTGTAATCGTGCAGATAATGGGCCTATTTGGAATGGCCATTAAGGTGACTTTTTCTAAAAAGAAAAGCTGAAAACATCAATTTTTTGGAAAAATTAAAATGCAGGTCTGTTTGGTTATTACATTGCGTTAGCTGGGTTCAAGAGGATAAGGGCAACGCGACTTGACTTTTTAAAAAGCTTGATTTTGTTGCTTTTTATCCAACGTAACTTGCTTTTTCTCCTCCCCCACCTCCTCCTTTGGCTGTGTAATATTTAGGGATAGATCATTAAATTCAGACCAAGCATAACTCATAGAAGTCCGCAGTGGGAAAACGCACAAAAACACACACATGGCTCAAGAGGTAGGAAATTGCTCACGTCTTGGCGTATATATGCATAAGCCAAAGCCATCTTGGACTGCATATTACCACCCTCGGCGACAAAGTGGTGATACAGAAAAGCCTTTGCTTTGCTCCTCTCCTTTGGATGAGACGAGGCCCTCTTTGATTTGGTCCCGAGGGAGAAGAAGGACAACCTGGCGGGCAATCAGAGAATGAGGAAAGAGAGAAAAGATGAGGAGAGAGAAGAAAAAATTGCAGGTCGGTGATCGTTTATGCATTGTTTGATTGAGCGAACGATGAACAGAGACTTCCTTGAATATCAAAGTGGCCGCTATTCCTTCGTCGTGAAAATTTCTGAAAAATCAACATTGAAGGAAGGTGGGAAAGTCAACTGTGTTTGTCTATCCAATAAATGCAATCTGAAATTTTTGGAGCTCTAGACTAAAAGGATATATCGCTTCATAATTTTTGGAGCTCAATGACATTTTTTTTAATGTTTATTTCACTTTCATATAATTTTTATTTGTTACAAAATTTTCTCACTTATCAGAGAAATATTACTTGGTCAATGCTGGCTATCCAACACCAGTTGGATATATTGGTCCGTATAGACATGAACGTTATCACATTTCACAATTAAGGCAACAACCGGGATTTCGAAATCCTAATATTTATTTTTTTAATAAGATTTAATTTTTTTTCAAATTAAAATTTCCATTAACTCAATATATACAACTAATATGTATATTATGTAGTTTAAAAATGATTCATGTCATTTTCAGTCATTTTCTATGTCAACTGATTTTTCAAATAATAATCCAAACACACCTCAGTTAGGAAAAAAGTCACTTCTACAAAAAGTCAAACGGACAATTCAAACACACATCAATTAGCTTAAACTGACTTTTTTCCTATCTGGCTTTTATAAAAGTCAGATAGCTTTTAAGCCACCGTTTCTACCGCCAACCCAAACAGACCCAATGTAAACCCTAAAAGCAAAGGTTCACTTTCCCATAGCACTATCTGTATCACAATTTTACAAGGGGAAGATTTTTTTCCCCTTTTTATCACCACACGAATTATTATACAACTATTTCATTTCAATGTTCAAAACAAAACAAAACCAGAGCTGTTTAAAATCAGTTGTGGCCTATCAATTCCCAGTTCCGACCCTTTTCCTTTTGCATGTTTTGATCAACAGTCATAAACAAGTTGACTTGATAGATTGTCTGCATCATGACTGAGCATCATGCTGCTTTGAATCTCCACTTGCTCTTCAGCTCGTAACTCCTCAATTCTTAAATTGCTGCTAAGACCCCGGGACTTATCTTAGAAACCTATGCCCATAAAATTCATCAAAAGATAGACGCTCCTCTGCAACATTTTGGAAATATTTCAGCACTAAATAGATCTCCATGACAAGTTATCGATGATGATGATAATTTGTTATATTAAAAGCAATGTGCGTGACCTGGATTTAAGCACAGTAGCCTAGAACACATATCAAGACAGTCAGGGTCTACTGCTGAAAGGATTCGTTGAGAAAATGGAAGACGTGCGCAGGATCTGATATTCTTCAACAGCTGAACTAGGCAATATAAGTTAACTGTAACCAAAGAGAACAAATTTTGATATGCACCATCTAAAAGTTAGCGAGTTACCTGGACATTATTTCTTCCATTGAAGGGTGGATAGCCAATCACAAGCTCAAAAAGAATGGCTCCAACACTCCACATGTCTGCCTTTAATTATCATTTAAACTCTTCAGTCTGCTTATTTTGTAACCGATCACACACGCACGCACGCACAGCTCATACCTTATCATCATATTTCTGGAATTGAAGAACTTCAGGAGCCATGTATAATGGAGACCCACAAACGATCTCGGCACATTCACCGGGATGCAATGTTCTATTCGTATAGGGAAGGAAATGAGTTATCAAGTAAGCCAGAGCACCAAAATGGAAATAGGAAAATAAAAAAACTGTCTTCTAATTCAAATCAAATTCACTCCCCTAAACCAATAACTACCTTGATAGACCAAAATCAGCAATCTTAAGCACTGAATCATCCCCGTGGCTTGACAACAAAATGTTCTGGTCCAACAATGGCCCAAAGCAACCAAATTTGTTTCTAGTCTCAGAAGTACATTCACTATAACCAAGCATGATAACAATGTAGACTTGCTGATGCAAAAATCACTGGTAACTAAGCTGACGTAAACCACATTAGAATCTTCTTTTCTTTTCCTTTTACTGAATGTTCATTAACACGTCAGTAGATATAAGTTTTACCTCTGGCTTCAGGTCCCTGTGAATGATACCCCGATAGTGCATTATTTTTAAAGCAGAACCTGGATCACAACAGTCAACCGTAATAATCCAAAGCTCTTACGAATCACCGCAAAAGAAGAGTTCGACATTATAAAACTGCAGATCAGTTACCAATATGCTGCATGAATTTTCTGGCAATTTGTTGTTGAACCCTCCCATGGCGCTGAATGTACGAAGCCAAATTTCCTCCAGCACAAAACTCCAGGACCAGGTTTACAAATTCATCTTCCTATTCTCAAAGACAATAAGCTCGAATTAAGCTGGGTAAAGCAAACCATATAATGATTATAAGGATTTATTCTACAGAGGGGATTCTGCTTTGTCGCCTAGTAAGAAAGAGAGAGGACGGAATTTTCACCTCTCCCCCATGGACTTATTATGGTTTTACTACAGTTCCGTAATATATGTCTTAACACCTACCAATACCGCATCCCTAAGGATCGGTACAGAAAAGAGATGAACCCATCAATTTAAGGCCTTGACATGTAGGGATTACTTAATAAGAGAAACTAGTTCATGCCGTCAAGTTCTGCGCCAAGTAAAGTTGCGAGAAACAAAAATTTGGGAACAGAAAGGTGCAAGGGAGGCAACTCATTATCTCTAACCCAATGGTGAAGTTCGCATGGCATATCAGATTTCCTAGCGTTGAAAATTTTGAAAATTAACAGAATGGGGAGGCTGATGAACCTGGAAGACGTCCAGAAGGCGAATTATATTAGGGTGGTTGACAGAGGATAAGAAATCGATTTCGCAGTCGAAGCTGCTCTTGAGGCGTCGATTGAGTCTGGAAAGGCAAACTTGTTTCACTGCCACTTCATCGCCGCTGAAAACGTGCTCGGCTCTCCACACTGTGGAGAAAGAACCTTCCCTGATTTTCGTCTTCAGAATATAGTCTCCTACCCTAACGTTTTTGGCTTTGGATTCCATGTTTGATGCAACCACGCCAGCCATCTATGGCACCATTCTACAAATTTCTGAGAATTGTGTCGAATGTTCTGTGCTCTCTTCGCCCACAGCTATCACACACGTGGCATCTCCAATTTTTGTCTTTCTGTGAAATCATCGACCCCCGTAATAGAATCAAAATTACTCTGTTTTTTTTTTTTCCAGCAGCAAATTACCAAATTACTCCGTCCCACCACGATGTATCAGCATGATTCAGCAAGTTCTTTTCCCTTCTTATCTTTATTATAAGATATTAGTTAATAAATTTATTTCGTATTTTATAAATTATTTATTTATTTCCAAACAGTATTAATTTTTTTTTATGTATACTTATAAATAATAAAAATAATCGGTGAAAATAATAATAATATAATACTAAAATTTAGTATAACTAATAGAGATAATATTAAAAATTACTTAAATTTTAGGATAACTTTATTTAAATTTAACTATTTTTATTGATTTGTAAGAATTATTAATTTATAACTTATAATAAAAAAATCAAGAGAATATTAAAAATATTTTTTTCATTTAGTTTCTTAAAAAGAAAGGATTTTTGCCCATGATTTACTTCGTCTTTCGCGCCCAACAAAATGCAGAAAGATGGAAGAAAGGGTACATGTGTGTGGGATCCGCATTGAGCAAATTTTCTTGGGAAAATCTTCCCAGGACCCAATTAAACAAAAAAAAAATTTTAAAAAGGCTCCAACAACTTTTACATATTAATTATTTTATAAAAACGTAGTTGTTAACGGGTGCTGATTTTGTTGTTAACGGATGTTGATTTTGTTATTAACGGATATTGATTTTGTTGTTAATGATATACTAATATTGTTGTTAACACTTTTGAAATAATACCAGAAAATACACTTTTTTTTTAACATGTGAAAGTTGTTGGGGTTTTTTTTAAATTTTTTTTGTTTAATTGGGCCCTGAGGAGGATTTTTCCAATTTTCTTTTTGTGTGGGTATGAGAAGCCAGTTGATTTGTTTTTTGGTACAACATGTTTTTGTAACAATTTTTGGGACAACATTCAGAAAGTATGTTTGTCTACTCTAGGCGTGCATTTCATGGAGGCTGCCCAAACATCTTTTGGGCCCAACTTGCATATGGCCCGAAGACGAACAAACCTTAATAAACAATTTGCTAGAGGCCAATATATTATTTTTTTATATAGAAAATTTCCCCTTAGTCCCAAGTACGGGCCGAATTCTGGGTTTCACGAGGAATTGATATTTGGTGTCCGTCCCTTACGTGTCCATCAATAAAAGGATGAGTATTTTTTTTTTTTTATATATTGTATTTATTTATATTTAAATTATATGTTATTTTTTGAAATATTTTTTGCACCCAATATCTCAAATTAATTAATTTTCAATCCTACATTTAGTAATATTTATCTGTAACACCAGTATCATGAAAACTAATTAATTTAAAATATTGGATACAAAAAATATTTCAGAAAGCAATATATAATTTAAATATAAAAAAATTTAAAAAAATATGTCCATCCTAGAAATGGGCACGGCACATAAGGGGATGGGCACCGAACGGGACTCATTTCTGAGCAACCTTAATAACAAAACAGAGTAGCACTTTTCTGAGCAACCACCAAATTCTGGGTTTCTTTAGACTCGAATTCTGCTACCGAACCAATTGGGCAAAACCTCATCAAACTTATCAGCAACATCTGCTTTTCTGCCTTTATTTTTTCAGTTCTCGTTTTTACTGTCATTGCCGTCACCTACCAACCCCCATATCCATGGCTGGAGTTTGCTACAGTTCTCACTAAGCTCTTTACTGAATCCGAAAACGCCACCTTCCAAACTAACAATATAGTCAAAACCGATGAAAATTTGGCATCCATCCTTCCCCCGGTTACCTCGCTCAATGCCATTGCAACTCCAATCACGAAGGTGGGGATCGAGAAGATCAATAACCAAGGGTTAGAGTGTGTTGTAGAAGCTACATGGTTGTGGATGGGTGGGTTTTGGTGGTGTTCGAAGAAGGCGAAGATAGAGTCGGTGCGTGAGTCGTACTTCTCGTCACCGCCGCTGGAAGATTGCAAACTAACGGTAATGTTACCGGAATCCATGATGAGAGAGAAAAATAAAGAGAGAGATCAGAGGAGACGAGAATGTAAAGATGTGACATCATCATTTTTTTCCTCATTTCTCGTCATCCGTCCAATCATTTTATAATACTATCTTAATTTTTTTCAGACCTTTGAGTTGATAAAATAACGAGGGAAAAAAAAAAAGATGAGACTCTTTGCAAAATAGGATTTGGCTTTCATCCTTTTCATCATCTTAATCGTTGGATTGAAATATGTACGGTTCAGATTTTATTTTTTAAAAAATATAAAAAAATTAAAAAATAATATTTTTATAAAAAACAAAATCTAAACCGTTCATATTTCAATCCAACGTTTGAGATAAAGAAGAGGACAAGAAGGAAAGTGGATGAGAGGCGAATCCCAAAAAACAGAGACATGAAGGGGAGAGAGATGGGAATACCACGGAGATATTTGCTTTCTTAGACATAAATATTTCAGAGGCGTGTGCCAAGGAAGTGAAAAGGATACACATAATCACCTATCAGAAAGTACAAACCCACGTCTTTATTGAATCCTTTGATCTGAGTGGAAGAGGAGATTGAACAACATGTAAGATAATTAATTGAATACTTGCATTAATTGTAGAGGGATAGACAAGAGACGATAAGAAAGAGAGAAAGTTTTAGTTTCACTAAAAGGTAATTAGGTCTATTTATAAATTGAATTATATTACTAAAATGTCTTATCAATTTACTTGTAAATTGGAAATTTCAAAAGACTTTTTATGTTGTATTTTGTTTAGCTTAGGACTATAATACAAATCTCTTTTTTTTTTTTTTGGGTTAAGGTGTAATTTTGCCAACAAACAATTGGCTCAGGAGCGTCCAACACAAAAAACAATTAAGGTATCTTAAATGCCAAAAAACAATTACAGAGGAGCGTCCAACACAACGCCGTTAACTTGGGGCTAACGCCGTTTTCTGAATTTGCGCAAAAATTACAGAATAGGGTCCAGATGTTTATGAAATTATATTTAAGCCCCAAAAATTAGAAAAAAATTTATTTTAGTCCCTCCATGTGCGCAAAAATGACAGAATAAGACCCAAATGTTTATAAAACTATATTTAAGCCCAAAAAATTTTAATATATTTTTTTAGTCCCTCCACGTACAGGGACTAAAGTGAAAATTATAAAAAAAAAATTGGGGTTGAAAGATAATTTTTTAAAACTTTGGGTTCTTTTCTGTAATTTTTGTGGGGCCATCCTTACCCCCCAAAATCCACGGCTGGTTACAGGCTTTTTTTTTCGACTTTAGCTTGGCCTACCTGTGACTTATTGAGGAGGCCTGTAATTTTAATAATTTTGTAAGCAGCCTAACAAACCACAGGCCTGATCTCAAAACAAGCCTACTTTAAACATGGTGAAAACAGACCTACTTTAAACAGGCTGTTAGATGTAGGTCTGTTTTTGGCCTGTTTAAAGTAGATGTGTTTTTATCGTGTTTGAAGTAGACTTGTTTTGAGGTGAGTCCTATGATTTGTTAAGCTGCTTACAAAATTTTTAAAATTACAGGCCTCCTTAATAAGCCACAAGTAAGCCAAAATAAAGCTGAAAAAAAAGGCCTATAACCAGCGGTGGATTTTTTAGGATAAGGATGACCTTGCAAAAATTATAGAAAAAAACCCAAAGTTTTTTAAAATTATCTTTCAGCCCCAAAATTTTTTTTATAATTTTCACTTTAGTCCTTGTACGTAGAGGGACTAAAATAAAAAAAAATCATTTTTTTTGGGGCTTAAATATAATTTCATAAACATCTGGGCCCTATTCTGTAATTTTTGCATGAATTTAGAAAACGGCGTTAGCCCCAAGTTAACAACGCTATGCTAAACGCTCCTCTGTAATTGTTTTTTGGCATTTAAGATACCTTTAATTGTTTTTTGTGTTGGACGTTCCTGAGCCAATTGTTTATTGGCAAAATTGCACCTTAATCTTTTTTTTTTAATCTTTTTCAGTAAAAAAAAAGTTTATGCGAGTTAGATTTAAACTTATCAAAATGTACTTTCAAGCCCAAAGGACGCTTATAAAGATCCTTACATATTAACCATCAACAAGGTCCTTATATTAATGGGATTCGAGCACATAACCTTATGATTATAAGTTAACCCTCCATCAATTGGACGAGAAAGCTTATTAGATATTGACCCTAATGAAAACAACGGTCATAGTTTAAACATGAGTCTCAAGTTTGACTCCTAAACATGATGAAATTTGGGCCCTTTAGATGCAAATTAAGCCACCGTTAAAAGATCTTGGTGTGAAAAGTGAAGATTGTGGTCGTTTTCGTCTGTAGCTCCAACTTTTCGATCTTATCTCGTTTAATGTAGTTGTTATATCTCATGAGGACATACTAGTATATAGCGAATGAGGCAGCAAAAGTCATCATTCACTTTCCATTCTCATGTCGCCAAAAAACTTTGTAACTAGCATCTACCAAATACAGTATATATATTTATAAACAAAATAGGGCAGGAAGAACACACAAAACTTTGTAACTAGCATCTACCAAATACAGTATATATATTTATAAACAAAATAGGGCAGGAAGAACACAAAAAACTTTGTAACTAGCATCTACCAAATACAGTATATATATTTATAAACAAAATAGGGCAGGAAGAATATACAACAGTAATTATATTTACAGCTTCAACTGGTAAATCCGTACAGTTTCAAGATCGATCCTTGTCATTGCACGTTAAATCGGAATTTGGCGCAAAAATATATTGCCCCAACAAGGACCAAACGTTTTGGGGCCTTGTCACTTGGACACCTTAACTTCTTGTCGGAACCCAAACTGAAGCCGCTGTTAAAGGCCTCGACTTCCAACACACAGACAATCTGCCCTTAACATGTTGCACCCAATACCCGCCACCGAAGAGGCTCACCAACAACTTGGCTTGAGAAATATTGCAGTTACTCACGGGAACTCGTTTAAACCCTTTCAAGGAGTTCAATCCTTCTTCCCACAAAGTTCTCTCCTCCCCTTCACAGGGAAACTGCCTCACAGTTTCTATAATCCTAATCCCCAGAACTTCTTTTTCTATCAACTTCATCTTGTAGTCATCCCAGAAACTACTTGCAAGTGAATCATAAATTGTTGTATAATGGTGCAAAGCCTCATGGAAGAACTCCACAAAGGACATAGATTTGAGACTAGAAAAATTGAACAGTTCATCTTCTACTAAAACAACAAGCTTAGGTGATAATTTGCTTACACCTTCCAGGAAAGTTTTGATCATTGAGAAACTCCTGTTTGGCATCCACTGGTGTATCATACAATTGATCACAAGAGCAGGCCCCAATATGATTCTTCTAAAATCTTCTTCCTCAGTAATCATTATCTGATCAAACGTGAATGAGAAATTGATAGAGTCAGCAAACTCTTGTAATCTTCTTCCTGTTTGTTGGACGCCGGCGACACTGTGATGGTCCAATGTGATGGCTGTGACTCTAAGTCTAGCATTCTTCCTCATTGCCAGGTCAACCATCAAAGGCGGCCACTGGATCCCATCCATGATGTCAAAATCAATGACATGGATCTCTCGATCATGTTCAGTGGCTTCAAATATTGCCTGGTTTGCAGTGAAATGAGCAAATTTCACACAGGGAGAGAGCTCTTGGAGGATCTGAAAGGTGAAGAAAGTGTCTGTCTGAGAAGAAACAGGTTCATAGTTCACTGCAAGGGCATTTATGGTTTTATAATGCAGACCTTGAGTAAAGAAAAAAGCCAACCCGTTCAACAAACTATCTCCTTCATTTTCTACACACAAGTCATGGTTAATCTTTTGAATGATATCTGAGGCTAGAGCCCAATTCTGTGCTTCAACAGCTTCAGCTCCTGTCAGCAAGAGATCAGCTAAACTGCTTTCTTCCATTAGAGCCGCTTGAATACCCATTAAACAAGGATCTCCATTTTCCTGGTACCTGGCAGTGGCAACTTCTTGACTCAATTCTGTTTCTATCCCCACTGAGACATTAGGATCCATGAAATCAAAATCCAAAAGCTCTGTACATGGCTGCTGCAGTAATCCTTCAATGAACTCTTGGTCGAGCATTGCATCCTGTGGGGTATTTGGAGATAAGAGATCATACTCTGTTTGGAATGGAAATGCATTTTCTAAGCTATATTCATGGAGTTGATGGCAGAAGGAGTGATCAACTAGCTCATAATCCATCTCACTCATGGCTGATGATGAAATGGGAAGTTTGTAAACAGTCTATGCGTTGGAGATTTAAAACAAGTATTTAAGAAAAATGGAGAGGAACTCGTGTATTAAATGACAAGATTGTAACTGTAGATAGACGTAGCACAAAGTAAAGAATAGTGGGATGTGGACGTTTCAAGATTTAGTTATTGTGAATCAAGAGAAAATTTTTGGAGAAGCTGAGCAAGATTGTTGTTCTGATCTACTGTAGCACATTGATGAATAAATGTACTGGAGACATTGCTTTGTATATATACTTAATTTTATGCACCAGAGCTACCAGCACATGACCCGGGACATCATTGACGTAGGGAATTTTTTTATAAAACTGGAACAGTAATCACTAAAATAAATCCAATGCATGAACCTGAGTTCCATTGCCACGTGTCACATCCTTAACTGCTCTAATACATTAAACAAGATTATAAATGTAGATTGAAGAAAAAGAACAGTAATCCAATTAACCTTATAATATGCAACATGAACTTATTTTAGGCCGGGACAGCTGTCAAATAATTAAAGTGTAAGCTTTTACTATTTTATTTCAGGTTCTGTACTTGTATTATGCAGATATATTTGCAGGGACTGTTGGTGTCACTGAGAGATATATAGGCCTAAAACTGTTCAGATCCTGGTGCAGACTTGAATATGATTTAAGTTTGGTGAAGGAACATGATGAGTGCTGGACACGTGGAGGGTGAGCTATGGTCAGAGAATATCCAATCAAAATTCTGCAAAACTATAACAGGGAGCTTTATATTAATAGTTTGGGCAGCCTAAACCTAAAGGAAACAAAAGTTGATGAAGTGATCAATAAAGGTTAGAAGCATTTAACAACCCTATCTGTGTACCTTTCAAAACTTTGTTAAACTGGAAAAACTGAAGATATTGAGTATATTCTTCGGCTATTGATTCTTAAAGGAATAATTTATTGATGTGATGTTGTCTCTTGCAACTTGCGAGTTGTTTTTCACTCAGAGGAGAAAGTGATGTAAGCAGACAGAAGCAAGTCCATGATTAAGGACGGAAGTTGTAGAATGCAGAAAGCAACGTTTGGGAGTTTCCAATGAGGTGGAAATAGACAGGTCAAACTTTAGGTCCTGCTAACAAATATTGTATAAGTTTACCTCATGCATTGATGTAAAGATAATGTCAGTATTGAATCAAGTTTAGTATATGCATAAATCTGCTTGATATGATATGATGAAGAAGAATTTGATGATTCGAGTTGATCTCTGCCTTAGTTATTACTCCTCATCGATCAGGTCATGCATAATCTCTATTATCTTACAACAAAATAAAAAAAAAACAAAAAAAAATGTTAATAATATGTATTGGCAAACCAGCTAAGCGCATTAACAGGAATTGATTTCGTTCTTAGGATTTTGATTTTGCAAGGTATTGACTCCAAAAGAAATGGAGTATTGTTCTTACAGCAGAGCATGATTCTGCGTTTCAATCTCTGTACCATTGTGTGGATGGATGACGATTGACCATGCAACTAATATTTTGTGTAAACTGTTGCCGAGGATTGAACCTACTCGATAAGCAATTAACAATACGGTTTTTTTTTTAAAAAAAAACAAAATTAAGATGAGTGAATTTTATAAGGCATGCATGATTTATGCTTAATGAAGCTACTCATTTAAGCGAAAATTACCAAAAAAAAAAAAAAAAAGACGATTTGTTGGCTGTGAGTTGTAAAGTTGTAACCTTTTACTTAATTCTTCTAAGTTGGGGGGAAGGAAAACCTCCCAAACTCTGGTAGAAGGACAAAACTGCATTGTTAAGGTGGGGACATTGCAAATAAATTTTTCTTCACTTGTCCGATCAAATAATAGAGTGAATATAATATATAGGAACTGTTGTTGATATCTTTATTACTGCCTTGGAAAGGTGTGAACGAGGGAGGGGAATATTCTTTGCCTTGGTTCTTGAGAGTAACAGGGGAGAGGTTTTAAATTGCAGTCAATTCAGAAGTCGAAGTTTTATTTGAGACTTGGGTATTAGGTAATTGAGGTTTTCCTTTTCATAAAAGGGTAAAATGTCGCAGTTGGGGGTTGGAGATGAGTTGCATTTGATATATAATACAGATCATTAATGCCATAAAATATAGATAATTAATCTGTGGATGTTAAGAAAATTAGTTAAGTTAGTTATTTATAATAAATGAGTATTGATTTCCCTAAATTTAATTATGTATATTGGAACTAGCTCTTAATGAAAATCCCATTAATATGTGCAACTGTGATATTTTGAGGCAAATATTATAAATATGAAAGATAAATTAGATTGACATCTTATGACTCGAAAGTTGGTTGATAATAAAGATTTTAAGGGGAGAGAGGAAGGAAAATTTTTATGAGTTGAATTTTAATTAACTTTATACTCTTTCTTCTTACATCTTTTATTTGTTAAAATTTTATAAACGCATTTCTCTATTTTTTTTAAAAAAAAAATTAACTCATAAAATTTTTTCCCTTTCCCTTCAAATCCTTCATACCAAGGAACTCCTAAAATATTTAGCTCCTATATAGAGCTTAGCATAGGAGCGAGTATTAATATTGATATGAGGTATCTGACCAATGGAATGAGGCAAAGAGTTTGCTGGCGAATTTGATATTTTTGTCCCAATCATCCACTTGAACTATATACCAGTTTCATTCATTGTTGGTATTGGCTCCAAGTTCTGCGTCCTGCTCACATAGCTCTGTCTATATTCGGCAACTAGAGCTCAATTTTGAAGATAAAACTCTTGAGATATTTGATAATACAAACCCATATGATAATCTATGCACCACATTATTAAAAATTTTGAGGTGTCATCATATTTATAAGACATGGGCTTCCAAATTCTATAAAATATATCTATCTCACTAAGGAGGACATGCTTTCAGACTCAAAGAACGTTTATAGAAATATTTACAGTTTGTCCACTAACAAAGACCTTATATCAATTTGCGGGTGTAAAACCTCCATCTTTTTAGTGTGAAGATCAATGTCTTAATCAATTGTGTCACTTTAGGGGAAAAAAACATACAGTTTATGATTAAATAGAATGCATCCAAGAAGCAGGAGTTAATGGGATACTTTTGTGTGCTGCGTGGTGATGGCGACAACTGTGGAATAACAAGCAAAATTGCCTACTAAAACAAATTAGCGCAAATCAACTCTGGTTGTTGGCGCTTTACTGGGCCCCATCTATTTATCTTTCGCTCTTTATTTTACTTTTTTAACTTTTTAATTACACTAACTTTAGAATCATCCAAAACCTTGGTTCCTGTCTAGCCCTCGCCTCTGCTGCCAATAATTTGGCATTCTCAATTATTAATCATCGTCATCTTGTACCTTCCTAACATTTTGGCTTTGTGTAAATTATCCGTTTTTCTTTTCACAAACAAATTTTTGAGATTCTCTTCCGCAAACTAACCAACAAATGATCCCATGTCTTGTCACGCACCTCATCGTTTTTCTTCCTCTGCAAGAATGTAGATACTGATCTTCAATTTTCATCACTCATAAATCCTTATGTTGTGTAGTTTTCAAGTCAGAAATAATCATTCTTTTCTTCAATTCTTTCCTTAAGATGTTAACTTGTCTGATTACTCAAAATTCAAACCATACTTTTAGATTCAGGTAAAAAAAAAAAAAAAAAACTATACTTTTGTACACTATGATATGAGCTTCTGTGTCGTGATCTTAGACTCTTGGCTAGCTGGAAGTCTTCAAGACATAAGACACAGTTTACATTAATAAGTTTACTTTTGAGTCTTTATCACCATTGGTTATGTTGGTTTACACCTAATCTTAGAGTTTAGGTGATGTTGCTTTCCCCCTTGGAGTTTGTTTTTAGTTGGGTTAAGGATCAATTTTGCTAATAAACTATTGGCTGAGGAGCACCCAGCACAATTAACTCTTATGTGGACCTTAAATGCCAATGAAGTCTAGAAAACAATAAAGCAGCACAAAACCGTCAGCTGCATGATAACGTCCGTGATGTTGAATTCATTTGGGAAAAAAAATGACGCGTGGCAGGTGACTCATCATCTAGGCTGAACAGGTGGCAAATGAAATTGCTTCACTCTCTAATCCTCCATAGGGCTCAATCAGAAACAAAACAGAGGAGAGTCGAGCCTGAGAGTTGAGTGAGCAGAGGAGAGTCGAAAGCGATGAGATCGTAGCTGATGGTCAGGAAAGCTTGAGAGATTGTCGGACCCGGAATCCCGTCGAAGATCGTGATTGTGGTTGAGGAAGCTCGGACAGCAATGGCGAACGGGATGAGTTAATCGAGAATCAGCTAGGGTTTTTGGTATTGTGAACTGGATAGGTAACCTTCGATTTCTATAAATTAGATGGTTACAAGTGAAACTATCTATGAAGAATACGTATATCGTATCCATGTAGCCCTTCTATAAGAATCTTCTACACAATCTATACTCTATCTGGGTTTGAATCATCTACAAAATCTATACTCTATACTCTATCTATCTGGGTATTTTGCTATCAGGGTTTTTTTTTTTTTTGGCTAATGTGATAGATTTTCTCATTGATTTGGTGTTGCTTTTATCTAGCATTTGGGAACTGCACACGATTTTACTTTATACAGCATCGGGTTATCCCTTGATGATTGAACGCATTTTTGTTTTTCTGTTTTCAATGTATTTGGATCTCGGTCTGAAATGTCCAGGAATTTTATTTAAATGGTGATGAGATTAGGCCTTTTGTTGCGGGATGTAAATGGGAACTACACTTTTTGCAAACAGTAATTTTTCCATGGTAATTGTTGATTTCTCGATGCAATTAAGCTAATTATGGGAAGAAATTAGTGATTGTTTTGGGAGTTTCAGATTTATTTTTTGGACTCTTTGCAGACAGGAATTGTTGATTTGTCCATCTCTCTCTGTGTCTGGTAATCTATTGCTTATCACTTTTTGGGAGTTTCAGATTTTTTTTCGAACAAATTAGTGATTGTTTTTCTTATTAAGTAAACTATGTGAACTTCAGATGTGTAGCTTCTTGTATCAATCTCATTCTTTGTTCCTTTCCTTATTTTTGAGATTCCCTCCACTATAATTGGTAATTTAACTGTTGAAAGATAAAATGCTTCCCCTCTCCTTTACATGAGTATTATACAAGCACCTTGAAACTGAATCTTCATTCCAATACCTATAATCACTTGTACCTACTCAAACTAAAACATTTACTTTCTTTTCGTGTAAGAAATTTATGATGGTTGGCATGCTTCAGAAATTTATGTTTGGAAGAATACTAACCTTTTTCTCTCTAGTTTAATTAATTGCATGCTTCATTTGTTACAGGAATAATGGTGAGGAAAGGGAAAGATAATGAGGGAGAAAGTGTCCCTGGTAAATTTGAAAATATTCCAGGAACTGATGATTACATAGAATATTTAGGTGAGTTAGATGATGAATTTGGAGATATTCCACAATCTGATGATTATATAGACCAATTAGGTGAGGTAGATGCCATAACCCAGTTAGATGACATAGGAGGGATAGAAGACATTCAGGTAAACCACAATAAGGGAGAGCCAGGGGAAGCTGACTTTGATAATGTTGGTCAAGATTATGAAGATGACTCTGATAGTGATGATGATAGCTATATGGAACATTCAACATCTGACTGTTGTGATAGCGAAGAGAGTTTAGTGGATGATTATGAAATACATGCAGACCCTGAGGATACAGCTAGTGATAAGGATGAGAGAAATTTTAGTGACGGTCTGCAAGAGAGGGTTAGTCGAAGGGAGTGGGATGGCTCTGAAGTAAGGGCGTCATTCACATTGGGTATGACATTTTTGGATAGAGGTGAGTTGAAGAGGGCGATTGATAACTATGCTATTGAGAAGGGGGTGAATGTTAAAATAGTTAGAAGTGATAAGAAGATGGTCATTGCCACTTGTGAAGAGGGCTGCCCATTTAGGTTGTATGCAGCTCCAGTAAGCGTAGGTCTTGGGTACATGGTGAAAAGTCTAGTTCACGAGCATATGTGTGCCAGGGTTTATAAGAATCGAAGGGCAAGTGTGCGGTGGCTAGCTGACTACTTCAAGGACAAAGTCCAACATAATCCTTAATACAGTGTAACTGAGATGAAAAATGAGGTTGAGCGTGATCTGAAACTGTTTGTTAGTAGATACAAGTGTAAGAGGGCTAAGAGAAGGATAATGGAGGTAATGGATGGGGGTTTTGCTGATGAGTATGCGAAATTAGAAGCTTACTGCAATGAGCTCAAAGTGTCAAACCTGGGATCTGATGTTAGTGTGGAGTTAAGTGGTGAAGCATTAGATCAAGGCAGGAGAGTATTTAGAAGAATGTACGTGTGTTTTAATGCCTGTAAGGTATATACGTGTGATATATTAATTTTTTGGTTCTTGTTTAAGTATCACATTATGCAAATTGTCATTTAGAAATGTCTCTTTTGAACTGAGTCAACCCATTTACATGTTAAGGGTGGAAAATTCAATCTGTTTTTTGCAAACTGATCTTAATCTTACCTTCATCTTTTGATTGTTTTCTAAAAAACCTTCAGCTTTGGTTGCCTACCTAGCTTGTGAATATATGGGTGAAGGGAATAGCTTTTTTTTCCCTTCTTACTTAATCAATGATTGCTTATAAGCAGAACATACAAGATGATGGGTATTATTTCCTTATTACGCTTTTAAAGAGTTGAAAACAGAAGAAAAAAAAACCCCCAAAATTACGGATTCAATTGGTGGTAACATGTGATTATGTTGGCTGTATAGGTCTCTGTCTCTAATGTGTTCTCTAATGTCATTCAACTGTTAGGTCGGGTGGAAGGTAGGTTGTAGGCCATTTATTGGGCTAGATGGCACTTTCTTGAAAGGGAAAGCTAGAGGCATATTGTTGACTGCTGTTGGTTTAGATGCAAACGATAGCATGTTCCCGTTAGTTGTTGCCTTGACTGAGAAGGAGACAACCGTTAATTGGACTTGGTTCTTACAATGGATGAGATCATCGGTTGATCTTGATGATGGTGGTAAAGTTACAATAATGTTTGACATGCAGAAGGTATAGTTTTATAACTGCATTTTTCGTAATTGGTTGTTACTTTTGTAAATTCAGCAATGAATTTATTAATTGAATTCTTGTTATATATAGGGGTTGGCACAAGCTGTCAGTGACGTCCTTCCATTCGCTGAGCATCGATTTTGCGCAAGACATATCTATGCCAACTGGAGCAAACGGTGGAGGGGAAATGAGCTGAAGAAGAAATTTTTCGCTTGCGCCTGGAGCACCTACAAGGAACAATGTGATGATAACCTAAAGGCATTGGAGAAAGTGAACAAGGCAGCAGCTGAAGGAGCAGTAAGTTACAATGTTAAGGGATGGGTAAGAGCCTTCTTTTCCAAGAGATGCTTGTCTATGGTGGTAGACAATAATGTTAGTGAGAGTTTTAATGCTTGGATTAATGAATATAGGTATTATCCTGTAATTAAAATGTTTGATGGCATTAGGATTAAGATGATGGAAAAATGGGCTACTAGTGAGCAATTAGTTACCAATTGGAAGGCTGCCTATAGCCCAAAGTGTCTTGATTTTTTTGAGACAAATAGGTACTTGGCTGTAAATTGTAGGGTATTTTTTAATGGTGATGATGGGTATGAGGTCACCGAGGGGAAAGATAGGCATACAGTTGATCTTAGTACGAAAGTGTGTACTTGTCAAGTTTGGGATATAACCGGAATCCCATGCCAACATGCAATATGTGTCATGTATCATGCCAAGGTAGATCCCACCACTCAAATTTCACAATATTACCATAGGGATACATATCTAGCGACCTATAGAACAAAATTCCAACCTGTTAGAGGACAAGTTTTTTGGGAAACGCACAAGTTCCTCCCCATGCTACCCCCACCCATATGCAAAGTACCAGGCAGACCTCCAAAGAAAAGAAAGCGGACTGAAGAACCACAAAGAAGGTTGAATAGATGCACGACGTTGTCTACAAAGTTGAGTAGTCAAGTTGATGAGAACAATGCTTCAGCTTCAGCTTCAACACCCCGTGTTGAACGAATCAGCAAGAAAGGCACTGTAATGAAGTGCAGCATTTGTAGAACTGCATGTCATAATAGAAGCACATGCAAAGAGGTAATTTGCTTTTGTTTGTATGGTTTTTTTGTTGTTGCTATCTTTCCATGCGTAGGTTCAATTACTTCAAATATATGCTATTTCTGTAGCTAACTTAGCACTACTCCTGAACGTTCCATCTTGGCAACTAATCTGTTTTATTTTATTTCCCTCACTTCGTGGACAATAGTGAAGATATTTTATTTATTTATTTTCTTCATGTGCACTTCTGTATATATCATTTGTTGATTTCACGTGCACTTTTGTATATTTTATTTATGGCTATTACTATGACTTAACATCTATTGCCCTTTTACACTTGGACAACAACGTGAGCTTCACACATATGAATTAACAAACATTAATGGCCATGATATTTTCATCCTCTTTTTGTATTCTCATTTCTGTTATAATCTCACATTCAGTTTACGAGAATCAGGGCCTTTTCCTTTCCATGAATGTGCACAAGACTTGGCAGAACTTTGATATTTTTGTGCTAAACTCAGTTTACAAGTACACAATTGAATCTAATTTATTATTTCAGGCACCCCAATCTAGCAATACTGATCCAACGAGTAAGAGACGCACACCAATTCCTCGTGCCAGTAGCGAAGACACTTCATCACAGCTTCAATCTCCTCCATCTGGACGTACTCAACAAACTTCAATTCCTTGTCAGTCTAGAAACCGGTCAACTGGAAGGAGACGTTTTTACAAACCAGTAAGGCAATATGGGTTCAGAATATTGGTTGATGAAGATAGTGGTAGAAGTGTTTATAATGTAAGTTATCGTAACTGGTTTTTCCACTGAGTATGTCTTATGGTAGTTACATATTTGACCATGATCGTTTGTTTATTGTAGCCCGGATTAAGGAGTGAAAAGGTGATTAAGGATGGTACACCAGCTGAGTTTATGCATAATGCCAACCCTCCAACAAAATTTCCCATCCCAAATGAGAAAGAAATGAGAACGGCATTAGTTGCAACCTCATCCTCACAAGATGGTTCCAGGAAGATTGACTTCACTTCTCCTACCGATGTTGATTCACCTTTAGCAGTGAACCCACCTAGATTGCAGTGAAAGGGGCAATCAAGTATTAGTAGCTCACAACTCCGTTTGCAAAGCCAGCAGATTTTGACAACCCGAAGGTCACAATTGCAGCAACAACGGGATAATATTATGACTAAGAGGATGACTAGGTCTAGCAAGTAGACTTGTTTAGGATACTTTTTGTTTGGGTGATTTATTTTGGTACATATGTGAAATCACCAATTGTACGTGTATCTTGGAAGTAAGCAAGCATACTTGTATTTTTTGTATCTTTTTGTCTGACTCTAGCTACAAACACTTGTTAAGATCCTAATTGATCATTGTAGCTTACATCTGTGTAGTAGCTTGTGTGTGTGTGTGTGTATTTCCAGGTGCAATGAAAATATTGTTGCATTGTGTGTTCTTATGCTGTCAACATATAGTTCTAGAAAGCCAATTGTATACGTAAGATTTCATAACAATACCCTTATTGGTATGTCATTATTTGGCAGTCAAAATCTACTGCTTTTGTCATTCTGGAACCAAATATTATGATGCATGAGAGTTTTGATATAGATTATTGCATTCTGGCAGTTGAAGTCTAAAAATGTGGCACTTAAACAGTACTGTTACATTCTTGCTGTAAAAGTCTAAAATTCAATGCGCGCAAATTAAGAGTTGTACACTGAAAAATGAGAACAGGATTTGCATTAAAAAAGTTCTTTACTAATAAATGAGGCTTCATTTGTTCGGTGAAGTACATATCATAACTATTGCATACAACACCTACATAACACCTACATAAGTACCTAACTTAAACCACAAAGAAATTACATATACCAATTACATTTTCAGATACAACACACACAACCAAACACATGTAACAAACAACAATGACATTGATACTTTCAACTTGTTTTTTCCCTTCCTAAGTTCACTATCATATAAATCATTTTTGTGTTTAAGCTTCCTCAATTCACCATGTATTGCATCAATCTCTTCACTCAATCTCTGCCCATGCTCTGCTCTTCGAAGTTTGCAATTTTCATCATATAATTTATCAATGTCGTCTAAAAGCTCCTTAATCACGGTATTTGCCCTCTCCCCGAACTCATCATCATGCCAAGCGAAGAATCCACATCCCCCATCCTGTGTTCACAAGTTCGATCATAATAAATTAGTGTAACATATACATACTCTACTTCAGTTTCACAGATTACTGGTTAGGAGGAATCCATCCATTTAAGTGAAACCACAATATTCATTTCTTAGTCAAGGATCACTTTAGAAACGTAAGCTTATGTAATTGTCATGTTTCATCATATGCCATACCTGATTTGTAAGCAAAAAAAAAAAAAGAAAAAGAAAAACTTCTTTATTTGGTTCCCTAAAAATGAATTTTAGTTTCTGCAGCCCCAAAAAAGAAATAATTATTCGAACTCCTTTTGATCAAGCGTATGATTATTCGAAAAAGAAATAACTTCTCTTTTGAATTTTAGTTTCAAAAGAAATCATTTTCAATTACATATTCAACCTCAACCCATTTTGAAATTAGTATATCCTCTCTTGATTTCATCGGGCAGCTTACAAGAAACTCCATTAAAGTGACTTTCACATACAATTACTTTAACACATTCACCTTCAAGGATATAACCATGATTCCTCCTTTCTTACCTTTTCGAATGGATTTACTGAGCATATGTGAAAAAAAACAAAAGTTACTGATATTATGTCCTAAAGACCACGAGAGCAGCTAAATAATTTCTACATCCTAAGTAGACAATCTCATATGCGAGAATGACAATTGCTTCCCTTGCCACCACTTCACAATCTCATAAAACTGACTCTCAGAGGGAATTATCTGCCATTAATTACCCAGCCTCAACTCCCATCACGCGATTCCTATAAATTAAGCGAGGTTGCTTACCTGGTTGTAGAATGGGCAGCCGTAGAACCTCCGACCTGGGTTGCCGTCAGTCCACGCCGTCCATCTTGACGCCACCATTCTGTGATAACAGTACCTCATCAGAGGTTCATAGTCCTCCTCGCGACTTGGTTGTCGAAGCAACACCACCTTCCGCCTGCATCTTCCAGTCGAAGATGATGCAGATGACGCCATTTAGCACCAGTTTCAGCTCGCTCAACCACCAAGACTTTGTTGCTGCTCGATCGACTCTCAGGCTTGACTCTCCTCTGTTTTGTTTCTGATTGAGCCCTATGGAGGATTAGAGGGTGAAGCAATTTCATTTGCCACTTGTTCAGCCTGGATGATGAGTCACCTGCCACGCGTCATTTTTTTTCCCAAATGAATTCAACATCACGGACGTTATCATGCAGCTGAAGGTTTTGTGTTGCTTTATTGTTTTCTAGATTTCATTAGTATTTAAGGTCCACATAAGAGTTAATTGTGCTGGGTGCTCCCCAGCCAATAATTTATTGGCAAAATTGATCCTTAAACCTTTTTAGTTCTCAGAGTTAATTTTGGAGCAATATATTTTTAACAGTTTTGAAATATTACATATACTCATTTTTTAAAATATTATCAATATATTATAAGGCATATAACGAACATTGTTCACATAAAAGAATATTCGTGTATTCTACTTATCTTGTTTCAGTCATTTTCGAAATAGCTGCATTGGAGTCAAAACACTATTGGAATTACCAACTAATTTATTTCGGACGCTTGCCCAAGACATGTCATAGTTTGAGTCATTCAATGACAATATCATTTCTTAAACTTCATATTAATATGGAAGTATACATGTCTCCCTCATTGGATATACCCACTCACGAATAGTGAATTTTCCATACTAGTTCCCGCCCCTGGCTTGGCCGGATGACTTTACTCAGTTCAAGCACAGAAAACAGAACCTGTATTGAGCAGTATGGATTGTAAAGGAAGCTTCCAGTATTGAAAATCACCTTCCGTACTCATGAAGCTAGAATTTGCATGACCTCACATATGGACTCCACAGGGGACTTTAAGATAGATCTAACTGAATTAGATTACTCTGTTTCTGTCAGTGCCTCTCAATATTGTTTCTAGTTGCATAATGGAACTCTCAAACTCGCTAAGCGCCAGTACTTTAACGGGCACATTATACAACCATACCTCCTAGCCAATGAACATCGATCTCATGTCATTTGAATATCAAAGCCTTCGGATCATAAAAATGGATTGTTATTTATGTGAGGCAAACAAGACCTAACGTTCTAACAGCACAAGCAAAAGCATTCATATGGGAAACGTGGGGGCTCAGCAGTGCTTGGATTAATCTATTCTGCCTCCATTGGTCATTATATACAATAAGCAGCCATTCACAGAATGGAGTTATTTACAGAATACCAGACAAGATAAACCTGGTCATTCCCACCGAAACCTTAAGAGTCATGGACCTAGTCACATTTATTTACAAAAGGAATGACAGATCCTTCAGCTGGTGTTCACAGCCCTGGGCCAAAAAAAAAAAAAAAAAAAGAACAGTCCACATCTTATAGATTCAATATCAACAAAAATTTAGAGAAGTATTGAGCTTCTGCCAGAATCCCACTCTGCAGAAGTATAATTTAACTATAGGGCTTGCTACCAGGCCTAAGCAATGAATTTTTCATCTCTTTATAACCTTGAAACTCTTCCAATGCCTCGGCTGTTGTTCTCCTAGTAAAGAACCCAGAAGATATCATGCTCGATGAAATTGGAGACTCTAGGATCTGATTGTCCTCTCTAGTGTTTATGCTATATGTCTGAGGCCTAGCACCTTCAGAAAACTCTTCTGAAGTGCAGGAGTCTTGCCGCAGAGGTGGCGCTTTTTTCAGCATATGTACAAGGGCACCAACAGCAGCATCTTGAGACTTCCTTATAGGATATAATCCTCCAGTTTCAAGCATCTCACCCAAGTGACCATGATCCAAAGATTCTGGCCTAGCATATGATCAAGAAGCTGGATAAATATTGATGCATAACAGACCGCGAGGGGAGGGGGGGGGGGTGGAATTATTGCCATAGCCAACTGAACAAAATCTAGCAACCATGCACAGATTTTATGTAAACGTATCAACAGGACTCGAAGTTGGCTAATCACCAAGAACAACAACTATTTGAAATGTCAATTAACTGGGAAAAACAACAGCATGATTTAAATCCTAGCAACTTTTCTCGAAAGCGGCTTTTATCGCCCTTTACATACTGTATCAGGTCAATACAATAATTACAAGTTACAACAGTAAAAATAATGACACACAATCAGGATACTTCCTTTACACTCACGCTAGATATCTGTTGCTCTCAATCATCTCTGAAACCAAAGTTCAGCTATTTTGTACCTTGCTGAGAAAATTCTCAATATCCTTAACATAATGACCAAGCATGCCACAAGCCACTGAAAAAAATTTCCAAATATGCAACTCCCAAGCACATATGATAGATCAGAAGACAGGGACTACTCTGAAAAGTAATAAAACTGCTCCTTCTATTAAATCATAAAAAATCATGTTCTACCAGTAGGTATCACCTTTCACCAGCCTTACTCATTTTTCAGCCACTACTTGGGAGGAGATCTCCAAGGACATCATCTACTAAAAGGGACTATCTTTGATTTCACATTTGGTCAGCTAGGGCCCTTCCTGATACCGAGGCTCCTACTCCACAGTCTAGGTGATAGATTCAAGTTCATTTGATAGGTATACAAATCATTTGCTCAAATCCAATGATGTGGTTGGTGCTTGAATTTATTTCCTCTAACTTAACACATTACACAACAATGAAGTACAAGTATAATCATAAAACAACAGTCCGCCTCCCCTGATATTGATTATCTTCTTTTACAAACAGGTTTTATTAAGCAACCAGAAGTTGAACTTGATTATTTGTAGCATATCTCATATAGCATAGAGATAGTGATGAACTACAAAAGCTCACAAATAATGTGCCACCCAATTCCCCAAAACTCAACACACTAGCCTTGCCCTGAGCAGAAAGAAACCGTGACCTTCCAGCTAGAACCCAAAACTATAAGATGCGTATCTCTTATAGCAAAGAAGTTTATTACTCACATATATTATGCCCCTCATTCCACCCAAACCTAATCTTGTAGACTCAACCAAACCAGAACCAAGCCTGTGAGTCTGTGACCCTCCAACAGGACATAAGTACCTTTAGTCAAACTTACTCTATGAAAAACATTAAACAGAGGAAGGCAATATTTATAGTAAATTTGCATTTTCAAACAGTTGCTTTACTTTTCTTTAGTTCTGAAAACTACCAAAGGAAGCATCAACTAACAAAGCAGAAACTTGATTCATAAGATCAGCATATACAAAGAAGAAAGTGAAAAGTTTTCATCCCAAACAAATTTCTGTCAAGACATACCTGCTACTTGGATCTATCATGTCAACATCATCCACATCAAAAGGACAACTGAAATCATGGTCCTCACTATCATCCTGATAAGACCTACTGGAACACCTGGAAAAGGAAATCTGCGGCAAGGCGTGGGATGCTGTCAGCCCAGAAGACCTTTTAGATTCATCTCTTCCAAGAGAAGACAGCTAGAAAAATCAAAACACACCATGGACAAATCAAATATCTTTAAACAAAAAAAAAAGAAAAAATAAAAATTTCTTGACAGTTAGTGCAATAAATACCTTCTCAGCTGTTGCTCCATATTGTATCATGTTCAGACCTTTATCTGTCCTAGACGGAGATGTGAGCAAGTCATGTCTATGGGCATTTTTAGGGCAATTGGCAGCATTAGCAGTGGAAATATTGACTGGAGCACTTTCAGAACGTTTTAGTGCTCTTGAAAGTAAAAATCCATGACTATAGATTGGAGGTGATGGGGAGGGAGATGGGGACATGATTGGCGAGGGATAATACTCATCAAAAGTTTTATTTTTCTGACCAACATACATCTCAGGCGGATGAGGAGGCAAACTTGAGGGTGGAAAACGGCGAGAACCTACATTAGAAACAGACGTACGTGGTTCTGAATATGTTGGGGAAGGTGAAGAAACTATTGAAGGTGGTGAGGCTCTACAACGGTCAAAACTCCAACTATGCCTCCTAGAGAATGGCAATGAAGAAGGAGAGCCATGTGATGGCAATCCTGAAGATGGAAACCTCCTCAACGGTTCAGCCAATGGACTCCCAATGTAATCAGTTATAACTCGGGGAGATATAGGAGTTGATGGTTCAGAGCTTACATCTGAGACAGATGGGCGATACTTAACTGATAAGCATAGCCGACCACAAGAAGTATCAACAGGAGTGAATCCAAATTTCAACATTTCTGCATCTTCTTTACGGTTGAAAGGCTCAGCAAAAGAAGATACTCGATGAAAAAGGGTAAAAGGGAGAACTTGTCCAGAGGAATTAAGGTCTCGGAAAATCTTATGAGCAGGAAGAAGTCTAACACTAGCATACAGAGACCTCAATAGTAATGTCAATTTCTTATACAAGATGCATGAATTGCTGCTTGACCTTTTACCGCTTGAATTTGACTCCCTGGCCTTTCTGCTCTCATACTGAAGCGCCCATCTCTCTACAATCTTTTCACTCTTTGCCTCAATTCGCAATTCTTCCTGATCAGCATTCCATCTTCCAAGATCCTTTATTGGGGAAAGACTCGCAGGGCACTGCCTCTTCATTAAAATCACATCCACCACTATAGGATCTAGATAGCTCTGGCGCCAGAGGTCAGTGTTCTCCAACGCCGCCGGGCATTCCCGGAGCGCCAAATTGAACCATTTATTCCTCGGTCGAACACTCGGCGACGACGACGACGACGACGAAGATGGAGATGTCACGGTTGGATCACAACTGGAGTTGCGCGATGACACATAAAGCGCCCTTGATTCAAGAATTATGTGAAGACTTTTGGCGAAGAACTCATTGATTATTTGCTTCATCTTTGCCGGTTCCGAGTGAGTATTACTTTGAGGTGATGCCATCTTTCAGATATCTACTGCAATTGCAGAAAAAGAGCCTTTTCTTAAATTTAAAATACTAAAACAAAGGTCCAACAACTACCGTTTACACTCCCAATGCGACCGTTTCAAGTATTACACGCAAAAACATGTATAATTGAAACCTTTGATGCAAAAGGATGGCATACACACCCCCGATGACTGTCAAAACCCAACCCAGCTAAGAACCCGCAGCACAGTGCACACTTTACAAACAGTCCATGAGCGTACTTGATTCCAGGCTAGGATATCAAGCAATCGGCAGCGGTTGTACGGTTTAGTAGAGAACTCTTAAAGTTTATTCAGCCAAAAAATCTAAAATTTGTGCCTTAGAAGTATCAGATACATCACCCCATAAAGGATTAACGCATACACATAGGATATTCTTCGCAACCGAAATTTTATCGGAGAGAGTGGAGAAATAAAGAAGGAGGAAATTACCCGATGGACGAGCGAGGAGAAGAGAAGAGTGGAACTATTAACTGATTCGCTTGCGATTATACAGCGTGCAGAGGAAGAATGAAGGGGAAGACACGTTATAAATGAAAGTCTTATCCCTCCGTTTGTTCATAAATCACATGAAATCCGAAGAAAATCGAAGCAACTGAGAAACCATGGAGCCAGATGGCAGGGGTCGTTGTCCCCTGAATGTATGTACGTGGGTGAAGACTGCGTTCTATTAAAACAAGGAAAAATTAGGGAGAAGATCAGCTGAGAAAGATATTTAGTTGAGAGGAGAATATGAATTAACGTATAAAAAAATAAAAGTATGAAATAAACAAACAAAAATACGTTCAAACTTTATGATTTCAGTAGATTCATTATTCAGAAAAAGATAGACTCATCATTCAAAAAAAGAAAAGAAAAGGCTTTTATTGATTCCAAACGATAAAAAGTAAATATATTAATGTTTTGCAAATTTAATATTTCTAATTATTTTTTGAATTTAAAATACAAAATAGTTTGAATTCTTTCAAATAAATAACTTTTATTTTATAAAATAATGAAAAAATTATATGATACCGTGAGAGAATATAGGAGGTTTAGGTTGGGGTGATTTAGTATTTATTCAATTAGTATTTTTTTTTATTCAATCCTTCTAGATAATTAGAGTTTTAAATGTATGACAGGATCATTAAAAAAAACTAGAATTATGTTATGAAGTATAAACCTCTTACTATATAAAATATTAAAAGCAATTCCAGCAGCCCTCATTGCAACACGTCGGCACTACCAGCTTAATAACTAATAAGCTACAATATATATATATATATATATATATATATATATATATATATATATATATATATATATTACTAGTATTAGTATCCAAATACTAGTATATGCCATTATAATTTTTTTAAAAAAATATGAAATATATAACTTAGAAACACGCGGAATATAGTTATCACCACCAGCAATACACACACATATATATATGACGTCCTAGGCTCCTAGCTATTTTATCAAATTGTTCAATCATTAATTATTTTAAATCCCACTAATCGCTCTGAATAAACTAACGTTATCACTGTTCCCTCTAACGCAATTTTAACTATTTTATAAAAACATTTAATTATTTAGATCGGTTTAAATTTCAAATAAATCAACCTATCAAATTTTAGAATAATTTACCTCTAACGCTGTGAGCCCGTTTGTGTTACGGGTGAGAGTGATAACTTATTTTTTATTTGAGTTTTGTGAAAGTAAAATAAGAAAAAAGTAAGATTGTAAATATGATATATATTCGGATTGCTCGTTTGCTTTTAACATAAGTGGCTTTTTTTAAACTAATTAGTGTTTGGATTATTATTTCAAAAGTCAGTTGGGATGGAAAATGACATGAATCATATTGAATACTACATGTACAACATATGATATGATTAAGTAACTTATTTAAATTCCTTAATCCCTCTAAAAAAGTTCGGCTATGTCTTATTTTTAGAATAGAATGAAGTAATGCTTACAATTTAAATTTGATAAAAATACTTAAATTATTATTAAAAAAATTGGTATTTAATTCTATCACGAACATAATTCATTTGATCAAATTTTGGCTCGTGTGTGGGGAACATGTTTGGCCACATCATCATCATTTTATTTTTCCAAAGTCTTCTCCTCAACACCTTCAATAATCGTCATTTTATTTTCCTTGACTTCAACACCTTCTACATCATTTTATTCCATTTCTAGTGACTTTCTCTTAGGCCCTGTTTGTTACAGAGAACTTACGCCTCAGGAAAGGAAGATGACAATCTTCCACTCAAAAAAGTATGTTTGGCAGACTCATCTTCCTTTGAGTCACTTTCATTCGATGTCCAAGCTTCTGTCGACCGTACAAAAAAGCTTTCTATCAGAAAGAGACAGGAATGTTTAGAAGATGTCGGGAGGATGAAATTTTGGGGCCAAAAAGACCCTGGGCAAAGCGCGAGCTCAAAGACGTGAGCTTGAAGATGCTTTCAATGAAGAAACTTGGAACTGTTTCTATCGTTGGAGAAGTTGAACCCAGTCAAAGAAGCTGCAATTGAGAACGAGACTGAACCCAGGTCAGTTCTGTCGAAATTGAAATGTTGGGTTGGGGTATGTTGAATGGAAATGAAAAATCTGTTTAAATTTGAAATGAGAACGATAAAAACTTTGTTGATGAAAATAGTGTTACTGTACTGGTTTTGCTGCTGTCACATAAGTTCGAACTAGTGTAACACCCCCGAATTTCTAATAGTTATAATGACATAAAATTTCAATGATTTTTATAAATAATAACTAAAATTCAAAATATTCAAATTCAGGAAGTGATACCGCCGCACTTGTATGAGACAAGTGCAAGACTACTTATTACATTAATGTAAATCTAAACCTAATCTGATATGTTTTACACGGAATATAAAAATTAAAAGGGAAATAAATAAAATTTAATTAGACATCTTCCTCACTTCTCTCTGCTAACCCCAACACTTGGCACATGTTTCACTGAAATTCTGCTCCCCCAAAGGATCATCGCAAACCAAGACCACAAACATCAGCAAAGCTGGTAATCCTAATAAAACACAATTCAAATGGCACAAATATATTAATCAAGGCAAATATACATAATCATGTGATAATTGCATCAAGATTAATCATTATCTTTTTAAATTTATTTAGACCCGGGAAACCCTGCCAATCTATTTAGTGGGAAGAGAACCACGATAGACCCGGAAGGCCTTGCCAGTTTACCTTGTGACTCGGGAAACCTGCCAGTCACAAATCATCAAATTGGTCATAACAACATTTCTTCCTAGTATACAAACCTCTTCCCAAAGTTGCTACTAGTGTTCTGGGAAACCCTGTCAAACACCACTTTAGGAAGAACGGGTACTATCGGTTGACATCACAAAATATTTCATAGACATAAAATCGTTAATCACTTTAGGAGGTATCATCCTAAAGCTATCCTCCCACTATTAAATTATTTTAAATAACTCCTAATAAAATTCCTAATTTATTTCTATGCACTCTAGCATCCCAACTTAAATTTATTAATATTTTACACTTATTTAATTATCTTTCCTACATTTTCTATCATTTAATTAAATATAGGATAAAATAATAAATTTGTAAACAAAATAAGGTAAAGAAAATATATCATAATCTATTTTGTTTTGCAACAATATTATATTAAGAAAATGAAAAATGAAAAAAAAAAATCAAATAGAATAGCATCAGGAATCAACATACAATGCAATTTTAGACAAAGATAATGAATTGCTTGTGCGAATGCACAAAGAAAAAAAAAAAGAATCAGAATGTGTCTTAAAAGACGTGCCCTTTATTTAAATATATAAACAACAATTCATGATCGTATTGATTAAAGGAGCCGCAGTAAACAAATGATATTTTCTTTTTTCTTTATATATTTTATGGATAAGGACGTGTGGACCTCATAGCAAAAAAGAACCCTAAAGTATTTCTATGAAAAGGCAGCATACAAGATGGACATACATAAGGAATAGTGACTCACGCAGAACGAAGGGAAATATATGTGTATACAAGAGATCATATCATAATCAACAGTTGGTGCGAATTGATTTATACCATAACAAAGCAACCATTTAGGTTCAGCCGCAAAGGGGGAAAATTGTTCTAGGAATTAGGATTACCTGGTCTCCTTGTTTGTTAAACTCCTAGGAGAGTTGTTTGCCGCAGAGTTTACAGAGAAAAAGTAAAGAGAAGAGAAATAATGAGCGGTGGCCAAGGTTAGGCGGCTAGACCTAAATTTATAATTAAACTTTAGGGTTTAGCTATGGGCTGAGCTTTTTAGCTAATGCTAATTAATGAATTATATAAAAAATAATAAATCATTATTAAGTTCTAAATTTTTATTATCACTATATTATAGTTTTAATGTTAATATTATTATGATTATGATTATGATTATGATTATTATTATTATTATTATAAACAATAAAAATAATCTGGGGTATTACAACTAGGCTATTTGGTTCAAACGTAATGTTAAAGTTCAAACATAAAGGATGGGTATTGTGGAAATTTCACCCCATTTTCTTACTTAACCAACACCCAATTCTTTCTATCAAACATTTTATCTTCCCTCAACTTACGTTCTTTTCCCTTGTATACCAAACGGTTCAATTTTTAAAGTTCTCTCCTAAATCTTCCTTTCCTTTCCTTCCTCAGATCTTCCCTGCAACAAACAAGGCCTTATATTCTTCAATCCGTGCCACTTCCCCCAATCTCACTCCTAAACACATTGCCCACCCATTTAACTTTGAGTGGGTATGGGTTAACTCATACCCGTACCTCAATTCATTTAAACCCGTGTAAATGGGCTAGCACATAAATGGACGGGCTAACCGGATTTTGGATAACCCATTTACAATTGACTTTTTTTTTAGAAAAAAAAATAGACATAAGTATTAAGCATATATCCAAATTAATTATTATAATTTCTAAAATCTCAATCTTTATAGTTCAATAATCACAATTTATCCAAAACAACATAAATTTAGACAAGTATCATTATAACATAATTTTGATGTTCAAACTCCAACTTTTAAATCAAAACATTAAAACTACAACTTTACAAGTTCATAGATTAACAAAATGGCATGCTTCTATTGAATAAGGAATTGAATAAGTAGATAATCAAAATATCATCTTCATATTCACTTGAAATCTTAAGAAGGGAGGGAGTTAGGGTATGACTTTACCTTATGGCGGAATAAGAAATGGGATGAGTGATTATTATTATTATTATTAAAAACTAAATGGGCAAGTATAGGTAGCCCATAACCCACCCATTTAAATATTTAATGAACCTGCCCCATTATAGGTCTTTTTGGGCGGGTTCAAAACAACTCAATTACATTAGGTTGTGGGTGGGCTCATAGGTTATAGGTTCCATGCTCGCCCCTACTCTCCTCAATGCCACTGCACCTAAAAGCTCCAATTTCTAACTTTTGTTCCATCATGGATCGTGAACCCAAACACTATAAAAAACGATGTCACTTCCAGCTAGGATTTTTCTTTATGGTTTTTTGCCTTCAACGCTACTAGCATCATGAACCTAGATAGACTCCTAACTTGGAGTCACGTCTCCACCGGCTGATGTGGTAATAGGTGTTGTTACGGTGGCCCTCTTGTGGGTACAGTGGCAAACTTAGGAATTTTAATGATAAGGGTGAAAATTTAAGAAAAAAATATTATATCATAAATAAAAGTACTTCAAATACAATTGTAATACCCTAGATTATTATTATTATTATTGTTAATAATAATAATAATAATAATAATAATAATAGTAATAATATAGATATTAAAATTAAAATTAATAATATAGTAATAAAACCTTATCTAATCAATAGGATGTTGCACTTTGATCATTTAAACATAAGGTTTAAAATTTATATTTGTGTGAATGTACTATAAAACACTTTTGGAAAAATGTTGGAAAAATGAAAAGATTGTTTTCACTAGATTATGGTATTACCAACGTAAATCATCCGATATAGAGAGTTTGTTTCATTTAGTGATAAAATGCAGGAAAATAAATGTCATTATTAATTGTTTGATATTAATTATATTCCTTTGAAATTTGAAAATTATTTTATAGTTTTATATCTAAATTACTATTAAAGCGATAATTAAGAGTATAATATTTATTATATATATATTTTTAAAATCCTAGGTGTTGGTTTTATATAATTCACGGATTGTTATATATAGTGTTCCCACCTGATTTATTATAGTAATAACATAGTAATAATTATAAATAAATGAATGAATGAATAAAAAAAATTAATAAATTAGAATTAGAATTTAATAAGTGACTTATTATTTTTTCTTCATTAGATTAGTAATAGTAAAAAAAAAAAGAGAAAAACAAAAACAAAAAGGCCCAACCCACAAAACTCAGCTCATAACTAAACCCTAAGAGCCTAATTATAAGTTAGGTTTAGCCGCCTAACTTTAGTTATCGCTCATTAGCTCTCTCTCTGAAAAATTCTTTGCGACAGAGTTTCTCCTCTAAGAGCTTAGTAAACACGGAGGCTAGGTAATTCTAACCCCTAGAAAATCTTTTTTTTCTTCCTTTTCGACTAAACCTAATTGTTTGATTTACTATGGTATAATTTGCATCTGTTGATCTTGATCTCCTGTGTGTTCTGTTCCTTTTTCTTTTTCCTTATTTGTTTTTATGCCGTTTAATGTCTTGCTCTTCCAATGCGTCTCTGGTCTTTCTTCTGCGTGTTGCTCCAGCTTGTTTAGCTGGGAAATTCGCCAAAATAACTTTTAAAAAAATGTCAAAATAGACTAGTAGGGAAACATTTTGTCAAAGTAACCTCTTTTGTGGCGCCACGTCAGATGGCGCCTTACGTGGCGCCACTATTGTGCCACATATGTGGCGCCAGCAGTATATATAAAATAATATAAAAAAAATTAAACTGCAAAAGCTGCCTCGGTGGCAACTTTTCTAAAAGCTGTCCCCGAGGCAACAGGGGGCATGAATTTCAACAAGTCTTCTGCATAACATGTTTTGCGTATATTTTTGTCTCTGTAGTGATGGTAGTATTGTGTCGGTTAGAAAAAATGTTAGAGTTAGAATATTTTAGAAATTGTTAGTTTTGACAATAGAATACTGTATTTATATAATAAATGATTAATAATAAATTTAACGCGGTTTAGATGTATTTTTTGTTTGTTTGAGAAATTTAAAACAAGATTTTAAAGTTATGAAGTTATAAGATTGTTGTATTATAGTATATTTGGGTTCAAAGAGATATTATGAAAATTTTAATCGATTTATTTTTCAAAATTAGAGAAAGAAAACTAAAGTAGGATGAGAAAATTAAATTACAAATAATAATTTAGTATGTATGATTCATAATATATATATATATATATATATATATATATATATTATGAATTCTAATTTGTCTTTTAATTATCCTTCTTATTAGTTAAGTTTGATTTATTTTAATTAAATGAAGTTGTATTTGTTGAACAATTGTCATTATCATAATAGAATTTTTATTATTTTTGTTATTATTTGTCTGTTATGAATTTTAATATATTAATTAATTATCATTGTTAGTATTATATTATTTTCGTTATTAATACATAATTTTAAAAAAATTTACTAATTATGAAATTTGATTTTTTTATTAATTTTTATGATTATTAAATAATTTTTGTTGTTATTATTATTATTATTATTATTATTATTATTATTATATAAAATTTTTTATTTTTATTATTAAAATATACTATGAATTGTAATGCTTAGATTAATTTTTGTTAGATTATATTATATATGTTATTTTTTATTTAAGTTATTATATATTATGAGTTTTCAAAGTTTTTCTTTAATTTTTGTTCATATTAAATAATTTTTAATAATCTTACATATGGTGAATTTTGAGTTTTTATTTTATTTTATTTATTATTATATACATTTCGTTAAATTTATTAGTATAATATATTATATATATTAATTGTTGGTTTAATTTTTGTTACATTACATTATATATAATATATTTTGCTTATTATTTTTATATATTATGAGTTTTCATTTTTTTTATTAATTTTCTTTATTATTATATAATTATGAATAATTGTACTTATGAATAAATTTGAATTTTTTAAATTTATTTTCATCATTATTATATAAATTTGGTTAATATAATTATTATTACTAAAGATTACGAATTTTGATTTTGTCATTAATTTTTTCCTTATTATATGATATATGTTATTTTTATTATTATTATTTATTATGAATTTTTATTTTTTGATTAATTTCTTTATTTATTATTATCATTATTATATATTATGAATTTGCACTTTCCATTAATTTCTGTTATTATTATATAATTTTGATTTTTTCTTATTCATTTATTTTGTAGAGAATACATAATTATTCATCTGTTGAAGCAAAAGGAGAAACGAGAGGAAATCAATCTCCATAATTTTCAACTTCATCCACTTCTTACACTTTCATTTGGTCTTTTTAATCACATTTTGTTTGTTCATTTCTTTGTCTCATTGCTTATATACATTGAGTTTCTTCTTCTTCTGATTAGTTGCAATTTGTGTTGTGGTTTGATTTATTTGTAATTTTTTTCTTCTTCTTCATTCTAGAATATAAGAAAAAAAAATGAATAACATTCATGCAATTGTATATTATAATGGTTCAAAAAATATTGGCGCAAACGGGTTAACCTTTGAAGGTCAAAAACGAGCAATATATATTGTTCGAAGTATGTCATTTGCAGGTTTAACTGAAAAGATCTGTTAGAAGCTAAAGCTGCAACAAGAGTAGGTAATATCTTGTGTGACAATTAGAGTTCCCATTGAGGACAGCAAATATATCGGTGTTGAGATAGCCGATGATGAGGACTTGGACATGTTTTGTGAAACATTTAAGGAAAGTCCTACAAATAAATTTGCTGAGTTCTATGTGGATATCAAAACGTCAGAGAAGGGTGTACCAATACCGTTTGATAGACTCCACCTTGGTAATGAGTCATATTATATGACTTATTCTGGTACACGTCATCCAACACATTCTACCAATGCACACGGAGAAGAAAACGAGTATCTGGTAGATGAATCTGACAACGAGGACGAGGAAGAAGATGAAGATGAAGACACATTATTGGCAAATGACGCTGATGGAAATGATAGTGATACAAATGATGAAGACTATGGTAGTGTCATGCCACAACATACTAGCATGTTACCATCATTAGGTTAGTTATGAAGCTGTATTAATTTATATTATAATTTTTTATTAGTTAACATGTTTTCACATAAACGGTATTATTTGTGAATTTGCAGAAATTACACCATTTTGGAGCCAGATTCCGCATTATGACGCTATTCATGATGATTACCCGCATGAGGATATACTTGATGTAGAAGGCTTAGGCCAGGGACCGTGGGCGAAAGGGGACGCATTATATGTGAAACAAGAATTTGAGTCCAAGAGTGATGTCCAGGCCGCAATAAAACATTATTGCATGAAGGTTCATCATGAAGGAACCGTGGATAAGAGTACTACAACGCTATTCTCAATGAAATGTCGGAATCATGAACAAGGTTGCTCTTGGAGGGTTAGAGCAATGAAGCCGAAGAATGACAACACTTGGATAGTGACTAAATGGGGTGGGAACCACACTTGTGTGAGCACAACTCTCTCCCAGGATCACACACAACTTGATTTTGAAGTAATATTTGAGGCTATAACCGATACGATGCATAATTCATAGTATATTTTAATAATAAAAATAAAAAATTTTATATAATAACAATAATAACTAAACTTAATATAAAAATTAAAATTCATAATATGTAGGATTATTCAAAAGTATTTAATAATAAATTAAATTAGTAAAAAAATTAAAATTCAGTATAACTAATAATAATAATCAAAACATCATATTTAATATAATCTAATGAAAATTAATAAAATAAAATAAAATTCAGTATATATAATAATTAAAAAAATAAATTTATTTAATAATCATAAACATTCATTAAAAAAATCAAATTTCATAATTAATAAAATTATTCAAAGTTATTTATTAATACTGAAAATGATATAATACTAAGAATGAAAATTAATTTAAATATTAAAATTCATAAAATATATTAATAACAAAAATAATAATAATTATATTATCATAATGAATATTATTCAACAAATAAAAATTCATTTAAGTAAAATAAATCAAAATTAACAAATAAGAACAAAATTTATTACAATTCATAGTATATTTTAATAATAAAAATAACAAATTTTATATGATAACAATAATAACCAAACTTCATATCAAAATCAAAATTCAAAATATGTAGGATTATTCAAAAGTATTTAATAATACCTTAAATTAATAAAAAAAATGAAAATTCATAATAACTAATAATAATAATCAAAATATCATATTTAATATACTCTAACGAAAATTAGTAAAAAAAATTAAAATTGATTATTATATAATAATAAAAAAACGAAATTTATTTGATAATCATAAAAATTCATTAAAAAAATCAAATTTCATATTTAATAAAATTATTCAAAGTTATTTATTAATACCAAAAATGATATAATGCAAAGAATGAAAATTAATTTAAATATTAAAATTCATAACATATATTAATAACAAAAAATAATAAGAATTATATTATAATAATGAAAATTATTCAACAAATACAAATTCATTTAAGTAAAATAAATCAAAATTAACAAATAAGAACAAAAATTAAAAGAAAAAATAAAATTCATAATATATATATATATATAAAATAAGTAAAATTCAATATAATTATATATAGTGAATTATTATTTGTAATTTAATTTTCCCATCCTACTTTGATTTTTTTCTCTAATGTACTACTAAAAATTTAAAAACTAAACCGATTAAAATTTTCATAATATCTCTATAAACCCAAATATACTATTTGCATAGCATTTAATCAGGCAAAATATCCTATAATACAACAATCTTGAATTTCTTAAATTTAAAAATTAGTTTTAAATTTTTAAAACAAACAAAAAATACATATAAATCACCTTCAATTTATTATTAATCATTTGCTACATAAATACAGTCTTTTATTGTCAGAACTTACAACTTCTAAAAATTTCTAACTCTAACATTTTTTCTAATTGACAAAATACTACCATCATTGTATAGACAAAAATATACACAAAACATCTTATGCAGAAGACTTGTTGAAAATATTTTAGTTTAGCTACCTAAATAATCTTATAAAATACATAACATATCTTAAAGTAGCTACCAAGATATTTTTTCTCCTTTCGTTCCTTTTTCACCTACTGCTCCCAACCTCTCCTGTATGTGAAGTTATAAAGTTTGTGTGTGTGTGTTGGGTGTTAAATAGGGAAAGAGTTATTATTTTTTTTTAAAAAAAAATCTACTGTTGGGGGCGTGAATAATTCACGCCCCCCCACCCGTTACAGCTGCCTTGGGGGTAGCTTTTTGCAGGGCATTGACGCGCCCTGCATGTTTATGTGTGTGTGTGGGGGGGGGGGCGTGCTACGTGGGCACCCCACGTGGCAGCGCCACTTGTGGCGTGCCCACGTGGCACACCACACAGTCAGTGGCGCCACGTAAGGCGCCATCTGACGTGGCGCCACAAAAGAGGTTACTTTGACAAAATGTTTCCCTACTGGTCTATTTTGACAATTTTTTTGAGTTATTTTGGCGAATTTCCCCCGTTTAGGTTTTAGGTTAAGTCATTGAAAGACTTGTGGGCCCAACTCTAATTCAATCTCTTTATCAATTCATTAGCCAATTGCCATTCAATTCGTACGCCTGGTGCTGTGTAAAGACAAAAGGGATTACACAACATTAATAATAATAGAGATAAAGATATACCCCCTTTTATTTTTATAGTTCTTTTCTTAATTTCTTTATATAAAAACCAACTGTCCCCTTATGCTCTTTTACCCACTACGTCATAGCTATATGTATAATTGAAGAATGACACACCTTTTTAGATATCTCATTGTTCTGATTTATTCATTTGATCATTCACTCCAGCAGTCTGTGTTTCTCTGTGATTGATTTCCGTCGACATGTATTTTGTTTCTTTTTTTTTAGCCGCCTCCTCTAATAAGAATAGATAGTAATCTAGGATTTCTTTTTCTCCAACCACATAATGAATTCAATTTGAAACTTCCTTTTCAATTCTTAATTTCCGCGGGGCCCACTTAAGTTTTATTCAATACTTGATTCAAATGTACATGTGCATTTGACATTTATCTATTCCTTCGGATTGCTTTTGGTTTGTGTATATGGGGTCCACGGCTCATGGCTGATAATGTGTGTATATATATGTACGAAATATTTAGCCTCTACATCTGCTAATATTCTGCAAATAGGATAGGATATAAGTAGATTTGATATCAAACTATCCTTCCATCTTATAATTAATTAAAAGATAGAAAAGTATATAAAAAAATAATTTAACAGTGGGAAGATATCTTTGGGACGATACCTCCCAAAATGATGAACACACACTTTTAAGGCTTTATGCTTTCGAAAAATTTATTTGATGTGAACCGATATATCCGTTCTTCCCAAAGTGGTGCTAACAGAATATCCGGGGCACTAGTAGCAACTTTGGGAAGAGGTGTGTACACTAGGAATAAAATAATTTATGGCCAAATTTGATGATTTGTAACTGGCAAGTTTCCGGGTCACAGGGTAGACTGACAAGATATCTGGGTCTACCATGGTTCTCTTCCCACTAAATAGACTGGCAGGATTTCCCGGGTCTAAATAAAATTCAAAAAGATAACGATTAAAGTTTGATGCAATTACCGCATGATCATATATATTTGCTTTGATTAATATATTTGTGTCATTTAATTTGTGTTTTAATAGGATTACCAGCTTTTGCTGATGTGTATTGTTCTTGGGCTGCGATGATCCTTCGGGGGAGTAGAGTTTCAGTGAAGCAAGTTTCAAAGGTTGGAGCTAGCAGTGAGAAGTGAGGAAGACGTTTAATAAATTCTCATTATTTATTTTTCTTTTATTTTATATTCTAAATAAAACTCTATGTTTAGGTTTAGATTTATTTAATGTAGTTCGTAGCCTTGCACTTGTCCTACACAAGTGCGGCGGTGGCACCTCCCGAATTTGAGTATTTTGAATTTTGGTTATTATTTATAAAGTATATGGAAATTTTATGTTATTATAACTGCTATAAATTCAGGGATATTACAACAATAAAGACCTAATATATAAAAAATAAAATGAAAGAAATCTATTACAGAAATTAAGATTATTTAATTTGAGTTTTACTTTACTTGTTTTTATATTGTTAAAATAATTTATAATTGAATCTATGTAAAACTAATAAAAAAAATCTTTTCAATATATGTAATCAAATAGTCATTAAAAAATTTGTCTTCATTTCATTCTATTTCAAAGTATATTTTTAATTATCTTCGTAACAAACACATAAAAAATGAGTATGTTAGAATGTAATGTAGACCCCAACGGAAATATGGGAAAGAATATTGAGAAGAGAGAGTAGACACAGGAGAGATGATGGAGCGATAAAGATTAAAGAGACAAGTTTCCTGGGCAATTTGGTATTGTTGGATTGCGTGAAGACAAGCCAACCAAAACCCATTAGTACGAGAATAATAACTGAACATGACGTCAGAGAGATTCCCTCAATTCCGCAGGAATCTTATCCACATTGCTTTCTCTGTTCTTAAATACATGACATGACATAATTTGTAATGTGATTTATATTATAAATTATATCTTATATTTAAAAGAAAATTTCTTTCAGGATCTAAGGGAGAAAAATACTGTTAAGAAAAGCTTTAAGAAAAGTCAAATGTCAAAAAAGGCCCCATAGATTATTTTAGAAAAATATAGTTGTTAACGAATATTGATATAATTGTTAACGGATACTAATTTTGTTATTAATGGGATACTAATATTATTGTTAACGCTTTCTAAAATAATACTAGAAAAGGTTCTAAGGTCTTTTTTGACATTTGGCTTTTTAGGGTCTTTTTTGACAATATTTTCCTACCTTGGGTCTTGAAAGGAATTTTCCTTATATTTAAAATTAAAGAAGTACGTAGTATATAATATATATTTCAACATTGTTTGATGTAGAATAGTATACGGTATAGCGTACAATGAACGAGGATAATTGATCGCGCTGAGATTAGTTTGTTACAGCAGAGGTTGTCTGTCATGGCTCTAATAATGCCACGCGTGACCAACATGAGTAAGCAGCAGGTGCGTTCGGCTTAGCTTATTGATCATGGGCCAACCGAAACCCATTATTAAAATAGCTGGGCTTCCCCAATAGGATTAAAATCTAACTCGTCAATCCATGTCCAATTAGTGAGCCTCATTTCATTCATCTTACAGTATTTGGGTTCAAAGCCCATCATGTTTACGTAAAATTGCCTTTAAGGCTGTGGGCTCCAAGGCTCCAATTCTCCAGAACCGCCGTGGTGTCTTTCATCACCCCAAAAACAAATGACATATCAACACAAATTAGAAAGAAAATGAACCAAGTTCGCGTCTTATGAATGTGGAAAAGTCTTGTTGGGAGACTCATATATCATAGTTAGGTGTGCGACTTGTGTTGGATTTGGATTAGTCAAAGTAAAACTCTAGACACTGGATGAGCACAGAAAAAGAAAGAAAAGAAAGAAAACAAGCCATTCATAGGAGCACAGTTTTATTAGATGATATATCAGCATCCATTTTTAGCTCGAACCACTTCACTTGAACTTTTTAATATAAAAGGCAAAACAAAAACATTTAATACTCGAAAATATCTCAAAATAAAATCATTTTCACAAAATAAATAAAATAAATTGACTAATGGGAATTATATTTAATAAAACCAGCTAAAGATTCAGATTCCAGCAAAAAAGGTTCCAATATGGCGATATTTAGCCGGAGTGTATCTCAAATAGAATTAGTTTCGTTAGAAGGACACTCATTGGCGATGAAGAAAAGAATGCAAGGACTAGATCGCAGAGAAAGGAGGGAGCAAGAAACACGAAGCACATAATATGCCAAGCAGATAGGTCTCTCTCTCTCTCTACACACACACACACATATAATGGCAATCACGGAAAGTATTAGAAATACTCCCTCTAATCCTTATTATAAGGCACCAACTACCTAAAATTTTTGGTCTTTTTTATAAGGCACCAACTACATTTAACTAACTTATTTATTACTATTTCCTATTATGCCCTTACTTTAACAAACTTTTTTAAATCTATCTCATTAAAATAGGGATAAAGTTGAAAACTTTTATTAATTTTAGATTCATTACTAACTTAACTTCCATTTTCTTAGTTTGTGAGAAAAGATAGTTTGTGTTTTATAATAAGGACCAGAGGGAATAGTACCTTTGGTCCTAATTATAAGACATAGTTGACTTTTTTTGGAGGGATTGAGGAAGCTAAATAAGTTACTTAATCATCTCATATGTTGTGTATTCTTAGATTATATATTATTTTATTACTTAAATTAATTAGTTTAAAGAAAAAAAATTAAAAATAAAAACACTTTAAAATAATTTAATTAGCTTCCTTAATTTCTCCAAAAAAATTCAACCACGTCTTATAATAATTAGGACTGGAGGAGTATCTTATAGGTGCCGCTGATTGATCTTTTAATTATTAATTAATTAATTATGTGATTGTGACATAGCTGCTCATTCACACACACATATACATACATACATACGGGAAAATCTTCGCAAAATACATATAAAAGTGTGCATATTTGATGTTGGAATAATGTTTACTTGTTGAATGGGATAAAGACTTATTGTTACGTTGTTTTATATATAAAAAAAAAAAGGTGTGATATTCGATGTGGGAAGAATTTGAAGTTTGTTGAATGGTGGTCATCTGTTGTTTGATGCAAACAAATCCAAGGACGCGAAGTATAGTGGGAACTCTTGGGATCATCAACTAAATCCAAGACAATTGGGGCATAATATTAGTTTAACATTATCCAAAACAAGCACGACAGCACGTTTTTTTTTTTTTTTAATTTCTGAGACATCAAAGGATCAAGCTGAAACATTAAAATACCTCACAACTCAATCAGTTGTCTCTTTCTGGTGTGTACCCCTCCAATTAAAGTGGCCCCCAAAAAAAAACAAAAACATAGTGAGATCCAACCGGACAAGATATGGATCCAACGGAGATAGGATTCTTCTCTGGTATGAAAGCGAAAAAAGGAAGAAGAAGATGAGGAAATGGCTCTATCCTGGATCTCTTTGACAGTTGCAAGTTGCCGCCTTCCACTTCCTTCGTCAAATATTCAACGATTTAGAAAGACCCTCTTGTCTCCTGCCTTCCCTCTTCTTTTTAAGCTTGTATATTTAATATCTGCCTACTCAGTTATTAAAGCCAAAAGGTGCTTTTGTATACGATGACACAATCAGATCGCGGATCAAATTTAACCTCAACATTTTGCAGGTCGATTTATATCAATAATCAGTCCTTGTCTTATGTATGTTCAGCAATCACGCTTTGGTTGGTGGCCACAACTCGCAAAGAACATATCACATATATATGAGATTGTGATCTACACCGGCCACTCCTAATATATAATACAAATTTAATTTTTTTTAGAGAAATTAAAGAAACTAAAGAAATTATTTAATTATATAATATATTATTAGATTATGTATTGATTTATAAATTAGATAAAATAGTTTGAAAAAAAATGATAAGAATATTTTAAAATAATTTTTTTAAGATCTCTCAAAAAATCAACGGATCTCATCGGACCAGGGGAAGTATCTACTCGCTTCCTACTAAAATCCCAAACGATTTCATGGCGCAGGACTCGGGACCCTTCTCCATCTCCACACACACACACACACACACAGATATATTACTACGTACACACGAAGGCATATCGTGAATCAGAATTATACCATAGCCAAATCAAATTAATTAATGAAACTTGTATATATCAAAAGGGAACAAAAAGATTCCGATCGAGTAAAGCACCGGTTTTTGAGCTGAAATAATGCTCTGACGTGATAATTAACTCACTGTTTCCTCCTTTCAAGTTTGTTGATTATTTGGGATATGATTGGAGTATGGAAGAAGGATGTTCATGTGGGAAGAACCAAAACTGGTCGCAAATGCAGGGAGACCCGTTTCAGGAACGGAGATCAACTGAAAAAGAGAACTATACTGCTTAGAAAAGTATCTTTTTTTTATGTTGGATTATGAAAATGGACTCTAGCCGTGGGCAAAGGACAGACAATCCAAGTTGGCTCTGGCGTTTCATTGGGACTTAAAAAGATAAATCAACCTGGAAAAGCATATTTTCTGAGTGTTACGAGTAATCTAGTAATCTTCATCACGATCATGAGGAAGCTTCCCTGCGGCTTCTTGGCCCCTTGGGGTCCCACCAAAGAAGCCACGAGGTCCATCCTGCTGCGTGTAAAGTGGCCATTGACAGTACAATGGACCCCTCATCATCCCTCCTTGGTCACGCAGCCCAAAATATTAGAAAAGCCCCACTCAGTGGATCATCCATTTGCTTGCAAATCGATCTCTTACCAACAACAACGACATACAATCAAACATTATTACACCAATCCAATAACAGTTTGTTTATCAGCCCTCTATATAATCCCCTCAACCAACCACCCACAAGGAAAGCTGCGACTAACTAACAACAAACCTCTTCAACATATATGAGTACCATGTATGCTTCTTCTTCTTCCTCCTCTAGCTCCCTGCTTCTCCAGGATCTTCTTGGGGATTTCCATTCCAGAAGGTTGCTCCTTTTCCACAACCCACTAATTAACTCACAGGCCAGTCCTCCGGCCTCCTTAAACACCCACAATTCGACGGATAAATACCTAGGAAATGTCAATTTCGATGCGAATGTTGTCATGGTGCTCTCTGTGTTGTTGTGTGCTCTCATTTGCTCGCTTGGCTTGAACTCCATCATAAGGTGTGCCTTGAGGTGTTCCAATCTGGTGGTCACCGTCGAGCCCGCCGCCGCCGGGAACAACCCTCCGGCAAGATTGGCCAACACTGGAGTGAAGAAGAAGGCTCTCAAGACTTTCCCCACTGTAAACTACTCCGCCGAGCTGAAGCTACCAGGTTTGGATACAGAGTGTGTGATATGCTTGTCAGAGTTCAGCAATGGCGAACGTGTCAGAATTTTGCCAAAGTGCAACCATGGCTTCCATATGAAGTGCATTGACAAGTGGCTGAGCTCACACTCGTCTTGTCCTAAGTGCAGGCAGTGCCTAATTCAAACTTGCCAGAAGATTGTTGGATGCACCACCCAGGCTAGCTCCTCCCAGCCACCTGAAACGATTGTTAGGATTGCGACTCTTGAACCAGAAGGTTTGGTCCGTAACTACAGGGAATTAAGCACTTGATTTAGCGGTAACTGGTCAAAATGTGTGCATATATAGTGTTAGAGTACTTCAGAGTCTGTTCTCCTTTTTTCTATTTTCGTTTTAATTATCCCTAAATGTACAGAGCTAGTCACAAATGTAGCTGCATTCTTCAATAGTGAATTTACCTGGAACAAGAAACCTAGTGCTATTTGTTTATTATTTAATTATTTAATAAGTTATATAGGTCAACGGAGTATAGTTCAAGAAACTATAAGGATGCTGAGCAGACACTCAAATACTCAATATAATAAATAGTATAATTTCCACATATAAGAACCAATTAATGAAGTTAATTGGCCATGCCTCGGTTAATGATATTATACTATAGAAGGTTAAAAGGAGTCCTATACGGAACTTTGGAATAAGAGGTGATGCATGACCACAGAAGTTGTAGGACAGAACCATTTTAAACACACAAAATATCAGTACCATACAAAGAATCAAAATATTTAAAAGGTGGAGAAAAATAAGATTAGTCAGGGAGGGTTTGGTGCTCATATCAATTAATATCATGACCCACCCTAGATTGCCAACAACGTGAGAGAAACAGGCCATGAAAAGAGAAATGAGAAAGTGGCAATCTTTATCTTGTGAATGGAGCATATATAAATGGAATATGGAAGCTGAGACTGAAAACCACTAATCATTTTCAAGTTTCAAATCAGAGAAGAGAAATGTAGCAACGTAAATCATCCACAGGTTGTCTCATTGGAAGCACTGAGCAGGGTATCAACGATCCCATCCCATATCAGCTGAAGAGATCAAAGATTCAAAGGACGAACTTGTGTATATTGTTACTGTACGTGTGTGCGTGGGACAGTGAAGCAGAGCATTAACGTTAAAAAGCAAATTGTGAGGATGTCATTTAAGCAGCCGCTAAAGCGAATCAGAGGAATGGACTATTAAAGTATGCCCATAATAGAGGGGAGAGAGAGAGATGTGAGAGGAAAAAGCGATATCTTATTAAATTCAGGGCTCATCATATGAATTTTGTTTTGGCCGCGGGGGGTAAATTAAAATATGAATGTTCCATTTGAACTTGTCCTACAAATACAATATGCAGCGCGCAGTAATGGCGGCTCCAACTAACTTGCAGTTGATACTCCTCGTAACAACCACACATACAGGAATGAAGATAAATATTAACTATCCTGGATTTGCATTCCTTTTCATTTTCCCACTTTCCATTTAGTGGTTTCCGAATCACGAATTGTTTAATCCCCGGTCCACTTATAATAAATTAGGATCTCTTTGGACTTTATATTTTATTTTTCTTAATTTTGGTATTATTTTATTGGAAGTAGTCTTATTTCAGGCACTGTCAACAATAAAACTAAGCATATTTTTCAGTAAAAATTCAAATACCGGTTCAACACGTTATAAATAATCAATCCCTTTTACTAGACTCAACCCCATTAGTTAAATTTCAGAATTTTCATCCTCTCAAAGTGCGGCCTTGTGAAAAAACCAAGAACTATCCTAAATTGACTGGGCGCAGCTTCGGTCCTTATCAAGGACCGTCCACTGCACCCTTTTATAATCTATTTTTTTAATTAAAAAAAATGGGCACAGGTGATTGTAAATGAGTGCATCGGACGGTCCTTGACAAGGACCGAAGTTGCACCCAAATTGACCATGTTCGGCTTGAAGATGTCTTTGTATATAAAACAATGATTATAATAATACAAATAATAAAATCCAATTATTTGCGAAGCCACCATACCCATAAAATAAAATGCATGTCATGAACTTTAATCTTTTTACTACTTCTAGTACATACAGGCATAGAATGGGAGTAGGTTGGGAATGTTATTGTTATGTTGTCGAAAAGCAGAACAGAACAAATTATAAATTTTGGTTAGCACTATGAATCATATCTTATATACAGGAAGTAGTATAAGAGCGTAGGGATGTGGGAGCAAAATATAGAATGGATCATTTGGGGAAAATGTAATGCTATAGGGTTGATCTCATTGATTTGCGTTTATTAAAAAATCAATTTAACTAGTTAATTGTCAAAAATATATATTTGTTGAGGATTCATCTGTAAAAATAACCATTAACTCATACAACAAATGTTAAAGCAACCACAAACTTTTTTTAAGCGTAAAAGTAATTATAAATATTATAAAATAGTGTAAAAGTGACAATATTATCAAAATTATATATATATTATTTGCTTGTGGTAAACCTTAGATTGATCTAACTTTTACCCTGTTTTATAATATTTCTAGTTACTTTTGTTTTTTTTTTTAAAAAAAAATAAATTAATGACTATTTTTGTACCTTTACTGTATTTATTTACTATAAATACTCTTTCACTCAATTGTGTAGTCAGTGTACAGAGTTTGAGAAATGAATTATAAATATGAAATACATGATTGATCGAGTTCTTATGTTTAGAATTAAAACAATATCATCAACTAATATTACAGGAGGGAAAAGCACGGGGACCAGAAAATCAGGAGACAGAAATTTAAGAGGAAGTTGAAGCAAAATGATAGTGAATGAAGTCTGGAATTTGGATGCACTAAGATTCTTAACAACCTATCAGCACAGTATTTTTGAAATCATACGTAATTTTAATATAGTAAGTTTTTTTATGGAAGATAAATATGATGGTTTGGAAAAAAGTAAAAAAAGATAAAAAAAAAAAGTAGCACTTGAATTTGAAAATTTAAAATAAGTGATTTTCTATTAAAGTGGGCTGTCAATTATGATATTCTTATAGTTAATATTATACTCTTATAGATAATAAAATTTGTTTTAGATTTTAAAATTTAGTGATATTTTTATTCTTTAAAAACAAAAATGAGACTTGCTAACTTTTTTGATATAAGATTTGCTAACTTAATTTATCGATAAAAAGGAGTATTTGGAGAGGGCAGTCAGGAATTAAAACCCAAATGGGTCGTTGTATGGTCCAGTTTGGGCTGCTCTTGCGTCTTGTTTGGAAATTTTCGAATTTAAATTTTAAAAGTTATTTTTTATAAACCGAAATAGATTTTTTCTTACAACATACCTTATCAATTTTAAAACCTATTCTCACTAAATCCGGATAAGCAATTTTCTTAGTTTTTTAGTATAAATCCGAATAAGCAATTGATTGGATGGCGCTTTGGGTAGGGCTCGAAAGAAAAACGTTGCGATCCGTGTGCGCTTCTCGTAATCGAATCTTGACCGTCTACCTATTCATAATCAGTGGCTCGTCTTCAAAGCTCCAAAACCCAACGAGTCTCTGCCGCCAAAATCTCAATCTCAACTCTTCCCTCCAGTCTCAACCATAAAAACCCCAGACTCACCCCACAATTCTCACTATCAATCGTTTCTAGCATCTCTGCATCACCGACAACCACTTATCTCTTTTTCAACAATGGCCCGAACAAAGCAAACTGCCCGCAAGTCTACCGGTGGCAAAGCCCCTCGCAAGCAGTTGGCCACCAAAGCGGCTCGGAAATCTGCTCCCGCGACCGGTGGCGTCAAGAAACCTCACCGATTCAGGCCTGGAACCGTGGCTCTGAGGGAGATCCGAAAGTACCAAAAGAGCACCGAGCTCTTGATTCGTAAGCTCCCATTTCAGCGTTTGGTTCGTGAAATTGCTCAGGACTTTAAGACCGATCTCAGGTTCCAGAGCAGTGCCGTGGCCGCCCTTCAGGAGGCTGCAGAGGCCTACCTCGTTGGATTGTTTGAAGACACCAATTTGTGTGCAATCCATGCCAAGAGGGTGACCATCATGCCTAAGGACATTCAACTTGCTCGTAGAATTAGAGGCGAACGGGCTTAGAGGACGCCGCACGATCCGTCTTTCTACTGTTTTCTTTGTATATTTTCCCTATTTTAGGCCTGTTATCCTTTGTAATCATCAGGTCCTCTGAATCAAATATTTCAGTATTCTAGTATGACATCCCTGTTTCTTCGTTAAAGGATATTGGCCCCCTGCCGCTGATAAGATTGAGTGCCGATTCCAAAGGATTATTATGGGATGTTTGATGCTATTATTTGATTACACGATTAATTTCTTGGTTTCATTCCTATATAAAATGTTAATTTCAGAAGACTGGCCTGATTACGGAATGAACTAGGAGTATAATTTGGGGGAGGGAGACTTTCCTGTCTGTAATCTTCAATCTTTGATGATGTTGACAGTAATCCCACTTTTTGGGAGATTAAGTCAGCTTATTTGAGAATCCTTTTATAAACCCTCAATTCTTTGGTGAATGATGATGGGGTTTTAATGGTATAAGGAACAGCAAAAATGTCTTCAAGTTTATTGCTGATAAAGGAGCCCACACGGCTTTTTCAATGAAGTTTCAAATGTTGGTTCCAAAATGAGAAGCGACAACCAGCAAGTTACGTATCAGCATGGGAGCACATAAGGTGCTTCTCCTTATGTGCTTCTTTCTCTAATATTTTTGGATGTAATTCTAAAAAATAATTAATTTAAGATAAAAAATATTTCAAAAAGCAGTATATAATTTAAATAAAAATAAATAAAAAATAAAAAGATGTGCTTCTCTCTCTACATAAGGAGAAGCACCTTACCTTATGTGTTCCCATCAGCATGACGGTTAAATTATCGAAAAACCAACAAGAAGAGGGATTGAGGGTAGATCTAAGATGGTTCATTGGAGATAAAATGTCATTGTCGCTCTCTTTTGTCAATCAGCCTTGTACTTCTTCTACCTTATGGAATGTTCCCATGACCACAAACAGGCTTCACAAGTCACAACATATATCAGAAGTTGGGCTGACGGCCCATCAATTTGGTGAATATGAGGTATGACCAAGTCCAAATGTTTCGAGGCCCGTATCCTTAAGGGAATGTTTGGATTGCATGCATGTCTATCTTGTGGAGTCATCCAAATCAAATTTGAATTGTTTTCATTTTACTATTTTTACCTTAAATATTAATTTTTTATGAATTAATTTTCATAGATGAAAAAGCCAATTTCTAGAACCCATTGTTGAACAAATCTTTGAATAGAGAAGTTATCCCCGGAAATCAATACATAGGTAAGGATGAAGCAAGGGCCTTGCTTGTATATCAAATTAACACTCTGGAATATTTATGGGAACGACGATACCAAATTGGCAAATAGGAACAAGCCACCCATTCAGCAACCAAGTCAATATAAGAGGAACCTGGAACACACACACATAATCCCAAGAAACAGGGAACTAGAACGTTGAATAGCCGTTTTTTTTCAAATGAAGAATATTGACTTACTCGAAACTAATTTCAGTTGTAGCATTTGATTTTATGCATTGTGCAATTTTATTTTTCAAAAAAGAGTCCTTTTTATAAATGACCTGTAAATAATAAAATTAGAAGCAGGTGGTCGATATTTCTTCCAAGTGAAGCTTAGCAGGCTGCGAGGTTTCAAGATTGAAAGAGCGCGTCACTATCAAATCGGTCCAATTAATCGGCGTACGCGTGGCGTCCTCTTTAATTCACCAATATTGGATCGGCTGGAAATATATATATATATATATATATATAATTAAAACAGCTATCTTCATTCATTTTTAACTGGGGAAAACGACTTCCATAATATGTCTATCACAGTTACGTGAACCATTTTTTTTTTTATTTAACACCTGTTATTGCCTTCTTCTGTCCTTCACTCTCGTCCTTTTCCTTAGCACGCCCCTCTTTCATCTCTTATTCTTTTTCTTTACCTGATTTTTTTCTTTCTTTTTAGTTTTTTCCCGCCCTTTGGAATCAACTTGTCGCTTTACCATAACAGTGACTACTTTAAAAAAATCAAATTGACTTCAAATTCTGAGATTTTTTTTTCATTGAAATAAAAGTCAAATTATGACCATGCCTCATACCTGTGGCTGGCTGCCCAACCTAACTACCGTTTTTATGTAGGTTAAATAGTAAATATGTTCCAAAAGTTTTCATTGAAGATCAATATCTCTTATAATTTTTTTTTTCAAATTTAATGTCATATCAGAAGTTTTTAAAACGTAATAACATTACTTAAAACTGTTAAAAAACTAACACTCATCGGTAACTTTTTTAATAAAAATGGCGACATTGCTATGTTTAAAATTTTCAAAGTAATATTAAACTTGAAAAAACTTTTAAGACAACTTTGTTATTAAACATATACTACTTCAAAGAAAGATTTACTAATTAACCTTTTATATTTTGTTAATCAGGGTGACGTCCTTGTTGCCATAATTTGCGCAATAAAATTACCCACACCCGAGGATAATATTTAATACTAGTGTATATCATTGGTGTTTTGGAGACACGTGTCTTAATAGCGCTAGGGTAGCACAACTTGCTGTCACTAAACGGCAAAAGGCGGTGAAGAATGTGGGCTCTGTGGGGCTCACACTTAACTTTTTCATTCGCCTCCAAAAATGCTCATCTCCTTATCTTTCACGCCACTCTTTTTTTTTTTTTTTCCCTCTCATTAATTTATTCATCCAAATATTCTGACCACATTAAATACAAGTTTATTCAAGATCATAATTTTTTAACTATTTTTTAAAATATTTTCAATTAATCCTAAATATTCGAGATTCGCCATTTTTGTCCCCCTTCTTAAATCTTCATCCCCACCATGCCGTGAAAGCCCACTAAGATTGACGCAAAGTCAAATCTGTAAATTCATGCTTCGGCTCCATTCTCACTTTAAGGTCGAAAAAAAAAAAAAATGAACGAGCGTGTGTTAAATCCCCACGATTCAATCACACGCCTCCATCTGCACAGATGGGGGTCGATATGATCATTCTTTTAAGAATTTTATGTTTTTTCAACCTCAATTCACCTCTCTTTTCACATTATATTGTAACTTGCTCGCTTACCTTCATATATTCTCACTAATAATTGAAGAATAGAGAACCCCAGTATCCATCGATTTTACCAGGCTCCTTCCCTTTTTTACATAGTTCACCGCCGCTCTTTTTGTCCCCCACACCCATGTTGGAAAACTCGAACTCATCGGAAAATACCCCAGCTCCGGTCCAGGACCACCCCGTGGAGGACGGAGGTGGCAGCGGGCCTGACTCCGATGGCCTCCAAGGCCAACGGGGGCTCGCCGACCAGGAAGTTGACCGGAATTCCGCCGGTCACCGCTGGCCTCGGGAAGAGACATTGGCTTTACTCAAAATAAGGTCTGAGATGGACATTGCTTTCAGGGATATCAACCCCAAAGGTCCTCTCTGGCAACAGGTTTCGAGGTCAGTTCATTCTCTCAGTGATGCCAAATTCATTTCTGGCATCTCTTTTCTTTATTTGCCAACAACCTTCACACATTTTTTTTAGAGTGCCATTTTATTTACATGATTCCAAAGTAAAACTTCCATTTTTTTGGTCTTCTTGTCCACTAAAAAGCGTGGTCCAATTCGAATAAAAGTGGGAGGGGTGGGTATATTTGGTTAGTACTGGCTAGTCTTATCAGATACTAACAACTGATAATCATATATATATATATAGTCCTTCTCTTGTGGAACGATTGAGGAGTTATATGATTGAATTTGAAAACTATGCAGGAGATTGGCTGAGCTAGGATACAATAGGAGTGCAAAAAAATGTAAGGAGAAGTTCGAAAACATTTACAAGTACCATAGAAGGACCAAGGAAGGCCGTTATGGCCGACCTAACGGAAAGACTTATCGTTTCTTTGAGCAACTAGAAGCTCTTGACGCCAACCTCCTCCTTCCACGACCTCCAGCTTCAGCCGAAAAGGATCACACACCAACCTCACTTGATGTTGTTCATCATGCCATTCCCTGCTCTGCTCGATTCCCTTGTGGTGCAAATAGTGATTCTCTTACTTCTTCTTCCAATGAAGAAATACCCAAAAAGAAGAGTAAGCTGACTAGGTTTTTCCAGGGCTTGATGAAGCAAGTAATAGAGAAACAAGAGGCCCTACAGAAGAATTTTATGGAGGTGTTGGAAAAATGTGAGCAAGATCGAATAGCGAGGGAGGAAGCATGGAGGACTCAGGAATTAGCTCGGCTTAACAAGGAGCGTGAGCTTTTGGCTCAAGAAAGATCAGCCGCTGAAGCTAAAGATGCTGCGTTGATTGCCTTTCTGAAGAAGATGACAGAACAACCACCATGCCCGGTGCAGCTGCCGGAGAATGTTCCGGTTGACCGGAACATTATTTCAGATGATTTAGATAAGAACAATCAAGAAAAAGTCAATGGAGGTTGTACCGTTAGCGTTACGGATAAGCAAGAATGTGGAAATAATGTTGGGAATTTTATACAGATGAGTTCATCCCGTTGGCCTAAAGAAGAAGTGGAAGCTCTGATTGGATTGAGGACAAACATGGATGCAGAATATGAAGGAGGAAATAATGGGATTAAGGGACCTCTGTGGGAAGAAATATCTTCGGCAATGAAAAGGATTGGTTACGATCGCAGTGCAAAGAGATGCAAAGAGAAATGGGAGAACATAAACAAGTACTTTAAGAGGATGAAGCAGAAAAACAAGCGAAAGCCTGAGGATTCAAAGACATGCCCATATTTTCACCAGCTAGATGAACTATACAGTAAGAAACCCAGGAAGGTACAAGAATCAGGTGCTTCTGGGAACGAGCTGAAGGCGGAGGAGCTATTAATGCATATAATGAGCGGTCAAGAAGAGCGACAATCATCTGAAGATACCGGCAGAGAGAAGACGAACCAGATTGAAGGAGATAAGGAAGATGTGGATCAGACGGTAGACAAGAGTAATTCAACAGCAATCATGGGTTGAAAAAGGCCCTACATTTTTTTTAAAAAAAAAACGAATCCTCTTGTCAGGGCCATCGTGGGTTTTCTTAAAGTTTTCAAATGATTATTAAACGTGGGTCATGATCATGAACCAGCTAGGCTAATCGGCCCTGAACAAGAGTTTGGTTATATATACGTCTTCTTGGTAGAATATATTTGGTGCTGCCAAGGCACATGGCATTTTCTTGGTCGGTTTTGTTCCATGAATACGATGCACAAAACACATGCACAGAGAAAGAGAGTTTTGTCTATGTGTGAGATAGGGAGATGATTTTCTCATTGTCTTGTTTCTCTTTTTCCCTCATTGTCTCCATTTAGGCCATTGATTGAGAAGAGGAGAGATAAGTTAAAGTAGTATTGTAATTGATTGGATAGATATGATTTAAGATGATGAGGGATAATGAGAAAAAGATAGGGAGAGAAACCCAACTCGTGCGAGATATAGTCATTGGGCTTGTTAATTTAGAATGGTTTGAAGTTTTTGTCCTTTGAAGTTTGTGAACCCCATGTGTGCTTAAGTGGGAAAATGGTCGGATCTGCTTGTTCTTGACAATATATAAAGACAGGGAACTGTAATGATAATGATGATAGTGTATTTTTTTGAAAAAGTATTGAAATTGATGATCGAATCACGCGTTTTTCTATCAATTTTCCCGCATGTAATCAGTAGAGGGCATTGGTACTTACACAGGCATAGAAATACGAAGAAGCAATCTTAATTAGTTCAAAGCTCAAATGATGACGTGGATGGTGATATGCCAATAGCGGAACTAATCATTCCGAACCCAATCAAAAGCTAAGAAAAGTCAAAGTTCAGGTGTTTTTAAATGATTTTGAGTCAATAGTAAGCTTCTCTGAATTTCTCGCTGCAATAATTTCTGCATTAAAGCCTCCAAAAGCTATCAAATAAGAAAATTTTGTTAGTTTTATAAGCTTGCTGCTGATACTCTGATCAAAACATTTGTTTTGCCGTTGATCTATATAGTGTATTGCTTTTGGATGCAACTTGTAAAATTTGAGTCTAATCTACTATAGTATGATGTTTAGTGGCTTGTTTGGTAAACTGGATCGTAGAACATGATTTATATATCGTGTGTATGATATGAGAGTTTTTACTGCTTATATCAATCTGAGTTAGTTTATGAGTATTATTATTATTATTATTTTGTCAACTAGTTTAGAAGTAAGTACTCTATAGTCTTTACCAATGCATGGTTAAGATGGAAATTGGCCAATGAAATTTTTTGTTAAGAGTACCTCACACAAATAAGTTTTTAAGTGATAAAAGTAATAATTAACAATTGAAAATGGATAAAAATACTAACGAACAATTCAAAATGTGATAAATAGCACAATTCCGTTAACTTCAACCTAACAGTTGTTTTATCTCTCTTCAAATGCCTCTGACATCTCACCAATAGGCTGATTTTAATATTTTTGTGCTAGTTAATCGTTTTTAATTGTTGATTGATACTTTTATTCTATTTAAAACTTATTTGTATTAGGTGTTCTTAACGTAAAACTTTATTAGTTAATTTACACGTTAACACTATATTTTTCCTGAATTTTCATTACATTCGATGTAAGCGTTATTCAATATATATTCATTGTATTAAATATTCTTTGGACCAGTTTAACTTCATAAACCCTTGCCTTTGGATCAGTATCTAGTTGACAGAAAACACATTCAATTCTTAACTCAGTGGAAGCTTGTGCTAGATAACCAAAGGATTACGGCCAAATAGTTGGTTCATAGGGCCTTCTCAAAAGAAACCAAGGCACAAGAGTTTTGACGTGTTGAATGGTAACGTTGACTTGAAGTAGCATGTCGTATTAATTAAATAATAAATCTTCGAATTGCACTGTAGCCTCTGAGGTTATCACCTCATGCCATGTTCCAAATGATGTGACTCTGTAATTTGAAAATTGGGGAAAAAACAGAGAGAGTAAAAGGAAAAGAAAAAGCAATAAGGCGTGGATTCAATTATTGTATACTTGTTTAGAACCTGAATCGATTAACCAGGGAAAATAAGTTGGGTTGGTGGCCAATTATTTTAGGATGTAGAATTGTTTAATAGGGCCCCTCCATTCATTGTTGTGCAAATTAGTCAATAATTAAATCATGTGAGTCGATGAGGACAAACCAGGTCCAGTCACTTGCTTCCCAAAAATATCTAACTCGATCAACTTTGCTTCGTCTTTGTTTTTTATGAGTTTTCTTCCTCTTAAAGATTTTAGACCTGAGCTTACTTTTGTCTAAAAGTGGAAATAGGCTAAGTTCTTATCAGATGATCTATAACCTGGTCTGACCTGTTCATTAAAAAGGCCTTAATGTGTAAATAGTTTAGGCTTGTTTTGCTAAGACATGGCTTATAAATCTTCAGATCTAACATGTTTACACATTAAATAAATATAATTATATTTATATCAAAAAAATAACACAATATTTATTGTTTTTCATTCTTATTCTGCTTTCAAGTTATATTTAGTTAATTACAATACTACACCTGTTATTCTCTGATTTTTATTTTTATTTTTTAATATCCCCTTACCCATTCATGGTCTCATCGCCTTACTATTCTCTTTAATAACAATTTTTTTTTTATTTTGGATTATTATAGTATTAGTTTTGAATGTTGGTGAAATCATTTTTTAATAATAACAATAAGATTTTATTTTAATAATATTTTGGCTAAAAACTTATTTAAAAGGATACAATTTGTAATATTATGCTTTGAAGCATACTAAAAACCTATATTTATATAGGTTTTGACTTTTGACACGTTCAAAGCACACAAAGCCTATTTATGACTTTTAAAACCTGCAATATGAGGTTTTTTTAAAAGTCTATTTGTAAGTAGGCCTTTAAAATGGTTTCATGCTCGACCAGACTTTATAAAGACTTAAACTTAAACTTAGAAAAAAAAAACTTGAATTCAGCTTCAGGTTTAGGCTTTCTGTGCCATTACAAGCTCAGGCCTGTTTAGTCAATGCCCGATTTGAGCTTGGGTATTTCCATGCCTACTTTATCTTGTTCCTGTGTCTATATTTTCAGTTAGTTGAGGCATCATTTTATTCAACATATTAACTTTTTTAGGTATAAAAAAAATTAGATACATTTTCTCTCATGTTATAGGAGATTTGGGATATCTTATTATTTTATGAATCTTGAATATTATAATTTATTATAAATTTTATGTTTAACTTGGTTATAAGTCTCATGTTCCACTTGCTGGAGTCTGAAAATAAGCTGAATTGCTAATAACTTGTTAATGATATAGTCAAGGAAAGCATGAAAAAAATCCTCTCCCTGTTTATTTTTAAAACCTCACTTGCGATATCATCTTCCTTTTATTATGAAGTTACACTAAATGCACCGGTTGAGAGAGGTAGTCGTCAATTTCTTGTCAAGGAAAAGGAAAATTTCCACTTTTTATTAAAAAATGGCAGTAATGCTTATTGAGATGAGTTACATACTGACTACTATAATACATTGAATTCAATGATGTTTAAAAGGCATGCCACAAGCTGAGTTGCTTTTGTCCTTTCCTTGCTCACTCGCATTTCATTAGAATCCAAGAATGGGAAGCTACTTTTATCCAGTTTCAAACGAGTTAAAGCTCTTTTTAATTGACTGTGATCAGGTACAGGTTAATTTGGTTGGTCCTGGTTCTTCATAGCCTTAACGGAATTGCCCAGAAAAGAAAAGAGTCCAATTATAGATTGGGCTCATCTTCACGAGTTCACTTCCCTTTATCATCCAACAACAGCAACTAAAGCATGCAGGTCGGGTCAGCTGTCAATGTCATTGTGTGCCCTCTTAATATCTTGCTTCAACTTTAAATTTCAGTTCATAACTATTTAGATATTAAAGTACAATTATACATCCCACACACACCACCCATCTCAATCATCAATATTGGATTAATGATTTATCATCTGTTTTAATTCCTTGGCCGTAAATTGCCTTGGCTCTGCTAATGCCTTACTAATCACCACTCCTCAGTACTCTCTCCCACTTGATTTGTAGAATACACTACATGTCACTTATAAATAGTAAAACTGTAACAGTAGATATTTTACTTGTCGCTACTAGTATTTTAAAGTCCCCAGTGATATTGGTAGAAATAACAGAGTAAGGTTCTTTCTTGTGGTTGGGAGGAGCTGAGTAGCAGTGTGCATCCATGGCGGGCTATGACACTCGGCAGCAACAGCGTCTGCACCAATCAGAAGGACCAGGGGTCTCTAAAGAGACGGCTCTGCAAGCACTGAACACCATAATACAGCTCCATTTCGAGAAGACTCTGGAGAAGAAGCGAGCCATAGACGTTCAAAAGAAGCAGCTTCACAAACTGTTTCAGATTTTGTTCATCTTCTTGACTCTGGTGCTCTTGGCCCACACTACCTCGCCTCGTCTCCAATGTCGCCATTGCTGGATCCCCATCACCCTCCTCTCCCTCGCTCACCTCATCTTCTACGTCTCCGTGGCCCAGACCTTGAGATGCATCAATGGCTTCAAGTACCAGAGGCGTTGCCACAAGCTCACTCTCGGACTGGCTACCAACAAGCTCAGGGAGATCAAGACCAAGAATGTGGACGCTGATGAGTACGAGGATGAGCTTGAGATTCAGTACCAGGAACCGCCTGAAAGCTACTTTGGTAAGTTCAAGAGGAACTGGGCTCTTCATTTTGGTTTCTTAATCTTCACCTACGCCTTCATGGTCTCCTCCTCTGTTGTTCTCCTCTGTTTTTGAGTATTCTGTGCTCATGTTTCATTTCATAGGGTATCAAGCATCTAATTCTGTTGTTAGATGTAAAAAATATACTGCAAGATTTCACAATTGAATTTTCTAGCCAAGATCAACTCTGTAATCAATTCTCCTTTGCCATTATCAATCATCAATCCCCCGTGAACTCTGTACTAAAAATTATTCCCCGTTCTAATTGGTGTCCCCCTCTTATGGGAGGAATCATATCTGTCATTGATTTTTCAAGCAGCTTAAAGTTTAAGCAACACCTGTAATTATGGGAGTGCATGTTCCCACACCGATCATTTAATCAAGCGCTCGTTAATCTATTGTTGCCTTGACTTCTAATCAGACACCTTTTTCTTGTAAGTGAAAAATCACTATGTACTACAAGAAATAATTAGGTTCATGTTCGTGCAGTGAACAAGCATTTTCAAGACATGGTCATGTGAAGTGAGAAATCCATGACGCCCTGCTACCCAATTGTAAGCACCATAACTGTGAAATGACAAAAATCATTACCCGTGAATGAGTCAGAGGGTCCAAATGGTCAAGATTCTGCAGGAACTAGAATGACTATTAACCCTGTTAATGAAAATAAGTAAATAACAGTAAAAAAGGTAAACAACTACGTCTCTCTTCGTTTTCCCCCGTACTAGTAATACGGTTTAGACACACCAGACTCTTAGGTCAACAATGTGGAATTAAAATCTTGATACAAAGCATTGTAACCTAGTGATATAAATATTTCAAGGTCGTGGTTTAATCCCATAAATTTAGACCATTAGTGTCTGGCCTTTAAATAAATAAATCAAATCTTGAGACAAAATATAAATAATTAGGGATGATGGTCCCCCTCTGGCCTCCTCTGACGGACATGAGACATCATTATTGAACTGGAAACAGCCAGTTTCAGAACCAGAACGTGCCAAACTGCCACCTAAGCTGGGGAAAGTGCACTGCATAATGACTTGTATGCGTCAAGACACATTTTGAATTTTTCTTCCGCCACTGCCTGCAATCATAACAAGTTAATGTGCCAAAATGTGATGAGATGCAGCAAATTTCCAAAACGAAAAAAAACAAATGAACCAAAAAAAGGCTTGAACAGAAAAACATTCATATGGGTGAGCAACAGTTCTGCAATCATGATGTAGGGGATGGCTTCTAGTTCATCCTTCTAACACTAACACTGACATAAAATATATATGATCCCTCCTGTCTATAACGTAGTGATATCTAATTAACTAACTTGATTAGGTTAAGAAAGTTAGTTAATATGATTTATTTTTTTCCCTAAAACATCCCGATCATCTTTCATAATTGTATCAATTGAGATAAATTAGGAAAAAAAATGACAAATATAAAAAATAAGCTTTATATTTAGAATCAAGATCAACTCCCTAGTTAAATCCTATATTAAGGACTGGGAGGGAGTAACAACTTAACTCACATTAGACTTTATACAAATACATGAAATCTACTGGTATTATTTTAAAAGAAAAACACACACAAAAGACCTACTCTCTACAATTAGGGGATCTAACACTAGCAAAATTAACAACGTAATACTTCATCGTATGTTAGCGTTGTAACTCAGCACACACTGTTATCAGGTACAACGAGTGTATTGAAGAGTCAGAAATATCAAACAGAGATACGTCAAACTCACCTGAGAAGGGCCTTGATGCTTATCAGGATGCCATTTTAGAGCCGATAGCCGGAAGCTACAAGACCAACAACAGATATCAGATGTTTGTAGCACTTGTATTTGTGTTGCATGACTTTTCGTCTATTTTAATTTCGGTGGTACAAAACATTAGACAACTTACGCATTTTTAACATCCACAAGCTTTAGAGGACCTGTGGAAGGCAGGCCAAGAACATTTCTCTCTGACTGTGACCCTACATAACCTGAATAGTCGCAATCGTCATCGGACTCAGCATCACTTGTGCTTTTCCATTTCCCAGTTCTACTGTTTGACTTTGTCCAATTTGAATGTTCCCTCCATTCAAAGCCAGAGGTTGAATGCTCACTGAACGAACCCTGCCAGTTTCTAAAGGACCAGGTGTAGCACCTATTACCAAATGTAGCTCGGAAAGTTGTCTCAGAATCAAAATCGAAGTCCTCAGAGAAAGTCTCTCTTTTGATTTTTCCTGAATATGTTATGGATATCAACTGTTAAGAAAGTGTACATAAATCTTATGAACAAAACATCTCTCTGAGCTGTTTAAGGCATAGAATGCTGGAATTTAATCTTGTAGTACTAAATATCAAATATTTTATTTTATTTTTTTTAAAAAAAAAAATCCTTGTGAGGTCACATTGTTTACTCGTGTGTAATGTACTTGTTATTTGTTTGCAGTAAGTACGTACCAAAAGTTCAGAAAAATTGCAGCTATGCCGACTAATCTCTGAGTGGACACAAAAGAACTCACGCTTTACTTTCTTTTTTAATTTTCCAGGCTGCTGATGAGACTTTGCTTGGCGTTTATTGCAACAGCTTTCCGAATCATAATTTTGATCTCCATAGAAATTGCGGTCCCCAAATTTCCATGTTTCTTGGCTCTAGGTAAAAGTGCAAAACGATACATTAAAAGACAGGTACAATTTCTAGTACATATAAATGTGACGACATGTAAGGCAACAAACTCCAGCGCAAAACAATATTCAAAAGCATGAAAAAAGAAGGCGTACGTGTTTCAACTCTCAACATAAGAGAACAGAGAGACCACTAACATCCGTATGCCATCAGATAAAAAAATATATGATTTCACAGCTACTGTCCATTGGCTTACCAGGAAGAAAAGTTGTACTTTATTGGTATATCAGATCTATTTTTTGACTAATGAGCTTTACCCAGCGTGTTATTATACAGAGCAATTATCAATAGTAAATTTTAGTCTCGCAATCTACTCTCAGCAAAAAGATTCAATATATAATCCAAGCAACACATTTATATTCCTATCATCTCGCATTTTCCTTCTATGAGCCACTAGTATGGGTAAGAAATTAAGATTCAAAGTTCCACCTAATATGAAATGATTTCTTAAAAATCAGCTCTTTCTAGCATTTGTACTCCCTTCTTCTTCAGTGGAGGATGCCATAACAGAAGCGAACAATATAACAGAAGGTTTTCTGAACATTGAATGGCAAGGGTTCTATTCATGGCTAAATATGTATGGCATACCTCAAATGAAAATTTAGAAGACCCACTTTTATAAAGGATGTCCTTCAGAGCTTTCTTTGCATCAGCCCGCTTTTGGCGCATGACATATTTGGTGTAACTCTGAAGTCAACACATCAGATATAGTTCGCATATGTATATATCATGATAAAAAACTTTAAAGAGCCACAAACTTATGCATGTGGATGCATTAGTGACAATATTAAACGGAACCTATATCCAATCATTACTGTACTTGTTAGTGAGAATGCCGGAACTCTAATCACAGAGAAGTCAAAAAGAAAAAATAAATTCGTTCCCAATAGACAGATGCATGGGAGACAACACCATATCAACACAGAGAGACTGGAAGAACTATGCAATGACTAAAGTAGAAGGATTCTTTTTTTTTTTTTTTCTTTCTATTAAGTGTTGGCTCTGCATGATCACAAGAAAAAGCAAACAAGGAGGAATTAGAGATTGGAACCCTTCAACTACAGATGCTGCGCTCTGTCCACTCGTCCATACACAGATGAAAAAAGCCATATACTTTCATTAATTTTCCATAAAAATCCTATTGACAACTGAAGGGATTTTATAAACGATGGAGAAAGGGAAGCTAGAAAAGTAGAAGTACGGGGCCAGAGCAACTACCATAACCATGATATTTGGAATGAGGTATACATACTATTGGTCAGATCTGGTTTGCATAATTTTGTGTGTTTCATAATTGCAGGAATCATGCCAAGGTATACCTTTTAAAATGGCATTTCATGGTAGATGATATATTTGAAAAGTTAATCATAACCTATCATACAATCAATGACTTAGTGTGACAAGGTTTGTTGTTGTAATTGCTGATAAAGATAAAATAATTAAGCAAGGGCACACTCCAATAACAGATACATAAAACAACAGTTCCCAACATGATATGTTAGATGAATAAATAATCATGAGGATTTCCAAAGGTATATGCTGAAAAGCATACCTTGGATGGTAGTTGTCCCCCTCTTATTGCCTGCAGAAAGATTGCAATTGTCAAACTTTAACATGACTGGTAAAGGGCTAAGGCTATTCATAAGCAATTTCAAACAACATGATTACAAGAAGAGGACAAAGAAGAAAACAATGAAGCCAATGGGTTCAATTACAGAAACCAACCATTGCATCAAGCCGTCATCCAAGAATATATGAACAGCTGACAGGCGATCATTTTCAAAGTTGCAATTAAGATTTAGCCTTTTGAGAACTCAAATGTTGCATTCTAAAGCGAAAGCCAATACCTGGTGGCTTGTAAATTAGTTTACTCTAGCTCATACAAAGGACTTTATCCTACTTCAAGTTCAATACACAACACAATCAGGGAAATTGGGAATACGCATTTTATAAGAAAGTACTCCCATTTTTATCATTTTTAATGAGATACTCCAACTCCCCTTTTTTGAAGAGTTTTCCCATTTGGCTCCAGATAGAGCAGCAAAAATATGAATCTCAGACAAGAGGACAGGACATCAACACAATTTCGAGAATAAAGAGTATTGGGTCTTAACAGGTATAAGCAAAGCAAGTTCCCTTGTAAAAGAAAGATCCAAAATACAGAGACTCCAGAAAAAGATTCCCTTTCCAAAAAGAAAGAGATAGAAACTCACGGAGTTCCATTTATTCTTCCACTTCTCACAGGAACAAGGGGTGGAGTGGAATGAAGCGAAGTAGGTAGATGCAGTGATTGACGGTACCGCGTATGCCTTCAGGGATAAGACATCTCGCCAACGGAAGATTTGCATATCGAAGAAGATGCAAGGTCTTTCACCGACGGAAAGCTTCTTGGGGGCGCATCGGTCGATGTGTCGTCTATGGAAAATAACTAAATAAGTAGTTCTTAATTCTAATGAAAAAACTTGAGAAATCTATATAAAAGAGCCCAAGTAACAGAAAAAAAATTTAAAAAATATCCTAAAATTCTGAAAATATCAGAAAAAGCTTCAGAGTTTTTTCTGGTATAAATTCATTAAAACATTTAGTTGTTAACGGGGCTGATATAATTTTTAATGAAACTGATATAGTTATTAACATTTTAATGAATTTATACTAGAAAAGGCCGCAGGTATTTTCAGAATCTTGGAGTCTTTTTTAAAAAAATTTCTGTTACTTGAGCTCCTATACAGATTTTCTCAAAAAACTATTTCCCCCTTAATATAAGTCATTTTCATAACTAAGCCTCTTTATATAAGATTTTTTAATTGAAAAACTAAATAAAATTTTTGAGAAAGTTAATTCTTAAAATATATAATATTTTTTAAGCTTCCAAAAATCATGTTAAATATTGGGAAAAAAAAATCATATCTTACATTAGATGCCAATCTATAAATTAATGCTTTATTTTAAAAATCGACCAAAAAAAATTAGATGCAATCATTCCACAAATGATAGTAGAGAATTTTATTGAAAAAAAATTAGAGATAATAAGAAATATTATAAGAATAAAATAATAACAAATATATTTGAAATCTAGATGACAATATTTTATTAAAGTGAAAATAACTTATTTTAAGGGCATTGATATGGTACTATATACCAGATAGAAGGTATATAGAGTGGAAAAATCCGTAGCTCATCTTCTATATTATAGAGTGATGAGTTAAGATATAAAAATATACATATGGTTTTTGTTAAAAGTGCATCTAACACCAAACATTTTTGTTGGGTGTAAAAATGATTATGTGGTTACAAAAGTGAACCAAAAATACCATTGATTGTTAGTTTGACTTTTTTGTATTTTTAAGGCTAACGTAAACCATGATTCAACTAAATTTCATTCTAGCTAGCTGTAAAGAACGGGAGAAAATTACAGAAAATTGTATAAATATTTTAGAAATTACAATTAAGCTATTCTCTCTCCAATTCCCCTTCTCTCTCCCAATCATAATTTTACCCATCAGGCTGTCCATCTCCACCTCCTGGCCGTCGTTGCTGCTTTTTGGTAATTTTTAAAACTATCTAAACCATTTTATGTAATTTTCTCAAATTCTCCACTGTTAGCTGAAATGAAATTTAGTTGAGTCATTGCTCATGTTAATCTTAAAAATACAAAAAGTCAAATTAATAGTCAATTAATATTTTTACTTCATTTTTATAACCACATAGTCATTCTTACACACATAAAATATTTAATGTTAGGCACGCTTTATAAAAAAAATTACATATATATTTTTATACCTTAACCTAAAATAATTGGGCCAACAACTTACGAAAACGGTCTTTTTTTTTTGGACCAACTGGGTCCTTCTCTGTTCAATAGAATGGACTGTTTTTGTTTGGGTATAAATCGAATATAGTTTTGATTGGGATGCATGGAGCACGCGTGCCAACCATGTAACGAGACTGAGCTTCAAATTCGCTTCGTTTTGTTTTGTCGTCTTTCCTGCCAAGTGCCAACCACGAAACACTGTTTTCCATAATTGAATACTCTTTTCATCCTTGATATAAATAACCTAACTGACTTGTATAAAAAATTAATAACATTAAATATATTACTTAATCATATTATATATTGTGTATTATTAAATTATAAATTATTTTATAATTTAAACTATTTAATTTTTTAAAAAATGATGAATGTTAATGTTTTAAAATAACTTATTTAGTTTTATTAATTTTTTTTAAAAAAATAATCGAATATTACTTAGAGATTGAAGGCAAGAATATACCATTTGTGTGTGTGTGTGTGACAATAAGCTTTGCTTTGCTGGCACGGAATATACTTGGCGCACCAAACTCGTACCCACCCCACAGATTGGTAGACGGCCGACTCTCTTTGGCAAGATCGAGGCCCTATAATGGTTAATTTATTTATTTATGAGGGGTTATATATATATATATATATATATATATATATATATATAAAGGATTTAATGTTTCTGTCTTTACTACAGAGAAGGTCCCATTATAAAGAGAACACAATTTTATGTAAATAAAGTAGAAAAAATATTTTTACAGTAAAAACAGAAACATTAAACCTACGTATAAATACTCTAATACTCATGTGTACATGAGTGTGTACCTCTAAAAGGCCGTTTGCTATTTCTCCCTACCGGGAAATTAGAAAAAATTTCCTTTAACAATATTTTCGGTAAAAGTATAATATTATCAGGGAGGATGAATCAAATCATAGTATCGTTATAAATGAAATCGTAGTTTAACTTATAGATTAGACGGTGACACTACACTTAAACAAACTTAAACTACCCTACTCTACCACACCAAATTACATTTATAATATGCAAAATTAAAAAGAAAAATATGGTTGATATGCATTTATTGTTAACAACTCAACATGAAATTATATAGTCTTTTTTATGTTGGTGTTAGATGAATAAGAACTTTAAATATTGTACCAATGTGTACTAAGTGACCTCCGAACAAGGAAAGAAAATACAAGTTTAAATCCTAATAAATCTATTTACAGGAGAGCGGCGGAAGTCCATAATTAAATTTTAAAAAAAGGACTTTAAATATTGTGTAAATGTGACTAAAGATGAATAAAATATAAAATTGAATAGATAGAAAATAAAAGGAAAGGAAGGGTGACGGGGAACACGATGAAAATAAAAGGACAGCACAACTAAACAAAGCAGGCGCTCTTACATTGTTTGCTGGCCTTTATTAATCCGTAAGTCATAAGACACGTCGTCGTATCATGGAGCCATGCACTCCACCTCTCTCTCGCTTCCAAATATTCTATCACCCTTCCCTTCTTTTCGTCGGCTTTATTATTATTATTATTATTATTATTATAGGTTTTGATTTAGCCATTTGGGCACCCAAATCCCGTAATTTGCGGATATTAACCTCTCAAGTCAATCAGAGTCCTTTTTGAGGGGGCCAGAGCACACACAACTATCACTTTCTCATTCCCTCCCTAATCTATCATCACAATTAACTGAGGATGAGGTAAATTTTGATGGAATTGGTTTTCTTCCTATATTTTTTACTATCTTTTTCCCTCATTTTTCTTTTTTTTACTGTTGGATTAAGATTTTAATGGTATAAATTTATCCTATAATAAAACAATAATTATAAAGAAAAGGGTTAAGATATAAAAATACACATGAACTTTTTTCCTAAGAACGCCTATCACCACGTGCATTGGGGCAAAAATACATACGTGGTTACCATTTTAGAACAAAAGTCATATCCCACCGTTAAGTTATTGTTCACAACCGTTATGTTACTGTTCACTTCATCTCTTTCTCTCTTATCACGGTGAACAGTAACATAACACTAAGATGTGACTTTTACTCCAAAAAAAAGGACGTGATGCTGGGCGCTCATGGGGAAAAAGTTCATGTGTATTTTTGCACCTTAACCCTAAGGAAAAAAAAAGAGTTCTCTCTTATCACGGTGAATAGTAACATAACGGTAGGATGTGACTTTTGCTCTAAAATGGTAACCACATGTCTATTTTTGTTCCAAAAAAAAGCACGTGGTGCTGGGCGCTCATGGGGAAAAAACTCATGTGTATTTTTGCACCTTAACCCTAAAAAAAAAGATGGAAAATGATGGTAACAAAAGATAATAAATTTGAAACATTGAGATCTTAATCAAATCGTAAAAAAAAAAAAAAGAAAAGGAAAAAAAGGAGGGTAAGGAATATTAGAGAAAAGCCAAGTCCAATTTTGATCTAGCAGTATGAAGCTTATTAGCTTTTGAAATAGAAATGGAGTTTCAAAAGGGACGCTTATATTAAAAAAGCCAACCACAAAACTTAAATAGGAAATGGGACTATAATGTTAAAAAAAAATGGGGTCCATCGATTAATTCACATTTTAGATTTAAGAAAATGATTATAACTGGAGGAACAGATTATGGAATTGTTGGCCGTACAAATTAAGGAGGAACCCGTCTTGAGTCTTGACTTCCTAGTTCCTACTCGATGGATGTGATGTAATCATCGAATGTCCAAAGCCAATCCCCACACGGTGGGTCCCTCCCTCCACCCTGGAATTCCCAACTCCTTCCTCAAGTCTTTCCTATTTTTCATACTTCGGTTGTTAGGAAAAACACTCCCTCAGGCATATATATTTTGGGGTTAGTCCCATATCTAGCTAGTCACCTGCCCTCATAGGGCGCTCCTTATATTAAAATGGCTAAAATAAAAAGTTTGTTAAATTTTAAGGTAAATATAACAAGGTTTAAATTTGAGAAAATTGCACCTAAATCGCTAATTAAAGAAAATTACATTTAGGTACAATAAAATGGTTATTTGAGATTTTAAAATTGATATGAAGTCCTGTGGGACTTTTTGATAATATTTTTTATATGTGAAAAGATATAAATACCCTCGGAAAGACTTATTGACTTGTCAAAAAAAGCTTATGGGTTTATCAAAACAAATTTATAGATGTGCTAAAATATGTTCATTTGTCAACCATACACATAAATTCGTTAATACAAACATATAAACTTATCAAAACATACTTATGAAGTTGTTTACATACGAACATTAAGGCATTTGTGTCCTTTTATATATATAAAAGGGGAAAAACACTTCTCTTGTTATAGGAGATGTGTATTCTCATGTTACACATATGAAATAGTGGGACTTACACACACATATATATTTGTGTGTGTAAGAATCTAGATATATATATGTGGGCTCTATCATTTCATGTGTGTATAAAAATCTTTTTATTCTCATACAATATAAAAAGTTTAAACCCCATAAAATATTGTAAAAATGTTTCACGAAATGTTACCACAGTTTTAAAATTTTAATAGGCTATTTTCTCATAAATTTAAATTGTAATATTTCGGGAGTTAGGTACAATGTTCCCTCTAAAGTTACTGTTTTTGGACCCAAAAAAGATGTTACAAGTCATAAATAAGATGAAGATAGAATGGATAGGCGCCAGGGAGAGTGAGTGGCACGCACACTGTCACAGCAGGGACAAGCTGTACTACAAGTCAGAACCCAAACGAAGTGCACATTGATTAATTAATTAATTAATTATTAAAGAGATGACTGTGTTTTGTTCGCCCCTACAAACAAGGCCCGAGGAGCCAGCAGCTGAAACTGTAGTTATAAATTCCATCCATAATTCTCCCAAACCCCTGCCTCTGCTCTCTCCTCTCTTCCCAAATTTTAACAAACCAGATGGGAGGTTGCGCAACCAAGCCCAAAGTGTTGACAGGCGACGCCGCCGCCGACAAAGCACCGTTACCTCTCCACGACGACGATAAGCAGCTGCAACAACCTGTTAAGCCCCAGCTTCCCCTCATTGTAGACGATGACTCCTCCAACAAACGCAATTCTCTCAGCTCCTTATTCACCCAGGTCTCTCTATCTTTCTTCCTTTCTCTCACAATAATTCCTCACTATTCTGTTTTCTTCTTCATTTTCTCTTTCACCCTTTAACTTTGACACACCGATGGAGCCACAGGGATCCAAATCCCTTCCCCATCAACAGAAATCTTCTTCATGAATCCAAAAGCTAATCAAAACATTCTCTAGCTGCACTGTTTTTAGGTCTTTCAAATCTTTTTCTAGGAAAAGAGATTCGCAATACCATCCCCCACCACCCCGGAGTAAAGTAAATTCCCCACCTTTCTTCTTCTTCTTTTTTCAAACAAAAGAAATTGATTACTCCGAGGCACAATTGGGCGTGCGTATAGTATAGGTCATCAACCCAGAGATCTTAAGTTGAAAACATTACTGCATTATGTGTGATTTTTAAGTGAAAAGTTTTACTGTGTGTATGCGGATTTCATTCTTCTTCTGTTGGGATGGGAATAAAGCTGTGAGAGCTTGGTGAGACGGTACAAAGAGATTCCGTGGGCGAGGGAGGCATCATAAAACAGTACGTCAAAGGGGAAACACACCATTGATGCAAAATCAAAGCCTGTGATTTTTCGGAGGGCCCCTTGCTTTTATCACATCCACTTTAATTGCCCCCTTTTGTTAATTCTCATGCGCATGGGGTTCATGAATGAGCTTTTTCGCGCAATTTCTCATAATCAGTGTGTCGATCCGTAGAGTAAGCATAGCATCCATGATGATGGCACCCAAAAAAAGGTCCTAACAGAGTAACAGGGAGGTTCCACAAGACGACACTATGTCCAGCATTTTATTGCTTTGTTACATCAAAAGTTAATTATGGAAACCACGCGTACGAGGTTGATCAGTCTCGATTTCTGATTTTTTTTAATCTTTTTGTTTGTTTGTTTGGTGTTTTATGTGTCAGAATGAAGATGGGAAGGTAACTCCAGAAAATGAGAAGGTCGTCGTCACTGCGGAGGAGACGGTAACAAAGGAAAAGCCGGAAGACGGTAAATGCCACGGCACCGTAACACAGGAGGTTGCAGAGAAAACATCAGAGGAAATTAAAATGAATGAACTGATCAAAGAGGAGTCTCAAGAGGTGAAGGGGGTGGAGGACAAACCTTCAGGAGAAAGTGAAAGTCAAAGCAACGAGGTGATCAAAGAAGAATCTACAGACGTGGTGGTGGAGAAACCTTCGGGGGGCACTGATAACAGTGAGGTAATTAAAGGAGATTCAGGGGAATGTGAAACAGAAAGCAAAAAGGTGATTAGAGCAGTATCCGAAGACGTGGCAGTGGAGAAAATTTCAGAGAAAACAGAAACTGAAAGCAATGAAGTAATTAAACGAGAATCTGCCGAGGTGAAGGTGGAGAAAATTTCAAGGGAGACTGAAACCGAAAACAACGAGGTAACGAAAGGAGACTCCGAAGAGGTGTTGGTGGAGAAAAATTCAGGGGAAACTGAAAGCAGAGAAGTAAAGAAAGGAGAATGCACAAAGGAGGTGGAGGTGGAGAAAATTTCAAGGGAAGCTGAAATTGAAAGCAACGCAGAATTGTTGGCGGAGAAAAATTCACGGGAAACAGAAAGCAAAGAAGTGAAAAAAGGAGAATCCGCAGAGGTGGTGGTGGAGAAAATTTCAGGGGAAACTGAAGGCAGTGAGGTTGTGAGGGGGGAATGTTTAGAGGAAAATCAAAACAAGGAGACAGCAGAGGAGAGAAAACAAGAAATATTAGAAGCTGAGAAACCAGAGGAGGAGGATCAAAAGAAGGGTGAAGCAGAGGAAGGCAAAGAGAAGAGTTCAGGGAAAGGTGAGAGAAATAACAGAGTTAAACAAGAAAGTTCAGAGACTGAAGTGGAAGAAATCGCAGAGAAAGTAATTCAAGTTGTGGAGGAAGCTACAATGGCCAAGGGCAAGGCAGAGGAGAAAAGTCGGAGCGCCGAGGAGGAAGCCAAGTGAGGCCATTAGTTTCAGTAAGGCCCACCATACACAATAGCCTTCAGAATCATGGGCTTTGTGGGCCGCCCTTGGCCCTTCGACACTTTTTTTTTTTCCCATTTTGCTTCTGTTTGTATTACTCTCTTTTTTCCCTAAATAACGTTGGTCGTGCTTTTGTGTCTCGATTGTTAGGTCAAAACTCTATATCCATACTTATTTTACAAGGTCTTGTTACGTATATATGTCCATGTTTTTTGTTTCTTCTTTCCTGTTGTGGTTGGCCTATGTGTATTTACTATTTCATTGTAGCATTAATGAAATTATATGCCAAAAATCATTAAGGTATGAGGACGATAATGCAAATGGGTAATTATATGCCTGTCGGCTGTGACTGTAATATTCTACGAAATATATTCCAAGAAATATGCTTGTCATGCCTCATGATATAGCTGTATTACCATTTGCTTATCTGCCAACATACAATTAGTTTAGTAGTGTAAAGCGGTGTTATATCTCTCTGAATCTCGAATTTAAGTTTTAAAGGAGACACTTACATTAAAAGAGATGATTACAAATTGTGAATAAGTTACCGGAAAATAAAAATACTATTTACTTCTTGATGAGAAACGTGGCCAGTCAGTTAATATGCATTGAATTTCACATCATCTATTAAATTTGTGATTGCTTTGCTTTTCAGTCCTCCCACATTTTCTCAACATGCAAACATTAGAATCTATGTATCACATATCCCGTACTTGGTTTATATATGGACTAATTTTGATATCTTTCCCCACAAAATTTTCACAACTTCTACGGCTTCGTTGCTGTGGCTATCAAGATCTTTTTTATTTTTCTGATGAGATATATTGTAAAACCTTTATTTTTAATGTGTATATATATATATATATATATATATATAGCTCGTATTACCTAGTCAATATGTACAGTTCATAATGATACGACACGGACCAATTTGACAACCCTTCATTATTTTCATCACTTACACCTGTGTGTGTGTGTGTGTTTTGCAAGTTGACCATCTAATCACACGTAAGCGTATGTTGTATAAACATATGATGCTTAGAATCAGATTAAGTTTTCGTGATCTCCAGAATCCAAATACAACCAGAATGAAACATTAAAAAAAAAAAAAGATTAATCAAACGACCAACTAACTAACTAAATTAAAGTATTACACACAATTAAAGAGGAGGATTTGAAGGGCGGCTCTTCTGCTCTGAGGATGGAATTATTTGAAATCTGGACCGCTTAGATCTGGTGATGAGCTCCCAAACTGGGTTCTTACGAAACACAAATGAAGTACAAAATTTACGTCCCTTTGCCTGCATATATACACATCCTAAAGCTTGTTCACGCATTACGGCGTATAGCATATATGCACCAACAGAACATCGCATTAATATCCCAAATTCGCCCCGTTACGTACGTTGAGATCGAGAAACCATACATTTTCTTTCTGCTAAACAAGCTAGCGTGTGTGTACATATATAAAGATATATATTATATGCAAGCACGAAGGTCCGGCGGCCCCACCTTTAGTGTGTGATCACACTCCCGATCGAAGCCACCTCTAAGTCAAGTGATGAGGCTTTGGGCATTTGCTCTCTGCTCTTTCCCCACAGCACACTGTATAGTCCTATTGCCAGTATCAACCCTCCTAATAGGCTGCAACGCAGCACAAATTAAAACCGACCATTAATAGACAAACATACACTTCATGGAACAAAAATATAGAACCAAAAACATTGCTGGACCCATCAATGAATTGGTTAACCAGTTACCTTCCTAAACTTATGATCTCGCCTAACAGAAATGCTGATGAGAAAATGGTCATGATGAGAGCCAGTGGAGTGGACATGGCCAAAAACACGGGTCCTTTCTTCTCTATAACCCAAGCTTGCAAGTAAAATGTCACCCCCGTTACCATTATTCCCTGTTATAAATATATAAACCCAAAAGTTAATCAATATATATATATGTATGTATATGGAGATCATCAGTCACAAGAAAAGTGCGTTAAGAGTTTAATTATACTAGCTAGAGGACACTTACACAGTAAGCTACGGCAAGGAGCCTGACATCCCAATCTAGCTTCCATTGATCAATGTCCCTTTCCACAGCAAAGGCAATAGCAAAAGACTGAATTGAGCTTAAGAAACACTGTAGGGTTGTGAGAAGCAACTTTGAAGGGTACTCTTTAATGACAAAGGCCTGCTTTTACCACCAAAAAATCCCATTACTAAAGGTGATTGAAATATGAGAAGATCATATATATATATATATATAAAGTTAGATATTAAAGGAAAATAAAGATGACCTGCATTACGAGCCACATCCCCCAGCAGGTGTTGGAGAGGAGCATGAGGAAGCAACCCTTTATCCAGGTGCCAGATTGAACACTGTTATGAGCTTGTCCATTGGAATTATTATGAGAATACCCCAAAAGGTGACGATTCCCCAAAAGTTTCCAGTGAGGTCCTTTGTAAAAGGCAAGTGTTGCCGCACCACCCAAACATACCACCACACCTACTAACTTTGCAATCCCAGGTGCCGTTTTCACTTTCAGACTTTCAATCCTGTGAAATCATTAAACACACAGAAAATTACCAATCAAGAATTTCTCTTCACTCAAAAGACCAAACACCTCATTTCATACAATGTGTTCTCTTTTCAAGCAATTTTATACACGTGAATGACCATAACGTACGTGTGGTGCCTGACTAGTGCTTCTTTTGGAAGAAAAGTTCTTCTGCCTAGTTTTATGGAGGATGCCCAATAATATAATGTTCACGTGACGAGCATGGCGCGGGATATTTTAGATCTTGTCGTGTAATTTATTGCAACTTATGACTGTAAATTTCTAACAACATATATATAACCTGAAATGATCTAGGTTTTTGCTTTATTCAGACTTATACATGAACCATATTGGAGCCGATCGTACCACTGGTTCAATCAGCTGGAACTTAATGGACACAAGATCGATAAAATAAATGGTCTTGCGCTATAGAGAGAAAAACTTTGACCTTGTCAGAATCAACACACCAGGATTATGTTATAGTGATGATCTCCTTCGAGAACCCAGGCTAGCTAATTAATTAACATGAAATCTATATGGTATCGATTAACTTGCTTTAAAAAGATTATTTTCCAAATTTGGTTAAAATGTGCATGCCTTTTTTTTTTTTTTTCCATGAGTGGTCATGAAATTTCACATGGCTAGCAAGCTACTATGCGGAGTTATTTTTTGTTTTTTCCCTTAAAAATGAAGTATTGATAATTAAAATAGTAGTTTGGGTGAATTCTTACATAGAAAATTATTGTTTCATTAATTATAGGCATCCAAATGCATATATATAAGCTTCTCAATCTGTTAGGGGGAGATTAAAAGATATTGTCAAACTTCAAAGAGTAAAGAGATAAGTATCCTCATATTGACAACAGATCTAAATCTATGGACACATTCTTACTTGTGAGCGAACTTATTGTTGATGCATATATAAATGGAACCTAAATTTGTGCAAAACAAGCGTGTTCTAATTCCATCCCAACCTGGCTGAGTATTTAGACATTCTATTTCGTAGTGATTTATTATGTAGTGGCAGCTATATAAGTATATGCGCGCGCCAGCTTATTATATCCCTGTACTTTCAAATTTCGGCGTTTCAACTCCTGGTAGGACTCATAGTACGAGCTCACGACCGTTTATTTACGACCCCTTGTAAATTGATCGGCTATCGAGATATATAGGGTCCTCGATCGATCAAGTCGAATATGTTGGGGACATGGATTCGTGAATATATTATATATAAATTCTTATATAAGATTAACAGAATATACTATGCCTATATATGGAAGATTAAGTATTAAGCGATCAAGTGTGAGGTGATCGATATATACATATATAGATACCTGAGTAGAAGGGCCAAGAAAAAAGTGATGACGGGAAGGCAGTTAGTAGTGGCAGCAGCTAAAGTCGCAGAGGTGTAAACAAGGGCAATCCCATAGATGTCCAAGCTCACGGTTATCCTGAAATTTAGGGTCACCGACACAAATTTGAAAAAAAAACTCAGAATAATAGCAATCACACTTGATAATAACAGTCACGTAAAACTTTGATACCCATTTTCAGCCATATATATGTTAAGAATATTCCTGCTTGATTAATTAGTAGCTTGAACACGATCTGACAGGGAAAGCATTAATTCATGACAAAAAGAATTAACATGAACTGAAACATTACCCCAAGAAGGAAAGAAAGAATATCTTGCAGAAGGTCACGAACGACAAAGGCGGTGCAGTTTTGCTGCAACCAAAGAAATGAAGTAATTAACTTTGATTATATTATATAGGGAGGCGTAATGAAGAAATGGAGATAGATAGAGAAATACCGTTGGAAGAAGAAAGCGAAAGGGGAGAGGAAAATAGTGGCAGCAGCCTGTCTGTAAAAGACGAAGATGAAATTGTTCATGCCATGGTCGAAGGCAGCCTTAGAGAGAAGGAACATGCCGGCATAAATTGCCTGAACTATGAGCACAACCAAATAAGGCTTATTTCCTTCCATTTTGGAGGGTTCGTTCGAGTAGTAGTGAGATGAGTGAGAGAGATGATCGAATGGTTCAAGTTTGTGTGAGAGAGAGCACACACAAGGTCCGGCTTTTATGGACAATCAAAGGGACTAGTTGGAGAAGGACATACACAGGCTTGCGTGTTTGTGTGGTGAAGGAAGACGATGACCTGCTTTTCATGCATGTCGGGGGGACCACCATATGCATCACCCTCCTCTTCTTCATTCTAGCTATGTTGTCCCCACACTCCTCTTTTCTCTGTATATACTCACCAATATCATGATCCCACTTACAGTTTTTGTAACTGGATGGGAGAGGATATTCTCATTATCACTTATTTATTCATCTCTTCTTATCTTCTATCCTCATCTTTAAAATTTTGATCTAAAGGCTCACAAATATTTTGGAAAAAACAGATACAAAAGAGATAAGGAGGAATTTTTTTTGGAAAATATTTTTGGGCATTTAAATCAGAATTTTAAAGGTGAGGATGGAGGATGAGGAGGGATAGGTAGAGAAGTGGTGAGAAGAGAAACGGGACGTGTAAATGGATGGTTATTATTATTATTATTTTAATAATTTTGTGTGTGCGATATGACTATGATATTTTGAACAAAAAAAACATATGACTATGATATGATTTTTACCCAACTTTTTTTTTTTTTTTGTAATATTTGCTCTTCTAACAAGGAATTATCACACATTTCGTATTTAATTCTAAAGCAATCTTTAGAAGGGAGTCCAAATCGTGTTACTATTAGTTATCAATATTATTATACCTTTTTTATATACTAAAAAGTTTTGGAGGGGTTCGACATCAGTTTCCCATTAAGGCTAGGGCATAACCTCGGCTCTTTGAACATTTAATGGGGATTTACGAGATCACCTACTGAAGGAATTCCAGCAACGGCAGCGGGGATCGAACACATATCCTTTTAAAACTTGACCAAATCTCTTACCATCTATACCAACTTCGACATATTATTATACCCTCTTGATTCTAGAGGCTGCGCTGTGTGTGTGAGTATATCTTGGCTCCTTCTCCTGCTTCCTCTAACTAATTAATTTCTATTGCCCACGTTGTTTTTTACTTTCCATCACGTGCCCCACCTTTTGCTTCCAATTATTAGTCCATGGCTACGTCAAAGGGCCAAAAAGAAGTTTTTATTTATCGATAACATACACCAAAAAATAGTACATTTATGCGCCACTGTACCTATTCCAATTTATACTTTTAAACACTTTTTAGTTAAAGTTCTTTGTTATTTTTGTTTCGAATTTTTAAATTTTACCTCATAAGTTTATATCCTCAAATTTATATTTTTCATCTGGTTGGGCTTATTAATTTTATCTCATGTTGTAATTTTATTTCACTCTAGGAATTTTATTTTCAGTATTACTCCTTCAATTTATTTTAGATCTTATTTGCACTCATTAAATGAACGAAGAAACACACACACACACACACAAATATAACATTTCAAATAGAAATTAAAGTAGAGGGAATTTTAATTCGTATCCTGTCATCAGAGAACACGCAAGAAAATCTCAGCATTTGTGCGTTCAATTCAGTGGGGTAGGAGATGATTATATTAGTATACATGTAACAGGATAGTGGTAAGGACGCAGGGTAAATTCAATTGACCTAATTAACAAGTATTCATTGAAATTAAAGGTACAATTAATGAAGAACACGTTATGGTAAAGAATGTTGAGTACCCACACACGCACATATATTAATGACCGTGAAGCCGCAAAACGTACAGCGCAATATTATACTATAATCACCTTTTTGGGTTATCCTTATTGGGTGAATTACAATTAGAGTTAAACGCAATTTTGATTATTTTCTCAATCACGCTACAGGGTCCGTAAGTGGATGAAATGTAACGTTGCTCTCAAACAATTAAAGTTGTTACAATATCATTGTCCCTCTCATTAACTTAATTAAGTTTTTCGAGCAAAAAAAAAAACTTAATTAAGTTTGACCATAAAATAGTGCCTGAAAATGTACACACGGCATGCGTCAAGCTTACGTACCCACCCATTGCCCTCGCGCTCTGATCTTATTCTGTGCAAACATTTAAACCCTTCAAGTTTGTGATTTGTGAACCCATTCATATCGTAAACAGCAACAAGAACCATGTGTACTTGTATCGACATAGAACAAACATTGCACCACTACATCATACTTTAAGAATAAAAATACCCTTTAACCCGTTGAAATATCATCTGTATCATAAAAAGTTTATGTAGTTAATGTATCTATCGTTGTCTTACATCCCACGTTCATATATATATATATATATATATATATATATATATATATATATATATATCCACTACACTCTATTTGAACAATGGAGATAACGTTTTCCGACTAGTTCCTGATTAAAATAATGTGGTCTTATAAAAGGCTTTGTTCATTTAATTTGTTGACCAATTAACCTTAACTTGAATCGGCTCTCATGTGTTTTTCATGATATTACTGAGATAAATTTCTTTTGTTCTGGCCTCTCCTCTACTTACACGTACTGGTGATTCACATTGTATTTTTATATTATTTGTACTCCGTACGTGTATACATAGAGAGATGTTGAAATTGAACGAAATATGCCATGTGTTATTATACACAAAACGTTTTTAAATCTTTGCAGCACCCTTATATACTTCTACAGTCAACGACCAACTTCCCAGCCTTCAATAAAAATGAATCAATCTGGCCGGTAAAAAGAATGTTTTTCAAAAATGCTTTATTTTAACTAGCTAGGATTCAAAAGAAATTAACGTAAATCATTCACATTACTTTTCGGTTTCTTAGGATGGGATTCCCTTTGTGTCATTGAGCTTTATCATTTTTTTAAATATTTAGGTATTACGTTACGTTATTGCTATGAGTTGGGTTTGCTTTAACTTTATGCCTCCATTTTGTTTACAATAATGCATAATACATAAAGAAAGGGCCCACAAACAGACACCTTATATTAAATGTGGAATGTGGATCAGTGAGCGAGTCATTCTTTTTAGGTAATTAAGCAATCTTAATCTTTATAGCAAACCCGTCCCCGTCCCTAAAACCTGCAATAAATTATCATCATTTGCTTAGCAATCATGCATGAACATATATATATATATACCTTTATCTTTCATGAAAAGGTTTTTAATTTGCCCTCAACACTGATCCTTATGGACTCAAAAAAAAAAAAAAAAAAAAGATGGATCCTTCAGCTTCTCCGTCCAAGTGCCAACCTTTGTGTAAGGGATTAAATACACCGTGCTGAAAAATAATTAATGTTGTAATTGTCCCAGTCTAAATTGGAGTGCTCTAAGTCTTTTTCTGATGATTATGATATGGCCTTTGCACATGAAAACAAAAACCCAAAGAGAAGAGCCATATAGCTGTATCAGAAAAAAGTAATGATCAGTTGCTTTCCATGCAGATCGATTAGCCTCAAAGATTGATTTCCCAATCCTTCAATCCCTTTATGACATTTCAAGGCACTATGACCGTCAACCAAATCGCTGCCCCCTGGACGATTCTTGATTTAATTTCTCTATTTCCACGCGTTCGAGAGCCTTATTATATTTTATTAGAAAAAATATTATGAGATCTTAAGTAAAGAACTTCATTATCAAAAGCCCAAATAGCAAGTAAGACATTGTCATTGCATACACTTTGGTCATTTTAAGGACTTTTTAGTATTTATCAAAACGTGATAATAATTCCCTTATTTTATTTCCCCTACTCCTCCTAAAGCTAGCTCCTTCCAATGTGCTTATATTGGCGCATATTGATTGCATGGGGAGGCTACTTTCTAATTTCAAACTTAAAAATCAATCAAAAGGTTCCAGTTCAGTTCATTGCATCCCATGATATTTAATAAAGACAGGCTATCCATCCATAATTATTTCCTAGTCAAATGACGTTGAAAACCAGAACAAGGAATCCTTAATACTCGTGCTTGACTTTTTCACTTTCTTTAATATGGATTGTGAAGGCAGCCATTTTGTATTCTAGAAAAGGATCAGAGTCACAAACTGCACATTCAGCACATGACAGATTGTGTGTCCGAATTTGGAAGAAACCACCTTAAAATCTTTTTTGTTTATATTCTTCTACGGAAGTGCCTCTTACACAATTGGTTGATAAGAGTTTTTCACTGTTGCTGTATGAATTTGTCAATATCTACATTAACCAAAGCATGAAAGAAAGTAAACATAAGGGAGTGACAGGGAAGCTGCAATAATGAAGTGGGCTGGCCAGTCACGTGTTGGATCATATTGCAAGAATCTCTCTAATCTTTTAAGCAAACACAAAGCGCGTGATTAGAAAGTAAGAAATCCGACTTGAGGCATACTGTTAATGGACTATGCCCACTAACTAAAACCTGATTATTTAATGCAAAGTTCATCCACCCTTCTCTGTTTATCCCTTTCGTAAAAGCAGAGACATAACCAATGTAACAACACCACATTTTCGTCTTAAAGTTTAACTTTTTCTATTTCCATGTGCAAATCAAAAAAATTAATTATGTGGTGATTCTGATTTCTGAATTTGGAGCTTTCAGAAACGTACAAGACTGAGGGACCCTGCTTTCGTAATGGACCCCAAACTTAACTCGCTCCAAAGATAGTTAGCTAATCCAGACAAATAGGTAATTCTATACTCACTCCAAGGTATCGATCATTGAATTTGAATCCAATCATGCAAATAATTTATTTCTTTCTGGAAAAAAAAAAAAGGACTAGGCAAATAAGAATTATTCATTTGCAGTTCATTATCTGCATAGCTCTCACTACGTAGAATGTTGATATCTAAGGTTGAGGTTTTCCATATTTCCATTTATGGAAAAAGTACGAGAAATTCTCAAGTTGCCTTCTTTAATCATTCCATTTAGAGATACGTATACATTTTGGTAAATACCGAAACTCTCTGTTTTGAGAACGGATCGGATTAACCTCTTCTGTTTCAAAAGCTTTTCTCTTTCTTACTTGTTTTTTAGTGCTAAAGTTGCTCGGCTGACTGATACAATTTCTTTGGCTCCACCAAGTAATTGATGGTGATGGTAGAATCCAAAGGAAGAAAAATCAGCAATCGGAATTAAAAAGAAAATAAAAAGATAGAACTTTACTTAGAGGTGTAGGAGAAATGGTGGTTCACTAAGGCTTGCCCATGCTTCTTTCACTTTGATCTGCACATTCTTTCTCTGCTTGAACTGGTAAACAAACGTCATCACGACTTATCTCTTCTTTGCTCTTTGCCCACAGAACACCGTACAGACTTAGAACCAACAGAATCCCACCAAGAAAGCTGTAAAATTAATTAAAAAAGAAAAAAAAAGGGTAGCTCAGCAAAATAAATAGTAGACAGAGATCTCACCCTATGCCTTTAATGATGAGCCAACACTAATAATGAAAAACAATGAATCATTCAACGAGTTGGAGGTTTAGGTGCAAATTTATGTTTTAGGTCCTAACTAGTAGGGTTTCTTAAAGAATTAGTTTATTAAAACAAGATAACCCTAACCTCCTCCTTGGTCTTTAAGGTTTGGGTAAATTTAACCCAATTCATATATTTTATTTCGAAATAGGCTCTCTGATTCTTTGAACATTGCAAAAGTCTCTTCAAAGTGTACTATGTCTCAATAATTTAAGCTTTAAATAAAATTTGACCTTTGAGATAAGTTTAGCAATATACCTGCCTAAATTAATGGACTCATTGAGCAAAAACATGGAACCAATAATTGTAATCATAAAACTGAGTGGGTTCCACATAGCAGGGAAGAGTGGCCCTTTCTTCTGAATTACCCAAGCTTGTAAATAATAGGTAATTCCATTCACCATTATTCCCTGTTACATCATCATATACGCTCATCAACTTATTTCATTAGTGTACCAAATACATAGCCTATTAAGGATTTTTTTTTTTATTAATTTCTCATAATCAAAGCTTGAGTAATGGTTAAAAAGCATTGGTTTGATACTTACACAGTAAAGAATAGCAAGTAGTCCCGTGTTCCAACCTAGCTTCCACTCTTTCATATCTCTTTCCGAAGCAATAGCAATACCAAATGACTGAATTGCACTCAAAAGGCACTGAAGGCTTGTGAATTTTAGTTTTGAAGGGTAGCCTATGAGAAACCGGGCCTGTGTAATGGACCATTAACTTCATCATCATAGTCACAGTCATATGTAACAAGGAAAAAAAATCTAGAATGTATATAGTTACAGTGTGCTAGATGTTTCTGCATGTCATATCATCAGCTCAACTTGGAATAACACAATGATGTAACATGAATAAAGTGGATTTACCTGAAGAACAAGCCAAATGCTCCAGGTGATGATGGCACAGAACAAGAGTAAAGAACCCAGATACCATCTTTTGCAATAGGGAGAATGATCATGATGAAGATGTTGAGTGTTTCGATTTGCCGACAGAATAGGATGAAGGGGCCATATCTGGGGTCCCTCGTAAAAAGCAAGGGCAGCTACCCCACACAAACACACTACAAGACCTGATATCTTTATAACTCCTGGTTTTGTCCTCATCTTCACCTTCTCCATCCTGCAGTGTTACTAGTCTCAGATGTCTTTCATTGTTAGACACAAAAATGTGCAAATGCAATTCAAGTTTAAATTTTTCAAGTGGGTATAGCAAGTGAACGGTTGATGATGAACTGGGTTAACAGCAAGTTTTAATTTTTCTCTTTTCAAAATGCTCCATTTCATGTTTTAGTGTAGTGATGTTTAAGAATGACAGTAGTTTGGCATTTGATTACCTGAACAGGACCGCGAAGAAGAAAGTGAAAACCGGGAGGCTACTAACAGTTGCAGCACCCAATGTGGCAGATGTATAAACAAGTGCAATGGCATACACATTCAGAGACACAGTAACCCTGAAAATCAAAATGCTTAATTCAGAAAGAGTTTTGCAGATTTAATTGATGAACAGTGACACCCAAAAAAATTTACATACCCTAAAAATGAGAGCATGAAGATCTTGCAGAAGATCGCAAACGAGAGTGGCACTGAACTTTTTCTGTAACCCACAATATAATATGTTTCAATTCAGTTCAATTACACGATTAAAGACAAACAAAGAAGACTAGGCTAAAAAGGTGAAGGAAGAAACGAGGGTAGATATATGTCATTACCGTTCAAATATGAAGGCTAAAGGGACCAAAATAATAGTTCCAACCAGTTGTCTATAAAAGATAAACACACTACTGTTCATCCCTTCATTGAATGCTGCCTTGGATAACAATATCATCCCTGAATATATGAGTTGTATCAGAACCATTCCCAAATATGGCTTATACTCACCCATTTTCAAAGAAGGTAATAAATGGGTGATTAAACCTTTTGATTATGAGTAACTATGAAGTTAAGCTGTCTCTATATATATAGAGACAATGTCTTGTCCAGTGTGGAGAAGGATTTTAAACAGAAAATGAAGCGTGGTAAAAGAGGGGGAAATCTTGATGCAAATGCCTTCCTTTGTGAACACTCGTAGAGAGTTGGATTATTAGTCAGTGGTGTATTTATTCTGTAAGCACTTGTATTTTTTTAAATGAAGCATAATTAATAGCATCTCGTCTTTAAGCCTTTCTTCACAATAAATTATGATATATTTGCAACACCTAGTATCTCTGCCTTAGCAACTGCATGTTGAATATTTAACTGCTAACATATTTTGTATGTTATGCACTTGACTCCTTTAGAAGCTAATTAACTGCTAACAATTGATAAATCTGGCTTTAAACTTTGGACACAAAGTTTACCTAATTCATGACTGAGTCTCATATATTAGCACTACAAAAAAATTGGTTTTTTGCGACGAAAAAATTCCGTCGCAAAATAAGATTGCGACGGAATTCGTCCGTTGCAAAAAAGTCTTCGCAATTGCGACAGAAAATTGAATTTCCGTCGCAAATTTCAAAATTTGCAATGGAAAAAATTCCATCGCAAAACCCTTTTGGGTTTTGTGAGGGTTTTGCGACGGAATTTTTTCCGTAAAGGATTTTACGACGAAAAATTTTCTGTCGCCATTGCGATTAAAAAAATAATAATAGATTTAAAATTTAAAAAATCGTAAAAAATGTTTATAAAATAAAAAATATATAAAATATATAAAATTCCATGAAAAGATATATAAAAATTCTTAAAAAATATATAAAAATGATTAAAAAATAAATAAGTTTTAATAAAAACTTGTATATGATATATTTATAAACATAAAAATATATGATTTATAAATGTGGTCATCATAAAAGCTATACATAATATTTCTCCGACAAAAAAAAACTAAGTAATAAAACCAGGAAAAAAAACAATCATATATTCTTCATTTTCGGATTAAAAAAAATAATAAAGCATGTCACAGCAAAAATAAAACACATACTCTATACAAACATAATTCATTTTTAGATGGGGAAAAGGAAGTTGAAGAACAAAAAAGAATGAAAACGGGGAATGAAAAAATGAAAGAATGAAAGAATGAAAAGTAGATGGATGAAAGAGGGAAAAAAAGGGGGGGAGTTGCGACTGAAGAAGAAGAAGAAAACAATGAAAAACGAAAGCAATGAAAATAAGCTACTAACCTGGGGAAGAAGAAGAAGCAATACTGAGATCCCATGTGACTGAAAAAGAAGAACAAAAAAGTAATGAAAAACGAAAGAAAATGAAGAAAGGAATGAAAAATGAAGGGAAGAAATGAAGAATGAGAGAAAGAATCGGGGGGGAGGGGGAATTTATTTTTTTAACGAAATTTTGCGACGAAATTTATTTTCCGTCACAAAAAGGCAAAATCTTGTGACGGAAAAAAATTTCATTGCAAAACCCTTGAGGTTTTGCGACAGAAAAAAAAAAAATTCCGTCGCATTTTTTAAAAAAATTATTTTCGGTCAAAATTTTGCAACGAAATTTATTTTCCGTCGCAAAATTTCGTCTTTTTATGACAGAATTTGAATTCTGTCGCAAAAATCCCACCTTCTACAACGGAATTCAAATTCCGTCGCAAAAAGGTGAAATTTTGCGACGGAAAATATTTCGTCGCAAATTCATTATTTTCTAGTTGTGTAGGATGCAGACATAAGATGAAGATAAACTTTAGATTTAAACCATCCTGATGTAATATTTTAATTTTTAAGGAAAAAAAATATATGTACTCTTTTATTTTAAATTTTATTTGTTTATGAAGATCATGTTCAAATCAAAGTTGAAATACATATCAGTAATTCCTAAACCCTTCATCCACCGAAAAAAATATCAGCAATCCCTGATAAAAACGTTGATATGTGCGTGTGATAAATTATACGAGTATAAAATATTTTCATAACATTTGAGTAAAAATGTCAGATGATCTCTCTTTCGAATTTTTAATAATATAAAATATACCTAATTATTTATGATTAGTGACGACCAGAGTCATTGGTTTACCCAACTGTCGTCCATAATCTTCAATCAATTTTATGTTCTTATCAGTTTAAACTGACCACACTTTTCTGACAATAATAAAAATGTAAGCAAAAATTATCATTTTTTAATATAAGATCTATTTTATAATTAAATTTTTTTATTAAGGTGGGTATTATATCGATGATAGTCGATGGAGTAAAATAAATTGTTTTGTTGAGGGATGTTTTTCTTACTCTAAGATTGAGTCATTTGAGTGCCTACAGGCTTTTCCAATTACCCTTATTGTCAGAATTAAATCTCCATTGTTTATGGACGACTATAAGGGTCTATAAGACTATAATAATTTTTGTTTTTTTGTTTTTGCCAGTTTATAACTATTTTTGGTAGAGTGAAGAAACAGAAAGTGAACTAGTTAAATGGAACTAGTTTTGGTGCCTATCTAAAGAATAAATACCAACAACTTATCCAATTTGGACCGTCCAGATTTGATGTTTTTTAAAATATATTTTTAAAGTGAAAAAATTATTTTTTTTAAAAATAGTAGTTAAGAGATTATTTTTATTTTAGATTCTCTATCTATATAATTTTAAAAAAACATTAAAAAAAATATCAAATCTGGACTGTCCAAATCCGGTCCAGATTTGATAGGTTGTTGGTACTTATCCAAAAGATAGGCACTAAAACTGATTCCCTAGTTAAATGGTCTTGTCCCATCAATCAATATATATATATATATATAAGAGTTTCCATCCTCATCGATGTACATATACACACCAATTAATATCTAAATGCATGCATGCACTTAGGGTAAAATATGAGACTTTATTTGCTCTTAGTCAGTTTTTTTAACAAAAGATAATTATTCCTATTTTATAGGGCTATTTTACCACATTTGATTCAAGTATTGTGGGACCTAATTGAGTACAGCTCTTTTAGAAATGTTTTATGTATTCACATGAATCTTAAAACTTTTTAAGCAATTCAAGCCATTTCTACTAGAATCAATACATATAGTATGGGTGTAGTTATTATTGTCTTTTTGCTTCCTTTTAATAAAATATTTGGTGCTGAAAATATAATATAATATTCTACTCAAAATACAATAAATCAAATGAAAATTACAAATTATATATTTATTTCTTTAACAAAAATATTAACTAGTAATAAAAATAATAACACTTCCATGCTGTTTTTTCTCATCATTTCCACTTTCCATTAGTCTCTCTTCCCTTCAAGACTTCTTATGATGGAAATGATTTAGTTTTATTTAAAATATAGGGTAAAGGTGCAAAATTACCCATATGCTTTGCCCTCATGAGCGTCCAGCACCATATGTTTTTTTTCAGTGCAAAATTACCCATTAACTCCCAAAATTGCTGCAAAAATACCATCCCGTTAAAAGTTGTTAACTTCTGTTTATTACCGTTTGAAATTACTAAAATACCCCTATTCAACCTCAATGTTCATCAATTCCTGCGATCTTGTGATTTCTTTGTTCAACCTCAATGTTAACTTCTATCTATCCATAATACAAATGAAATCACAAAACAGACCAAGAACAAACAGAGAAACGAAATCACAAAAAATCAACCCAGAAATCGCACCATAATCACAGAACAGACAAAGAACAAATAGAGATCGCAATCCCAAAGTTATCACAGAATCGAAGGAGAGTATGAACTAGAAATCAGAAATCGCAAATGAAGTCAAAATCACAATCGCAAACCCAGTATGAACCAAAAATCAGAAATCGCAGAAATTGCAAACGAACTCATAAACACAATCGCAAACCCAGCTAGACGAAATTCACAAAATCGCGATCCCAGAAGTTATCATAGAACAAATGAAGAAATCGCAAAAATTGAATTCAAATGCATAAATATATTTCAAAACAAACTCAAAATCGAAGGAGAGTATGAACAATCATCCACTTGGCAAGCTTCATCTTCATGGCTAATCGCATATTGCCTGACTTGTTTCACTGGATTCATTCCCTTCCACCTCTCTCACAATGGATCTCAGATTCCTTCTCCATGCCCATATGTTCTTCAAACTCATCGCCCAACCATCTCTCAGTCTTACCATATCCAAAAATCCTCAATCCCCAAACACGTGTTTCGCCAATCTGATTGCCCACTTCAACATCCCTATTTCCCTCTAGACTTCAAAACCCATGAAGGCCATCAAGCTGGCAGATGAAGAGACCATTTCGAAGCTCCTAGTCAATTTCATCGAGGACGTCCTTCTCTATGGTTCCGACAAGTGCAGCTCCTTCATAAAATTCGTCCAGACTGATTCCATCTCCAAGTTCCCCGATATTTTCAATCTTGCATTTCTCACTCTTTTGTTTCTAGTTTGCATTTACGTCGCCTTCACTGGATTTGGCTTGCCGAAGGTGAAAGGTTTTGCAAGGCCAGTCGAGGGTGAAAACAGTGATTTCTGCAATTTCTGATTGAGGTTGAGCGGGGGTAGGGGTAGAGGGGCAATTTGGGAAATTAGAAATTTTTGACTTTTTTTTTAAAAAATCTAGTGGGCCCCAGTACAAAACAAATGGAAACCTAACGGAAGCTAACGGAGATGGTATTTTTGCACAAATTGTGAGAGTTCATGGGTAATTTTGCACACAAAAAAAAATCATATGGTGCTGAACGCTCTTGAGGACAAAACATATGGGTATTTTTGTACTTTTACCCTAAAATATAAGGCATAATACAACTTTTTTAATTAAAAAATTATACATCTTACTTAAAATTTATAATTTAATTTTATCTATAAAATCATTCTTATGCTATCTTTTTTTAATCGAGAATCACACCACACCCTGAGACAAGTTCCTCTACAGTTTAAAGTAATAACATGAAATATATATTACTATATATCTTGAAAGTGATCTTGGTTCCCCAATGATAATTTGATATTATTACTTTAATGTCATTAAAACAAAAATCATCGATCCCCTTAATATTTTCATTTTTTGTGGAGTGACGTTTCAGTCAACTAGGCAGAGTACCGAATATTAATTATTTTGGGTTTTTTTTTTAAAAAAAATCATTACACATCGTTGGGGTCTTATTTGATTCGAATTCGAGGATAAGAATAAATTAGATCCAAATCTCACTTGACGGAAAGAACCAACATTCGTTATTAATGTCAAGGGAATAATTCGTGTTTTTCTTTTTTTAAAAAAGGACTCGTATCTCTAATTTCTTTTTCCTGGGACATCTTCTTGGTCGGTTTTTTCCCTGGTGTTTTATTATACTGTCCTAGGTCGATCCAAAATAGACGGAAAAATAAATTATTTTAATTTTAAATATAAGACTTCAATTTATTTTTATCCTTAAAATATCCTTATAGATTATATATATAAGAAGGGGTTTCCAACAAGGTAATTTACAATGCATATGATTACAAAAGATATTATGGATATATCAACACATATTAGTTCTAAATAATCAACTCATACTATTTTTTTAATATCTTCGTGCTAGCTATCTAGCTCTTATGTTAAGGAATTATGGTAGTCTTGTTTTTTTAAGAAATGAATAAATTATTAAATCAATACATTCGGCCAAGAACCCAGGAGTGACAGAACGACGACTCAAGAAAGGTCCTTCGGGCTACAAGAAATAAAGAAGGTTCTTACTTTCTTTTTTCTAATTTTCTGAGATAGTAAAAAGTGCAGAGAATATTTAAAAACACTCTGATCATTATGCAAAATATTGCAAGATATATGTTAACAAAAAGTGTGTGTGTGTGTTTTCAAATTTTGCCAACTTGAAAAAATAAAAAATTTTCAGAATAATTTGCTTTCGTAGATATGTAACTTTAGATTATAAATTTAAGATTCAGTCACGTGTTTAATCATTTTATACGGTTCTACAAAGTTTTGAGTTAAGATTTTTTGCTTTGCTTTTTATAAGGCGAGTTCTCACATTTTTCTGTAAATTGTAATAGTTTGGGTCATCTTCGTTTCATGCATTTGGAGATAGAATGCAGCCACGTCAGAAAATGTGGTTATATATGAAACTACATGTCTTATAATTACACTAATGCATTTTATTCTGTTTATCTTTCTCCTTTAATAACGCAATGTCAATATTCTTCACGTTAGTAATTAATGATAAGAAATCCAAACAATAGCAATCTCATTAATAAAGTATCAATGTTTACGAGAAAAATAATCAGTTCTTCCTTCTTGGAGGAGTGTGATGACCATGATCTAACCCAATAATTTCTCTTCTGGGCAAAGTGATCACGAAGTAATTAATACTCCTCCAAACACTAATTGAAAAGTTGATATTAGTCTTAAATGTAGGCATAGTTTTCTTATTTTTTAATATTTTCTTAATTTATCCTTATTGACGACTCATCAACAGTAATTAAGTAAGAAGGATCAATAAAGGGAATTGAAAAAGATAATCATAGTATGGTGTTTTAAAGAAATCATGTCATATATTTACTAAGTTAATTAACTAAATTGATTGATAATTACGTTAAGTAAATATGACTTGTATCGGAAACATGCGGTGAAGTATTTAACAATATAACTTCTCTTCACAACTAACTATAAACTTGAATCTCTTTAACAATTTTAAAACGATTAACAACTAGATTTTAACAAAAACATATCATATTTCCAACTTCGTCAGCATCAATAATTCACCACTTATCATTAGAATGATCAGTGCCATGAGGCTGCATAAAACTTGAAAGGAGTGCTATAATTATGTTCACAATTGTAAACAACACACCTTCCCATACTTTTTAGGCTTTGTTTGGGAGTTTGGAGGAGAAGGAAAGGAAAGAGATATAGGGAGTTTGGAGGGGAGGAGAAGGAAGGGAAGGAAGATATTTCCTTCTCTTGTTTGGGAGTTAAAAAAATAGTAAGGGAGGAAGATGAAAGATTAATGAGTTATTTTTACTATTTTATCCTTTTATTAAAAAATTAATATAATTATTATACTTTAAAAATAAATTTAAATTTTCTAAAAAAATTTATTTACGTAATTTTTATATTCAAAAAATATTTTCTCTCTTTAAAAATATTTTCCTGAAAAAAAGTATTTTCTCTCTCTCTCTAAAAATATTTTCCCTACAAAAGTATTTTCTCTTTCTAAAATATTTTCCCCTACAAAAGTATTTTCTCTCTCTAAAAATATTTTCCCCTATAAAAGTATTTTCTCCCTCTAAAAAGTATTTTCTCTCTCTACAAATATTTTCCCTTACAAAAATATTTTCTCTCTCTAAAAAGTATTTTACCCTCTAAACAATATTAACTCTCCCTAAAAATATTTTCCCCTATAAAAGTATTTTCTCTCTCTAAAAATTTGTTCCCCTCTAAAAAGTATTTTCTCTCTCTAAAAATATGTTCCCATCTAAAAAGCCTGTTCTCTCTCTAAAAAGCATTTTCTCTCTCTAGAAAAGATTTTCTCCTAAAAAAGTATTTCTCTCTCTAAAAAGTATTTTCTCTCTCTAGAAATGTGTTCCCATCTAAAAAGCATTTTCTCTCTCTAAAAATTTGTTCCCCTCTAAAAATATGTTCCCATCTAAGAAGCACGTTCTCTCTCTAAAAAGAATTTTCTCTCTCTAAAAAGTATTTTTTCTCTCTAGAAAATATTGTTTTCCTAAAAAAGTATTTCTCTCTCTAAAAAGTATTTTCTCTCTCTAGAAATGTGTTCCCATCTAAAAAGCATTTTCTCTCTCTAAAAAGTATTTTCTCTCTCTAGAAAATATTTTCCCCTAAAAAAGTATTTCTCTTTCTAAAAAGTATTTTCTCTCTCTAAAAAATATTTTTCGTGTGCATTCCAAGAATAGAAAAGAGATCATAAATAATGAGAGTTCTTTATTTCAACGAGGGTAAAAAAATAATTAATCCATGTTCCCTCGTAAAACCTCCCATATTAGGGGAACTTCATTTTTGTGAAGAAGGAGGGTTTTGGAGGATTTGTAAGAATCCTTGATTCCCTCCCCTCTTATTTTTAAAACTCCCAAACAAGAGAAGGGACTACCAAAATCCTTCCTTTCCTTTCCCTTCAAAATGGAACTCCCAAACAAAGCCTTAAGAATATATGCATTATATAAACAACATACTAGGTAAAAATGTAATACTCGTTTGAGCTATAAGGGCTTCATATATGTTTCATAACACAACAAGTTTTATATGGAATATTAATTGTTCTATTTAATTAAATATAAAACAATTTAATGACATAACGGACTCTTTTTTTTTTTTTTTTTTTTCTGATTGAGAATATAACTACGTAAGCAAGCGAAACCATTGTGTGTTGGTTGTGGTGGTTGGTTGCAGTGGAAGTGTTGTAGACCTAAGCATGAATTATCAAATTTCCGTACAAGTATAAAAACCGTTTAATTGGGTCCAACAATATTTAAATGTAAGATATAATCAAGCAGCCATGAAAAAAGAAAGTATATATATGCATGTAGATTGTTGTGAGGTGGTGGTGGTGGTGGTGGATGGGCAGATATGAGATTACTTAAAAAAAATGTGAAAGAAAGCAACGTGGTGGGGTTCCATCACATTTCACTTTCTTCTTTCACTTCTGGCCCTACCCCCCAATCTTGCCTCCTCCACTGGAAATACCTCTTTCCCTCCTCTTCTTCCAAATTCGTTTTTTTTATGATTAAAGTGTAAAATTATACATGTGTGTTTTTTTCAGAGAAACTAAGTATATTTTTAGGTACAAGTATGACTACGTGATTATAAATTAGGTGCAAAAATATCTTTGACAACTAAGTTTGGCTTTTTTCTCTTACTAGATGATAACGTAGCTTTCAAGGCGTAAAAATACACACGTCATTTGGCTAAAAGAGCGTCAACACCATTTTTTTAAAGTAAGAAAATACCGTTTGAGTGTTAGAGTATTTTTTTTAATATCAATCAACATCTTAATGTACTTTTAAGTACTGGTCAGTAATCAGTACCATGAAATATTTTTTCAAGATCCTAAAATAATTTTTTAAGATCATGAAATTTTTTTTCAAAACCATTCAGTATCCTGATTTATCTTTTTATTGCCTGGCAATGCTTGAAATTATTATTATTTTTTAAAAGGAAAGGGATCTGGGTGCATGAAACTGCACCAAAATGACGAAGTTTCATGTAGCAGTTTGCAACGGACCTAAGCCAAATCCATATCTTGAAGTATTTTTTAATATCAGTTAGTACCCTAGAATATCTTTTCAAGATTATGAAGTATTTATTTAGTACCAGTTAGTATCCTGAAGTATCTTTTTAGCATTTGTTAGTATCTTGAAATATTTTTTTAGTACGAGTGAGTACCCTGAAATATTTTTTAAAGATCCAAAAATAATTTCATGAAGCATTTTTTTCAGTACCAGTCAACATCTTAAAGTATTTTTTTAATACCAATCAACATCTTAAAATATTTCTTTCAAGATCCTATATTTCATGACACTAAATGGTACAATTTTTTACACACAGTTGTTTTGAAAGCAATGTCATCGGTCCAATCAGAAAAAAATGTTAAACTTAATGGTCAAATAGTATTTTTGCACTTAAAAAAAACATTTAGTGTTGGACGCTCTTTTGACCAAATCACATATGTATTTTTGCACCTTAAAAGCAACGCCATCATCTAGTCAACACAAAAATTTAACGGTCAAATAATATTTTTACACCTAATTTGTAACCACGTAATCACTTTTACACCTAAAAAAAATACTTAGTGTTCAGCGCTCATCTAAAAAAAGCACATGTGTATTTTTTTTCTTTTAACCTCTTTTTTTTAACTTTATACTCTCCACATTTGTTTAATATAGTTTTTCTTAATAGTATTTTGAATATTGTGCACTAATTGTCTTATCCCTAGCTATCACTCAAGAATCTTAGTGGCGAAGTCAAGAATTCTGGGGTGAAAATAAAAATTATTATATTATAAATAAAAGTAATTGAAATACAATATATACTTAATGTACAAAAAATGGAAAGAAACCTATCTTATAATAGTTTCACTTGCATTGGGTTTGGTAGTCCTAATCCACTAAGAATAAACTATGTATATTTCAACAAATTACTCCCTCTGATTCATAATATAAGACATATTTAGGGAGTTGATTTTTGTTCTAAATATAAAACATAGTTTTCATATTCGTTAACAATAGTCAAGGAAGATGGTGAATGAAAAAAGTAGGAAAGCTAATTACTAGGGTGTTTTATAAAATACATATCAAATTAATTTACTCAACCAACTTTCTTAATCTATCTAAACTAGATAAATATATCTTATATTTAGGACCAGAGGAGTATTGACTAGATTTTTAAATACAAATGATGAAATACAATAGAATCAAACAAGCTTAGCTTATTTAGCTTATATATATATTTAGATATCTTTTTATATTTTGTTAATGTACGACAATTTCAAATTCAAAAGTTAAAGATTAAACGTAGGTTAAAATTATATAAAACTGCTATATATTGAGATCAAATGATAAACTAGTTATACATAATAAATTTTTCTTGTGTGTCGAAATATTAAAATAAGCTTAGACAAATAAAGATATCTCCTTCTACATATATATTGAGGGGGTGGGGCCACCCCTTGCCTATGCGGCTATACACGAGGTAGTAAGTACTTTTTGTGTTTTAACAAATCTCCCTAATCTATGTATCAAAAAAAAAAAAAATCTCCCTAATCTTTATTTCTAGATTATTAGAGAACAAACCATGGTAATGTTAATTGATAAATCAAGGGGTGGGGTCTAACGGGTTATATCATTGTTGTTTTTTAAATGTGTACTGTGCCTTAGACATCTTTGATGTCTAATCTCTTTTTTTTTTTTTTTAATAAGAAAATTTTAGAAAAGGGTGGGGATTTATCTACAATTTAAAGGTAAAGCACAATCTCTTTTTCTTTAGATAATATTAATATTGGGCAACTTGAACTGTCTATTATTGTCAGGTATTTATTTAAATACTTATAAGTTAAGATACCTCCCTTAATATCTTGATTAACTCTAAGATCAAATCTCCTTCTTTAATAAAAGTGTCAAACTCTTTCGTCAGCTAAACCTAAAGAGAATGGGTAAGTCTAATCTTTATCAGGGCAGAGCAAGTGAAACGTCTGAGGATCAAACAGAAATAGGATAATGTCGCTGCTGACCTTGACCTTTAAAGAGACACGTGCTTTTTGTTGGTGTCGGACCCACACATCCGCTCGGACTCAATTAACTCTTTTACTCCAGTCCTATATGTAGTATAAGGATGTCTAAGTAATTCTACATAAATTTAAAGAATCCAGTTAAAATTACTTCTTCTTTTTTTGCCAGACAGTTAAAATTACTTAAAACCCCTAAACCTTATAATTACCCTAAAAAAAGTTAATTAAATATACGAGTTTGTATGTTAGTTTTTTTTAATTGTTTTTTATACAAAAAAGTTTTGGAGGGGTTCGACATCAGTCCCCATTAAGGCCAGGGCACGGTCTCGGGCTCTATGAGCACTTACTGGAGACTTATGAGATCGTCTATCAAAAGAGTCTCAGCGACGGCAGAGGGGATCAAACCCACGTCCTAATGGACTAATCTTGGATCTCTTACCATCTGTGCCAACTCTCATTGGCAGTTTGTATGTTAGTTGAAAGGTTGTTTAGATAACAAAAAAAAATATAAAAAAAACAAAGGATAATTAAGGAAAAGAATGGATGCATAACATAAAAATTCTTATATCAAGGGCATAGGAGAGTCCTTGTAATAAATACAGGATACGACCTTATTTGAACAGGATCGGTTCTATAGTCTCTTGTGTCCCTGAGGTTCAAGGAGACAAGAATAAATACAGGATGGAATGGTTGTTTTTTTCATCAAGCAATGGTTTGGTTAGTTTGACTTTTCTTTATGAGAGTCAATTGGAGACAGGGTATTGGGTGGGGGCTTGCTGACTTGTATTGTATAAATTCTTAGGAGGTAAATAATTTATAAATGTTTATAGGATTTTATTAATTATCATGGTCTTTATACTTTATTCGTTCAAATTAGTTTTTTAAACGATTTTTTATAAATAATTATAATATACCATGGCAAGAGAACAATTTCCTCAGTATCCTTCCCTCCTCATCTCTCAGTATCCCTCATTTGCACCATTGATCTCAACTAAAAGTTAATCTAAGATGGAAGAGGAGAAGAGAATGAATGACTGAATGGAAAGATACTGAGGGAGGGAAAAGAAAGGAAGGATACTGAGGGAATCCAAATCCATCATGGCAGTAGCTCTCATTCTTGTTTATTTGTTTCAGCAGGCCTCATTTTTTTGGGACCCGGGTGTCAACATACTAGTTAAAATTATTTTTATTAACCGTACGGATACTCAAAATAATAGATTAATACTGTTTCGAAAGCGAAACCAACAAAGCTCTGCCCAAAAAATAATAATAATACTCCTAGTGTTTTCCACAGAAATCCAAATTTATTATAAAATAAAATAAATCAAATTACTATTCATGTATTTTTTTTGTTAAAATTTATCTCATAGACATAATAGTTGCATGCATATATAAAATTAATATTTAATAAGTAATAGTACTACATCTAATCTTAATAAAATAAGGAAGCATCAGGTTTATTTCTAAAATCAGCGCAACACCTTCCCATCCTGAAAAAAAAAAAATTTTAGTTTCCATAATTTCTTTTATATTTACATTCTAATTATTTCGAAAAAAAAAAATCTATTTTGAATATAATTGAGCCCACCCTGGGATTGAGAAAACCTGAGCCGAGATAATTGTAACAGAAATGAGGTGAGGCCTACTACGACTGACAGTATGTGTGATCAACCCAACAGACCAGGAGAGTAAAACAGCTTTCCTAATTTGTCGGGGAAAAAAATGCATTCCTTGCGCGACCGCCACATGGCGCGCGCACGGCCAACGATAAATAACAGCCCCTCCCTTTTAATTCATTTCGCTCCATGCCTCCGGGCGCTGACCCAAATTTTCAGTGCTTCTATATCCACATAAATTACTCCCCCCACAAAACCTATTTCTTTGCCCTAACGCAGCTATCGTCATCTTACCCCCAGAAATATTTTATGAAATACATCTGAAATGAGACCTCCCTTCATGAGAAATACGGTGCTCCCAGACTTCTTATGCAGTTTCTATGATGCTTTTTGTTATTAATTAAATCAAAATCATCCGAAAAGTTTTTGGCGACAAAATGAAAGGGGTTCGGCCGGTTTGGCATTTGCCGGCGTCACCCACGAAGCTGATTACACGTAGTCTGTCAACTGCATATATCACCAGTGCCTTCCCTGAGAACCGCCGCCGCCGCCGCCTTTGTTCTTGGCAAAGAAGGCGTTCTTGGCTTTTGGTTTCGGTATCTCGTGGATGTCCATCACCTGAATGGTTCTTTGCTTTTTGGCTAAGTGCCACCGCGCACAAACACACAAAATTCACCCAGTCAGAATATAACTTACCAAAACCCATCCTACTGAGCTAGCAAGATGAAGAAAAAGTGATGTATTAAAACGGTAATTCCACCATTTTCGGCTTCCTTGTAGTTCTCTTGAAGCCGCCTTCTTGCCGAAGCAAGTCTCTCCGCGTCAAAATTGCTTTCCCTCTGTTCTCCCCGTCTCTGCAATCATTCAAGCAACCTTATCAGGAACACTTACCCTAGGCAGGTTCCCCTACAAGATCATGTTACTATTCCACTTCGACTTCTGCGTTTCCGAAAACTGATAATGAATAAATAAGCTCCACTCAGCTGAGGTAAGTTCAACAGCTGAGCCATTTTTGTTCTTAAAGTTACTATATTTTGAGTGCATAACCTCCAAATTTCTATTTTTCATCCTCCTTAATTTTTGAAGCCAGATTTAGAGTCACGCACCAAAATGGTTAAATATAATTTACATTCATACGTTTTGAGGCGGAGCAGAAGTAGATATGAAGGCAGAGGGCGCTGGTTTTGGGGGAGCTTCTTTCCGGGGAATAGGTTTTGGTTTTAATTCAGCCTCTGAATTGTTCCGGTCCGACCCAGAACTACCATCTGTATGAGCAAGAAACATATTAACCCAACGGAATTAACGGAGTACAAAAGAAAAATGAGAGAAACTTTGAGTCAGATACGATACTCACTATGTGGATTTGGCGAATAAGCAAAATCAGGAATCTGCAAAAGGAATGGAATATTAAAAAGCTAAAGAAAGCATAATTTTTCATCGCCAGTCTTTGCCCGGTAAAGGCCTGGATGGGACGAAAAAAAATAAAATTGTTTCACCTGATGATAGCCGTTCTGGGCGGTGGTTCTGGGCGGAGGCGAGTCCCCATCAGCTGCCAACAACATGTCATCAATTGCTATTTTAATTTAGCCAAAGCCCTCTAATTTCCAATAACTATAGTCAGAAATTCTTTTGAAAGAAGCTTCAGATTACCCATGAGCGAGGCGTGCCCAGCTGGTGGATTCAACTTCACCCATTCATCCACAATGTCTTTCCATTTCCTGGAAACAAGCAGCGTTGACGAACTTAAGTTATCCGAAAACAGATATCAACATATGTACATAGTCTGTTTCCATATTTTTTACGCTTCCACAACCTGACAAGGAGCTTCACCAATCTCCGAACATCATTGGACGAGTGCTTTCGCAAACGATTCACGTGCCTCCCAATGTCAGTGTCCTGCAGAAATCAGACCGGCTTAGTAAGACTATCTCTGAACTTCAAATTACACCAGAGGAAAATTCCTGGCGATTAGAAATTACCTTCAGCGCTTGGAATGTGATATCCATGTCTGCAAGACTTTGCAGCAAGTCCACCAATGATTCCTCAGACTGATAAAACAAGGCCAAAAAAACGACGAAATAAGAAAGGTTAGAGAATTATCCAGCAAAAAATAATGAATCTCTGAGAGTGTCAATGGGGGCAAGAGAACAGATTAAAGAAGACCTGGTTAGGGTCTTCAAGTAGCTCTTTAGTCTCCAGAATCTTCTTCTGCTCATCATCGAACAAACCTCCGTAAGGATCTATCTCCTCGTCGTCTTCGTTGTCGTCTTTACCCAAGGACTGCGGCGTTGCAGGCGACGCACGACTTTTGTTGGGCAGAGGACTGCTGCGCTCCTTGATTGGAACGCCGATTCCGCAGCCGTTAGACCTGAGGTGATTGGGCTCGCAATTCCGACAGGACGCAGGAGCGGAAGTAGCCGCATAGAGGCGCTCAACGATTCCATCCCGGCGATACTTCAAGTCATTGCCGTAATCCAAGGAAGCGACTGTAATAGCGGTGCCGATGAAAGTCCAGACGTCAACGCCCGCAGTCTCCAAAATGGATCGGAAATCGTCCAAGTCCATGTCCAATAAAAAATTTCGCACCACCGAAACTGAAACCTGGCGCGTGGAGGGCCGAGATCAAAAATCCGAGAGGAAATCGTCCTCAGAATCCGCAAGGACAGGAACGACGATGCCGACAAGCATCAGAGACCAAACAAAAAACAAAAAGGAAATCGAAATGGGAAGAGGAGATAGATCTGAGATAAGGAGGCGAAGGTAGGAAAACAGGGGCACCGATGAGATTGACAAGCGCAGGGAACATAAAAATTCACCGGAAAACCGCCGGGAAAGAAAGGTGAGAGGAGGAGTAGGTTGGAGAAGGATAAGCACGGAGGTAAAAAAAAAAAAAAATGGGGCAAAAGAAAAAAAGGAAAATCAAATAAGGTGGGGAATGTTGAGATAGATTAGAGTTAAAAGAGATGACGCGTGGTGAGGGGTTAGCAGAAAAGAGATAGAGACGACTCAGCGATCTAAGCATCTATGTGTCGCAGCGAGTGGGGTTTGATGGTTTTGACGAAGGATTGCAGTGGGCAAAGCAAAGGTAAGAGACGAATAGGAATAGAGACGGAGAGGACATGGGAGGCATATCCAGCTAGGATTTGGGTTTTGTCCAATGACCCATAAAATAAATCATTATTTTTAAATATTACACAAATATTCCCTTTTATTCAAAATTGGAATCACACCCTGTCCTCCACCATTCTCTCCGCCACCTCCCTCCTCCCTGCTACTTCTGCCGCCATATTCTCTCTCCTCTCCGTGTATCTCGCCTACAAAACTATACACACATTATGTGACCTTTTAAAAAAAAACACACACACAAAGGATGTACTATGGATGAGAAATAATACTTTTAAAATTTATAATATTTATTGTTATAAATAAATGTGAAAATGAAAATAGTTTTAACGGCATAACATACTTTTCTTTGTTTCCGTCCAAAGCGGTGCCTCTGGATTTGTTTATAGGCTTGGAATCTTGGATTTTTTATTTTCTTTTTTTGCTCAGGAGAATCTTGATTGACTATGAGCCCAAACTGAAAATGAGATCATCAGTGACTAGAAGTCTATGTGAGAGTTGTACTTGTATTTGCGTGAGAGCAAATACTCACCAAGAATTGCAGGATTATAATATGCCAATCTGGTTAGAGGATCTAAAACTGGAAAGCACGTATGAATGAATCATGCCATCACCAGGAGACCAGATACAGCCCCAGGGCAAATGAATTTCTTTTTTTACACTGTCCCCTGTATAGAACGAGTCCCTAGTTGAGTTTTTTAATCAAAGGCCTGTCTCAACTTGGGACGACTAGGCCTTGGTCCCCAATTGGGCTTTTTTTTTTGCTTCCACAATATAATAATCGTAGTGGGTTCAGTGAGCAATCTCCAGCTGCGACCAGCGGATGGCTATAAAAATGCATTGATCAATTTGTTTTTGTGTTTGTAGCAACGCTTGAATTTTGTTTCTTCTTCATGAACTGCCAACGATGAGAACGAAGGACGGAAAATCGAGACGCATGGCACCTACATTTGTTTAAGGTTATACTGTATATCTTACAAAATCATGCCAATTCAATTTTAAATTTGTTTTAGGGTTTTCAACCTAATCATATTTAATGGTTTTATATGTAAAGTTCATAAAAATTGCTTTATCAAGTATGGCAAATTATTAATGTTAATGGATTTACTTTTAATTTTTTTTTATATTTAAAATATATGTGAATAAAATAATTGTCAATAATTATATTTTCATTTTTTAATTATATACCTTTAATACCAATTTTTATTAAGAAAATCAATCTCTTATAAATTTAAGATGTGAGTCAATATTCTGAATTTACATTTTCATCAAGAGTTTAAACACTTTTAGAAGTCAGAACTCGTGAGTATGCAATTAATTGTGCCCTTAAATTCCTCCCCACCCATTGGTGGAAATGAAAGTCCTTCCTTTTCCATGGTCAATTGGTCATTGCCATTCTCTCCTTATTTGTGGACCGTGAGACTGTTCTATTTAAATCAATAAAATAAGGATTAAAAGGAATCAGAAAGCAGAGTGTAGAGAAGAGTGACGAGAGTATGGCGAGATCGCCTGAATGTGAGCACCCACAGAAGGCTTTTGGCTGGGCTGCCAGGGATACTTCTGGCCATCTTTCTCCTTTTCCCTTCTCGAGAAGGTTCATCATCCCCCTGATCTTCCATTTTACTATGTTCTCTTTTCGATTGTGTGGTATAGAGATTTTAGCAATCGGGAATTTCAGCACCTATCTCTTAGCAAAGAATCTTTATCATTCGGTTTACTTTTTTTGGATGTTTAGATATGGTGTTTCCCATTTTCGCGTAACGATTTTACAAAACTGTTATCACGCCATTGGCGATTTGGTAAATCGTTGATGAGCGATATATGTTTTAGCTTAACAACATCTTATCTCAGCGTCTTGCTTCCCGCGGGATTTTGAGCGTTTTGATTATTACTTGAAGCGCACAGAGTATTTTCTGTGTTCTAGTGGGTGCTGGCTTCTTCATTGTAACCTTATAATTTCATTTTTATCGGCGGCGTAGCAAGTGCTATGACCGGGGTTGAGAACTTGAGATGATCGAGACTTCGATCGAGTGCTCTTGTTGGATTCCTTCTCTACTGAGTTACTCGAGCAATCTTTAACATAATTGCATTTGAAATTTGGCAGGGAAGTTGGGGCTGACGACGTTGCTTTGAAAATTTTGTTTTGTGGGGTTTGCCATTCGGATCTGCATACTGTTAAGAACGATTGGGGTTTCACAACTTACCCTGTTGTTCCCGGGTACGTTCCCTTTTCTTTTACTTTGTTATTGATTTTCCTGCTCTGGCAACAACGGAAGCCTTGTAATCTAGCAATTGATTGAATAGGCAAGACACAATGATATCGTCTCCGACTTTTCACGCAGACTTGTATTTCTAATATGGCTGAGGCTATTGGTATTCGGTGTCGATATATTAAAACTATATGCCACAAAATATAACATGTAATTAATTTTTTTTGAATAAATAAAAAATTAATTTATACTACTTATAAATTAATATATAATCTAACTGTGTACATAGTAATATTATTAAGTAGTTTATTTAGATTTCTTAATTAAAAAAATTAAGTAACTCTTATATTTAGAACATAACACAGTACTAGTTTCCAAATTATGAGATCCTGAACAAAGGGATTACTATTTTTAATGCAAAAGGTGACAATATTAGAGCTGTTAGGTGTTGACTTTTTGAATTTATTTCATTAAAGAAAACAGAAGACTAACTTACATAGTCAAAGGCCTTTTTCCAAAAGTGCCATTTTTAGGAAATTATTTATCAAAATGTCCCGACTTTGAAACTATTTCCCATTATACCCTTCTTTAGAAATATATTCCCTCTCTGCCCCCATTTAGTCAACTAAAACAGAGATTTAGTTGACTAAATGTCGAACCTCTTTTTTTTTTTGAATTTTGTCGACTAAATCCTAGGATTTAGTCGACTAAATGTCGTGGGGTTCAAATTTTTTTAAATTCCCCCGACATTTAGTCAACTAAATCCCAAGATTTAGTCGACTAAATGTCGACCGTAGGCTTTTTTAATCTATCACAACCAATTTTCCTTTATTCTTTAATCCTTTTTTCAATATTATCTTTTTATTTATATTCTTTATTTTGTATTATGAGTTAGATAATATAAGAATTAGTTAGTTAGTTTAGATCCTATTATTTAGGAACAATTTAATTCAAATCCTATATTTTTTATTTTCCCGATATTATATTAGAAGAATAACTTCTTATATATTTATTTAGTTATACTGATATATAGGTAATTTATCCCTACAATCTCTCAATATCTTTTTTGTTTGTATATTTGAATTTGAATGCACTAATTTGTTTAACTTTGAGAAAAAAGCTGGGATTGTTATCTTTAACACAAAATACAAAATACAAAATAATAATAATAATAATAATAAACAATTACCAGTTTTTTGTATTTTGTGTTGAAGATAACAATCCCAGCTTTTCCCAAAGTTTAACAAATTAATGCATTCAAATTTAAATATACGAACAAAAAAGATATTGAGAGATTGTAGGGATAAATTACCTATATATCGGTATAACTAAATAAATATATAAGAAGTTATTCTTCTAATATAATATCGGGAAAATCAGAAAGATAGGATTTGAATTAAATTATTCCTAAATAATAGGATCTAAACTAACTAACTAATTCCTATATTATCTAACTCATAATACAAAATAAAGAAGATAAATAAAAAGATAATATTGAGAAAAGGGATTGAAGAATAAAGGAAAATTGGTTATGATAGATTAAAAAAGCTTACTGTCGACATTTAGTTGACTAAATCTTGGGATTTAGTCGAATAAATGTCGGGGGAATTCAAAAAAATTTGAACCCTACGACATTTAGTCGACTAAATCCTAGGATTTAGTCGACTAAATGTCGACAAAATTCAAAAAAAAAAGAGGCTCAACATTTAGTCAACTAAATCTCTATTTTAGTCGACTAAATGGGGGCAGGGAGGGAATATGTTTTCAAAGAAGGGCATAATGAGAAATAGTTTCAAAGTCGGGGCATTTTGGTAAATAATTTCCTAAAAAAAGGGCACTTTGAGAAAAAAGCCGTCAAAACATCCATACCTAGTCAATCACGGACCCCATATTTGTGGGACCGATATCTAGCATATTAATTTCTTGAAGTTCAAATGAAACTTCAAAAGAATTCCTTTAACCCTTACCAATAATTAATGAATATTTTAGTGACCGCATATTTTTCTCTTGCAACTCTTCCATCATTGGCCCAAAAAAGGAATAAACAATCCGAATGCGCAAGAAACATCAATACAATGAGCATAGATGAAGGGAGCCTTTAACTATAAATTGTCTATCAATAGGATCCAAGGAAACTGTCGTGCATGTAAATAATTCCTATGTTGAAACTCAATTACATTCAAAATTTCTGGTGTTTTAGGTCTCTCTTTCAGGATAAAATAATGATTCCTAGAGAACCAAGTAATATCGGCTAAAATGACGAAAACCACAATATGGACAAACAGACACGGTCCACTTGTCAACTTCTTGTCATTGGGAGTATATTTTACAATTGTAGAGTTACCAACTAATACATTCAGACCAAGTTGGAGTTACTGGGCCGTGTTAACTTGTGAACTTTGATTACGATATGGAAGATCTCATGTCTTTAGATGAAATCTGTGGCTTCCTATCTATTAATTTTATCAAATTTTTGTTAATTTTTTTTTTATGGATGTCACCATATATTTCCCTGGACTCAAGGTCTACAGCATATTAGTTTTACTATGTGATATGGTCCCTAGAAATACACTGTGAAGTACTGTACATTGATTAACTTTAAGTGACTGCTGAACCTTGTTTTTCTGGTTTGTGGCTGCAATTTGCGTTACATGGTACACATCTCTGGCTGTGTCTCGATTGTAAGAACCTTTTTTTATTGAAAAAAGAAACAGTGAATTGAGGGTATATGACCATGAAATAGTTAGTATGTATTTTAAGGCTTGCTTTTGCATTTAACATAACCTGGAAGGCTGAGAAGGGGACTTGTGATATTTTGGCGTTTAAAATACCACCTGGATTCAAGAAGCAAGGACAACATGAACTCGATTGTTTATGTTGGTTTTGCTAGGATATACCGTGAAACTATTTTATTTTTTTGCCATTCTGCTGGTACAGAACCTTGGAAGTCTGTGTTTCTGTAATCCTTGCTCACTAACTTAAATTGCGCAAATGATTTGGATTCTGGCCCTTCTGCTGGTACAGAACCTTAGAAGTCTGTGTTTCTGTAATCCCTGCTCACTAACTTGAATTGCACAAATGGTTTGGATTCTGGCCCTTCATGACTCCTTACTACTATTGGAAATTTTTATGTTGCTAGTCGGTCCATCTGTGTCTATATGTCACCTTCAAAGTGTGATCTTTCACTTTCAACGGCAAAGGGGTTTTCTATTCGAAATGAGTCCTGGCTTTTATATTACTTGTTGTACTTTTCTTGTCCTGGGTCAGCCTTTAATCACTGATTTTTGCTTCATTTTTGTTCCGGAAACAGACCAATTGGCTTAAATTTATTAATGATCTCTCATCCCTGATATATCATAAATAGCTTTTTTTTTTATATACATTTTGTGCAAGGACTGTAGTCAGTCAGTACTGAACTGAGCTTTTATAATGGAGATGAAACTTTAATTATCAGGACGCCATGGATTTATTCCCTGCACTGAATTTATATCATACGTGTTTTACAGACATGAAATTGCCGGCGTTGTTACAGAAGTTGGGAATAACGTGAAAACATTCAAAGTGGGTGACAGAGTTGGAGTTGGTGTCATGGTGGATTCCTGCAAAACATGTGATGCTTGCCAGCAGGACCTGGAGAATTACTGTCCTAAAAAAGTATTTACCTATAACAGCCCTGGCTATGACGGGACAAGAACCTATGGAGGATGTTCTGATTTTGTGGTTGTTCACGAGCGGTTTGTGCTCAGATTTCCTGAGAACTTACCCCTTGATGCTGGTGCTCCACTTCTCTGTGCTGGAATTACTGTGTACAGTCCAATGAAATATTATGGAATGACAGAGCCAGGTAGACATTTAGGAGTGGCAGGGCTTGGTGGGCTAGGTCATGTTGCTGTGAAAATTGCTAAGGCCTTTGGGCTGAAAGTTACTGTCATTAGCACCTCTCAAAAAAAGGAAGTTGAGGCTATCGACAGGCTTGGGGCCGATTCCTTTCTTGTTTCCACCGACTCTGGAAAAATGAAGGTACGATGTAACCCTACAAAGTTCAAGTGAAATTGATTCCTCTTGGTTCTTCTGGTTTTGACAAATTAACTTTTGCTTCTCTATGTATTTTTTTTTTTTTGGATTTTTTCTATTAATGCATAATGACACAAGAGTTTGAACCTAAAAACCTTCAGCAATCATTTCAAATTTCTCGCCATTGGAGCACACCTAGGTACTTGTTTCATGTTGCCCTTGACAGGGGAGTGAGTAAACGCATGGAACTAAATATCTAGAAGAGAGACTGCAGCTATAGACAAAATACTGCCCATAGAATGCGTCTCAGCATGATAAAGGTCACTTCCTCTATCAGCCAATCTGCACAGTGGGTTGGGTTGCTACATTGCAACACTGGAGTATGAGAAACCTATTACATTCTCCACGATAATCAGCAGGGCAATAATGCATTCTGTGGCCCCTGGATTATTTCTTTCTAGCCCCTTTGAATGTTTGGGTATGATGTTATGCAGGCAGCTATGAAAAGCATGGACTTCATCATTGACACAATTTCTGGAGTTCATTCCCTCGCTCCTCTTCTTGGTCTGCTGAAATTAAACGGGAAGCTGATCACCGTGGGGTTGCCTGAGAAACCCTTAGAGCTACCTATCTTTCCTCTTGTTGCAGGTAAGCCGCCTTGATATCTCGGAGACTTTTTTGTTGGCATCAGATCTATTCAAACTGGATAATTGCCTTGTTTTTCCTTCATATCTTATTTTCATCGTGATGAAGTGGATGTAAAGGCCAGTGCTCTTGTGAGTGTTTTAAAAGCTAAACAAGACTGCAAAATGCTCCAGAAGTTCAATGATAAATAAATGAAGCCGATGAAGAATCAGAATATTGTCAGTTTGGATGGAAGGATTTAAAATTGGTTTCACACAACCTGCATGCATAAACACACGGTGTGATGAACACGCACGTTAGAACATATTGATGAGTATATGAGTAGTTGTTGAATAAAAATAAGAGATTGAGTCGTGTAATATGTGCAGAACGGAAGCTTGTGGGAGGAAGTGACTTCGGAGGAATGAAAGAGACGCAGGAGATGCTGGAGTTTTGTGGGAAACACAACATCGGTGCAGATATAGAGCTGATTAGGTTGGACGAAATCAACACTGCCATGGAAAGGCTGGCCAAGTCTGATGTCAAGTATCGCTTTGTGATCGACGTGGCCAACTCCTTGAGAGGGTAGCTCCAGTAAATGCTAATATGCATGCTACCTTCAATGTCGTGGCCAACTTGTATGCCGAAGATGGCAGAACAATTAGTTTTATGAACTGTTATTGCATTGGTGATTTGACTGAGCAGGGTGTGTTTGTTTCATAATGTTTTGATGCCTACCGCCATGTGACACTTATCTCAATCTTATCGTCATTGGTGACGCTTTTCTGAGAAATTACTAATCTTTAGGGATCATTAATGTCGGGGTTAATCAGCGGCCAAATTAGAGATTTTTTTTGAAAAAAAATAATTAATGAACCGCATTACCCACCCCCATGTTTCACGCGATATGGTGAATATATATTACTCCATGGTTTCTAAATATTTATATTTAAGAGATTAAGAAAACAAATTAAATCACTTCAAAATAAATTGATACATAATCTAAAAATATACGAATATGATATAATTAAATAATCTATTTAATTTCTTTAATTTCTACTTTAAAAAAAAGGTCAACCAGGATTATCTTTCGATGATTCTCTGAGCTCCTGAACCTCTTGTTTGTTTTGTTGCCTGCCCGAATCAACCGAGTCGTTTAGAAACATTACAAATAGAAAAAGTGCTGATAGTGATGGGATATAATTGGACATCTGATTTTCTTTATTCTTATAAAAAAAGAAAATACACGGGTAATTGGTACTTGTTTGTCATTTTTATCAAATAGTTGGTGCGGAAACTACAAGAACTCATACCGAGTCTAACATTAACAAAATAATAACCTTTTTGGTACTACCAATGCCTCTTTCTTTTCAATAACTCTTGGCAGTTTCAAATGAGGGAAAGTTATCAGTCCTCCTCTTAATCCTTGCAAATGGAATCTGGAATCCACTGACGGTTAAATGGGCTCACTTGGGCCCATGGGCTTAATACCTGGAAGAAAACTTACAGTGGCTGTTTTAGGTGTTTACTTTTACTTTCCCTCCTTATGATTTTATTAAACCGCGTCCTCTGTCAACCAACAAAATCCAACCCAAATTTTTTTAATATATATAAAAAAAGAAGTTTATGCATAAGTGATATTTAATTATTCTTTTTGGGGTTACTTTAAATCTTCAAAATAGTGGTGCTATGAATGTACGCGGTGATTATGATTACTTAAGCGGGGCGGCCTCCCTTTTGGGCCCAAAAGTTGGGTCTCCTTTGTCCAGATGGGTTCCAATTATAAATTATAAATATAATAATAATAATAAAAGTGGTTGTTGTTGTTGTCGTCATTATCATCTTTGTCATGATTGGATCTTGTGAAAATTATAAAGTCACGAATCATAATTTTGGTTAGCAATATATTTATATATTATATATATAATAGGATGTGAATTATTTTTTTAGTGCCAACTACCAATTGTCGGTTTGTTGTTGCAATCAATCGTATGTGGTACAAAAACCATACTACTCCCCCACACATAATTTAGCGTAGCTCTGAAGCAGATGCCTCATCATGGATGGTATTTCGTCTCAACAAGTATTTTTGTTTTTGGCTTTTAATTTCAATCCAATATATATATATATATATACGTATAGAAAAATAAATGCAAATAATAAAAATTAAAATGGGAGATTTGGGGGAGGAGTAGAGAAGGGAAGGATGTCTCTGGCTCTGCCTTCACATTATTGTGGGCCACAGCAATAAATACTCAAACAGATAGGACCCACAACATGACCTAAAAGGAAAAGCAGGGCCACCCAAAATCACATATTTCATGAAACATGAAAAAGACAAAATACATTGGAGACGCGAACCCACCGACACTTTCTTTTACCCATTAAACTGAACCACCTGCACCAAATAAATAAATAAAGTAAAAACGTAAAATCTTTTTGGGTCTAAAAAAAAATGACAAAAAATTTTAGAATTCTAATATCAAAAAAGTCCTGATTATAAATATAGCATTTTTTGTTATTAAAATTTTTGTAATTATTATAAAAAAAAAGCCCTTAAGATTTTTTTTGTAATTTTTTTGTTTCTTAGGACCCAAATGTAATTATCTCAATCTTTTACTCATATACTCACATTTCATTATAACAAAAAAAAAACTATTTAAATTTTAAAATTCTAAATCACTCTAATTATTTATAAAGGTATTAATATTGACAATTAGAGTATAACAATTAATTACTCACAATTTTAAAGTTTAAGTATTATTTATTTATCTTTTTCCGTTCTTTATATCAATTCGTTGTAACATTTCTTTGACCCGCAACCAAACCATGAAATATGCATATGGGGGCGAATTTCCTCCGGGATGAATCTCATATGGAGGATAGTAAGGTAAAAGATCTGAGCTTTTTAACTGACATTATCAGCGAAATTCAATCAAGTAAAAATATAGTTAATTAATTAGTTTAAAATTAATTTTGAAGAATTTATGATTTTGTTTTTGTGTATATATACCTTGAAGCACAGAGAATATTCAATTGAGGAAAAAACAGTGAACGGAATATGTAGGGCGATGCGTGTATATATATATATATGGTATTTTGTTCTATATTTAGAAAGTAGATGAAGGCCTTTTTGAGATGTGGGTTCTAGATGAATTAAATAAGTGTAAAGTAAAGAAAAGAGGTCAAAAAGATTTAAAAAAAGAAGAAGTGTTAAAAAAAAAAAAAAAGAGGTGGGAGTGAACTGGCAAAAGCTGGAGCCTGGAAGGGAAAGTGGGGGGGGGGGGTTGTCCTTGCCATCCAACTCTGTCTTTTTGTCAACCATCACATCCATCCCCACTCCCACTCATTAATTAATTAAATGACTCTTTCTTTTATTATTAATTCATTTTCATACTAATCATTTCACCCTAACCACCCCAGCTTATCCCCTTAATCTTAATATCCGTGGGTTAATTAAAGCGATACATTTCTCAGTATACACCCCCACAATAATTTCACCAAAGTTATGCTAACTTTAAATAAAGAACACACACCCAAAAAAAAAAAGAGAGAGAGGGTGAAATACCTCGTGCTTTAATTCGTGGGGGAAAGAAATATGACTGGGAGGGTACCACGTGGCATGTAGTTGACTGAGAATGGAAGATGGCCCTGTCATGCCCGTGCTTCCAGCGCCAGCTGGATGGTCCCTCTCTATCTAGAATACAAGGGAAAATGTAAAAACAAACCTCTATTCTGAAATATAACTCCTTATCACAGAATTTACAGTTCAGTAAATATCCTAACTTTACATATTTACACTTGCCCCTACCAAAACCGACCGACCCACAAGACTTTTCACAGCTGCGTGCCAGATGGCATAACTATACGAATCCAACTTTGGAGCTTCTCTTCTCAATCCACATCATCCTCACTTCACAAAAAGACGAAAACGACCCCGAAAATTAAAAAATAAATAAATAAATTATAATAATATGGTTGAGTTTTATATTGCCACCGACAGTGGGAGGCTCATGTGGCACGAAAGTCACAAGTATTATTCCATTATTCTATGGTCCACCAAAAGTAGCGGCACCTTCATTATTGGGGCTGCCAACTGTGATCTATTAATTAATCATAAAACATTTTTAGTCCAAGCAACAGTACGAGAATATCCTCTCTCTTTAGATTTTTATTTTCAATTTACAATAAATAAAATAAAATAAAAATCTGAGATGCAAGAAATAATAACGGCTCTCACCGTTTGGTTAAGCATAAGACAACCTACTCTTGTGAATACTGTAAATTAAAATGCCCTGCTTATCAAACTAACCCTGAGAAGTGAGAACAATACCGCTGCATTAAATTAAATTGTGTGACTCCAATTTTTTGTTCCGTTTATAATTTATAAATACAACAAATAAATTCCCATATGCATGCGTTGAAGGTTGATTAAATTTTTAGCATCGTATTCTGGTGGTTGAAGCATTTACATCACCTTACCCACTCGTCCTATTCAACATTTATATATCTTGCATTTTTCCCCTACCCGTCACTCGTTTGGGCCGTATTTGATTTACTATTAGAAAAAAGCTACTTGTTAAAAAACTCTTTTTATATATTTATTTTATATTTTTTCTAATTTTTATTATATCACATCAACTAATAATTTTTATAAATCAATAAAAACAGTTAAAATCATTAAATTTATCTTAAAAATCTGAGTAATTTCTTTATACTAAATTCTAATATTATATTGATTATTACTCTTTGCCAAGCCTTGTTAATTATGATATACATAAATAAATATATTTAATATTCTTTGAAAATAAATATGTGTTTTATAAAAAAATCAAATATACTTATTAATTAGTAAAAGATTAGAGGAAATATATGATAAATCACTTTGAAAAAGCAAATTGTATCAATAGTACAAATCTTCATTTAGCGTTTAGTTGGTGCCTGGTATGCTTCACACCCATTTGTTCCTTATACGTAAATCATGATCCAATTTTACCCCTTGTTTTTTTTTTTTTTTTTAAAGTTTCGTTTTCTTCTTCGTTATAAAATGTTGACTTATACTGGCTGCCCAACATTTAAGATACTATCTCCGGTCTTAATTATAAAATATAGTTAACTTTTTTTAAAAGGAATTAAGGAAGCTAAATAAGTTGTTTAACCACTTCATATGTTGTATATTTTTATATTATATATTAATTTATTAGTTAAATTAATTAATTTTAAAAAAATACTCCAAATTAATTTAATTAACTTCTTTAATCTCTCCAAAAAATTTAACTATGTCTTATAATTAGAACCTTGGACAAAAAATTGATAATATTATGTTTTTGGGGCTTCAAGATAATATTCATATTCACACGGTAAAGAATAACAGGCAACCTCAAAGTTTTAAGACCGGACATTTTGGTTAGATAATTGCATAAAATATACGTATATGCATCATAATATATAAATTTTTCAATAAAATAAAATGGCCACAAAGTATGACAATGCACCCAATTTCTCCTTTCTTAATAAAAACTAATTAATGAATTTCATTTGATGGCGGAAACAAAACAAATCGGCGCGGAAACGAAACAAGGGAATAAATGGAGTACAATACCGCCAAATAGTCACCACATGGCTTTTCATTCTGTCCAGGCTGGAGAGAGAAAACAGTGAAAAAAGTTTAAAGAATAGCCCGGGCAGATCCAAATCCAAGCATCCAACTCTTTACCCAGTTCCTATATTCCCTCTCTGGTGTCTCCCTCCAATTCGCCGGAGTTTTAGTTTCTCTGCTATACACTGCAGGAGGGAGTGACAGAGTTTCTTGATTTTCAAACACTACCACAAGACGATGTAAACGCTACCATCTGGATCATGCCAACGAAAGCTCAAATTTTCCAGGCTTAGAAAAATCACACACGATTTCAACATTTAATATCCAAGCGGGGAAAGTTTCACTGGTTCTTTTCACCAGCACCGGTGGGTGCACAGCTGACCGCCACCGCCATCTTCTGGGCCCCACCATCCCAATTAAGAAATTTGCTGAATTTTTTAATATTCTTGGGCTCTTGGCCCCCTTTTTCCTCTTTTAAAAATCCCTCTCATTATTTCTCGATCTCTCTGTCTTTGTCCCCTTCTTTCTTTGTATCTCCTTCTCTCGTACGCGTCTTCATTTCCCCACACACCTCAACCCTCACCTCTTTTCTTTGTACTTACTGCCCCCTTCCCTTCTCAATTTCGCCTTAGGATTAGGACCAGCCTGGTCACAGTGGAGACTTGGCTTGTGAAATAATCTAAATAGCAGCACGCCCCCGGACTTCTTTTCTGCTGGCTCTTCTTTGATAAAGGCATTTTCGATCCTGTTGCTTTTCTTTATGAGAACATTGGCTTTCTTGTGATGCTTGCTGTCCTGGGCCTTCTTCCTCAATGCGAAAGCGGATCTGAGCGACTGGAGGGACTTGTCTCATAAGAATATTGATTTTGAGTTGGGGCTTCTTGATTTGAGGACTTTGGACTTGTTGACTCTGAGTCGTCAGTGATGCATACAGGAGGACGACTCATCGCTGGTTCTCACAACAGGAATGAGTTCGTCCTGATCAATGCTGATGAGAATGGACGGGTAAGCTGTCTTGGAACCCTTCATTGTGATTTCTCTACTGATCTTGGGATATCCCTTTGTATCAAAGTCTTGTGCTTTTAGTTTGATGGAAAACATAATCTTAGGGCTGAAGGGTCCCCCGGGGATTGTTTTATACTTTTTCGTCTGGTGTCTTCACCAACGGAAATTTTTGCCATTTTATTTCTTTGTTCATTACTGGCCATGGTCATCTTGGCCTCTATTTGGCACCTTTATGCCTGTTATTACTTTTCAATTAAAACGTCATCCCAGAAATAATGTCTTTTGATCAAGTTTTCTGCTTACCCTGTTCATGTTATAGTTGACAAGGGGTGCTTCTTTTTAATGTGTAGGAGCCACCCTTTTCAAGTCAATTTTGCATTTGAAATTTTGTTAATGGCTCGTTGTCGTTATGTTGAGGCCATCTTTTAACTGACTGTAGTTTGGTTTTGATCCATCTGGATTATGTGGTTGAGAATGATGAAACATTACGCCAAAACCAAACACTTCCATATAGTTTGGTTTTGGCGTGTTATTCATTGAAGTTAATTGAATTTGTGCTTTTGAATATCAGGTGCCTGTAATGTTGACCTTTTTTTTTTCTTTTTCTTTGCAGATTAAGTCTGTCCAAGAATTAAGTGGACAAATATGTCAGATTTGTGGGGATGAGATTGAGATTACGGTAGACGGGGAGCCGTTTGTTGCTTGCAATGAATGTGCTTTCCCTGTTTGTCGGCCTTGCTATGAGTATGAGAGAAGGGAGGGAAATCAGGCTTGTCCACAGTGTAAAACCAGATACAAGCGCATCAAAGGTGAGATTTTTTTTGTTGTATTTTGCATTGACTTTTATAATTACTTCCGTTATGAATGTTCTTCAACTGATGAATACACTGCAGGTAGTCCAAGGGTTGAGGGTGATGAAGATGAGGATGACATTGATGACTTGGACAACGAATTTGATTATGGGGACCCTGATGCTTTGGGCCCACACCCAATGTCGGATGGACGCCTTCACACTGGTCGTGGTTCCTCTGGAATCCCAGCAAATTTGGATCATGAATCCTCTCTGAATTCTGAAATTCCTCTCTTGACATATGGGGAAGAGGTAAATCTGCAAGTTTTTTGTTGAAAGATTGTGTTTTTCCTTTTGTGTACTAATGCACGCTGGTGATGACAAATGCTAACTGGCCCTTTTTTTTTGGGGTCTTGATAGGACTCTGAGATATCTTCTGATCGGCATGCTCTAATTGTTCCACCATATATGCATAATGGAAATAGAGTGCATCCCATGCCCTATAATGATCCTTCCATTCCTTGTAAGTCTTAGAGATTATTTTATTTTGTATATCTGCACTTCATGCTATCTGTTTATGTGATGGGTTTCTGACCCTAATGTTCCTGTTACAGTGCAACCCAGGCCTTTGGCTCCAAACAAAGACCTCGCAGTGTATGGGTATGGAAGCGTACATTGGAAAGATCGGATGGAAGATTGGAAGAAAAGGCAGGGTGAGAAACTTCAGGTGGTGAAGCATGAAGGGCATGACGGAGGAAACTTTGGTGGAGATGACTTGGATGACTCTGATTTGCCTATGTATGGTTCTGAATCAACACTGTTTTCCTCGACTTTATTTTTATACATCTACTCCATTATTGGATTTGAAACTGAAGGTTGCCTCTCTAAGTCTGATAGCCTATAACCATTTTGCTGTCAAGATATTTTTTATGTATTGAATATCTTTTTACATCCAATCTTTAGTTGTTCCTTCCAAACCAGTGTTTTAGCTCTCTAACTGCTTGTTACATTTGTTAGTGGTTAGGGAATGTAGGATTGTGTAAAGGTCATCAGAATTAGAATTATGTTATTTTTCTAATTCTCTGCCACCTGTTCTTGTAATTTAATTTTTTTGTCTTTTAACAAGATTTTCACCATGTGTTTTATCAGGATGGATGAAGGCAGGCAGCCACTTTCACGGAAGCGTCCAATTCCTTCGAGCAAGATAAATCCATACAGAATGATCATAATAACGCGCCTTGTAATTCTTGGGCTTTTTTTCCATTATAGAATTCTCCATCCAGTTAATGATGCATATGCCCTGTGGTTGACTTCAGTCATTTGTGAAATATGGTTTGCTGTATCATGGATAATGGATCAGTTCCCAAAATGGTATCCAATAGGGCGTGAAACATACCTTGATCGGCTGTCACTTAGGTATATAAGGCATCACATACATCTACCTAATATGTTTTACACTTGTCAATCCATTTTCTTTATGCTCAATTGTAGAATGTTTTCTCATTGTTGGCTTCTGAAATGGCTGCAGGTATGAAAAAGAAGGGAAGCCATCTGAATTGTCTAGTGTAGACATCTTTGTCAGTACTGTTGATCCCATGAAAGAACCTCCACTGATTACTGCGAACACTGTGCTTTCCATCCTTGCTGTTGATTATCCCGTGGATAAAGTTGCTTGCTATGTCTCTGATGATGGTGCTGCCATGCTTACTTTTGAAGCACTTTCTGAGACATCTGAATTCGCTAGAAAATGGGTCCCATTTTGTAAGAAATACAATATTGAACCCCGGGCTCCAGAATGGTATTTTAATCAGAAGATTGATTATCTGAAAAATAAAGTACATCAAGCATTTGTCAGGGAAAGGAGAGCAATGAAGGTATTAAATTTCTACTCTTCTTTTTCTTAAATAAGTTGCTCCTTGTGCATAATTTTTCACAATCATTTGTCACTCATGATTGTGTTTTTCCATGTGTTGCAGAGGGAGTATGAAGAATTCAAGGTAAGGATAAACAGTTTGGTGGCAACGGCACAGAAGGTTCCTGAGGATGGTTGGACCATGCAGGATGGGACTCCATGGCCTGGAAATAATGTTAGAGACCATCCTGGCATGATTCAGGTAATGTGGCTGTATCATTTTAACTGATGCAATCTGGTTTATTTAATCTATTGGTTTGCTAAAATTATTGGCTGGCCATTTGTTGGTTGCTCTTCTGTTTCATGGATTATGTTGCATCATGTGTAGTTATTGTCGTTTTTGTCTTCATGTGTGTTGTAAGAGAGTTCTGGTAATTGGTAGGGCCCCTTATTTGCTAATGAAATCCCTTGCTTTGTAGTTCTAACTCACTTCCAACTTTTCATTCAGCAAAGATGGTTTGTCATTAGACTTGCTTGAGAAATCTTTTGGAGTATTTGAATTCTTGTTTCCATGCTGTTTCAGAGGCTGGGTGTGAAACTAATGTTCTATTTTTGTTTTATTTTCAACAGGTATTCCTTGGTCAGGACGGTGTTCCTGATGTTGAAGGAAATGAGTTGCCTCGCTTAATATATGTGTCTCGAGAAAAGAGGCCAGGATTTGATCATCACAAAAAGGCTGGTGCTATGAATTCTTTGGTAAGTATCAACTCATTTTTATTTTTGATCAGGTGCAGCTGAGATTAAGTAACTTGGATGACATGGTTTTGTAATTACATTATGTGAAGGTACGAGTGTCGGCAATTCTCTCAAATGCACCTTATCTTCTGAATGTCGATTGTGATCACTACATTAATAATAGTAAGGCGCTTAGAGAGGCGATGTGTTTTATGATGGACCCTCAATCTGGGAAAAAAGTATGCTATGTGCAATTCCCTCAGAGATTTGATGGAATTGATCGCCATGATAGATACTCAAATAGAAATGTTGTATTTTTTGATGTAAGTTCTATAGCCCCTCTTGCATTGCTTGTCTCTGAATTTTCTTTTTTACCTATTTATTTTGGAAATGACTAATTTTTCAATTGAAAACAGATCAACATGAAAGGACTGGATGGTTTGCAAGGACCAATTTATGTTGGAACTGGATGTGTTTTCAGAAGGCAAGCGCTTTATGGTTATGATGCACCTGCCAAGAAGAAGCGCCCTAGTAAAACATGCAACTGCTGGCCAAAATGGTGCTGCTGCCTTTGGTGCTGTGGCAATAGAAAGAATAAGAATGGAAAGTCCCAAAAGAAGACAAAGAAGAAGGTGAAGCTTGGGGATGCATCAAAGCAGATTCATGCACTTGAAAATATTGAGGGGACTGAAGGTTAATATTTACCCTCTTGATGTCTGTCCTTGCAATCAAAACATGTATGCGATACAAAATTCTGATATACTAGTGGATTTTCTTTTGCAGGGCTTAAGGAGGAGAGCTCACCTGATCTCAATCAAATGAAGTTGGAGAAGAGATTCGGGCAGTCTCCTGTGTTTGTTGCTTCTACACTTGTGGAAAATGGTGGACTTCCACCAAATGTAAGTCATGTATCTCTTTTAAAAGAAGCTATCCAAGTCATCAGCTGCGGTTATGAAGACAAAACTGAATGGGGAAAAGAGGTATGCTCAGAGTAAATAAAAATAACATATGCATTTTTAAGTAACCAACTATCTAGTTCTTAAAATTTTTTGATGCATCATCAGGTTGGTTGGATATATGGTTCTGTTACGGAGGATATCTTGACTGGATTCAAAATGCATTGCCATGGCTGGAGATCTGTTTATTGCATCCCTAAGCGGCCTGCATTTAAGGGATCAGCGCCTATTAACCTTTCAGATCGTCTAAACCAGGTTCTTCGGTGGGCCCTTGGTTCAGTTGAGATTTTCTTGAGCAGGCATTGCCCTATCTGGTATGGCTATGGTGGGGGGTTAAACTGGTTGGAGCGATTTTCCTATATTAATTCTGTCGTATACCCTTGGACTTCCCTTCCGTTGGTTGTTTACTGTACTCTACCAGCTATATGCCTTTTGACTGGAAAATTTATAGTGCCTGAGGTATTGCTTTTTATTCATTATTTACTAATTAATTTCTGTTGTTAAAAACAAGAAATGCTTTCAAGCTTTTGGGTGTTGAAATAATTAGTTAAAGGGGTGATGTGGTGTACTGACGAGCAGTTTTTATCCATCTGAACTTGCAGATTAGCAATTATGCAAGTCTGATCTTTATGGCCCTCTTCATATCCATTGCCGCAACTGGTATTCTGGAGATGCAGTGGGGTGGTGTTGGTATCGACGACTGGTGGAGAAATGAACAGTTTTGGGTTATTGGAGGTGTTTCTTCCCATCTTTTTGCGCTCTTCCAGGGTTTACTCAAGGTTTTGGCTGGTGTCAACACAAATTTCACTGTTACCTCAAAAGCAGCTGATGATGGAGAATTTTCAGAGCTCTATGTCTTCAAGTGGACATCACTATTGATCCCTCCAACTACATTGTTGATCATAAATATTGTTGGGGTCGTGGTTGGCGTCTCTGATGCGATAAACAACGGGTACGACTCATGGGGTCCTCTCTTTGGAAGGTTATTCTTTGCCCTGTGGGTCATCATCCATCTTTACCCGTTCCTGAAGGGGTTGCTGGGAAAGCAAGATCGGATGCCCACTATTGTGTTGGTGTGGTCAATTCTTTTGGCTTCCATCTTAACTCTCATGTGGGTTCGAATCAACCCATTTGTTTCGAGAGACGGACCAGTGTTAGAAATTTGTGGTTTGAACTGTGACGAGCCATGAATAAAAAGGCTGAAGTTGTGTGGTTCAGCCAAGACTACGCCTGGTTGTTGCGGTGCTTGGAGGAAGAAGCAATTTCACTTGGATGCAACACGCGTGGTGATATTGCACGAATTTTTGGATGCATAGTTGTATTTTTGGGGTTTGTAGATAAAGGGGAAGGGGGACTGAAGGCTGACATATTGTTACCTACAATGGTGGGTTTTCCCATTTATTCTTTGATTACATTTCGGGGGGGTTTGTGAAGTGTTATTATTTTTCTTGGGTTCCAGTTCATTTGTATTTTTATGAGAGCATTGAATGATAAAATACTTCCCTCGTCAATGTGAGGGATGTTCAGAGTCTCAATTGAGTTGTGCTTTGTTCAAGTATGGTTCTTGTCCAAAACCCTGGGCCACTTGGAGCATGCATCGTCCTCATTTGTAATACCAACGTGTATTGAGACACTCTGATTCCACATACGGTTTCGACTTGGTATTCCTGGTACGTGTGGAATGCTTGGATTTATGAATCAGAATAAAAGATATGGGCAGATTAACAATACTGCTGGCGCAGGAAAGGAGTTTGTCGTTTCTTCAACTTTTGGAGATGAAATTTCTGTCACCTACTTACTTTATACAGATGCAATTTGTCACATGTTTATTTTATACGTACAATGAAAAGGCACGTAAAGGTGAAATTGCTGCATTTTTTGGTTAAATAAAAAAGGTTGATGATGGAAATCACGGGAGTCGATGTGGGACGGTGGGAGGGTCCCTTCCTTCACGTGTGTTGAACGTGTCATGTTCACATTCCTCCTTTTCCCCTCTTGTTTCTTTACCATCTCTATCTTTATAATTTGGAGTGATAGATGATGATAACAGAAGGCCTCTCTTCATAAAAAAATAAAAAAGAAAAGAAAAAACAACTCTCTCGTCTGTTATCTAGAACTCACAAGCCTATAGGGTCTTCCCAAGATGCCGTAAAATTACCAAAAGGACTGCTCTTCCTTTGGGAAAATTAACTTATGCTACCTTTGGTACTAGTTATAGTTATAAGACATAGTTAACTTTTTTTTAGAAGCATCAAGGAAGTTAAATAAATTACTTAATTATTTCATATGTTGTTCATTATTAAATTATATATTAGTTTATTAGTTAAACTAATTAGTTTGAAAATAAAAATAAAAATACTCTAAAAGAATTTAATTAGCTTGCTTAATCTCTCCAAAAAAGTCAAATATATCTTATAATTATGTTCTGCCACCTAGAACAGCTGCATGCCCATGTGCCCCCAAAACTCCCGCATGATCTCCATCCTGATATTTCATATATTTATGAATTCAAAAAACAAACACAGAACACTATATATATATATGGTCCACAAAATACAATATATATCAACACAACGAATAGGATCATTCCGAGCTGATTATAATCAAGAAACAGTGGACCCGAACAATTCAGTAACTAGAAATAATAAGTATGTAACTACTCTATTCTCTTTCGAAGGCGGATAAAAAAACTACTCTACTCTCTTCCTAAATTCCATGGTAGGATAATTCAGAGTCTTTTTTTTGGTAACGATATAGTTCTATTATCTCAATGGGCTTGCTATCGTATTGGTCTGGTAAATGCTGAGGGCTTCCATCTCAACTACTCTCGTGTTTTATACATAGAACTACCTCTCAATGGGCCTTCTTAACTACTCTCTAAATTACCCCTTATAAATAAGACATTTTTGGGAAAAAAAATTATTTCAAGATATAATTCTTATTTTTAACTAATTTCAACCACTTTCTTAAACTACTTAATTTGGTTACTGAGCTCTTATATATATAGGACTGGAGGGAGTATATAATAGGAGGTTTTTTCATTTATTCTTTGATTACATTGCTATGGTTTTCTTATGCGTCATTATTTATTCATGTATTCTTATAAAAGCTCATTGAAGGAATAATTATTCCCTCCTCGAAGAGTCAAAGTGAAGGGTGATGCTATAGAATCCGCATTTGAAATTCTACAGAAAGAGGGAAATAGAATATCTGAATACTGTCTCATAAAACACATAGCAGAACATTTATAGTATTGAATGCATAACCAAAGATAAGTAGTCTCCCTAATCACGCCTAAGAAACTGTCAATAACTAATCATACCTGACACAAATACGAAATACACATACATAATCTCTAAGGTCATTAGTTTTAAATTGATTTTCCTGGTTCAATGTATGGTTCTTGTTTAAAATCGTGAAGAGCTTGGTCGTTTGTTTCTGATCTGTGACATACATAACCCTAACGTGGATGGATGTTCTTGTTTCTCAGTTGCCACTTTTTATACCTTTCCGGAGTCTTGATGCTAAATCAAATGCCCCGCTCTGTGAACGGAACAGAAGATATTAATTGAGCTTTTTAAATCTGTAAGCGTAGTAGTTTGATATTATGATGTTTGAGGTACATTGGAATATATTAATTCAACTTTGGTGGATTAGGGGTCAATCCCAATTCAAGAGGGTTATCAAGAGACGCATAGATTTATAAAGAAAAATATGGTTCGTTTATTCTTATGTAATCATAGCGTTGAAAGTTACATCCATTCTCGTGTATTATAAGCACGCTATATATGGAGCATGAGATTGAGGGAGTAGAATATGAATAACACACAGAATAATGTTCTCCTTCTCTAAAACGATCTCTCATAAGATTATTCTCTTTATATTTGCTGTGTGTAATGTGATTGAAGTTCGCATAAGTGTTCTAGTTTTACATAAATACTTTAAGTTAGTCAATTGGACCTGAAATTCTTACCCGGCCAATACTTATCACAGGAGACTATAAATAGGAACTTGGTTGTGGAGATGGATGGTGTTGGTTGATCATAAATTAAATGTTAAAGCTAAGCAAATGCAACGAGCAGAGAGCAATTGTGGGTTCAATGATTGTGGGCTATTAACTTGAAAGAAGTTTTGGGAAATTGCGAGTGAAGTCCCTCGTTGACATTATTTTGTCTTTTTTCTTGCTTCATTCAAGTCATCTGTTTCAGTTCAAGGTACTTTAAGAGTAACGAAGGGAGATGCATGGATTATTGCATTGACCCGTCAAAGTCTCCGTTGCTTTATTTTATGTGTGGTCTGTGGAACGCGTTAAAATTTGAGTACCACTTCCATGGATAAGCTTATTCCTTAACGTCAGAAAAGGCGCGTGTCAGAAACAAATCACAGAATTCCTTTTTACAGAAACAAATAAAATCCCTTTAGTCAAGCAAACCAGTGAAAACTAGGGTTAGATTTCTCTCATTATCTTTTTTGCATCATCTCTTATAATCTTGAAATCATATCCGTCCAATCAATATAATATTATTTGAATTTTTCTCTCCTCTCACTAATCAATGACCCATATGAACTAATGAGAGAAAATGAAAAAATTGGCTTAGGAGAAAAGATCTCCTTCAATTCCAAAACACTGGCCCAATCACGTAAAAATGAATGCCAACAAAACCAAGTGAAGATGAAAGATTCTACTTCGCTTACTTTTCTAGGCCCCTATGCTATTGAAGTACTACCTTGTTTTTGTGCGCTTCTAGAAAAAAAAAAATTAAAGAATGATTTACAAATATAAGTACCTCCAATTTAATTAATTTTTCTTTTCCTGTTTTACTTTATTTTTGTGATTAATACCCACATTCTAACTTTAGCCATTCATTATATATATTCACTCTCTCTAAAATAACATTTCCAATGCAATTAAACACATTTCTTAAGAAGGGTAAAAATGGGGAAAAAAATAATTTTAAAACATATTAAATGACTTAACTATCATCTCTGACTTCCTGTAAAATAATTAAATTGTCCTGTATTATAGACTAGAGGGAGTACTGCTTTTCATAGAATTAGATATAAGATTAATTTATGTGAAAATTGGCTCCAAGAACAAGAAATTTTTTTTTTTAATTTTTACAGTCAACCTTGTCCAAAATAGTAATGACTCACCCTTCTGTATGGTTGTTTGATTTTCAGAATGCGTTCATCAGAAGTTATATTTCTCTGTTCACATTGTCGATTGTATGGTGGTTCTTCTAGCCTCCTTGCTTATTTTACCATTCCCGCAAACACTAGAACAGTAAAACGCCTTCCTTTGGTTTTTATTTTAAACATCTCATTTTTTTTTTCTTGAATGTTATGAATTTATTCTTAGTTTGTCAGGGTAATGTAACGTAGCAATATAATTAGATAATAATACAATATATATTTGCAATTTTAATTTTTCTGTGCATAATTTTTTCCTCCACAAAAGGCATTTTATATATCCAATGGTGCTAAGGTCGAGCCTCATTTTCGTCAAAATTGCATTCAATTCAATGGTCAAAAACTTTTTTTAAAAAAAAAATGACGTCAGACGTTTAACCAAACAGCCCAAACGAAAATACATTAGAAATATGTATGCGTTCATATCTAAGACAATATATTAAGAAATGAACTAAAAGGTGTTTGTCCTTACATTTGCAATGAATTCCTAATTATTCATTTGCTTCAAACATGTAACAAATCTAAGGCATAGGGAACATAATTACACGAAATTTCTAAGGTCTATTTTGTCAATTTCTTCAATCACACAAAGTCACATGTTATATTTTTTTCATATAAGTTTAAAGCGAAATAATATTATTTTTAAAATTGGACATTTAACTTTATGGGTTTAATATTTTTGCTTGTGAGACAAAAACTTTTCTTTTTTTTGCTGCATTCACATATAAGTGAATAGAGTCTATTATTAAAACAAGAGAGAAAAAATAAATAAATGGGTCTCACTCATTTATATGTGAATGCGGGAGAAAAAATGTTTCTTCCCTTACTTTTACTTTATATGACCAAATATTTTTACAGAATGAATATAAGGAATTTAACCATATTTCCCATTTTAGCATTCCTAAATCATTTTTTTAATGTATTCCTTATTCTAATAATGCTGCTGTGTACTATTTGGGGCTTTTGGCATACAGAAAGCGAAGATATTGTAATGGATTAAATAGGATCAGGAATCAAATGGGGCCCAGAGGTGAAGGGAGATCAATCCAACGGTGATGAACGAAATAAAATAAAGAAAGTACAAAGAAGGCAAAAACAGAAACATCAAATCAGGCAGCCTTCGGGTTAGGTTCATAGAACCAACGGCGCGGTTTCTCATTAATCTCTCCCCCAACATCACGTACCTTCAAAACGCGCTTTACGTCCCAACATCACATACACCACTCACCCAATAGCTTGGCAAGAAGCACAGAAGAAAAAACCGCTCAACACTCAAGAGAGATCAAGCAACAATGGCGGAAGAATCCAACCATGGACTCGTCACATCATCAGAGTTTTTCCAACACCTGAAACCTGAAATTGTAGCCGCCCAACAACTTATTCAGCTCAGCGATGAAGATAACAGCATTGGCAACGGCAATAACAGCGAGAGAATCGCAAAGAGACGGCATGAACAAGAGGTTGAACAAACACTTATTATCAGCGATACAACCTTGGCCAAAATCCAAGAGATATTCGGCAAAGACAAGGTTTATGGGCCAAGGAAGAAGAAGCAGCGCAAATATCGGTCTCTCGCCCACATCTACGAGGCCACGTCACCTATTTACCAAGAGCGAGCCTTCAACAATGAAGATAATCTTTAGACATAAAAAACCCTAAATAGGATTACTATCTGTCAATGGAGGCGTAGCTAGGCAGCTGGATGGTTGATCGCTTGCAGTTTAAATAGAAGAATCTTCTTCAAATTTCAAGAAGGCGTTAAAATCATGTCGTTAACTCTCCTCATTAAGTCCGAATTGTAGCATGTATGTATATAGTGAGTGAAATTGTGAAGCTTTCAGTTTTCAAATCGACGCGTTGATGAGTGGTTCATGAACCATATGATTGCTCTCTTTAATTTAATCAGTTCATTCTCCAACTTCTTCTAGTTTTGAGGAGGCTTGTGTTCTTAATTAATGAACAAGTGAATTTCACAACGGTAAATGACCATGCAATCCTGAGCAAGTACACTGTGTGTGTGTGTGTGTGGTGCTTTACTTATTAATATACAGAAACTGAGAGCTATGGGGTAGCAGTAAGTTTTCTGTAGCTGCGTATATCTATCCTTAACTTCCTCCTCAGATCTTATCTGGTGGGAGTCTTATACATTAGGCTGCATTTTTTACTTATCAATATACAATATACACAGATGTATGTGGACTCTACCTGACTGTCTTATTCATGTGTGAATCCAGTAATCATATGTATGAAGAGTCCTCGCTTGTAGGAACAATTAATACTCATGCAATCTCAAGTTAGCTAATTATCGACCAAAGGAGAGAATATAATGTTATAATACAGAACCACCGTGGTTTGAAATTGAATGCTTATTATTACGTACTAATATGAGCAATAGATATCAACAGCAGTATAATGCGGAACAGTACGTACTGGCCACATTGGAGCAACTGAAAACTGAAAACCGTCTGACTTACACTTGAAGAGGTTTCAGAATTCATAAAGTAAATAAACGAGCCATTTCATTTGGTAGCAAAGGGTAATTATGTCGAAATATCCGTGAAGCAAGGAAGCGATGAACATTTATGTAAAAGAATCTCTCACGAGTCTTCTCGTGTTTTCTTTATAACTTCATTATTTCTTTCATCTGCATTAAGGAGGCTTAATTAAACCCTAGCTCCTAATGATTTCTGGTACCTCATGACACGAATATTGAGAACACCTGCAGTTCAAAAATGTAAACATGCATTTTAACACTAGTGAAGTGCATAAATATCCGGCAAATTAATGAAGGATATATAGAGGACTAATAGGGGGAAAAAATCTGAACTTGGATCATTTTCCTCCCTTTTGAAAGCACAGCTTATGATTCTGTTTTCGCAGAAAAGTAGTATAACACCAACTATCTCTCCTTCCTGTGCTCATACTGTAGGTATCTCTTTTTCTTTCCGTTTCTAGTTAATTATATTGTAGCGGCGACAGTCACATACTTCTGTTTGAATTACACACACAGACACAAAAACTAGTGTTTGTTTAAAAAGCAAGCTTAATTTAGATGGTTGGAGAAGAATGAATGGCAGTTTAAAAGATCAGCTTGATATCGCTCTTTACCTAAGAAAATAACCAATAGTCTTGAATCATGATTAATTTTTGTTTGATCAGTATGGGTATAGCAAGCGAATCGACTAGCACGGCTGAGGAAAAGTAAAAAGAGTTTGTTCATGAAGGGAAGAAAAGTGTGCTGGACTCTACCTTGAACTAGTCTATGGCGAAAAATCTGACGGCTGGAATATAATATAATGCAGTCTAACAAACAACATGGACCCTCCGATTTATCAGTCATACAAGGCAAGAAAGAGAGAAATTAAAGCATAGCTGATTCTTGATTTCAACCTGACTCTTGTCAACTTATTAGCTTGGTCCATTATTTCTGATTTGTCTTATAGCCTCGTATTCAACGTCTCCTACAATTTACTCAAAAAAGCAACGTTGGCAATAGAAATGAAAACACAAAAGCCGTCAGATCAACCCAATGGCACGCTTATTCTGGAATAGAAGCAATAAGATATAATAATAGAATAATAAAATAATATAAAAAAATAGGTCCGTCATCTTCATAGAAATATCCTTCTACTTTCCATCCCCCCCCCCTCTCTCTCTCTCTCATCAATCAAATACGCAAGAGCCAAAACCTTGTTACAGAAGGATTCTAATGGCAGAATCGGAAGCGTGTTGTTCATCACGTGATAATAACAGCCACAGTGACCTGACGGAGTCGGACATGGCTGCGGCTTACCAGCTTATGCTTCTCAGCGACGAAGATAACAATCACAGCATTACGGGCAAGAGGAACAGATGCTTTGTTGATGATAAAGAAGAAGAGGTTGATCAAGTCCTACTCCATCTAATCCCCACGAAAATCAACAAGATATTTTGGAAAGATGAGGTTCTTGTCACCAAGAAGCAGCGGAGATATCGATCGCTCCAGCACATATATATGGTGACGGCACCCATCAATGCTTGAAACCAGATACAAGAGGAAGAAACATTAATCATCGAAACTAGGTCAGTGTCTAATTTTGATGACTCTGCGGATAAATCCACATGATACTTTTGTTAATAAGTTAAGGTGATGATCGGTTCCTTTGACGCAGGCTTGAAAGTTGGAACGTTTACAAAATAATAGTTGTACTTATTGTGAGTTTTGGCAAGTCCCACATCGGTGGGTTTTGGGTTTGAAGGGGGGAGGTTTTAGTATAAATAGAGTGCCTCCCCCTCCCTTATTCCTCACCCCACAATTGTCTCTCAAGGCATTTGTATATCTTCCTCTTTTGTAGTATTTCACTTGTAAATTATTTATTAGTTGCATTTAAATATAGTAGTTGGTGCTTATTATATTATTAAATTACGTCTAGAAACTTTGTTTTCTAGTTGGGTAATTTTCTAATATAATCGGTTACACTCTATATTGCGCTTCCTCAACAATTGGTATCAGAGGCGAGGTTCTGTCTGAGTATGCTCTGTGGTTGCAGCTTAGTCTGAGCTTCCACATCAGAAAAGAATTACTTTTGAGCTTTTGTTTTGGCAACTATTAAATAATTTTTTGGAGCAGAAATGGCGGACAAAAGGAGTGATGTGTCCACAGCAGATGTTAGCGGTTCGTCGTTCTCATCATCGTATTTGACCAGAATAGTGTCAAATGCGAAGTTTGCAGTTGAAATTTTTGACGGATCTGGGCATTTTGGCATGTGGCAAGGCGAGGTTCTGGATGTCTTTTTTCAACAAGGACTAGACTTTGCCCTTGAGGAGAAAAAACCAGATAAAATGGAGGAAGAAGAATGGAGGGTCGTGAATCGTGTTGCTTGTGGTACTATTAGATCGTACCTTTCAAGAGACCAGAAGTATCCATACACAAAGGAAACTTCTGCATGTAGACTGTGGAAGGCACTGGAGGACAAGTTCTTGAAGAAAAACTGTCAGAATAAACTCTACATGAAGAAAAGGCTGTTTCGCTTCACTTACGTTCCTGGTACCACAATGAATGAGCATATCACTAGCTTCAACAAGTTGGTGACGGATTTGCAGAATTTGGACGTGACTTTTGAAGATGAAGATCTGGCCCTGATGTTGTTGGGATCACTTCCCGATGAGTACGAGCACCTGGAAACTACGCTACTTCACGGTAAGCAGAAAGTTTCTCTGGAAGAAGTTTGTTCTTCTTTGTACAGCCATGAACAAAGAAGGAAAGAGAAACAAAAAGGTGGAGAGGCAGAGGCTCTAGTGGTTAGAGGACGTACTGAGGAGAAGAAGAGATCAAAGAAAGGGAGATCCAAGTCAAGGTCTAGACCCAGCAAAGATGAGTGTGCCTTTTGTCGAGAAAAGGGACACTGGAAGAAGGACTGTCCGAAGCTGAAGAACAAAGCCAAACCTGGAGATGTGAAGGCCGATATGGACTCAAATGTAGCTGATTGTGATGATGAGAATTCAGATTTCTCACTGGCTACAACAACGTCATCAAAACCATCAGATGAATGGTTATTGGACTCAGCCTGCAGCCATCATATGTGTCCTAACAGAGACTGGTTCACTGATTTTGAAGAAGCAGAGTGTGGAATTGTTCACACAGCAGATAACTCTTCTCTTACCGCATATGGTATTGGTTCAATCAAATTAAGGAACCATGATGGATTGATCAGAACATTAACAGATGTTCGGTACGTACCAGACTTGAAAAAAAATCTCATTTCTGTGGGGACTCTAGACTCAAAAGGGTTCAAGATCACTGCAGAAAATGGAGTAATGAAGATATTCTCTGGTGCACTGGTGGTGATGAAGGGTATTCGGAAGAACAATAACACGTACCACTATCATGGGAGTACAGTTATTGGGACGGCAGCAGTAACATCCAGTAGTGAGAAGGATGCAGAAGCAACCAGGTTGTGGCATATGCGCTTGGGACATGCTGGAGGAAAATCCTTGAACACTTTAACAAGTCAAGGATTATTGAAAGGATTGAAACATTGCGTCATGGACTTTTGTGAGCATTGCGTAAAGGGGAAACACACAAGGGTTAAGTTCGGTACAGCTATTCACAATACTGAAGGTATTTTGGATTATGTACACTCTGATGTTTGGGGTCCTTCCAAAACAGCTTCATTGGGAGGTAAGCATTATTTTGTAACCTTTGTTGATGACTTTTCTCGAAGAGTTTGGGTGTATACGATGAAGACCAAAGATGAAGTTTTGGGAATTTTTCTCAAATGGAAGACGATGATAGAAGCACAAATAGGCAGGAAGATCAAATGTCTTCGCACAGACAATGGTGGAGAGTACAAGAATGATCCTTTCCAGAAGGTTTGTGAAGATAATGGCATCGTCAGACACTTCACCGTAAGAAATACACCACAGCAGAATGGGGTGGCAGAACGCATGAATCGGACTTTGCTGGAGAAGGTTCGGTGTATGTTGTCCAATGCTGGCTTGGGCAAAGAATTTTGGGCTGAGGCAGTGACGTATGCGAGCCATCTCATTAATCGTCTACCATCTGCTGCTATTGATGGTAAAACACCATTGGAACAATGGTATGGTAAGCCTGCTAATGATTATGATTCTTTACATGTGTTTGGCTCAACTGCATACTATCATGTGAAAGAATCAAAATTGGATCCTAGAGCAAAGAAAGCTATTTTCTTGGGGATCACTTCTGGAGTCAAAGGATATCGTTTATGGTGTCCAGAGACGGAGAAGGTTGTGTTTAGCAGGGATGTTACTTTTGATGAGACTACTATTATGAAGCCGGTAACATCTGGAGATACCACACAGACCGATGGTGCTTCGAAGCAGGTGGAGTTTGAAGGAGAGTTGATTTTCCCAGTTCAGAGAAAGGATAGGGAAATGAGAGAAGACTTTCCTGTAGAAGATGAGCCAGTTGAAAGGGAGGTTTCAACCCAGGAACCTCAACAACAACAAGAATCAATCGCAACCGGCAGGCCACGACGAATAGTAAGAAAACCTACTCGCTTTATGGATATGGTGGCTTGTGCAACTTCAATTGCAACTGATGGCATTCCTTCAACTTATAAATGGGCTGTCCGGAGCTTAGAAAAGGAAAAGTGGATGAATGCTATGAATGAAGAAATGCAGTCCCTTCATCAGAATGGAACGTGGAGATTGGCCAAACTCCCAAAGGGTAAGAAGGCAATTGGTTGCAAATGGGTGTATGCGAAGAAAGAAGGATTTCCTAACCAAGGTGATGTGCGTTACAAAGCAAGACTGGTAGCTAAAGGCTATGCTCAGAAGGAAGGAATTGATTACAATGAGGTATTTTCTCCAGTTGTAAAACATTCCTCCATTAGAATTCTGTTGGCTTTGGTAGCACAGTTGGATTTGGAACTAGTTCAGATGGATGTTAAAACTGCATTTCTAAATGGAGACTTGGAGGAGGAAATCTATATGACTCAGCCTGAAGGATTCAAAGTTGCTGGAAAGGAGAATATGGTATGTAAACTTGAAAAATCGTTATACGGATTGAAGCAGTCTTCGAGGCAATGGTATAAACGGTTTGACAAGTTTATGTTGCGGCACAAGTACAGGAGAAGCAAATACGATCATTGTGTGTATTTGCGGAAGCTTGAAGATGGATCTTTTATCTATCTCCTTTTGTATGTTGATGATATGTTGATTGCTTCAAGAAATCAAGCAGAGATTGAGAAGCTTAAGGATCAACTGAAGAAGGAGTTCGAGATGAAGGATTTAGGTGAGGCAAGGAAGATACTTGGCATGGAGATAACAAGAGATAGACAATCGAAGAAGCTCTTCTTATCTCAAAAGGAGTATTTGAAGAAGGTGCTACATCGTTTCGGTATGAATGAAGAAACCAGGACGGTTAGCATCCCACTTGCCCCACATTTTAAGCTTAATGCTGACATGTCGCCGAAGGATGAAGATGAACGAGCATATATGTCAAGGGTGCCATATGCGAATGCTGTTGGTAGCTTGATGTATGCTATGGTTTGTACGAGACCAGACATTTCACAGGCAGTTGGAGTGGTGAGTAGGTATATGCATGATCCCGGAATGGAGCATTGGCAAGCTGTGAAATGGATTCTACGGTATATTTGTAATACTGTAGATGTTGGATTGGTCTTTCAGCAGGGTGTTGATCAATGTCTAGTTGGGTACTGTGACTCAGATTTTGCAGGTGATTTGGACAAAAGAAGGTCAACTACTGGTTTTGTATTCACTCTCGCAGGTGCACCAGTTAGTTGGAAGTCAACTTTACAGTCAACGGTAGCTTTGTCTACAACAGAGGCAGAGTATATGGCGATTACAGAAGCTGTAAAGGAGGCGATTTGGCTTCAGGGGTTGCTTGGAGAGCTTGGTGTTGGTCAGGAAAGCATCACAGTATTTTGTGATAGCCAGAGTGCTATTCAGTTAGCAAAGAACCAAGTCTACCATGCAAGAACGAAGCATATTGACGTCCGATATCATTTTGTAAGAGAAATTTTGGAAGAAGGTGGAGTCACAATACAGAAGATACGAACAGATGACAATCCTGCTGATATGTTGACAAAGGTGGTGACTTCTATTAAATTTCAACATTGTTTGGATTTGATCAACATTGTTGAACATGGTGTTTTGAATAGAAGTTACAATTAGAATTTGTAAATAGGAGAAATTGAGACTGTGAGATCTTGCCAAGGTGGAGATTTGTGAGTTTTGGCAAGTCCCACATCGGTGGGTTTTGGGTTTGAAGGGGGGAGGTTTTAGTATAAATAGAGTGCCTCCCCCTCCCTTATTCCTCACCCCACAATTGTCTCTCAAGGCATTTGTATATCTTCCTCTTTTGTAGTATTTCACTTGTAAATTATTTATTAGTTGCATTTAAATATAGTAGTTGGTGCTTATTATATTATTAAATTACGTCTAGAAACTTTGTTTTCTAGTTGGGTAATTTTCTAATATAATCGGTTACACTCTATATTGCGCTTCCTCAACACTTATGTGGTCTAATGAAATATTATTATCTGAATATAATTTAGCTCCTTAGACAACTCAACATTCTGATACTTATAATATATATATATATATATGATGACCTATGGAACGGCATTATATGAGATTACTGATGCATTTTCATAAAATGGATCGGTATGATATGTGTCAGTCTCATGAAATGGGAATCATAATAAACACGGCACTGCGACTTCTGAACCACAACCAGTTCTGAAGCTGTTTCATATTTGAAATGTGCGTTCAAATGCTATTAAGGTTATCATTAATTCAATGGTCAGGAGTGTTATATTTGACCTGCTGTGTGCTAAAGATAGAAATTCACTTTTAGCAATATCAGTACACCTAATAAGGGTTAGCTCATGTTTGTTCAATTCCAAAAGCTTATTTTGGATAATAAATTCTCAGCATTTCGATGAAGTCCTTTCTCACATACAGCCAGCCAGTTTACTCACACTTGAACTTCTGTTTGTTAAATTTGATGAAGTGATTCAAGTGCACTGGTTTTAATTTTACGAACTCAGAATTTGTTCCTCGATCGATCCTTCCAGCGAAAGTTGAAACGAAATCGAAGAGTTGAAATTTTTCATTGATTAGAAAGAAAAGTAATTAATGAGGTACAAATAGGAGTCATGTTAGTGTGTTCAGCCAATCTATTAAATCACATAATACTCATTCACTTCTGTTATTAAAAGGACAATTTTTTGTGCCAAAAAAATAAGTTAGATTGGACATGAGAAGCTCACTAGGTACATGCTTCAAAGTTCGAAGATGTTTATAAAGATGATTATTGACAATTCCATACCTTCGTGCTTCTGATAGAAAAAGTATATGTTATTGATGAAGCTTTTATGATTAACTAGATGCAATATATATTACATTGCCTGATATTTTGTATTGATTGATAATATAATACAATTACTGAGTCCGAGACAAATAAGAAAACAACTACCGTAATTTCAAAGAACGATCAGCTACAACTTCCTAAGTTTGCGAGCTAAAGTTTCTTTTTTTCTTTGAATAATAGTCAATATATTTGGTAAAACCACATTAGCTAAAAAGTTTTGCTCTTCTAAATTGTAAATTTAGAGGAGCAACACTGATTTAATAACATAAACAAGGGAGGAGGGATAGGGGAAGCACTAATTGACTTAATAGAAAAGAGAGACTTGAGCATAAAGTCAATGTCTTCTTGCACCACATCCATATGAGAATCTTTAGCAGTGGCGGTCCGTGTTGGGATCTTTTTCTGACAGAAAATTGTAAGCTTCTTTGAATGATAACACAGAGGATTGTTGTTGATCCAGAATAGGCAAGCCCTGAAATATCTCTTGATGAAATTTTTTTTACCACCAGATGAGTTGGACCACTCAAACTTCTGAATCGGTTGATGTTGATACACAAATCCAAGAAGTAATATTAAGTCCCTTTTGCTTGCCGAATTTTGAGAAGAAAATAATCCAATCTTTCTGATCAATTGATGGAGACACTAACGCTGGAGACGAAATCAAATCAGATGGAACATTGCAAAAAGTGTCCTTATTAGATTCCACACGAAAAGACATATCTGAAAGAGAGGCTGCATGACGAATGCTATCAATTACTTGCTCAGGTCTAACTTTGAAACCTTTATGAAGAACATTATTTCTAGTTCTCCATATTACGTAGAGCAAGATGATGATTGGATATGACCATCATTTAAAGATGCATTAAAATTAGTTTCAAACACGAGCAAAAGGACTCAAAATTAGCATGTTCAGCCATAATTGAGAAGCATCCAAACCATATTGCCCGAGTAAAAAGGACATTCCCAGAAAAGATGGGAGTAGTCTCAGCACAAGAACAGCCAAAGAGACATAATCCAGACACATTCAGATGATGATTTTTAAGGATATCACTAGAGGGGATTGCACTGTTGAGGAGTTTCCAAATAAAAAGCAGATGTTTATAAGGCAGAGAAATAGGCCACAGGAATTTCCAAAATTCATCAGATTGCCGAGATTCAGAAGCATTCTTAGCTGAATATTGACATGAAGAAGTACCTTTCCAGACTGATATGTCTCTAGATCCTGCTCAAGTTTTTGACGCCAAGGGAAACCCGAGTTGCAGCTCAAATTCTAACTCACAATTTTCCAAGGCCTTGTGGAGGAAAAAACTCGACTATATTTACTCTTAATTTTTTACATGAATACAGGATAACTTTTTCAAATTAAATGTATAATTGTCAATGTTTTTCCTCAAAAAAAATGTATAATTACTATCAAAACGCAAAATCAGAAGAACATTTTAAAAAACTTTCTGCAGTTTTACGTTCTGTAATCAGACAAAATTGATACAACAAAATTATAAGAAGTTATGCTTCAGACAAAATTGAACGGAAAATAGAAGAGAAGTTGCTTCGTACTGGCCTCTGCCTCCTACCTCTCTGGTAACTAAGCAAACGAGGAAAAAGAAATAGACAACAGAAAGACAAGACTTGGACAAAGTCCAAAGTGCGCTCCTTTGATGTCAATTCAAATGTTAAAGTCTGAATGGGAATAGTTAAAAATGTTGATGTAAAACGGCTAGATTAATGGTGCCATCATTATCTTATTCTCTCCCTAGAGCTCGACGCTCGGAACCCTAACAGCAGCGGCGCTCATATCCTCTCCGTAAATCCAGCTGGCCTCTGTCACGCCGGCGGCGTCTTTGCTGCCGGTGAGCCTCCTCTCATACCACACAACCACGGCAGAAGTACAGATCGGGCCTCGGTGAGTTAGGAGGAGGCGAGATTTAGGTCGGAACAGGGACATAAAGCGGCGGCTGTCCTTCTTCGTCGACGTTGGCTCTTCCCTGGTCTCCGTCCTCAGTGGCTCCAACTCCGGCGTCCCTCTGTTTTCTGGGTGCTGCGGTGGTCCTCTCCCACCCCTGGCGGTGGGAGCTTTTGTCTGGACATCTCCCCTGACAATGGTCTCCGGCGTGATGGTAGTCTCCGGCTCGACGGTGGTCTCAGGCGAAGGGGATGTTTTTCCTGCTCCTTTTTCCTGATATCCTATTCTGTTTATGTTCATGTTCTTGTGCTTGTTGTCATACGTTTGTGTGTTTATTCTGATGTGGTTATGGATTTGGGGTTTTATGGTGGTGTTTTGTGTTGTGATTTGGATTTGCAATTTTGGGGGAAGGGTATTTCCGATGGTTGATGCTGGTTTGTGCCTTACATGTGTGAGGATCATTGGTAAGATTGTTCGATGGTGGCAAATCCACATTGCTAGTGCTAGCCAAATTTTGTTGGGTGGGCAGTCGGTGTCACCAAGCTGTTGGTTTTATTGGAGGAGCAAATGTATTCTTCAAGACTTTAAGGATTTGTTTTATTCTGAGGTTGGGTGTTTTCTGTCCTATACCCCAAGTAGGGGTGATTATGTAGCTGATCTAATTGCAGCTTTTTCTTATAAAGAGGTGTGCCCGATCAGGTGGGTTTTACAACCAACACCTTCTTTCATGTCCTTTCTAACCTTGAATGTCCAGGAAGCCGATGAAGTTTTTAAAATTGCTTTTATTCTTATTTGTTTTATGGTTACTATCTCTCCTTACATTTGGTTTGGTGTTATTGTTTTTGTTAGTTTTCTTATTCTGGTTTGTTGTTGTAATCGTTTGATGTAACCTTTATTATTATTAGTATCAATATATGTTCCTTGTTCTGAGAAAAATAAAAAGATTAATGGTGCGCCATACTACACACGTGTTTTTCATCCTTCCGTGTTTAACATGGCAAATATTCAATTACCAAAGCTCAATCCATGATTTAAACGCCAATAAAAAACAGACTCTTATGGCTGTTTGGGAAAGAATTTCTAAAAAGTATATTGATCAAATTGTAGTTAATGAAAAGAATATTTTTTTTTATTAAGAATGTATTTTTGAAATATTGAAAATTTTTCATGGGCAATATAGTAAAGATGGGAGAAAAAATTGATCTCTTCTCCTTCCCTCCCACTCACTCTCCTCAAACCAAACACACTATTAGGGAAGCGATTCAACACGGGACTGAGTCATCACGATATGGTTTCCGTCCAACTAGGCAAAGTAGAGCAATCAACATCCGTTGAATCTGTTATATAAAGAATTCACTACTATACTCTCTATTGATTGAAGAAAAAAATATACAATACAATTCTGATATGAAAAAATTGCTGACATAACGCAGGAATTATTATACCTGACCACAGCCTACAGAACTTAGTGAACACGAAACCTGAGAGACATTACAAAAGATAAGGAAAGTAAATAACACGACAAAACTGCAAGGACCAGGGACGATGGCTGCAACACTTGACATTCCAAATTATATGAAAAATATAAGCAGATCTCAAGAGGAACAAAGCAAAGAGACCACCCATCTTCTAACTGAACATGTACATATTGATAACCCAACTCAGCTTTAATCAAGCTGCTGCCCCCTGCCAGCTCCATCTGATCTAAACACACGACCACGTCCACGTCCACGGCCCCTTCTTCCACGGCCACGACCTGAAAAACATCAAAAAGAATCACTTCCATTTTCAAGTGAAAGAATTTGTTGGATTGCAATCCAATTAAATAGAGATGCAATAATATAGAAGTAAAAACATGAGGCAATAATATAGAAGTAAAAACAGTTGAGTAAATTCAAATACGGAAAGTTTGTTTCCATTCCTTCTGTACCTTGACTAAACACTACTATGAAGTATGAAATGACAAAACACTGTAACATAGATAAATGTAGCTCAACAAACTTGAAACAACACTTCATTATGCCACAGCTCATACCTCATGGTACGAACCAAAATTAAGAGAAATAAATATACAACAATTTATCATTATTTGCTAGAAAACTATTTTTCCCCCTTGTATACGAGACTAGAGGGACAACTTTGAGACTACATTATTTGCTAGATGAATAAATTTTATGGACAAGGCTTACCACGTTGGGGAGGCAGTGCATCATATTCACCATAATCATAATAACCAACAGACTGTCCACCATAGCCCCGTCCTCTGCCCCGGAAAGTACGACCTCTTGCATGACCACGCCCTCTACCAACATATCCACGTCCACCATCCCAACCCTCTCCATTATAATCCATACCCCCATTATAATTTCCTAAGCATGTGAAGCAGACTGTTAGCTTAAAAGCAGTTTTAACTTCTAACAGCCCAAACATTATATGACAAAGCAAAATATGTACGCTCATACTACATCTAATTCCAATCAAACAAATGAACACTATATTAATAAGAAATACCTCTACCCCGGCCCCTTCCACGACCACGACCATGTCCCCGTCCTCGCATCACTGGCATGCCCTCTGTTGGAGACCAAATTTTAGCAACTCATGTCATATAAGCCACACAAACCTACTGAAATGAAAAAATTATTAATCAAGTCACCTCCTTCCTCTTCATATTCTATTAAAGGTTTTACTTGATCTGCTGGGAGAGGAGGCTGGTATCTGCATGAGAGAAAACACTTAAAATAATGACAATTGGAACATCATTGAGAAGTTCACAAGTAAGCAGTATGGATCTTAAAAACTATTCAAGTCAAGAACAACTGATAATATTTGTCAAGTAGATGATCAAATAAAAGTCTTTTCAATTATCTATTATCAATTTAAGAGACCAAGGTCTGCATGACAATAAAAAACTGTCATATTCTCCTTGACACGTATGAGATATGGGAGTTACATTAAAACACCAAGCTCTAAGTTCAAAACACAAGTAATGTCAAGGCAGTAAGAAATGTCTGCTGTATTGTCTTCCAGCTGCCAACAAACATAATGAGAAAAAGCTAACCGTCTAAGTAAACTGATGAAACTTTCCTTACACAGGTGCTTTTCAAGCTGAGTTGCAATTGTGGCTATCCAAAGAGTGATAAATCAGATACAGTGAAACATAAACTTGCATACCAGAAAACCTGTTCTTACCCTGTAGAGGACTTGTCCAGTTCATCCTTTGACAAAGTAATTGTGATCATTGAAACATGTCGAGTAGTCTCCAAACTGAGGATGCAATGATAAACAGAAAGTTGATCCATGGAAACAAATCAATCATTTATTAGTTAGTCGACAATGAAAAGTTTTAGTAGTTCCATACGGAAGAAGGCCTTCTTCTAGTGGCTCCCACATATCCGTTATGTCCGTTGATTCAATAGCAGTATTTTGATGCAGGCCAACAACCCTTCTCTGAAGCAAAGAAACAGATTACTCACAAAGAAAGAAAAACACATGTAACCAGTAACACGCAAAACACATAGTGACACAGAAACTAGCCCTCTCACCTTGATCAGTTCAGTGATCATTACCGTCTTGTTGATAGCTCTGCCCATTGCTTTAAGAACAATTTCCATTGACCCTTTCTCCTATAAACACCAAAGTAAGATCCGTGTGACTGAGAAATATATCAGGAGCATTTAAATATTAGCCCATTGACAAAGCAATCCATGCAAGTGTGGACCCTATCAAAATGGCAAATTACTTAAAACATAGCACTAACCAAGAGTCGATGTAAACAGATTACATATCTGAAGTAAATATCAAAATGCAAAGAAATAGGTTAAAGCAAGAAGGAAAAAAAACGATTGAAAAGATAACTATTGGGAAATCAATATATCAACATATCTATAACGAGTTGTAGAAAGCCATACTGTTAACAGTCATGAATATTGAGGTTAGTCCCAGACTCCATGAAATTCGCGGAACCCACTCTAGTTGTACCTATTTTTTCCTTACTTAGAAAATGAAGCTAAAATATATTATAAAGTTTCAATTCCAAATTGCAAATTAAAGACACAATGAAAAGAAAGGAAAACAAAGCATTTTCATCCATTCCTAAAATGGCATGATATATAAGTCATGAATAGTTAGTTAATAGGGGCACAATATTAAGTCTATGAGGCCTTAGGACTAACTAATCATGATAATAAGTAGGGAAGGGTAGAATTGGCATAATACTAATCCTATAAAGCCATATTAGGGATAAATCAGCTACTGTGCGCGTCTGTTAGTGATTGTATCTGTTATGTTGCCTTCCTCTATATATATATGTAGAAGGCTAGGCATTAGACATGTATGATTCAGCATTGTGTATGAATGAAAGAGTGAACAGCAGTTCATCTCCCCTCTTTCTCTCTTGTTTCTCTTCTCAATCTCTCTGATTTCTGTTCTTTCCCCTCTGATTTCTTAATTTCTCTACACTAATCCTATCATGGCATGTATCAAGAGAGACAAAGCTACACAGGTAGTCATGTAGTGTACTCATTATTGATAAAGGAGTGTAACCAAAGCAAAAGAACATACGGTAGTAACATTCACAAAAGATACAAGCCCTAGTTAAAAAAGTCAAGAAACATTGCATCTTATCAATTTTCTAGAGTTTAGAACACATCCACCAAGAGTTGTTCACAGATTAATCTCACTCCAACAAAAAGTTTCGTAAAAAAGAAGGGCTAGTTCAATAATCAGACAGTAAATGGGTCGGTAAAGTTAGTTAAATGCCAGGGCGCCATTCAGCCTCCAAACTGATTAAGATTTCACCGATCTTTCACCCACTTCTTGATGTGGAAGTCAATGAGATCATTATGAACAAATGACTCGCAAGGTTAAGTATATGAAGTACAATAAGCCTAAATGCTAGAGACAGAGAGACGCAACAGTATTCTACGAAACAATCATTCAAGGGAGCTGTTGTTTCCCCTTAGGAAGTAACTTTTACATCAAGTTCAGCACTTAAAATGTGAAATTTAAAGTTTTCATATTCATTCCCATATTTAGAATTTTCAAAATTTCAAACAAAGTATCACGCCCACGTGAAAGGAGGGGATGAGAAACACGGGCGTTAAATAATACCTGGAGGAGAGTAGTGGCATAGGTAATATAATTCCTCACCCTGCCTTGAGTAGTAATGCGTATCTCGTTCTCATTTATGGGAGTCTCTGCCTTTGGCTTCTCCACCCTTTGATACCTATCCATCTATTGCCAGCGCCAAAAGGGAAACAAAAAAGACTCATAAATAAAGCATCAAGAAGTTGTTCAATATGTGAGAAACATGAGAAAACCAAAATTCATGCCATAGTAGAAATAGCAGAGTGAGGGAGGTAAAATGGAAGGATGCTAGGGTTAAGAGACGTCACTCACGATTGTTAATGAGAGTGAGCACCGGAGATGGGAGCAAATCTATGAAGTTTGGGTGAAGGGCACCACTCACTCTCCCTGATTTCTGTTCCAGTGGTAAGCTCTGGGGATAAAGCTTATGATTTGAATTTAGGCCCCAAGAGCCTCGCGTGTGGTATTGCTCTTTTATATAGGCGAACCAGACCAACCTGCCTGAAGAGTAGGGCTAGGAGCGCGGTCTTTTCGCCGCCGAGACCCCCAAACTCACTGAATTAAGCCCCGCCTTATGTATGGGCCTTTCCTTACACATAACCAACTAACGGGCCTCATTTCTGTCTTTTCCTTTTTATTTTCGCCTGAAAATGCATTTCTCTCTGTTTTTCCCTCCGTACTTGTCGATTGTCTAAAAATGGTTTATTTAATTTTTTTAAAAAAAATATTTAAAAGGTAACTGTGAATCTGTATTGTCCATAAAAAAAGTACAATTTTTGTTCCTTTTTATGTTTTATTTTTTGATTGTCCATAAATATGGTAAATTTAATTTGTCCGAGAAATCAACAAAAAATAATGATTTCTCTTCAACAAACACTTATGATTATATCTTCTTTCAGTTCTATTTTTCACAAGAGCTAACAAGGACGTTTCATCTCCCGCAAGTAAGATTTTGAATAATGCTGGCAGAAGAATTTTTTTTATTAGATATTTTCTTTCTACACATCCTAAATTTAATATTCTACCTTGGACATGGTTATCAAGGACATTGAGAAGCCAGAAAATAGTGCTATTACACAAGCCTAGGTGAAAAGGTTTAATCAAATTTTAGTCGCAAATTAATTTCAATTAATCCCTTAAAATTTTTAAAGCTTCACTGCACCTTCATAGTCAAAATAAAATTAATTTTTGTTAGTGAAAGCATAATGGTACCCTTACTTTATTTGCCATGTAAATGATCAAAAAGTTTTTAACTCCCTAAGTTCTTTTAAATCTATTTATTTTTCTTATAAATATCTTTATTTATCTTGTAAATGATCAAAATCTTTTTCACTCCCTAGATTATTTTGAATTCTTTATTTTTATCTTATAAATATCTTTATTTGTATCATAAATGCTCATATTTGTCTTGTGAATTTTCATGTGTTTCGCAAATGGTCAAAATGTTTTTAATTCTCTAGGTTATTTCGAATCACTTGATTTATCCAATAAATCTCTTTATTTGTCTCGTAAATGCCTTTATTTGTATTGTAAATGCTCTTCTAAAACAAAAAGAAGAACAACATTATCTTTTCAACAACAAAAATCAATTTCATTTTGACTATGAGGTGCAATGAAATTTCAGAAAGTTTTGAGGTTAATTAATTGCGAAGCGGCTAATTCAGGTGGACTGAAATAAATATGAAACATGGTGCAGCTGTATTTCCCTCAATATTAATTATTTGAATCCTCTATACTTTCTGTCACTTTAAGTTCCAAAAAGGGAATAATCATTTTTAAATCAATCTTAAACATCAATAAATGAGACTTATTTTATACATTATAATTTGAGCAGCAAAATATTCCCCACCAAAAGAGTAGCGAAATATTATACTCCTTTAATATTTAATATTTGACTTATTTGTTTAATTTGAATAAACTAAACAAATTACTTATATGTAATATTACATCATATATCAACCTTTAAGTTTTGCAAATTAGTTTTTTTTAAAAAAAAAATCTTATATTTAAAACTAAATTGTTCTCTCAAATTAAGTGCTACATTTAACACAGGAGCGTTTTATTGTAATTTACGGTATCTGCAATATAGTTAGAGAGCGGCCCTCGACAAGTAAACGCATGTGTTGGTTGTCAAGGAAATTTTTTCTAAACCACGAAAATAAACAGGCTAATAAGGCATTGCACAACGCTTATGCACGGAGATGCAAGATGGTACAATAAATCAAAAACATTAACATCTGAACATGGTAATTTCTCTTACCATACATCTGATACCATTCAAGGATCAAAATCTATAAAACTAGATCACAATTGTATGAACAAATTATGAGAGACTGAAGTCATCAGAAGCAGCAAGTCCTGTCTTCAAGCTTCCATTTTAAATTTGGCTTCATATAGCTGGGGTTCCTGCAACACAAACCATTTCTTTAAATATTCCGGATTACTAAAGCATCAATGGGCATCTCTAATTAAACATGATTTACTTCTACCGTCCAAGTTAGCCCAATCGTTCTTAATATTCTAATTTGTTACTGGCTAGCTGCTATATAACAAAAAGAAACAGTAGAAGTACGAAAAACTGAAGATAAGTGATTAACAAGATTATCGAGGTCTGCAGAGAATGACTGCAAATATAGTCAAAGAAACGGTAGAAGTACAACTATTGGTAAACGATAACAAGACTATCCAAGTCCGCAGAGGATGACTGCAATATAGACAATCTCGTTAATCAGCCTCTCCAACGGATTCCTCAATCCTTAGTAGAAAGACACCAAACATCACAACATATAAACTCAGCAAATCCAAATAAGAAGGAAAGACCAAGGGAACTAGAGACATGAAATGAATTACCATGAAAATGGCTGAAATCAACCTGCGGGCAAACCATCTCAAGTGCATGGCTCGTTGAGCAGCACTTGCTGCTTCCGCTGATTCAAAACGCAAATACACAAATCCTGCACTTCTGTATGGGAAACAAAAAAATCAAGCAATTGCACTTCCTACATACAATATGTAAAAGCCAATAAAATAGAAATACTCAGGAACATTTATAGATGACTGTCGCACATATTCATTAACTTACTTGTCTACATAAATATGCTTCACACGGCCAAATCTAGAACATTCCTCTTCTACATCCTCCTTAATGTCAATATCAAAATCTGGTTCCGTCTGCATTGAAATTTAATACCAGTACTTCAGAAAATGAAACATCAGTCGGAAAAAAATCAATCAGTTGGTCACACCTCAGTGGTAGGATCAAACATATTCTTCAACAATAGACACTCGCTAGGGCTCCCTACAGGTTCTACCACAGGGGAAGACATGATTTGTGGTGGATGAGCTGATGTGGGCATTAAACCTGGAGCACTAGGCAAATTAACAGACTGTTGAGCGGGAACTGACCCATTCGCAATGGGCACACCAACAGACCCCACAATGCTGCAAAATGGAATATCTGTCAGGCAAATGAAGAAGTCACACCAGCCACCCAACAACCCCCCCCCCCAAAAAAAAAAAAAGAGGAAAGTCTTGTAGTAAACCTTGGGGCAATGCCGGATCGATCCAGCTTCTGCATAAGCAAAGCTCTAGATTGAGCATTTAAGGCCTGCACAAATGATACATAATTCATGAGCAGGGATGCGTTATTGAAAAGAGGCTACAGTATCGTTTCAGGACACAAAGTTCACCAACATCATGTCACTAGAAACGAGATGAAAATGACAAGCGCCACTCCCCACCAAACCCCAAATAGAACAAAAGTGAGGTTTTCAGATAGAAGAGAGATGCCTTTCAGATGGAAGACAAAGACCAATAAGGAGACAGAAACAGAAGATGCATAAGATGACGTCTGATTTGAACCAGCCTAATGAAGAAATGCTGGAGTTATCCAATATTGACATAATTATATTGAATCTTGTAGAATGTCATTAATCAAGATTTCCAGCTCAGAATATTTGTTTAACATCTCTATTTGTGGTGTTGCAACTAAGAACTAATGTTTCCTTCTGCATTTATTGACTCTATTCAGAAGAGAGTAAGAGTGCCCAAAAGCACTAATACATCAATGCACCTATCTATCACAGAGTAATGATCTTGTCATCAGCCTGCAATATATAAAGCTAGAATTGTTATAGTTATTGATGAACTATGAAACAAACGAAACTGCCAGCCAATCATGCCTCTAACAACCTGAAAAAATAACCAATCAGGCTAAATTTTTAGTAACTTCATATTAAATATAAGTACTGTATCATATGATGAGATGAAGAATTCGGTAACTCGTCTTTCAGAAACAAACTTTTCCTTATCTCAACTTACCAATCCACCTTCATCATCATCAAAGTCTGCAGATTTTGCAGTTGTGTCTTGGCTCCCGATGTGATCTGTCACACATGAAACCTGTGCACAATAAAAAGCATTAGTCAAGAACAGTAGGAGTAGCAGAGTGATTACCAATAAAAGCAAACATACATGAGCCAGGAATATATATAACCATGGAATCAAACATATCTACCTTGATAGTCCTACCAGCAATCTCCAGTTTTCCATTTAAACTCTGAGCTGCTTTGGCATGTTCCAGATGGGCAAACTGTTTGAGAATCAATACAATCACAATGAATAACAGTATTACTGTAAACCATCATTCTCAAGGTAACCAATGCAGGGTAACTAACTTGAATAAAGCCAAAACCCTTGCAATGTCCTGTCTCCAGGTCAGTAGGCAGTTGTACAAGCTCCACTGAACCAAACGGCTCAAAAATCTGAACCAACAATTGAAAAAATCAAGATTTTAATCAAGGTATTAAAAACCTGGCCAGTAATTGAACCCATCAAGGAATTTGTTAGTAGTTCGATGGTCATGTTGAAATGGATGACAAAAATAGAACCACATACTTCCCTCAGCTGACTCTCTGTCATGTTGAAATGAAGGTTTCCCACATAAAGTTTCCTGTCTGCTGCTCCATATGGTCCTGCTACACCTGCAGCTCCAGTGGAAGCATTAGACTGAACAAGGTTCTTTTCAGCTTCAGAAGGTTTGACCATTACGGGTTGTCCAAGAAGCAATTGACCAGAGAGCGCAATTGCCATTGGCACTGGCATTGCATCATAAAATTCAATATACCTGCAGCCTCATCAAGAACTTGCATCAAATTTTCATAACTACAAAGTTCAAATGGTTGCAATCAAAACTTACAATGCATACAGCAAAGAGATGTAGGGAAACAAAAACTCTAGTGCAGACAGCTCAAGCTGAGTTTCTTTTGATGTATCTGACTCATGTAAAGAAAAGGTTAGCATGTCATAATTAAAAAATAAAACTAAATCATAGACAATTAATTAAGAGAATAAATGAAAGCCATAAGAGAATAATGTGTGAGGAACCACTGAGTCATGGAGGATTGGGCAATAAGGTAACCAGATACTCATCTACTTCACTTGAACACATGCAAGTGTGCAAATTATCCCATGAAAAAACCCCACTAAGAGCTAGCCTTATGGAAAATCACCCATCAACTAATACCAAGAGTCAGATGACATCAAATCCATATGCATCTCTTCTAGACGCTCACCATCCATCAACTTCCTCCAAAATGAAAAGGGAAATAGAAGACTAAAAAATCTCCTATACATAAATGACCCTCAACCATATTAAGGAATAAGCCAACAGCATGCACAAGAGACTTTGAATTCATAGAGGGATGAGACACAATGGACAGTCACGTCAACATAAGAATGAAACCCTCACTGTAAGGCATGTGTGTAGAGGAAGAAAACTAGGAAAAGGACCAAAAAGAAAACCAGGTTTATGTCATCTACCTTGAGTGCGCAGCATGAATTGATTAAACATGAGTGCATGTTATTCCCATCATCCCTCATTATTATCGCAATGCTAGTCCATTTAAGAATACAGTTAAACATAATTCTTGGAATTTGATATCTTAATTCGATTATAGCACATGCATATAAATAAGAAAGTCTTTGGTAATCAGGGTCAGGGACATACCCAACTCCTTTAGACCGTCTTGAATTCCTATCCATGATCAGACGGACATCCCTCACCTGAAAATAAGGAATATTAGAATTAGAATTGCAAACAAATCAGGAATTATCATATGATGGTGGAAAATGTAAGAAATACACCCGAAGCATGCAAACACCTAAAAATGTTCAAGGTATTATCATCAAAAGTGAGGAAAATTTAAAAGCAACTGACCTTCCCAGCTTTTGAGAAAAATTCATAAACATCTCTCTCTGTGGCCTTTAAGGGTATCTGCAATCATCACAGGGTAAAATGACAATCATCAGAAACAAATTAAAAAAATTCAAAACAATCAGACCTCAAATTAGAATTCAAACACAGTCATATAAACCTGGTAAGCAAAAACAGTTCTCTGATCCCTTTCAGGATCTGCCTCAGGCTCCACGGCCTCTTTCTTGTCTCTGAATCTCCTACAACCCAGATGAAAAATTCAGCTTTAAGAAAAAAATATATATAAAAGTTCACTTCAGTTCAATTTGACATCCATTCTGAATAATGTATAGCCATAATTTCCAAATTCATATTCCTAATATTAGAACCCCAAAGGAGACTAGATATTTCAAGCGGTTTCAAATTATCACTGGCGCAGCCATTCTAAAGGTTCCCAGTTGATATTAGGATCCAAACATCAATTAATCCCACAATGTCTACACATCATATTTAGCTCGAAAAGTAACACTAACTCAACCAAAACGGATGTTCACATTATATCTCCAACATGAATACTGTGAAATCTGGAAATACTTCACGTCAATTAATTTGTGATTGAGCACCGCAACACTCGAATTTGTGATTGAGCACCGCAAAACTTGACACTAAAAATGCTATGCATCACATATACACTCGACTCCGATACCAGGGAGAAGGCTTCTATTCTATATTTCAGACATGTAAACATCATAATTGAAATATTACTATAGAACGATTAAATGCATAAATTTTGTCTTTAAAGCACAAGGATCACAAGAAGTATAGGATTGCCATTAAACAGGGAGGATAAGCAGACACAAACTAGTCTCATAAAGGATATGCTTTAACTGCCCAGCCCTCAGAATTTAGCTTATGTGAAAAATACATTCATGATTTTTCAAAACAACTTCAACACACGCTTACTTAGCACAGCCATATATCAAACCGTAGGAAAAATACATTTCAGGAACCGCAACATATGGGTTTAACGCAGGTCCTTAGCTCAGCAGGTCAATGGCGAGTAATGCTCACGATTCAAATGGAATACTCGCCCAAGAATGAAGTAACAAGAACAAAATCAATAAAAAAAAAAACACAGACATGTCACGGAAGGCAAATGCAGTAAAGACCAGTACCGGCTATCTCTAATTTGAGTAATTTCCAGTTCTCGTTCTCTCTCTCTATCTCTGTCAGAACGACTTCTGCTTCTCCTGGACCTCTCCCTCTCCTCCCTCTCCCTTCTCTCCCTCTCTCTCTCCCTCTCTTTATCCCTCTCTCTCCTCTCCCTCTCACTGTCTCTATCCTTCTCCCTCTCTTTACCTCTTCTTTCTCTATCCCTCTCCCTATCCTTATCCCTATCTCGATCTCTCTCCTTCTCCCTATCCTTCTCTCTATTACTCCTCTCTTGCTCTCTCTCCCCATCTCTATCCCCGTCCCTCTCCTTGCCGCTCCTATGGCGCTCCTTTTCGCGGCTAGACCGTTCTCTGTCGCGGTCATCACGATCCTTCTTAGACCCATTCTCCTCGTCGCCTCTGATCTTCTTGCTCTTCTTTTCTTCACCATCCAGATTCCCGTCTACCTCGCGCTTCCTGTAACTCCTTTCACCCTTCTCGCTGCTCTCCTTCTTCTTCTTCGAATCTCGATCTTCCGGCTCCTCCACTGTCTTCTCCAAGTAATCGTATTCGTCAAAGTCCATTGGTTATTCCAAATTCTCTCCCTGCGAAGCAAATTTAGCTTGAGGAAGGCCGTTTAAATGATATCAAGTCCTGTGTGGTAAGAACTGTAAATGCCTCAAAGCCCAATTTCTAGGGTTTTGGGGTTTTCTCCAGTTTGGATAGGAAGAATAGGTTTGGCTGGTCGCCCCGCGCTCTGCGAATTTTGACCTGTATGTATCAATTCAGCTATGCACACAAACACTGGTCCCTTGCTAGTAGCGGGGCATTAATCCTCGGCTCGGCTAATTTAATTTTTTTTTTACAATGATTAGTTAAATTATTTTAAAATATTTATATTTATAACTTTTTTTAAACTAATTTTTATGATTTAGAAATTAATATATAATTCAACTATAAGACAAAATAACTTTTTTATCAGTATTTTCTTTAATCTTTTTTATTAGTATATTTAGAACATGAAGTAGTAGATAAGAAAATGTTAGAGTATTTGGTTGCCTGAATTTTTGTGGCCATCACCTAGCTCGCTAATTTACCCGAATCTTCACTACACCGGAATTTATTCTATCTCTGTAATTGATAATTGATGAATCATACTCTAATGAGATCCTAGTAAAAAAAGATCATGCAATTATTGTAAGTTTTCTGGTAACAACAATTGAATGTTTGAAATTAATAAAGTCAAGGTAAAAAAAAAAAACTACTATAAAGTCATGTAAATTAAATTATGATACTTTGTCCCCAAAATTCAATTTTGAATTGCATGAAGAATATTAATGAAAATACGTTTCTAATTTTATAACAAAAAGTGAAAGAATACGGTGAAATTGGAGTTTCCACCTGGTGAGATTAAAGAAGAAAAGTATGAGGAAGAAAAATGAGGGGTCAAACCCACCACATTTTCCCACCAACTTCTCTAAAAGTTCTTTTTTCACTGTTTATTTCGCCACGCCTACCAAGCCACCTTCAAAAATATAAAAAAAAAAAAATATTTTTCTTTCAATTTATTTTTTAGCATACACAAATATGAAAAATAGTATATTTGTAATCATGAAAAATTATTTAGATTTTAGAGTATAAAAATATAACGAATGATGACATGAAATATAGTAAGAAAAAAGAGTTGCCAACATAGTAGCGATGAATTAGGATATAAAGAAATTATTGTCATGCTAAGGCTTATGCGGTGGGGCTAAAAAACTACGGTAAGAAAGGAAAAGGCGCCGGGAAAGTAAAATGATGTAGTGACATTTTTTTAAATAAGCTTTAAACCAAAAACAACTTTAAAAATAAAACATTAAGAGTGTTATAAATATATATGTATGTCCATTATTCATTTACATGCATCAACTATTCATTCACATTCATTTCAACTATTGTATCACATGTTTACTATAGTCTCACATGTGAATATTTAGAGGGAAATTACCTCTTATGACCCTGAGGTGGAAATTACACTAAAGGCCCATTTTCCATCTATAAATAGAGGTCTTCTGTAAACATTTAGGTTACACTGGAATAAGAATTTCTCTCTACTTTTTCTCTCTATCTTCTATATCTTGTTCCTGTTCTAAATTCTCATCAGTTTTATATTACGTTATCAGTACGAAGACTCTACCAAGGTAAGATTTTATTATCATCTCCTTTACTATATGTTTATTTTATCTATCTGGGATAATCTTAACCATGATATGGAATTAAAGTTCTACTTTTACCGATTATTTTGAACATCGGGTTCCATGGTTAAGATTTGAGATTATTTACCATTTATTATTTATAGTAAATAGTAATTTTTACTATTCATGTTAATTTTACCTTTTTCAGTAATTTTACATTTTTATTCATTTTGACTCCTATTAGGAGGTTTAGATTTAATATTTCAGTAATTTTATTTTATTCACTATTTACAGTGAATAGTAACTTTACTATTCACTGTAAATTTATATTTTACTATTTACGGTAAATTATTTATGTTTATATATTCTTCCCACTCCCTATTTATTAATTTCATGGTGGCAACACTAAGCTCCATTTATTTAATTTACTTTACTGCTTTATTTCATGGTGACGATACTAAGCTCCATTTATTTAATTTACTTTACTGCTTTATTTCATGGTGGCGATACTAAGCTCCATCTATTTAATTTACTTTACTGCTTTATTTATTTCATGGTGGCGATACTAAGCTCCATCTATTTAATTTACTTTACTGCTTTATTTCATGGTGGCGATACTAAGCTCCATGTATTTAATTTACTTTACTACTTTATTTATTTCATGGTGGCGATACTAAGCTCCATTTATTTAATTTACTTTATTGCTTTATTTATTTCATGGTGGCGACACTAGTATTAGTGGGCACCATTTGTTAAATTTAATTTTAATTATTTATTGCTTTAATTATTGTTCATGGTAGCAACACTGATATACATATTAGTGGGCTCCATTTGTTCAATTTAATTCTTTACTGCTTTTTATATATTATATATTAAATATGCATCCTCTTTCTTATCTTCGGATGAGATAGGTCTCGCTATAAGTTTACTACCATTCCTATCTCATCTTCTTTTTATTTTCTTAGCATGTTTATTTATAGTTCTTTAAATTATGTTTTAATTTATAAAAAGATTTTATAATATGATTCTAATTATTATCATTATTTTTAGTTTGAATCATGTCTTCCAGCCTTTCAAATCTTGAATTTAATGCTCTTGACATCACTGGGAAGAATTATCTATCATGGGTTTTAGATGTTGAAATCCATCTTCAAGCAAAGGACCTTGAAAGGGCTATATTGCCGGGAAATGATGCGTCCCCTCAAGTAAAAGCTAAAGCTATGATTTTTCTCGGACACCACATTCATGAAAGTTTGAAAACTGAATATTTAATGGTGAAAGATCCATTTGAATTGTGGACTAGTTTGAAAGATAGGTATGATCATCAGAAAACGGTGATTTTGCCTAGAGCTCGTTACGAATGGATTCATCTCAGGCTACAAGATTTTAAAACTGTAAGTGAGTATAACTCAGCTGTTTTCAAAATAAGTTCTCAGTTAAAATTATGTGGTGAAAAAATACTGATGAGGACTTATTAGAGAAAATTTTTTCTACCTTTCATGCTTCGAATTTGCTTTTACAACAGCAATATCGAGAGAAAGGTTTTAAAAAATATTCTGAGTTAATCTCATGTTTATTAGTAGCCGAGCAAAATAACGAGTTATTATTGAAAAATCATGAAAATTGTCCCACTGGATCTTCTCCATTTCCTGAAGCGAATGTGAGTGTACAGAATGATCATGGTCGTGGCCGTGGTCGCGGTCGTGGTCGTGGCCGTGGCCGTGGCCTTGGTCGTGGACGAGGACGTGGAAATCGTGGAGGCAGAAATTATCATGGTCCTTATCATGGTGGAAGAGGTTATTATAGTCCTTATACCCACCAGAAAAAGATGAATAATGAAGGACAGAAGAATAATAAAGAAAGTCCTTCAAAAGTTGTTGAACATAAATGTTATCGGTGTGGTATGAAGGGACACTGGGTACGTAATTGTCGTACGCCAGAACATTTAGCAAAACTTTACCAAGCCTTTATAAAAAGGAGTGTTAATAATGTGGAATGTGATGATAAGGCTCATAAAGATAAGATGTCAATGAGCCAAATGATGATGTTATGTCACTCTTGGAGGCAGAAGATTTTTATGATTAAATAAGTTATGCAGAAATTATAATAATTTTCTTGTATCGTTCTGAACTTATTATCAAATATCAATTATGTATGTATTAATGCATTTTCTTTTCTTTTATGAAGCTCATGGATATTTCAAATATTGCACACAAGAATGAAAATATATGTCTCATTGATAGTGCAACGACACATACAATTCTTAAAGATAAGAAATATTTTTCACATCTAACAAATTGTAGTACAAGCATCAATACCATAGTGGGTAATACAAGATTGATTGAAGGCTCTGGAAGAGCAATAATAATATTACCCAATGGTACGAAATTTGTTATTAATGATGCTTTGTATTCCTCCAAGTCTCATAGAAATTTGTTAAGTTTTAAAGATATCTGCCGGCATGGATATCATATTGAGACTATAAATGAGGAGAATAAAGAATATCTACAAATTGTTACTGTTAGATATTGGTGAAAAATATGTTCTGGAGAGATTACCAATGTTATCTTCTGGTTTGTACTATTCATATATTAGTACAATTGAAATAAATGTTATGGAAAACCAGAAGCATGCTGATAAAGGTATATTTAATGTTTGGCATGACCGGTTAGGCCATCCCGGGTCAATTATGATGCGATGTATAATAGAGAATTCATGCAGACATAATTTGAAACAGAAACAAATACCAAAATCCCATGATTTTTCATGTGATGCATGTTCTAAGGGAAAATTAATTATTCGGCCATCACCAAGCAAAGTAGAAAGTGAGTCTCTCACATTTCTAGGACGGATACAGGGAGATATTTGTGGGCCAATACACCCACCATGCGGACCATTTAGGTATTATATGGTTTTAATTGATGCATCAACTAAATGGTCGCATGTGTGCTTACTATCTTTTCGAAACCTGGCATTTGCGAGATTACTTGCTCAATTAACAAGATTAAGAGCACATTACCCTGATTATCCTATCAAGAAAATACGTTTTGATAATGCTAGTGAATTTACTTCACAGACTTTTGATGAATATTATATGTCCCTTGGAATTGATGTTGAACATCCTGTAGCACATGTTTATACGCAAAATGGACTTGCAGAATCATTGGTAAAACATTTACAACTTATTGCAAGACCTTTACTTTTGAAATCTAATTTACCAATTTCTGCTTGGGGCCATGCCATTTTGCATGCAGCAATGTTAATTCGCATCAGGCCAACTAGTTATTTAAAAGTTTCTCCCTTATGAATGGTTTTTGGTGAAGAACCTAATATTTCCCATATTCGGACCTTTGGATGTGCAGTATATGTGCCTATAGCACCTCCACAACGTACTAAAATGAATCCTCAAAGAAGAATGAGAATTTATGTTGGGTATAAATCTCCTTCAATTATAAAATATTTAGAACCATCTACAGGAGATTTATTTACTGCACGATTTGAAGATTGTCATTTTGATGAATCAGTCTACCCAACATTAGGGGGAGAAAATAAGCAGTTGAATAAAGAGATTAGCTGGAATGAATTATCATTGACTCATTTTGATCCTTGTACAAAACAATGTGAACTAGAAGTTCAAAAGATAATTCATTTACAGAATTCAGCTAATCGAATGCCAGAAGCATTCACTGACCCAAAGAAAGTGACAAAGTCACATATTCCAGCTGCTAATGCTCCTATTCGAATTGATGTCCCTGTAGGACAGCCGATTATAAATGAATCAAAAGCACGCCAGAAGCGTGGTAGGCCTATTGGTTCCAAAGATAAAAATCCTCGAAAAAGAAAAGGAGCTAAGATTATAGATGACCAAGTCGAGGATAATCAAGAAAAAAATGTAACTCTGGATGAGCCACTTCATGAAGAGAAATTATCTCCAGAGGAGAATAATGAGGCCCCAGAAGAGATCCAGGTACCTGAAATATATGAAAATAATGAGATCTCAATAAATTATGTCACAAATAATATCAAATGGAACCGTAATGAAATCAACGTTGACAACATTTTTGTTAATCATATAGCATATGATGTGATGAATGAAGAAGAGGATCATAAGCCAAAATCCATTAAAGAGTGCCAACAGCGAAAGGATTAGCCTCTATGGAAAGATGTCATAAATGCATAATTAAAATCACTAGCAAAACGAAAAGTATTTGGACCTATAGTCCATACACCTAAAGATGTAAAGCCAGTTGGATATAAATGGGTTTTTGTACGAAAAAGAAATGAAAAGGGTGAAATTACAAGGTATAAAGCACGCCTTGTAACCCAAGGCTTTACACAAAGACCTGGCATTGATTTTGAAGAAACATATTCACCAGTAGTGGATGCAACTACTTTTTGTTATTTAATTAGCCTAACAGTAAATGAAGGGCTTGATTTGCATCTAATGGATGTTGTGACTGCCTATTTATATGGCTCACTTGATAGTGATATCTATATGAAAGTTCCTGAAGGACTCAAGATGCCAAAAACATTTAATTCAAATTCACGAGAACAATACTCGATCAAATTAAATAAGTCCCTGTATGGCTTGAAACAATCAGGGCGCATGTGGTATAATTGTCTTAAAGAATATTTGTTGAAAGAAGGGTATAAAAATGACCCGATATGCCCATGCATTTTTATAAAAAGATTGAGAAACGAATTTGTTATAATTGCTGTTTATGTTGATGATATCAACATTATTGGAACTCCTGAAGAGATTTCAAAAGCAATTAATTGTTTAAAGAAAGAATTTGAAATGAAAGATTTGGGTAGGACAAAATTTTGTCTTGGATTACAAATTGAGTACCTGAAGGATGAGATCTTTGTATATCAAGAAACTTATACAAAGAAGGTCCTAAAACGATTTTATATGGATAAGTCACATCCATTTTGTACTCCAATGGTTGTAAGGTCTTTGATAAAAGAAAAAGATCCATTCCAACTCCAAGTAATTAACGAAAAAGGTGTAGAACAATTACTTGGTCCAGAAGTACCATATCTTAGTGCTATTGGGGCACTAATGTATCTTGCTAATCACACAAGACCTGATATAACATTTGTTATTAATTTATTAACAAGATATAGTTCTGTACCAACACAAAGGCATTGGAATGGTGTAAAGCGTATTTTTCGTTACCTCAGAGGTACTATGGATATGGGGTTATATTATTCAAATGTATCTAAACATGAACTGATTGGTTATTCAGATGCTGGATTTATGTCTGATCCACATGATGGAAAATCACAAACAGGTTATGTATTTACATGTGGAGGTACAGCAATTTCATGGCGATCTATGAAACAAACTATATCAGCCACTTCATCTAATAATGCAGAAATCCTAGCAATGCATGAAACAAATCGAGAATGTGTGTGGTTGAGGTCAGTAATTCATCATATACGAAGTACTTGTCATTTATCTTCTGGTAAAATGGTTCCAACAGTTCTATATGAGGATAATACTGCATGTATTGCCCAACTTAAAGAAGGATACATCAAGGGCGATAAAACGAAGCATATTTCACCAAAATTTTTCTTTACTTGTGATCTTCAACAGAATGGTGAAATAGATATCCAGCAAATCAGTTTAAATGAAAATTTAGCAGATTTATTTACCAAGTCACTTCCAGAAGCAATCTTTGAGAAGCTTGTCTATGGTATTAGTCTTCGAAGATTCAAAAATCTCAACTGATATTATTAGGGGGAGTAATACTGATGTTGTCAACAGAGGGAGTCAATACGCGCTGTACTCTTTTTCCCTTATCTAGGTTTTGTCCCACTGGGTTTTCCTAGAAAGGTTTTTAATGAGACAGCATTGGATAGTGTATCAATGGATGATGTACTCTTTTCTTTGACTAGGTTTTTATCCCACTGGGTTTTTCCTAGTTAAAGTTTTTAATGAGGCACATTCATAATGGACATCCAAGGGGGAGTGTTATAAATATATATGTCCATTATTCATTCACATGCATCAACTATTCATTCACATTCACTTCAACTATTGTATCACATGTTTACTATAGTCTCACATGTGAATGTTTAGAGGGAAATTACCTCTTATGACCCTGAGGTGAAAATTACACTAAAGACTCATTTTCCATCTATAAATAGAGGTCTTTTATAAACATTCAGGTTACACTGTAATAAGAATTTCTCTCTACTCTTTCTCTCTATCTTCTATATCTTGTTCCTGTTCTAAATTCTCATCAGTTTTATATTAAAGACATATTTTTCATAGTGTAAATGAGTTTTTGCCATCACCAATTCAAATATAAATCATTTATTATATAACTTCATCCTATATTAAGTTTGCAAAAGTCATAATAGAAAATAACCAATTTTATCTCCACCCAAGTTTTTTTCCTCCATCCAAATTCTCATTTGTTTCCTCCATCCAAATGAAGTGTTAAGGAGAAGTGGGATAAAGATAAGCAAAATTATCTGTTTGAGATATTAAAAAAACACGTTCACGCAAATTAAGACAAAACTCCTTTAACAAATTTACTCCATACCCTGCAAATTACGTTGGAAAAGCATCTTCTACTTCTACCGCTAATTCAAATAAACACCAGGTGTTGACAAAATTACGGTAGAAGTTTTCTAACACGTTAGATAGAACACCCAAATACTGGAGAACAAGTCGTGTTCAATCACAAATTGACAATAGGAAGAAGAGAGTCACTTCATAACGACCATTACAATGGAGCCTTTAATAAAATTATCATAGTCTGCTCATCTGTCCAATTTTGGAGCGAGAATAGAAGAGTGGGGAAAAATGAGTCAATACGCACCAAAAAGATTCAAGCTCCATATCACTCCCATTTGAACATAAAATGTAACATCAGACAAAACTACGCTCATTTACAGCACTTATATATCATTGGGGGCGTTTATCCTAATCTGTTCATGGGGATTCTGTCATTTGCTCGACCAACCCTTTGCATTGGAGAGATCGTTTGCGGCATAGTCATTCCCCCAGAAACAATTATTTCTGCATCAGCGTCAATACAATTGTTAATGCACACTGTGAGGAATGAGCCGAGTAACATGTTTGATTCCTAAAAACTTCAGAAACATTATTTCGGAAGTGTGACTTTATAACATAACTAAACAATTCTTCGCTCAAGAATAAAAGATCAAATGGGGTGGGAGGTCTTGCATATATCACGCTATATAAAAAATACATACCTATGCCTTCTCGAATGGAAAGATTTGGTCTTGTTATATCTTTGGAGTTAACCAGAATTATATCGCCAATATACAGATGGTTTGTAGGGACAAAGACACTGCATAGCTCTTCATCTTCATTATCTTTCTGAAAAGGATGGGGCAAAAAGATAAATACAAAGGTTCGATATACAAAATAGGAACTCAAATGTCCAGTATAAATATGATGGGGCCTGTCATATAAATTGAGATAGAGTGAGAGAATTAGAAGCACCTGCAGGGTGACGGTTGATGTAATAAAGCCAAAAGCATACTCGCCAACTCGTGGATGACGAATAATTGCTACCTCTTTAAATGCTGTTGTGTTTTGATCTGTAAAGATAATACAACATAACAAATAGTTGCAGGCTTGTCACCAATATTCAGTAATGGTCACTCTATCAACAATGTAGACTAGTAACAACTAAAATATAGGTGAGCGAAAGGGGTGTGAATTCCAATTGCACTGTGTATGATTGAGCATACCTGGAGATATGGCAGCACTAATCTGCTTGGAGGCTGAGTATATATGTCTGACAAAAGGCATTCGCTTAATGACCCATTCTCCAACCCAGATGACAGTTGCACCCACCCAAGATGAAACAAAAACGCCAACAAGAAATACAAAAACCAAAGATGTAACAAAACCAAGTCCTGCACCGCAAATTGAAAACCTTCAAATTATAACACGGCATTCAGAAGAGTAAGGACAGAGAGCAATTCCTAGATCACCAATATGAACAGAAAAAAGAAAAGTAAGAAATAATGACAAGTTGTTGCACATAACTTATCTCAAGTGCAAATAAAAATATATTTTTTAATAGATTCATCCTTTAGGTGTTGGTATACTTCCTTGGACTCCAACCAAACCAATAATGACCAAAATCAATTTACTAATTAAAAAAGAAGGAAATAGAACAGACCGTACACAAAAGTAATTAATGGTTAGTCAGTAAACTTAATTATTTCCTAGACTCCAACAAACAGCAAAAGTAACTCGCATAGAATTTTCAGTATAGCAACAAGGAACAGCCATCATTAAATCCAATTTTACCATTCAACTGCTATTACACATAGAATGACAGGAACAAAAATTTAAAATTCATCATCTTTTCATCCTGCCATTGAGATAGAATTTGATAATGTATCTCAGATTGGAACTCAGCTTTGAGAATAAACAATAATGCCTAGCCTACCTGTCATTGTATGGAATCACGAGTTCATGCATTATTCTATATTAACTTGCTATGTTTTAACATATAGAACAAAAAAATTCTTTCAGTTATGCAAAAAAAAAAAAAGAAAAGAAAAGGGAATGACAATTACATTAATTAGAGCCATAGTTAATGAAAGATAACTCACCAAATATGTCAAAGCCAAGCCTGGAGTATAATGGGCTGAAGAAGCCATCAACAAACTGAATAAACCACCATGTTATGAAAAAGGTAACCGCAACTGGAAAAAGAACTACACTGCAAATTCAAAATTCAGAATGATCATCAAGCCTATGATACTGATAACAATGAGTCTTCTCAGTAAGTTTATTCCGTTACCATCCAGTCATAAATTTCGTTGAGACCCAGCTTTGCAGAACAAAGCAGCATGCCTGAAGCAAGAACACAGAAACAGTCAGTTTAATAGCAAGACAAAAATGATAGATAATCTGTCAGCCTATAAACCCTGCGAATTTTACTCTGGCAGAAAAGAGTGGGCCAGTAGGAAACAAAGGACAGGTTCTCAGCAGCCATTCTTCAACAGAAGAAAGTCTTCTGTTATGAACACAAGTTCAAAGAGAGAACCTGATCCAAAAGACTAGGGGAAGCCTTTGAAGATATAAACCCCACCACACCTCCCCAATGTGGGACTCATAACATCATTCTCCAGCACCTTCAGATAAGTTACAGAAACGTTGTCTTGAAAGTTTCCAACGAATTACATTGGCCAATAAAATGCACAGAGCATCTGATATATTTGCCTGTTATGAAATGCTTATCCACCCAATCTACCGAAGTTAGACTGACTAAAATGGGATGTTGACTACGAAAAAAGAAAGAAAGAAGCAAAAAACATGCATCCCAAATTTTCAGAGTTCAATCATATAAAGCGTTAATCTCCGATCAGAGAATCACGACGTAATAATATCATGAGTTTTCATTAGACTGTCGCCGATGCTGCAAGTGGTTTGGACATTCTAGAAGGCACCAGCCCGCCTTTGAAGTTCAATGGGAACCCCCAATTTATGTTAATTCAATGTACTGCTTATCGAAATAAAGAAAATGCATCTCTTTCAATTTTCGGTGCTACTAGTCTGAACTCATCATAGCCGCAACAAAATTGCGGATTCGGGGAACAAGCATATAATCTGGGCCGTGGATGCCCTAGTGTATTTCGAAACAATTAGTGAGCCCAGATAAAGATGATTCCGACTATAAACGACACTGTTAGGTCCTCATGTTTTCAACGGTCGAAAGATACAGGCAATGAACAAGTCAACATTCGATCAAAAAAAAAAACAAGTCAACAAGGAAATAAGAAAAAAGAGTGAGGAAATCTGAGGAGGGAAAAGCGGGGAAATTGAACAAACCTTGCGAGTGGATGAGTTGGGAGATGAAGGGGGGGATTTGGCTGGATCTTCGGGATCCTCAATAGCCGCATTATCAGCTTGACTGAGAGGCACTGAAGTTGGATCTTTTTCTTCAGCCATCTCCGATTCTTCTCTGCTTCCTCTTCAGCTGCAGACGGCAATTTCCAGAAGAAGCGCAGCGACTTGATAGAATGATTAAACTTGGAAGGTTAACGATAGTGACGCAGATTGATTACATATTGGATTGGATTGCAAGCAAGCCTCCCGTTTGCATCGCTAAGCAATATCGAAACTCACGTGGCAGGCCAGGAAATGAGATCCGCTCCCTCCCCAACCCTCAAATGGTTTCTTCAACCACACTATTTCTTCTACAAAAGTCCGCGAAGACAAATATTTTTGCCGCCGCGTTGACTTGCAGATCTAAAATGGCTCAAGGAGTGGGGGGGATAATATGATGCAGGTGATTTAGATAATTTACATGTTGATAAATACATTTATTGCCAATTTTTTCGTTTAGAAACTTGAGAGACATGTATTTGAGTATTCACCTTAAAATATCCCCAGAGTATGCTTATTTTATTGATTACCTATTTAAAAACATTCTTATAAATCTTCCACAAACTCATCACGAGTTGATATTAATTTTAAATATAAGATTAAATTTTTATATTGGTTATTTTTTTTTAATTTATTCATACTGATGTTCCCTCAATAAAAATTAAAGAGGGAAGATAATGGGGGAGTTAAGGAATATGACTAGGGTATTTTAGAAAATATATGTTATAATAAGTAATTCAACAATTTTTTTAATCTATTTAAATTAAATAAATATATCTTATATTAAGAACGAATGCATTTTCTGATTATTTGCCGCAATATTTCTTGGGAAAAAAAAATAGAATGGCAACGAAATTCAATGCCATACATAGCTACAAATCACACCCTTCAAGTTTTTCTTTATTTCATATTGTATTGTTATAGTTTTATATTTACTACTATATATGATAAATTATTTGATAATGTATAATATATATATATGATTATAAGTATTATAATCGGATTCACAACTATTTCTCCTTCCGTTTTTTTTTTTTTGGATATATTTCTCCGTTGAATTCAATGGTCAAAACTGACGTCTTAGATGTGTTTGGATTGGATTCAGACCAAAAAAAAGATGTGTTTGGATTATATTTTAAATAATATATATTTTAGGGAAGAAAAGAAGAATAGCATATTCAAAAGGCTTAAAGGAGTGACTTCTGTTGGTTTTGGCCCACTACTAAATTTTAAGTTGAGAGATGGTTTTGGGAAGAATGTACCTAAAACCATTTTTTTGATAAATAATTGATTCTATGCAGAGTTCCTAAATACACCCTTCACCTATTGAATAATCAAGTTGCTTTTTTCAGTACGTATCGAGTCCGTTCTGGGCCTTTTTTATAAAATAAAAAAGGTATTTTTTTTTTAAAAAAAATAAAGCACTTTTTTATCAATTTATTTGTTTGGACGAGAGCTTTAAAAAATAAGTAAAAGGAACAAAAAAAAAAAATCTAAAATTGTAATCTCGTCATCTTTAAGCTTCAATTTGTAGCTTTAGAAAAATAAAATAAAAAACAAGTGTAAGATAAGGAAGAGAATGAAAAAACAAATGATCAGCTCTTCTTTAATAATTTATTTTAACACCAATTATGTTTGGGTTTCAACAAAATAACAACCGTTATCTCCAAACTTATTTTTTGTCATGGCGTTTGTGATTTAGTGTTCGCATCGTCTTCAACTATTTTAGCAATACTTCCTCGTCCTTCAACTCTCTTACAGGTAAACCCACATATGTGATGCTTCTTAGATTCGAGTACTTTCAATGATCATGTTGCTTGCCGTTCAGGTTCTCTTTGCTCATTGATGCCTTTGTTGTTACTTTATCTTCCCTTTTTGAGCTATTATCTCTTGGCGTTTTTTATCAGATCCGATATAAGATAGTCTCAATTTGTTTTTGTAATTGATTATGTTTTAATCTAATGATTCTTCTCCCAGAAAACCTCGAATCATCGTTCGTTCGTTTGTTGTTTGTGGGAAACTTCATTGAGTTCGACGGGTTGAAGCTAAGAAGGGATTGTTGTTTGATTGTGCATGAAGGAATTTCGTTGCTTGTCGCGGAGTTTCATTGCGGTTTATTTTTTCTCCTTCCTTTTGTGTTAAGCCTCGTAATTGAGGCTTGTGCTTCTACATCAAAATTTACCTCGTTGATGCGCAATCCAGAACACAATCAACACTACACATGTTTCTTAGATGGATGCGCTTGTAAAGACTGTGGATCCACGACGGCCATCAATTTCCCTCCAAAACCCCTCAAGGCATCATCAATCGGAATGTTCTTATTGGTTGTGATTTTAACATGTGCTTTGCATTTGCATTTGTATTGGTGGGTTGGGAAGGCTTTGTACATTATATAAAGATTTTCATAAGTGGTACATTTAATTTTTAATTTTATTGTAAATTATGACAATAATTATTATAAAATTTGTTTCAAACATAATCACATTTTATTACAAGGTAATACCACCTTATTGATTTTGAACATCCTAATTTCAAAGGGCTTTTAGCACCATATAGAAATACAAGTTATCATTTTCCTCAATTCAAATTGGCCCCAGCTTTTAGATCACACAATAAACTTTTCAATTATAATCATTTAAATTTAAGAAGTGTCATTGAAAGAACCTTTAAAGTTTGCAAAATAGGGTGAAGGATATTGCAAAATATGACAAACTTTGAGCTTCAAGCTCAATTTGCTATCATATGGGCATCCTTCTCTCTTCATAACTATCAAGGGGGAAAATTATTGTGCCATGGGTATAGATATATTTAGAAGATTTGAAAACATGGATAAGTTTAAAAATAATAATGATAACTATAGAGAATATGGATAGGAACGACCAATAATCCCAGACTCTATCAAACTAATAAAAGAAATAAAGAATACTATTAGATATCAATTGTTAAATAGGTGTGGAGCTAGTCATTAGCTTTAGCCAACTTGTAGTATAATGGATAGTATTTATATTATTGGAATATGGTACAATATAACTTTATTTTTTTTGAACGAACACATTGCTTATAATATATTCGCTAGCCATTTTGAGTGGAAATTAATATTTACTAGTGATAGTGAAGATTTAAGTTGTGGTGCTTTGTTGTATATTATTTAAATTTTGTTTTTTCAGTCATTGTCTTTATATAAATTAAAATAAATATTTGATAACAACTTTGATTGTATGGGTTTATGAAAAATTATATTAACAATTTAAATTTAATATTATTAAACTTCAATTATTGAATATAATATTTTTAAAATTTTAACATAGGTACTTTCTTTTAATCCAAACGAATGTGAGAAAAAAATATGTTTTTATATGTCTATTTTAGTAATTTTACTAATAAAAAATGCTTGTCTATTTTAACATCCAAACAATTTTTTTATTTAAAAATATTTGTTAAATAGTATATCCAAACATAAAATAGTTTTAACTTATAATTAAAGTACTTTTATAAAAAGGCTTTGGTTTTCTCATGTTACATGAGGAAAAAAAAAAGTTTCTTACACACACATATACATATATGAATAATATATATATATGTAGGTCCCACCATTTCATGTGTGTGTGATATGAGAAAATGGTTTTCTTACAAGTTACAACATGAGAAAATGTTTTCCCTTTATAAAAAGCAATGTGAAAAAAAGTATCTTTTAAAAAAAAGCAATAAAAAAAAGGTACTTTTTCAAATAACCCATCGAGACGGGCTCTAACACTAACAAAGACTATTTTTTGGTCCATTTATTCAAAATTTGACTATTTTTTATCGATGCAGATTAATTTTTTAAAATAAGTTCAGAGTCTGTTATCATGTGCTTCAATATTCTTAACATTTTATTCGTTTTGTTTCGTGCATTTTCTTGCATAAAAAAGTTAAGGCTGGCACAAAAATTTGGGTGATAAATTTTGTTAAAGAAAATTTCAATGAGGAATTGAAGGTCACGATTTTGGCGTTATCTTACTTGTTATGCATCTAACAAATGATTCCGATTTGGAGAAAACAAGTGATACTGCAAAAACTAAAGGCTTATGTTTTCTTTCTAAGTAACCCAAAATTTTCACAGAAGATAGCGCTCATGTAATCAAATGAGATTTGAAGTAATTTAATTATTATATGTCGAATTAACATTTACTGAGTTAGCTCAATCTTGTGGTGCATAAACTCCTCTGGGATGGATATATAAAATGCATAGCACATATCATCAAAAAAAAAAAAAAAAATGCATAGCACATTTTGCATACATGCCCTGGTTCTTGCTTTGCATTTTCATGGCGCCTCTTTGCAATATTATCAACAAAATTTACTAGGCTTATGAATTCACTTGCACTCAATAGTATGACTAATTCTGTTGGCTGGGAATCATCAGTTCTTCACTCATCCCCCGTACGTGCGCAGTATAAAATATCTGTAAACAACATTGGCATGGCCCAATAAGATAATGAAAAGGCATGGTCAATCATCAATTGAATATTGAACCAGTATTTATAGTACATAACAAGGCTTACTAGGCTGCACTGCATAACAACTAACTAGCCCAATAACACTAGTAAGCCCAGACAACTATATTACAGAACAACAAATAAATCAAATCCAATCACAACTCCCTTCAAGTTGGTGACCAAACAAATTTAGCCCCCAACTTGCTCAACAAAAGACTGTGATCAATGGGACCTGAAACCTTCATAAAAATATCTGCAGGCTGGTTCCTATTGGTTGCACACATTAATTGAATAATTCCTTATTGAAGTTTTTCTCACACAAAGTAACAATTTATCTTAATATGACTTGTGTGTTCATGGAAAACCAGATTACTTGCAATATGAATTGTCAGCTTGGCTATCACAATATACAGAAACCAATTCTAAATTTATCATATTAAGATCTTTCAACATAGAGACAACTACACAACCTTAGGCTTGGTTGTTCCCAATACACGGTATTTAGCCTCTGCCGATGACTTAGACACCATATATTATTTCTTCAATTTCCAAAAGAAGAGGGACCTCCAATTTTTATGGTGTACCCTATCACTAATGTCTTAGTATCTCGACAAGTTGCTTGATCAGAATCTACAAAGCACTTTAACTTGATGTGTTGTATGGGTGCCAAAAGAATCCCCAATCTAGGTGCTCCCTTGAGTTATCTTACAACTTGTGTAGTTGACTCATTGTGTGACTTCCTTAGAGCACTCATAAATTGGTTTGCTACATTCACAATAAAGTTCTTCAGACATTGCACAACATCACTTTTATTTAATAGCGGAAAAATCTAATACATCTAGTAAAGTCATCAGCAATAGTCAAGAAATACTTGTGTCCACTATCAGTGGGCTCTTTATAAGGCCCCATACATCATCATGAATCAAATGAAAGGGTAAAGTACTAGTACACATAAATAATGAGAATGACAGGCGTGTTTGCTTAGTTTGAGAATATACATCACAAGCAGTTTTAAAAAATGCCTAAGTACTTATAGTGGTACATGACCAAATATATTATGCCATGGGTCTGAAAGTTGTTTCTTCTTTTCATGAGGCTGCAAGTTCAAAGTTGAGTCAACCTTTTAAGCTCTTCCCAATTTGGTACAGTCCATCAAGAATTTTACCAATTATTTGGGATTTCCCAGTTGATATCCGTTGCCAAGTACGAAAATCAAGATAAAAGGAAATCGCATAGTTGGTTTGTTTAGTCAATTTAGAGACAGAGACCGAGTTGAAACAGCATTCATGGAAATAATAAACATCATGCAACATTATTTCGTCAGATAATCTCATAGTGCCAGTGTGTGTCACAGTAATTTTCTCTCCATTAGGTATTTTAATTTTTCGAAGAGGGCACATATAAACTTTCACACTATGTAATAAAATGAGATTGCTAACTATGTGACAAGTCACACTATAATCTAAAATCCAAACAGTATGAGATAAAAGACAAGGGGAGAGCATTGATTGGACCTAAAATTGACTCTTCGACGTTGTCTCGGTTCCAACAGCAACTTCCTCTGATTCCTTCCTTAAGAGTTAGAGGATCTGGTCATGTTATTGTGGAGTAGGTGATGGTTGTTGGTTGGCGCCTGAAGGATGAATATCTACCATCGCCTGATTAACTTGATTACCTTGTCGGCCTCCTCTATCCCTTTCAGGGCATCCAATCAAACTCATAATAGGTTTCATGCTTATGCCCCTTTCAATGGCAATGAGAACACACGTCTTGAGAATGTCCACGTACGACCTCAGACCTTGCCTTGACAACTTCCTCTATTAAAGGTTGCAGTGGCTCCAATTGGATTACTTGAGGCTTGAACAGAGATGGTACACTGGTCCTCTTCTTGAGTTATCATAGAATACGCATGAGTGACGTTTGGAAGCAGTTACATGAGCAAAATATGATATCTCACTTGTTGATAGAGCTCACTGAGACCCATCAAAAACTGCAGAAGTCGCTGCTGCTCTACGATTTTAACATACTCAGTAGAAGTAGTGCATTTACAGGTAGGAAGAGGAAACAACAAAGCATATTCATCTCAAAATCCATTTAATTGAGTGAAATAGGTAGAAACACTCATAGTGCCTTGTGTTAAAGAAGCGATGGATCTATGTAAAGAGAAAATTTTAACTCTATCCATCTTGTGAAAACGCTGCTCCAAATCTGTCCATACTTGACAAGCACCCAATTGCATCTGTCCTGCTGCTCAAGGAATTTAGTTTATTTCTCTCATGGGTTACTTCCACCAAAATAATGAAAAGGCAGGATCAACCATCTATTAAATACTGTACTAATATCAATAGTACAAAACAAGGCTTATTGGGCTGCACTACTGAACAACCTAACTAGCACAAGAACACTAGTAAGCCCAAACAACTACATCACATAATTTTACCAAAAAAAAAATACATCACATAACAACAAATAAACCCAATACAACTATAACTCCTAACAATATTCAAGAGTACAAAAATGATTTAGGCAAGATCAAACACATAAATAGTACATATACATAATACAAGTCATTACATACGCTAACCCATGAGAAGGAAACATGGAGACCAACAGCCAAAGCACTGCCCATATCAATGATCGCCACTTGCTTGCTTTGACGCGGTTGCTCTTCCTCGCTGGTCAAAGACCCAAGCTGCGAACAAAACGCCATTTAGAACTATTAAAACATGGATATCTTCATCAGCAACTTCTAATGACATTCGCATCATATTCTTACTCTAAATAAACAATGCTTCACATGACTTAGATTTTGTTTGTTTCCCCGTCTCAAGATCAGTTAGACTTCTGACAACTTTTTTTTAATAATATAGTATATCCTTTATACATAAATGATTCTTTCGCTTAAAATTTGGCGCATGAATGAATTTGTGCGAAAAATTTAGTCTAATTAACCACAATAAACTATACCATTGTATTAATATGGGCATGTATGAAAAGATATTTAGTACCGGTATTATTTGAACCTAATGAATGCCTTATAAAATGGATTAATAACACGTGGTAGAAGGCACCTTTTAGTAAAGATAAGAGGGAGTAAGGGTGGGAAAAAACCTAGTGGTCCGGTCCAATCCGATGTTACCCAAGTTAGTCCAGGCCAAATAGGCAATATAATAGAGCCGAACCAAATTGGACTAGACTTACTGGTTGGGTTGAACCGGGTTTCGGACTAAGGACTAGACCACTTAAATTGGTTCGATCAGTCAAATTTTTAAAAATACTTTTAAAATTTAGATGTTACTTTTTATTTAACATTGTTGGAGGCTTTTTAAGGATTTATAATTAAGGCTTACTTTTTATGATGATTTTTATAAGATTATAGGTTAACCTAATTTATTTGTATTATCTTAATTGTATTTATCATGTTTAAATCCATTTTTCCAACAATTTTTTTTATCGTTATTGGATATTCTTATAGATTTATAATGTTTTAATTTTATGTGACAAATTTCATATTATTATAGGTATTTTTTTGGTCTTAATTGCATTTAATAAGTTTAAATTTTGTCCTACTGAGAGAAAAAAACAAAAAAATAAATTAAGGTCCTGAATCACTTAGGTCAGTCCAGCAGACCCAATTTGATCCGAGGAGGGAGCATGCTAAACACTTCCCAAGGTAATTTTGTCTGCCTTTCTTTTGGGCTTTTAATTTCCACGTGCATTATTTGCTCCGTCTATAATCTTCAATTATATTTCCGGACTACATAATGGAGTCCTAATAAAGCTGTATTTACCAATTTGCCCGCCACGCACGTCAGTACTTCACCGTCTCATTCTTTGTTCCCTTTCGGCGAGATCAACTGACAATGACCAAAATGGGCTTTGTCCATTCTTTTAGCTGAATTCTGAACAGATTTATTCAGCGTGGAGAAATTTCAGCCTCTTAAAAAAAGTAAAACGCTGAGTTTTTCTGCAAAAAAAATTCCCTTGTCGTGATAAAGCTGATCCTGTTATGATTGGAGGAAGTGTTATTTTATTTTTTGATTCATAGTGTTCATGAAAGAATGAGAATAAAATCTAAGTGTACAATATAAATATTGAAAAAATAATATGATCATATAAAAAAGCAGTTGAAAATGTGATGTCGACACAGCAAAACTCAGAACATTCCGGGCCTAGAAGAAGAGGAACAAGAGAACTCGGAAGCATCAGACATTTAGGAAACCCATCTTTGACTGACTCACAGGCAAAAGAAAATAGTGAAAGAAACACCATAAAGTAAAAGCCACATCAAACCAAACATCATTATAGGTACAGGGTGGGCCACTTTGACCCTTTTTCGGCCAACTAAATAACTACTTGTCAAGTTGTGACTAAGAAATAATCAGACTTAAAATCCCATGAATTTGCACGTGTATCTTAACTGGGTTTTGATCCAAAACAATATTTCTGTTTAGGAAAGCGCAGAGGAGCCCCCGAGTTCACATTCCTGAATTCAAAAGAAATACAATTCGATACGCATTTGTCATGTTCTTCAAAACCTACCGGATAATTAAAAAGACGGTTTTGGATAATTATAAGATAATGAAAGTTGACCCCAAGTGGATCTCCCCCCTACCTTCCTGCCTGGATCATTCACCATATTTTATAATACAGCAATTAGCAGCGTACGTACACTATTATCAATCAAATATTAGTATAATTAAATTCTACCCTTACGGTTTTTAATTAATTTTAATGCCCCGTGCGGCGCATCCAATATGAAAGCGACTATTTTTTCACGTCGGCTCCTCCTGGTTCCTCCATTTGGCCACACATTCTTTCACCGACTTGCGTGCCAATTGCAATATCAAGTTGCTTCTCCACACACAAACGCCAACTTCTTGCAGCATTCACATTGACGTACCTGCCGCACTGTTCATTGACTCATTCGCTGATATTTAAAGTCTTATGCTTTGCTCCCAAACCGTCATCATGTTGTTATCATCTTTCACCTGGAAAGGGAAGGTGGGTAATAATATAAAAAAGGGGGCAGGCAAGAAAGAGAGAACGGATCGGTGTTCCCTTAAACCACCAACACCCACATACATACTTATATATACATATATAAATATCAAAGGTGCATTGGCGTCTGAAGAATCTGCATGCTAAAAGCAAGAGGTAGGGTTGGTTCATAGATATATTCGTACATGTCAAAGGTGGCCAAGGAAGAAGGTGAACATAGAAGCAATCCCGTGACGTCATCTATGCCGATGATATTTCCAGATATAGACAAGGAGAGGGAGATGTCTGCCATGGTTTCAGCTTTGACCCAAGTTGTGTCTGGAGATGCGCCTTCTGATTATACGGCCTCTCATCAATACTTAACGTACCTCAACACAGCTCAAGCTTCTGCCACACCATCTTCGTCTTCTTCATTCTACGGTTCTCGTTCTGCTACAACGACAAGTATGGAAGATGGCACGTTCTCACAGAGAGGCTCATCCTCATCCCCTGCTGTTCCAACAAGTTAGCACTAATACTGTTTTATTCTCTATTATCAGTTTATATATATCTTGACGGGTCCCCACATGCTTTTGAAATTTTTTTAAGAAGGCATTTGTTTAAAGGTATGTTTTGACATTGACTTAAACTGAATAGGAAAAGAAAAGAAATCATTTTTGAAGGGGTAATTAATGTTGGGTTTGTGGGAATGCAGACAGAGAAGGGAGGAGCGAGATGATGGAAATGAGAAATGCGGTGTATGAATACAGAGCAGAGAGCAGGGGAGAGCAGGGGAGAAGAAAATACAGAGGAGTGAGACAGAGGCCATGGGGTAAATGGGCTGCAGAAATCAGAGATCCATTTAAAGCAGCGAGGGTGTGGTTAGGTACATTTGACACAGCTGAAGCCGCAGCCAGAGCATACGACGAAGCTGCCCTGCGTTTCAGAGGCAACAAGGCTAAACTCAATTTCCCTGAAAATGTCACCTTGCGTTCCCCTACCCCAAATCTTCACAACTTGCAGATTGATCACATGGTTTCACATGTTCAGCCATCCCTGACGCCGCCGCCACCGCCTGCATCCTTCTCCTCTCCGTTTTCCGCCTCTGCCTCCACCGTTACTACACTTCCTTTGCTTTATCCTGCACAGACTCAGATGAGCGATTCTGAATATTTAGTACCTTCATCGTTTTCTCCCACCGGTTACACCTTTTATTCCGGATAACATCATCATTGTTGTTTGTCTGTTCGCATTTTCTCTTTCTTTCTTGCTATGGCATTTATTATTTTTTTCATCTTCTTGTTTGAAACTAGCATTGATTTTACATAATGTTTTGAAGTTGAAGAATGGATAAATTCATTTGATTGATGCGACTCTACGACTTGTTATCATTGCTACAGTCGCCTAAAGAGTAGGCTTTTTTCCCAAAATAATCCAAAAAAAAAATTTGTTAAATTAGACCATGGGAACTATTTGCTAAAATAACTCATTTTATAGCGTCACGTCAGATGACGTTGCCACGTAGCACGCCACAAAGTGGGGCCACATATGGCAACGTCACTTGTGGCGTGCCACATAAGTGGCGCCACTTTAACAATTTTTTTTAATTTTTAATTATTATAATTATATATTATTATATTTAATATATATTAAATATAATATATATTATTTTTAGATTATATATTACTAAAAATAAATGAAAACAAATTCTCCCGTGAATCTAAAAAGTCATAAAATAACTTCCTACTGAACAAAAAATTTGGAATATAAACTGCTCCCACAATTTTAGAATTGGTAATTTATTGATTAATTAATTATAATTATTTGATTTATTACAAAAAATATTATTATAATTAAAATTTTATAATTCTAAAACTAAAAAAAATATGTTTCATTAAAAAATATATAATTTTGCAGAAATTAATTAATTATAATTTTTGTAATAAATGAAAAAAAATCACAATTTATTTATACCATTTTAGGTTCATGGGGAAATGTGTTTTCATTTATGCTCCCACAATTTGTTTTCACAGGGGAATTTGTTTTCATTTATTTTGTGATTTTTTTCTTCAAAATGGTATAAACGACGTAGTTGTTTAACAAGGAAGTTTGGGTGAATGCAGAATGAAAATAAAATCACAAAATAACTTCCTAGTAAACAAAAAATTCGGAATATAAATTGATCCCACAATTTTAGGATCGGTAAGTTATTGATTAATTAATTATAATTCTTTAATTTATTACATAAAATATTATTATAATTAAAATTTTATAATTCTGAAACTAAAAAAAATATGTTTCATTAAAAAATATATTATTCTATAGAAATTGATTAATTATAATTTTTGTAATAAATGAAAAAATCATAATTATTTCATTTATTACAAAAAATATCATTATAATGAAAATTTTATAATTATAATACTAAAAAAATATGTTTCATTAAAAAATATATAATTCTGCAGTAATTTTTGGTCTTGTGGCTGAATAATTAATTAATTAAGAATTATTAATTAATAAACTAATATTTTTTGAATTATGTAATTATTAACTTAAATTTATTATTATTAAATTATATTTTAAACATTATTCATTTATTTAGTTTTCAATTAAATTAATAAATTACTGATCCTAAAATTGTGAGAGTAGTTTATATTCTGAATTTTTTATTCACTAGGAAGTTACTTTGTGATGTTTTAGGTTCACTGGGGGAATTTGTTTTCATTTATTTTCAGTAATATATAATCTAAAAATAATATATTGTTATGAATATATTGATTATGTGGATGTCTATTGACTCTCAGTTTCCAAATATTATAAGATGATATGGGACCCATGCATAGTACCATATGTAGTAATTTACTATTTACATCCTTCTATAAATAGAAGTCTCCTGTAACTATTCAATTAACTGGAATGAGAATTCATTTCACCTCTCTAGAATTTTCTCTGATTTCTCTTTAGAATTCTTTCAGTTTTATAACACCTTATCAGCACGACGGTTATTCTAACAAGTTGCGTGTTTCATCGTTAGATCATTTGAGATAAAATGATCCTTAATATCATCTGCGTTAAGTGAGCCTGCGTCCATCATCTGTGTTTTCTCTCTTCTTTTCACCCTTCTCAGCCGTCTCTGCTTCTTTTTCTTTTCTATGTTTACTGATCCTTGTCTTTACAAATTTCCAACGGATCTGATATCTATCTCCAGATCTGTAAATGGGTGACACCCACCCGTGCCCTCAGAGCTCTCAGTGAAGGAAGAAATTTTGATTGTGACTAGAAGCTTTTTTGTTGATTTCTTCATCCTCCTGCTCCTCCTAGCTCCTTCATATTATTCTCTCTTCCTCTCTCCTCAGTCAACTCTGGATCCATTGCCTGCTTTGCCGATTTCTCTTTCACATCTCCTATATTTCATTTGTGCGTCCTCTCTTTTTCTCATCATTGTTTCACACCTACCTTGGAGCCCCACTTCACTTTTTCCATTTGTGTTTGTGATATGTTTTCTTCACTTTTCATAGAATTGGTGTTATTCATTTTCTCTCTCTTTTTCTGTGACACCCCCTACATTTTTCAAGCTCTTTTTGTTTCACTTTTTCCTTCATAATTCGGCCCTCATTCTTTCTCTTTCCCACCCTACCTCCAGCTTATGATATTTTCGTTTTCAAACCAATTTCAACCATTTGGACCCAAAATAATATTCCTCCGATCATCACCACCTCAGCTCCCACTTCCCACGATTTCAGCAGACAAGGGTTCTATTTAAAAAAACTGCCGACAAAATAGTACCTAAAAAAAAAAAACTATTTGTCGGCAAGAACAGTTTTTTTAAAAAAAAAACTATGGTGAGTAGAGTTCTATTTTTATTATTCTTATTAATTTGAATCCATTCTAGATTTACTTTTCCCTTTTAATTGTTTTAATGTGAGATTTTATTATTGTCACTGACATTTACTTTTGTGTATTTATTTTTATTGTTACTAACATTTATTTTTATGTAACTAACATTTACTTTTACGCATTTACTTTTATGTTATTTATTTTTATTTATCTTTTATGGCAGTAACACTATTATTAGTGGGCTCCATTTATTTATTTTATTTTACATTTATTTATTCTTCATGGAGGCACACTAGTATCTATTAGTGGGCTCTATTTATTTATTTTATTTAGTGTTTATTTATCTTTTATGGTGGTGACACTTTGTGGGCCCCATTTATTTTAGGGTTAAGGTGTAAATTTACCAATAAATTATTGGTCCATGAGCACTCAGCATAATAAACTCTCTAGTGGATCAAAAATACCAACAAACTCTAAAAAACGTAAAATCTGCACAATGACGTTAATTGAGAGTAAACGGGCCGTTTTCTGGGCTCCGGAAAAATTACAAAATAGTACCCAGATGTTTATGAAACTATATTTAAGCACAAAAAAATTTTCAAAATTTTTATTTTAGTCCTTTTACGTACTTTATATAGAAGGACTAAAGTGAAAATTCTAAAAAAAAATTGGGGCTGAAAGATAATTTTCTAAAACTTTTTGGTTCTTTTCTGTAATTTTTGCAGGGCCATCCCTACCCCCCAAAATTCGCCCTTGGTTATCGGCTTTTTTTTTTTGCTTTAGCCTGGCCTGTGACCTATTAAGGAGGCTTGTAATTTTAAAAATTTTGTAATTAGCCTAACAAACCACAGGCCTCACCTCAAAACAAGCTTACTTCAAACAAGATGAAAATAAACATACTTTAAACAGGCTGAAAAAAGATCTACATCTAACAGCCTGTTTAAAGTAGGTCTGTTTTTTGTTTATTTAAAGTAATTATGTTTTCGCCCTGTTTGAAATATGTTTGTTTTGAAGTGAGGAATGTGGTTTGTTAAGCAGTTTACAAAATTTTTAAAATTACAAGCCTCCTTAATAGGCCACAGGCCAAATTAGGCTAAGGTTCAAAAAAAGGCCGGTAACTAGGGGCGAATTTTGGGGGGTAGGGATGGCCCCACAAAAATTACAAAAAAGAACCCAAAGTTTTAAAAAATTATCTTTCAGCCCCAAATTTTTTTTTATATTTTTCACTTTAGTCCCTCTATATAAAGTATGTGAGAGGACTAAAATAAAAATTTTGAAATTTTTTTGGGGTTTAAATATAGTTTTATAAACATCTGGGTACTATTCTGTAATTTTTCCGGACCCAGAAAACGGCCGTTAACTTCCATCTAACGGCATTGTGCAAATTTTATGTTTTTTTAAAGTTTGTTGGTATTTTTGGTCCACTAGAGAGTTTATTGTGCTGGATACTCCTAGGCCAATAGTTTGTTGGTAAATTTGCACCTTAACCCTTTATTTTATTTTAGTTTTTTACTGCTTTATTTATCTTTCATGGTAGCAATACTAATACAGTGGACACCATTTATTTTATTATTTACCGCTTTATTTTTCATGGTGGTAACACTAGTACAGTGGACTCCATTTATTTATAATTCATTTACTGCTTCATATCCCCCTTCCCTTTTATCTTTTATTTTATTCATCGCTTTATATATATCCCCTTCCCTTTTATTATTTATGGCAACAACACTAATATATACATATTAGTGGGTTCCATCTATTTATTTTATTATTCTTATATTTATCCTGAAGATAAAATGTTAAAAGCCATATGTATCTTGGAGATCAAAATGCCATTGAGATATGAGGCATAAATTGACTTGAGTCCATGAGAAGGCATAAATTGGCTAGAAGCCAAGTGATAAATTAGCTTGAAGCTAAGAAGCAAGTTGGCCTGAAGCCAAGAGACAAATTATGAAACAATGTTTGATCCATAAATTTTGTATGTCATCAATTGTATAAAGGCCTTAAAATTATATGATTATGGTTAATTGTAAATAAATATATCCAATTTGCTCTTGTAGTAGCAATATTGTGATTAAATCAAGAAATATTGTGGATTAATTTCTTGCCATGATCAAATAGATCAGTGAGTTATGGATCATGAATTTTATCCAACTTCATTCCTAGAAGTAAATGAAGCAATAAATAAATTGGGATTATGGTTATTTTACTATTGTTTTGTGTTTAGATAATTATAACAATTTTTGTGAATACGAGAGAGGAATATTCATAAACAAAATAATTAAATAAAAGGCAATATTATTTCAACAAAGTTTAATAGCGAGTGGTTCAACTCCATTACAAAGCTTAATCATCTTATTCTGAAGATATTCAATGTCACCTTCTTTTTCTTTTCTTGAGTTGGGATCAAGATGAGGTAAAACTCTTTTTAATAAAGAGATCTGCCTCATAAGTTTTTGAAGCTTTTTGTATAGCCACTCTGTTAACCCTTCTTTTTTATAAATCTTTTGGATGGTGTGAGTACTCATATTTAATTGTTTACTCGCCTCATCGAGGGTTAAGTAAAAATAATTTCTTAAATCATGGAGCTTTATTTTCTTTATTCTTTCTTATTGCTTCATAGTTAACCTATATAATTCACCCTGTTTAAGGGATGAAATATCATATGGAATATTAATCGCGAGTTGTTTTCCTTAATCTAATGGATTTTCAATGTTGGTTTGAAATTAACTTCCGCGGTGTTCCTTTGGGTTTTTAGCCCATTTCGAACCAACACAAAGGATCTCATAATAGGCTAATACAGGATCACACATCAAGTTATATCCTGATACTTGTAAATCTATACAATACTGTGTCGAAAAATGTTTGATTTCTCCAAAATTTTTATTAGTAAAATCAAACATTGGAAGTCTGTCAGTACTGTAAGATTTATCCTGTACATTTTCATATAAAACAGCATGGGAAATCATACCTATCCTCCTCCCGTGAACTTCAAGTCTATGATACTGAAGTCCGTTGGTATGTATGATCTCCTGTAAAACATGACAGCAACTACATTCCAATAAGTTAGTAGTTGCTAACTGGCTGGTAGTCACTAGCTGGCTGGTTATTGTTGGTTCGATGGTTGTTACTGGCTGGCTAGTCATTGCTTGCTGGCTGATTGTTACTGGCTGACTAATCATTGTTGGCTGACTGATTATTGTTGGTTGATTGATGGTTGCTGGCAGGCTAGTGGTTATTTGCTAGCTAGTAAATGTTGGCTGATTGATTGCCGTTACTATTGGTTGAACTGGATTGGTAGACTCCATCAGTTCTGCCATAGTTCTACACCTTTTAACAAGCCTCCTTGATGAACCTGCTTCAGTTGTACCTTCAATCCTTGTAGATTGAGGAAGAACATTTGTTCTAGAAGGAGAAGTAGGTACATTTGATGCAGAAGGAGGAATAAACATGTCTAAAAGATTTGAAAATAGTAAAGAAGAAAATGACATGTTTGTCTGATCATCATATAATAAAGCATCAAGATATGCTGTGTCTGATGTATTAGAAACTGAGATAAAATTGCTTGGTCTAGCCATGACAATAGAATTTAGAGAAATATGTGTGAGTATCTGGTAATTGATATTATCAGATGCTTGAATGTTTGTGAGACACATTTGTTTGCTTTCCTCATTTTATAGTCGAATGTTGTCCTGTTGAATCTTTGCAGATCTGCGCAGTCCTGCTGAATCTCTGCAGATTTACTTCCTATAAAGCTCTTGCGTAGAACCTTTTCAAGAGTCTTTTTGGCTTTAAATGCATACAACAATCTGTAATGTCGCGCTTGTGATTCCACAGTGATGCATCTGTGATTCCACAGTGTTGCGCTCATGAATATTTTTATAGGATCGATGATTTTGATGTTTTAGATGATTTTATATATTTGATTATCGTTCCTGGAAAATGGAAATTTTGTTACCAGAAGTAACAAAATAATGCATTTGTGGAATTTTAATGATATCTGTAGAAATAGATATCATATATGGAATATTGTATGAAAATTCCATTATTAATTTTTATGGACTCACACTTGAGGGGGAGAATGATATATATCAAGTGTGAGTATTTGTGTATTGATTCTCTATTGAAAATTTGTGTATTAATTCCCCCGAAATTGATATTAGATTTGATAATATAAATCATATGGAAAGTTGGCAGGACTTGTTTAATCATCCGAGTCATATATTTTTATGAGCTGCTTATTCTCAAATAGATATAATTGTGAGAATATTATTGGTTATGATTGGAAATGGATCTCTGGAAATATATCAAATTGAAAGATATATTTATTAAAATATTACATGTGAGATTATAAATCTGCAAAGTTTGCAGTGATGTTTGCAACCAAAAGTTTGCAAGATATTACTCGCGCAATTTCCAGATTTAATGATCCAGAAATCATATATGAGTAAATCAATGTTTATAAGAATATTGTTTATATGTGTCGATTTGTAATGATTATATAAGCCAACAAAATTCTCTCCATAAAATTGGCTTTTGGTCAGGAGCTAGATTAATTCTATCTTAAAAGTTTTGAATGTGCAATGATTATTTATAATACACATAGATGGATACACATTGCATGATTAGATGAGGGGGAGAAAAATAAGAAGATTAGGTAAAAGAGATAAAGTGAAATGAATTATCATTGGCTCATATTGATCCTTGTACAAAGAAATGTGCACTAAGAGTTCAAAATGATAATTCAGTTGTAGAGTTTAGTTCATCGAATGCCAGAAGTATTTACTGACCTTAAGAAAGTGACAAAGTCACATATCCCAACTGCAAATGCTCCTATATGAATTGTTATAAAATACGCCTGAAGCGTTACATGTCCATCGGTTTTAAAGATAAATAAAAAAATCCTCGAAAGTGAAAATGGAGCTCAAAATATAGATGATCAAGTCGAGGATAATTAAGAAAAACTCCAGAAGAGCCATCTCCTGAAGAGATGTTATCTCCAGAAGAGATATTTCTAAAAGAGACCCAGGTACATGAAATGTGTGATAATAATGAGATCTTAATAAATTATGAATGAAATCCGATGGGACCGAAAATAATGTCAACTATGATGATATCTATGTTTATGTGATTGCATATGTTGTAATAAATGATAATGAGGATCATGAGCCACAATATATTAGTGTGCCAGAAGCACATGTTCTTGAAGGACGTAAGGCGCTAGAAACATATGTCCCTAAAGGATTAAATATGTCAGAAGCATAAGTCTATAAAGGACTCAAGATGCTAGAAGCATCAAATTTTCGAGAATAATGATAAGTTCATATATTGCCAGAAGCAATTAGAGTGTGCATCTTAATGAATATTTATTAAAATTCTATATGCACATGTATATTCATAAAAAGATTATTATAATTTTACTTGAAAGATTTAGATCTTGCAGGTATACAATGAACAATTAGACTGGGCATTTCTATTATTCCATACCAAATAATAGTATACTTGATGATAGAAAGGATGATATGCTCAGAATGATATTGAAGCAATGTGATCATCAGGGGGAGCAAGTCTGATGTAATCAAGAGGGGGAGATAATACACATTGTACTCTTTTTCCCTTATCTAGGGCTGGGTTTTCCTAGAAAGGTTTTTAATGAGGCAGCATTGAACAATGTATTAATGGATGATGTACTCTTTTCTTTGGCTAGGTTTTTATTCCACTGGGTTTTTCTTAGTTAAAGTTTTTAACGAGGCACATTCATAAATGGACATCCAAGGGGGAGTGTTATGAATATACTGATTATGTGGATGTCCATTGAGTCCCGGTCTCCAAATATTATAAGATGATATGGGACCCACGCATAGTACCATGCATAGTAATTTACTATTTATATCTTTCTATAAATAGAGATCTCCTGTAACTATTCAATTGACTGGTGATAGGGGCGACTTCGGCAAGTGCACCGGTCGTTACAAGTAATAAAGTAATGAGAAAGTATCGTCCCACGAGGAATAGTTATTCAATCACTAATTCGCTATTTTCACCTTAGTTGGACAATTTTGAGTAATAAAAGATGAGTTGTAACTAAGAATCAAAGAAAGAAAAGAATTCAAGATGAAGATTCGCAAGATAATGTTTAGAAAAGATAATCAGTCGAGTAAAACATAGCTAGGACTTAGAATCCCCCTATGCTCCTTCAAGTATTTGGATTAAAGATCTAATTGATTATGACTCCTAGATTGACGATCGATTCTCTAAGGTTAGACTAAGTCCCAATGTCTTGATGCTACCTTAGCCTATTTTATCTTTAAAAACAACCTAATGTCTTAGTATTGTCTAGAAAGATCAAATCTTGAACCATAATCCTATGATCGCATAAATTCGTAAGCCTATGTCTAGGTCATGCAATTTTATGATGAATTAACAAATTCCAGTTAGATGCACTAACATCTCTATTGTCATACATCAACCTATGGACAATCTTAAAGGTGATCAATCTTCAAGAAAGCATTAAGCAAAGAAAATTCATTCAATCAAAGAAACCAAGATTCATACAAGAATTCAACCAAATACTCAAATTTGCATAGGGTTCATCCTAGCCCTAACTACAAAAAGGAAATTAGCCAAGCATGGCTAGATTAACAAAACAAAGAAGAAAAAATGAAGATAGAATGATTCTCCGGATGTTGGGAAAGGTGGATCTCCACAAGTGCTTTGATCTCCTCTCCAATGTCGTCCAGTTGTTTCTTGTGCCAGAAGTTCCTCTTTTTAGTGCTAGGGTTGCCTCTTTTATGTTTTTTGATCCAATTGGGTTTCTAAATCTCTAAAATCCTTGATTTTCCTTCCTTTTTCGTGGCTCAAAAACTTTCCAAAAATTAAAAATCAGGATTACCGCACTTCTGGCACCCTGGGCGCCATTTTCCCCAAATGGACAGAGAGTTGGCGCCCTGGGCGCCAACTTTCTGTTTCTCCCTAGAAGTGGCGCCTTGGGCGCCACTTTTGCATAGGATTGGCGCCCTGGGCGCCAACTTACTGTTTCCTGTTTGTAGCTTCACTTTTTGATTTCCGCGGAGTCTCCAAATAGCTTCTTTTTATGGATAAAACCTGCAAAACACACAGGAACACTTGTGAGGGTATGCCTGACATCAAAACCATGATTTTAGCTTATTATCCTTAAGCTTTTTAATTATATTTGATCAATTTCAAGCTCAAATTGTGCCTTAACACATGGTACATTTGTGGCTCATCAACTGGAATGAGAATTCATTTTATCTCTCTAGAATTTTCTCTGACTTCTCTCTAGAACTCCTTCAGTTTTATAACATATATATTATTTTTAATATATATTAAATATAATAATATATAATTATAATAATTAAAAATTAAAAAAAATTATTAAAGTGGCGCCACTTATGCGTTGGCACGCCACATGTGGCGTCACTTTGTGGTGTGCCACATGCGCAGTGGTATCATCTAACGTGACACCACAAAATGGGCTATTTTAGCAAATAGTTCTCACAATGGTCCAATCTGATAATTTTTTTTTTGGGATTATTTTGGGAAAAAAGCCTAAAGAGTAAAGAACAAAATACTTCTGTGTGTGCTTAGGTGTCCGTTGTAAACCTTACCACCTGAACAAGATACTGGTATTTGCATGGTCTGTGGGTTTTGACTCAGGGCGGTCAACACAGACCATTTGTAAAGGGATTTGTTTATTTTCTGTGCGTGTGAAACTAAAAGCAGATGTACAGGGACCAATGTGTGCGAATGACCAAAATTTGACATGCTCAAAGAACGAAGGGGGAAAAAAGACGTGTGCTAACTTCTAAGTACTCATTTGGGATTTGACCAAAAAAAGAATTTGGGATTTGGGAAGCGTGTTTTTTAACTATTTTTTTCCCGGAAAAGGAGACAAAATGTAAGATCACTTTTAAAAAATGAAAAGGGAAAACTGCATTTCCACCTATAGTAAGGGAAAATATAATAAAATAATCTCTTAAAATCTTAAAATTGTTGTAATGTTTTGTGAGACTTTTTAACAATATTTTCATATATGAAAAAAAACAAATGTCTCAATGAAAACTCATAGACTTATCAACACAGGCATATAAACTTGTTAAAATATGCTCATAGACTTGTCAAAAGAGACTCATAGACTTTTCAACATATGCACATGGACTTGTCATCATAAATATATGATCTTGTCAAAACATTATCATGGACTTATTAAAACATGCTCATGGACTTTTCAACTTAGGCACATGGGGGATTTGTGTCTTTTCATATATGAAAAATATTACAAAAATGTTCCATGAGACTTCACCGCAATTTTAAGATTTTAAGGGATTATTTTGTTGTATTTTCCCTTACTTGCAAGGTGCAATTCTCCCAAGTAAAAATGAACAAAGAAACTTCATATTAAAATCAAAACCCAAAGCGCTAAGCGTTAAGCTGAATAATCATCCATTAGTAAATATTTTTTTCCCCAGATTAGTCATATAATATCCAATTCAATAACTCTCCATGATCTTATCTCAAAATATTGGATAGGATTCATAGGCTCAAGCATAAAATCCGTTTTTAACTTTCTTAACTTTCTTGCGAAACATAAAATATACCACAAATCAAGGAGGCAACAAAGTGGGAGATGGAGCAAGTATAAAATATTCGACAGAAGGGCAGCAAGCCATGAAAGACCAAATTAGGGAAAACTCACTCAAAGTTTGGAATGTCAAAACAGATTCTTATGCTCCAAGGTAGAATTGAGAAGGCATGACTAAATTGGACCATGTGTTTATAAAAACCAGGCGCCAACATGTTCTCCGTAGGATTTATTTGAAAGGGAGCAATTACGTCATATCCAAATAAAACAAACAAACTTCCACTACGTAACTAATATAACATACATTTTCAAACTTGGTCAGAAGCAAATTCTGAGGCGAACTAAACCAGAGCAGAAGAAACTAAAACTTCTCTGCATAAGTCGAAACAATGGGTGAGGCATTTGCAGATGTTAGTAACTTAATGCTCCGAAACGAAGTGTTGAAGATGAAGCACAAAGTGAGACCAGCATGAGAAAAGGCTCGAGTTTTAAAGCCATACACAGCTAAGTTGAATACAAGTAAACAGGGAAAGGAGTCATCATATCGATCCTGCTTGGGATAGGAATGTCAGTCCAGAACATTGTGCAGTTGGCAGATTACCGAAGATTCGAACATTGGTGTCTTTCAAAACTTTCTTTTTAGCAAAAAAAAAAAAAAAAGATCAATATTTTAATACAAGATATAAAATTATAATAAATTGTGAATAATAGAGGGTACTGAGATTCATTCTTCAGATTCAGATTTCATGCACTGCTTGAGAGTCCAGCCACTTCGGTATAATAGATTGAATTTAGATATGATTTGTTTTTTTGGTGTGTTTTAAATGGTTATATTTTTATTTAAAATATGAAATATAACATACCCCACATTTATAGTTTAAATAAATAATTATATTATCAATTATTTATATTTAATACGAAAATTTATATACTTGTTATATTGTAATTCGAAATTTTTTATAGTAAAATTACAACAACAAAAAGTCCCTTGATTTTCTCCCTAAAATAACCAAATATATATATGTAATCCTTGATTAGGAAAACACCCCCTCCCCCTCTTGTTCCTCCGATCCTTTCCTTCTTCTTTCTGCTCCCGATATTATAACAATAAACTCGTCCACCAATCACTTACCATGTAAAAGCATGTGAAATGCTTACGTGGCAGTAGGAGGCTGCTTAAACCGCATCTTTATGTAATACTCTCTGATCTTTATTATAAGACATCAACTAATTAATAAGTGTATTTGGTGATTATAAGGCACTTATGTGTTTCCAAAAAGTATTAAATATTTTTTCCATATATATATAATTAATAAGGATAGTGGATGCAAGTAATAATTAATATGATATTATAATTTTATGTAATTAGTTGAGGTGATATTGAAAATTATTTAAATTATTTTAGGACAAATTTAATGACTTTAATTATTTTTATTGGTTTTGTGAGAATTGTTAGTTGATAATTTATAATAAGGATAAAAAGGAGTAAGAGATTCATGGATGAGTTTATATGATCAAATAACCAGGTACACCAGGTATATACACTTTTGCTAGATTATTCAAAAAATTTTAAAAAAATTAATGCTGCTCCGTCCTTTTTGTTTTTACGCTTAAAGAAAAAGACAAGATCAAATTTTTATTTCAGAACTCAATATGATTTTATTGAAACTTTTGTTTGAGAAAGTAATATGTCATATACTCAGCCTTTTCATATATGTGTGTGTGTGTGGAAACTGGAAAGAAAGAGAGACTCTGTCACGGTTTATAAATTCTATGTAGTTGCATTTTTGCTGCAATATAATATAGCAAGCACGAAATCAAGCCATAGTATGTACAGGTACAATAATTAATTATAAATTTGACAAGCATATTTAATAATCTTAATTGTGAATCGGGGGCTTCTTCCTGGCTGGAGTATAATCCATTGAGAATACTTCACCATCTGCGTTACCCTTATCGTTTTCTTTAGGCTTAAATATTCCATCACGTGCTTCCTTTTTATGATCTCTACTATTGCCATTTATTCTCTCTTTCAATGTTCGCGCTGCATGGATACAAAAATATACATCAAATGATTATCAAAATTAAAAAAAGGAAACCAAATCATGAAGAAAGAAATTAAAAGAGTATTACACACATGCAACTATATATATATATATATATAAAATACCTGTGGCTTGAGAGGAGATGAAGCAGAGAAGGAAGAAAGCTACAATAACAAGTCGCTTGTTCTGCCTAATAGCCATAGTATTATTGTATGTCGTTTATAATTATACAATAATCACCTCAGTTTCAGTGCCTTATATAGAGACGAAGATGGGGCGAGAGATGCTATAATACCCTAGCTAGGTAGCGTAGCGAGTTGCCAGTTGCCACCAAGATAAAAGATTACTGGGCAACTACTACGTGGAATTTGTGAAAATGGTATGAGCAATAGGGTCTACGACTGTCAACATCGCTGTCTGCTGCTGTGTCTCACAATAAATAGACCGCTAATGTGCTTTTCCTGGGTGAAGATTTAACTCTGAATATTCCAGATAGCCTATCATCATCTCCTATCCCTTAACCTCAACCTTAGCTTTTACGTTATTGTTAATCTTAAATATAAGATATAATTTATACTATAAACGTAGTTAAATAATGAACACTTCATTCCATGATATTAAGTATTAACTATTACCTCTAGTTTTTAACATAGGAGTTAAATAATCAATTTGCATATATTAAAAAGCTTAGTTAATTTAGTTATTTAAAAAACAAATAGCAGTTGGTTTCTCTAACATACAGTATATCATTTTTAATTATGTGCTTGAGAATTATCTTTTGATGGAAATTCCTTTAATTAATGAACATATGGATATCAAGGGACTAATGGGAGTATTGATTATATATGAACGGTATGACAAGTACAATACCTAAACTCTTCATTAAATTACTGGTCTCATTAACACTGTTGCTAGAGAGCGCCAATTCATAGATGATGAAGACGAAGCACGTATATATATCTTGGTTTGTCAAACTCAGCTCTATTCTCTCCATTTGGGTGAAAACTAAGAAGTCCCCGCATTATTGAAAAGGTCATTGCTCTTAGCCATGGGCAAGCAAGATAATAATAACACATGAATGGTTGGTGGAACTTGATGAAGGGAAGGAAATTAGATATGTGTAAATGTTGAGCTGTGTCATTAAATTTGCGAGGGAATATTCAGACAAGATAATACGTTGGAGCGTGCAAGAGGGCCATATAGACCTGGCTCTGTGCCTGTTTCTCCAGCCAATCTTAAGCATTTTACCTCGCCTTCACATCCTCAAAACATTTTAACTTAACGCTATGGCCACCTGCATTTCCTTTTTGGTCGCTCTTCAATATCCACAAGTTCTTTTTTGAGCATCTTTAATTATTACGATCCAACACACACGTACGTACACATACTAGCCTATCACTTGTACATGGATGGATGGAACTAGCAAGGAAGGAATTATTTTATTGCAGTTCTTTAAACATCAACCAAAAACTTGTATGGGCTGAAATTAAATTAAAAATCCATAGCTTGCAGTAATTCAATGACATAATAAATTGAAGAAGATGCCAAACAAAACTCAATCTAACACTCACACACACACATATATATAACACAGTGATTATATATAACTGTTTTGTTTGGTTGCGCTCAAGTTAGATGGCGTGGGTGGAAAGATTTGATTATATGATAATGGAAGATGCCAAGCATTAATGAATGGAGGGAGAAGAACCGACAAAGGATAGACGACGATCATTTTCGGAAAAGACAAGACACAATGTTTTTCATTTTCTTATTAAAGAGTAAGACAGTAGACAAAGTTACGTACGCTTCACATGGGACGATGTGCTTCATCGTCTACCTGGTAGGCCAACCTTGTCCCTTGCATATTGTGCCAACCCCAAACATGATTTAATGTAGTAGAGCTAATAAAGGCTATGATAGAGAGTGAAATCAACTAGGCAAGCATCCCAATTTGATCTGTCCTAATTATCACCAGAAACCCTGGACTGTACCCTTTTGTATTTTGCCCGTATTAATACATATATACTCTCTCTGGTTCTTATTATAAGGCACCAATTAGCAAGTTCATTTAGTCATTTTTATAAAGAACTTGCTTGTTTCCAATGAGCATTTATTATCTTTTTTCATGTATGCCCTTAGTTAATGAGGGTAGTGGGTGAGAGTAATAATTAATAGAATGTTAGAATTTAGTGTAATTAGTAGGGGTAATATTGGAAATTACTTAAATTCTAGGACAACTTTATTGACTTTAACTGTTTTTATTGGTATGTGAGAATTGTTAGTTGGTGCCTTATAATAAGGACCAGGGGGAGTACCTATTCATTTTAACATTCAATGTATATGCATGGTATATTATTTGTATATTCGATGTATACGTATTTCAGAATGAAAATGATAAAAATGAAGATCAGATGGGCCTCTCTTATGATGGATCCTTGCTTTATGTCATTTGCCACTTCTTTGTTGTTATCTTCTGTGAATTGTTAATGAGAGTTGACACAGATGGTAAGGGATTCTAGATTAGTCCCTTGGGACATGAGTTCGATTCCCTCTGCCGTTACTGGGACTCCTTTGGTAGGCGATCTCGTAAGTCCCCAGTAAGTGCTCATAAAGCCCGGGGCTGTGCTCTGGCCTTGGTGAGGGACTGGTGTTAAACCCCTCCAAAACTTTTTCTTATATAAAAAAAATCTTCTGTGAATTATATCCATCATCCATCTACATATATAGTTTTGAATAATTGCAACTATCTCTATTTTTTAATACAAGAGCTAATTAGATAGATGTTGGATTTGGTTCAAAATATAACATCTCAATCTATTTTATCTCTTATATATATATATGTATTGATAATTTTTTTACAAATTAATTTACCTAACTTATAAACTGATATATAACCTAATGTTATATAAAAATATTTTAACGAGACGATGTTACATTTGTTTAAATGTAACAATTTATTTCGTTTATCCAATCTACTCACTTTTACATTTGAGATTGGAGGGAGTGGTAACTTTTATGCAGAAATATATATGTAGTCATGGAGAATACTTGGTATCCTAGCTAGGTTCTTTTTTCCTGCCAGCTTTCTCCTATAACCTTCACAGAGTTTGGCTACTTTTTGTATAAATCAACGTTACCATATCTATCATGTAGATTGTTGTGAACAGGAGGGAGTGCTGAAGAAAGAGTCTCTTCAATATTAATATACTGTTTTAAAAAAAGATGTGCTTTGAGAAGTTATATTTTTATAAATTAAGGGATTTATGTTGGTTTATGAATCTAATTAATGGTTATGACTTTTAATTGGAGAAGTATAGTCTTTAAGAGTTACCACTTCACTTCAATGCATCAATTCATTGCTTATAAATACCCCAATCTTAACACTATTTGTAGAAGAGAATAAGAAGCCTTAGTAATCTCTTATTAAATGTTTTTTTTTATTTTTTGTCAGTTCTGTCACTTTGTATTCTTATAAGAAGGCCTTGTTTAATCATAAGGGGATGCCTCTTCCTATCTACCAAGAGGATTGTAGAATATCTTTTAAGGATATAATGTCTTCTGACATAACTTGAACCAAACATTTTCTTATTTCTTTGCAAATTTTGTCAACAGAGATCTCACTTCTATCTTAACTTTATTTATTACTTCATTCAATCAGGACCCTTGTATTTATATTTGGTATTTTTTAAGTTTCTTAGGATTTGTTTCCTAGTGGTTTCTCAGATAATCTACGGAATTTAGGTTTCAAGCAATTTGTTTAAAACTATTAACTTTAATTTTATACTTTTCTTGAATAGGTAAACCACAGGTTAAGATCACAAAAAACTTGTATCAAAACAGGCCCTAAAGTATATCTCTCGCACTGGATTTGGATTCCTCAATTAAATAAGCTCAATTGAATTCAAGCAATTGTCTCTGTTTTTTAATAAATAAATTCGTAGCTGCCCACTCAATATCATTGCATCAGAAGTATTTAAACACACACACACATCAACTGTTATATCTGAAATTCCGTATATAATTTTATAATTGAAAGTATCACCTCTGAGCCCAAGTGAAAATAACGGACCATTCAGTCAACGATAAATCAAGCTACTGCCTATAGTTACAAGTTACTAATCGCAAGACATTCGAATAATTTACACGGAAGTACGAGTGATAAATAGTTTCAATTCTTGTAATATCTATAAAGAAAGCCGAAAAGTTGAAAGGTTTAGATTCAATTGTTTATGAGATTGAAAAGGCCCCATCACTTTTTTTGATAGAAAATAAAGGGAAAAAAAAAAATCCTGTATTTGAAAGGCACCATCCAACCAGTGTAGGACTTCTATGTTTGGAGGCGCAGAAATGTGTTCACTTCTTAAAAGTCAAAACAGAATTAGTTGAATAACAGTTTTTCAATAATTTCTTCAATCTTATTCTATCATCCTCATCATATTCATATATAAATCAACTGTTATTAGTCCAAGTTTTTTCAGAATCGAACAAAACAAAAATCAATAAAGCCATTACGTTATCAGCATAAGCATTGCAATGATTGATAACTTTTCACATTATACTGGAGACCTTTTGAGGGCAACAACATAAAATAACGCCACCCTATAAAGTTGATCAGTAAGTAGTTCCCCATCTGAGGGTTCAATATTAATCGGCCTCTAACTTGCACTTTTGCACATTTATTTTTCTCCATGAATCATCTGGTTTCTAATTTATTTGGTTATGACTTGATGATATATTAAAACGATTGAATCTCTTATCAGTTCAGTTATATTATTAAATACTGTTTTATTTACTGTCGTGCATTTTCATAAATAACATAAATAATAACATTATATTACTTTAAATTTTCTTTCATGTTGAAAGTGACATGACTATCTGTTTACATTCACTGCAGAGGTTGGTCGTCGTAATTGCACCTCTGCTATATTGTTAACATAATACCTGGAATCACAACTAGTGAGCTCTAGCTAGTTGGTCCAGCTCTTGAGATACACTTTGTTCTTGTGTAACAACATGAGCAAGGAGAAACAAGATAGATAGAATTGGCACATGTAGATTAAACATTTTTTCCTTAAAATTTTACATAGCAAAATTTTAGTAGCTAGTGATCTGCTCAAAACTTGAAAAACTCCTCTTCTCCATATATATGCTCTCCCATCCAACTCACTCGACTTGAAAACTATTTACACAAAAATTCTAGGGCCTAAATAATATATAGCAGCGAGCCAGCTAGAGAGACTAGTATGGAAGATTTGTTTTGACTGTGGGATCTCCTAGAGGTTTAAAATAGTTGACTACATAATATTAACCTTATATATACATAGAAATGCAGAGAATAGAGCTGGAATATGAATATCTAGGGCTTCCTCTAAGAAAACAATAAATTAAAGAAGGAGGATGTAATTAGTTATGAATGGGAGGGTTCTTTGCGGCAGGAGTGTAGTCCATGGTAACCAAATCATCACCGTTGAATTGTTCTCCTGATGCTTGTTTCTGTACCTTGTGATCATTATTAAACGCACTATTCGGGCTCTGTGCCTTCTCATCTACATGTCTTGATGACTCCCCCAAACTTCTGGCTGCAACACAAAAGAAAATCCCACAAATTAAATGAAATGAAATAATGGATGATAGATTATCAAGCAAAGAGATCAGAGTGATAAAAGGGAATGGTGAGGCCTACCTGAAGCTGTGGAAGAGACGATGCAAAAGAAGAGAAAAGCAACAAGAAGAATGCGTCGTAGCATAACCATATTTTGGAACTTGAAGAGAGTTGGTGTATATATGTATAATTAAAATATAAACGAAAGCCAAAAGCAGATGCAGAAGATGAAGGTGAAGGAGAAGGTAAGGGAGGGAAGTGGTTTTATAGGGGAGAGAAAGGAGACAAGATCAATAAATGGGAGAAATTGAGGTTCAAATCAATGTCTCCTGCAATGTCGTGCAAGAAAAGGACAAGGCTTAGCCTGCTTAACTTCACAGATGGTCATGGATCTCCCAATTCAATTCCTTCGTTGTTATGTCTTTGGCGCCTACTGCCCCCCAAAAAAATCACGATTCTATTTTAAACATTGTTGGAGTATGAGGAGTGTTGTTGGGAGAATTTTTAGGTAATTGTAAAGTATTCACTGGAAAACAGATCTGTTTTTGAATTAAGCTAATAAACGGATTTTTTTGGGCTAACAAATCTATCCTTCATGTTTAGATTAAAAGCTCCCTGCTCCTAATAATTTCCTCATGTTTAACTAAAATAAAATTTACCTTTTTCATGATCTAAACAAATTAAACCAGCCCTATATATAATCACCAGAGGAATTAATGCATAGCACAAGAATAATCAATAATAGCTTATAAACACTGCTTCAAGATCCCAAGGCAAAACATGGATATGCTGTATTTAGTTACTGCTTCAAACCAGTATAAATGATGCATACTTGGTTTCACATTAAAAATTAACAAAACTATGATTTTAATAGATTGTAACATGAAATCTAAAGCTGCGATATATAGGTCAGTTTGGTTCTAAAGGGTCACAGCCCTCAATGGGTTATGATCTGAAAAACCCACATACCTTGAACCAAATATGTACAGAGATCGACCAATGAAATAATATATCAGTACCTAAACCACGGAGGAAGTCTTAAGAAATAACTGTTTATTAATTAAAACTTAATATTTGCGAGCATCAAAATCCCCTGCGAAATCATGGACACTACAGTTAGTAATATCAAACAATCACCAAGCCAACACCTCGTATAAAACAAATGAAGAACAATATCATGTGTTTGAATGGTGTTCGATTCATATTCAATTATATATATGTAGTTTATTTAAAATGCTAAGTATGTAATCTTAGCTTTTAATAACATGAAAAAGTATACTTTTTTAAATTAAATCTATAAATTATAATTAAATTGCATAGCTATTAATTTAACAATATAATGCAAAAAAATACGAGGAACTAAAATGAGTTGTTATTCTATATAGTTGATATAAGCCTTTCCTTCATTCGGTAGTGAAAGACACATGTTTTACTCGGCTCAGTGTTTCACTAAAACGGCAAAAAAGACAAGTGTTTTGGGTACAAGCCTGTTTGGCAGGAGAGAACTGACAACAATGCTGCTCCACGAATTTACTTTTTAATAAAAATATAAATTTGATGTGCAAAATATAAGCAACCTATGCCGTGAAAAATTAAAAGATGAAAATGCATACAAGCATATACTAAAATCAGATAAAAATTAAAGAAAAATGATTACCTTAGTTGATATGGATACCTGTGCTTACATGCTTTGGTGTTGGCTGAAAAAAAAAAATCATAAACTTAATAATAACACAATAAGACGTCTAGTAACATATTAAAAAAAGATAAAAATTATTTTTTAAAAAAAATTTCAAGTTACTTTACTTGCAAAAATCCTTAAAAAAACAGAGAGAAAGACACTGTTTCTTTCTGCCTAAATGAAGTAATTAATTAGCTGTTTTTCTAAACGTTTCTACTAAAAAAAAACAAGTGTTTATGAGGCAGACTATTTGGCAGGAAGGAACCGCCATAACATTGCTCTCTGAGATATATATATATATATATATTCCTGCAGAAAGGCAAAATAAAATCCTGAGTTAAGATGGTAAATGAAGTAGCTAGATGGTGAGAAATTGTGCCTCTAATATGTATATATATAATTAAGAAAAGTAGACTAACCACTGAAATATGGGGAAGTGAAGGCAGAGAAGTGAAGAGTGGCATGTCTCAGAAGCAAATGGAGAAGTTAACATGGCAGAGGTGTCCCTGAAAAATGGCCTTATGGCCTTTGCTTTAGGACACCTTACTTAGCAGCATCAATGGGCGTGCTCCATTTTTATCACTCCCTATTAATTCTTCTTCTATTAATAATATTATATAAGGGAGGCCCAACTATCCATTCTGCAATAACTCATTCCCCTGTTTGATTATGCAGCAGAGTGACCGTTCAAGTGAGGTAACCGACAACTATTAGTAATAATCACATGGCTAGTTCCTCTGTCCCCTTCATTTCCCACTAATCTGATCCCATTAAACATGATTAAGTCCTAATCAACCACTACGGGCAAAACAAGAGGGAGGGTGGTCCCCCAACTTGTTTGGAAGACATGAAAGGATTGGGAGCTTTGTGGTACATCACGTGGTAGGAAGAGGATTCATTAAGAAGAGCAATCACGCTTGGTTTGGGATTTATTTGAAGAATGGGACTAGTGGTTCCTCTCTGGCTCGACCATTTTGGACGCTCCTTTGTGGCGTAGGGCACATCCTCACGTGCCTTTGTTTCCCTTCCACTTCCTTCATCCAGTCACGTTTCTATTCAATCCTTGTACTCGTTAATGTCAGTTACTTATATATCGCTGATTTGAGTCTTTTCTACTGATGACAAAATAATGTTTACGAATAATTCCTTTTATTGGCAAAAGATATAAAGGATGACAATATAGTTATCGCTCATTTATTTCTTTTGAGGTTTATCATCCACAAGTCCCCGCTTTATCAGAGGATCAGAGCAGGGAAATATCTGTGTTGTAAAATCGTTATTATAATATTTCACAAAATTCTATGTTATTTTTCAAAGTAGCTCAATGTAAAATGTATTATTCTTTTACTTATTCTTATCCTAAATATAAAGTTAGGAATGAGGAGAATCCGATTAAATTTATTTGAAATGCTAAAATCCAGATTGTTGTCTATATTTTTAACAAATTCTTAATCATGTTAAGATGATTAATTAAGGATTTATGAGCCTTATAAATTTACCCAAATGTCCTTCAATGTTTATTAACCCCTTTCCTCTCTCTTTAACCAAGAATCCCTGTTTCTCTCTATCCTTCTCAGTCTCACTATCCCTCCAATTATCCAACACCTCTTAATCATTGGTAATGAAAACTATTCTGCATAAAGACTCTGGTTTAAATACATCTAATTAATGGAAATAGTTTAGAAAAACTTATAAATTTAAAAGATAAAATAAAGTGGGATATATTTAATTATAAACAAAACATATCTATTAATCAACTCCTAAGTTGGCATCACCTCACTAAGAAGGTTGGGGGATCGATTCCTATGATGGCTTAAGAAAAAAGTGTGTGTGTTTGCCTGTTTCGCTAGGTGACTAATGCTTATCAGGGTTTGGTATATAATAACACTAAGAATAATTTATCTTTGTCACAAGTGTGGTGGGTTTTTTTTTTTTTTGGGGGGGGGTCCAGTAAACAGATTAAAAATGGGAGAAGATAAAATGGTATTTCAAAGGTTCATAACATCAAAGAAATGTGAGTACATGATTTGTCTTCTTTTTTAAAAAATTTAATCAAAATAACACAAATGCCTTTATATTTTTCTTAAAAAAATAATACCCCGCCGCTACCACCACAACTCTGACGATAATAAATATGTGGCAAAGTGGTGGGGTAAGATTTGAAACTTTATCACTTGTTTTGCCAAAAACATTGGTGGTCCACACCAATGCTTTACAATATATATTATGCACACAATATATATAAGATAACTCTTTGTCTTCAACTCAAGCATATTCATAAGTTTTACTTAAAAAATCATAACATTTCATAAGATTTTTATAATTTCTCGTTTATTTATTAAAAAAAATTCACACTATCAAGTTTTTCACAACTTTTATTAAAGAACTCACAACTTTTCATTAGGTTTCAATGATTTTTCATTTACCAGTAAAAAAAAAGGTATACTATAAACTCATTCACAAATTTCGATAAAGAATTCACAGCATTTCATTAGATTTTAATAATTTTTTGTTTACCTAATACAAAAATTCACACAATCAACCCTTTGACAAATTTTGTTAAAGAATGCACAATTTTTCACTGATTTGAACAATTTTTCGTTTATCCAATTTTTAGCAAAACTTGTGAAATAGTTGATTGTGTAAATTTTTTTACTGGGTAAACAAAAAAATTGTAAAAACCTAATGAAATGTTGATAATTTTTTAACAAAGAATATGAATAAGCCTAAGAGAAAGAGTTAATTTATATAATTTATATGCACAACATACATTGTAAAGCATTGGCGACCAATGTTTTCGGCAAAAAAATGGAAAGGGTCCAAAATACACCACTTTATTGTATTTATTCTTGCTAAAGCTCTAACGGCTAATCACCGGTGGGTAGAGTTATATTTAAAATATATATATAATGATTTTATGTCATTTTTACTAAATCTTAAAAAGGATAAATCAGGTATTAACATCTCTTTATTATTATGAATATTTAAAACATGACTTTCTGTTTTTAAAAAAATTATTTTTCTAGAATTTTCTCAAGAAAATAATATCTCCCCCTTAGTAATATTAAAATAATTTTACTAAAGGAAGCGCCGTCCTTGCTTAAAAAAAGCGGTAACCAATGAAACAAAAATAGTACTGGATTACGAGTGCTACACTCGATCTGAATATCACATCCTCGTATCCAAACAAACCTCCCCGACCAACATCTCGTGCTGTCGACGGCGAAAACCAGTCCAAACCCAGACCACACTTAGTGGAGCAGGTAATGTTTACTTCCCGCCTCTTTCGTTTCCAGATTCTGATGTTGAAATCTTGGAACGTACAGGAACTTCATCTGCTTCAGAAGGGCTTCAACTTTCGAGCCTATCTTCGTTCACCGGGTTAGTTAATTTTAATTTCCCATAATTGCTAGTTTTTCTTTCTTTTGGTTACTTCTATTAATCCATATTCTTTTAGTACTTACTAATTAGCATGCTCATTTACGTGTATAAGGAGTTTTGCATAATCAAAGAAAATACACTAGTCTTAAAAACGTCGGTTTCGTTCTCATTCCTCCCTTTGTCTTTCAAAGCTGTAGCGGTGGCAGACACAAATGAATCTACGAGGCGCATAGAATCTTTGCTACTGCACTTGATTGAAGTTTAGCTTTAGATAGAATCATGAAGGAAGATGATGTTGTTCTCTAGTGGCAAAAAGCTGGGAATCTGAATGAGATACTTGTGTACTGTCTTTCCATATCATTTTTATTTACGAGGCCTTTGATGCATCATTACACATTATCCTTCCCCATAATAATTAGGGACGCGACTTTGTGGACGCCACAAGCTGGACTGCATCTATCCATCTATTTATGATCGTGAGAAGTGGAAAATGATTGATTGGCCCTTGGCATTCAGTGATCACCAGTAGGCCTCACCACCTTCGCCAGTTTGTGTGTGAAGATTGTTATGAAGATTTTCCCTCCCTCTTCTGCAACTTCTCTCTCATCCTTCTCTAACTCCGTGCCTGCCCTTTTTTTATTATATTTTGCCTACTCTAATCCTCCCATGACTGTAAATTTTCCATATATGTGGGTACTCAATATCATACAAAAGGATGAATTTCTGACTCTACTCGATATGTGTGTGTCTGGGAAGCAGACAATGCTTTCTGAACAGCATACCATATCTCGCAAACATATATGCTCTAACTCTTTTAATGTGGAAAATGCACTAGAACATTTATGAAGCTACATCCAGTCCAAAATGCGGACTCATTTATTTATGACACCGCTTCCAAGAAGGAGGAGTGATTCAAATAAATAGTCGGAGGGAAAAAACACAAAGTATAACACTTGAGTACACTTTAGGCAAATAATAGAGAGAAATGGAAATAGTCTCACTTGTGGATCTTAGCAAATTCGGACCCCTTATTTATTCTCTGTTTCTCTTTACCTTTTCACCTATAAGCGCACTTGGAGTGATCAATTCCTCAATTTCGATTGCCCAACCCCTTATTTAATTCAATGAGATTAGATAACTTGTCAGGATCAAACTGAGATTCCACAAAAGAAAAAGATCGGCGAAATGGACCATAGTAGTCATTGCCTTCTTTGCCACTCATCATGGCCTGCAAGTAGCCGATGCTGTAGTTCTTGACGTTCTTGAGAGCATTAGGATGTGCTTCAGTCCTGGGAGATCTTTTCTCACCACTTGACAGAAAAACTGGAGACAGAGTCAGTGATGTATTCAAGCTTCCTTCTGTTGTAAATTGTTTTGAGTTCGACGATGTGCTGCTTCCACTATACCCCGTTTCTAAACCAGACATGCTTCCTTCCACATTCTTCTCCTGTTCAAGTTACATAATTTCAGATACTAACTTGATGCTCTTCAAAGAGATCCTTAGTTATACTGTCATATAGCCTTTTAAAATTAGAAAAACCGAAGGTGTCACCTCTTTTGACAATTCTGGATTTCTCAGGACTTGTCCGTCGGCAACTTTATTCTTTCCTGACCGAGTCAAGTTACTTGGCTGAGGTATTTGTCCTTTCTTGAATGGCCTATGCCTAAGTACGTATATCAAGAAAAACAATTAAGTCGCAGAGACAACAAGGAAGCCCAGTACTAAGCTCTCTTGTTTCATCGGCACGTTCAAAACTTGAGATATAAAATAATTTACTTTTTGCGTCTTTTAGTATGTGAGCGCTCATCCTCGTCTTTGTATATTACTGGTAGAGCTGAAAGAGAGCACGGGAAAGGACTAGTCTTGAAGAACTGAAAGCACAAACCGACTTAGCATGTAAATGTGATACACATGTCTATTTATTCATTAATTTCGTAAAGAAAAAGGGAGGGAGAGAAGTAGAATGGTAAATAAGGAAGAAGCTGACTTCAGATTGGAGAGCAGAGGCAGCAGTGCCACGATAGTTAGGATCAAGATCGAGAAGCGTAGTTAAGAGGCCCATACAAGAGGGAGGAAAATCCTTGAAGACTTCCTCATAATTAGGCTTGTAATTTGGTGGCCTATAACTTGTCATTAGCTTTAATTTCTTCCAGTAATCCTCTGTTGGAGAACCACGTAGCTTGAAGATCATGTGCAATTGTTCAACCTGCACCAATTAGCATTTTCAGCACATATCTTAAAATGTTAAAAGAAGATATTGAAATTGTGTTAAGAAAGTTGAAGCACCTCAGTCCTGCCAGGCATGATGGGCTTTCCCAAGAACATCTCAGCTAAGAGGCATCCAGCACTCCAGAGATCAATGTCGAAACCATAATCAGTTGAACCCAAAAGTAATTCAGGAGCTCTATACCAGAGTGTCACCACTCGATTAGTGAAAGGACCTTTCGGTTTAAGATCAAAGGAATTTGCCAGCCCAAAATCTGCAACTTTTAGCACTCCTTTCTTGTCTATTAACAAGTTTGAAGCTTTTATGTCTCGGTGCATCACTCCCCTCTCATGGCAATGCTGCAGTCCAGAAAGCAATTGCTGCATATAACACTTAATCTGCAGCAAACACCAACACCCTCTCAATCACACAACTTGACTGCAAATTCTTAAGTTAGAATCTTTAATAAATCTGTTACTGGGAACACTTAGAACCTGTGGTTCAGTGAGTTTCTCGCCGGGGCGGGTGATGACTCGGGTAAGGTCGGACTGCATGTAATCGAAGACTAGGTAGAGACTATACTGCATTCTTGAGGTGGCTATGCCTTCAAGCTTTATGACGTTGGGATGGTCCAGCTTCTGCAGAATCATGATTTCTCTCGCCATGAACTTTATACTTTCAGAATCTGATGTGTCAAACCGAACCTTCTTCATGGCAAAAATCTTCCCCGTTGCCTTTTCTCTGGCCTTGTACACGTTGCTGTATGTTCCACGTCCTATCTGAAACCCCAATGTACCAAAAACATGTTCAAATCTTAACACAGTTGTTTTGCATTAACTACAAGACCTTAAAGCGTTATCTTTTCTCCCCTGCATCAATCTATGACAAACACCTTCTGCTTAATCTCTTCTTTTTCGACTTGACCATGTGCTATATAAGGATGTCAGGAGCCAAATTCACTAAAAACTCAGATCAGAAAATCCTAATCATCAATCTTTTTAGTATAAAATTACAACAACTGGCACAAAGGTGTTTAACTGTGCATCTTGATTTACATTCAATTATTTGAAAACTTAACATGCACAATCCGGTCTCAACACCTTGGTAAACAGAAATTGAATTGAAAAGATAATTTACGTTGCATTTCCAATGCAAGCATGCAAAGTTGTGAACATTGTACGAGGACGATAAAGTCAACTGATATACTTGTGAATGAAGCACGAAACAACATATGGATAGAAGAAATATGTGATCCTATGATGCATCAAAGTTTCACAACAGTTACCAAGAGAAAATGCGAACTACTACTTCCAGTTCTAAATATAAAACTAAGTTTTTATTGCAAATTATGGAAGTAGTATTAGTTGATTAGTTGATTAGATAGTTACCTTGGCAAGCATTTCATAACAATCAGCACTCTTAGGAACAAGAACAGCCAGAACATGTGCAGGTATATTATCAACCAACCACTTAGGCCAAGCACCCACATCCACACCTTTTCCAATCTTGTCCACAAATCTCTTTGAAACATTGCCAACCTCATGCTTCTCTTCTCCACCAACCACCCTTTCTCCTCTCGCTTCTTCCCTGACACCGCCGCCACCGCCATTCCCTGCTGTTCTTGAAGTTGAATTCCTCTGCTCGAGCTTGTTATCTGAGAGTGGCCTCTGATAATTATAGCTGCGACTCGTGTGTGTGGCTGATCTGCTTCGACTACCATAGCCAGAGTCGTGTTTCGACTTCTCATCGCGAGAGGGAGAAGGCTTGGTGTTGACGCAACCCATTGCGACACAGAAGCATGAGACAGAGAGGTTCTGGATTACTCTGAGAAGATGTGAAAGGATGTTTTGGCCGGCATGGTTTTGATTCTTGCGATGACGCTTTCTCCGTCTATGACGATTAAAGGCATGAATTTAGATAACTGTGTTTGGATTATTCAACCGTATTCAACAACAGAGACACTGTGTTGTTAACGAACCCGGCAGATTTCAAATTGTTTTCTGGAATGACCGGCGCAATATACCGGCCAATAGGAAAATATTGTCAAAAAATACCCTAAGAAAAGTCAAATGTCAAAAAAGGCCTTAGGGCTTTTTCTAGTATTATTTCAAAAAACGTTAACAACTATATCAGTACCTTATTAACAACTATCCATTAACAACTAAGTCAGTTCTATTAACAACTAACTCAGTATCCATTAACAACTATATCGGTACCCATTAACAATTACGTTTTTCTGAAATAATACTAGAAAAGGCTTTAGGGTCTTTTTTAACATGTGACTTTTCTTATGGTCTTTTTTGACAATATTTTCCTACCTTGGGCCCTGATAAAGATTTTACCAAAAACTTAACGTCTAAATAAATGCTTTATCATGTTACAGTCTGGTTCTAGAGTTTTGGACAAATCTTGTTTGGTAGAACCGCCTAAAAATTAAGTCCAATTGATTCGTCAGGGTAAGTGAAAAATAAAAGGGCGTAAGTTTTATTTTGTTATGGTGAATTTTGGTTTGAAAGTATTAAAAATAAAGTAATTTTATCCTAATTATTATTCTAGTTAATTTTATCTGTTAGTTAGTTGTTCAAATATGTTAAGTGACAGTGTCATCCATGTTATTTTTATTAAAATGAAAATTTGTCCCATAAATTTTAAGTCAAACTTTAAGGAAAATGAAGAATATAACCTATAGACTATTAAGATATATTTACACCTTAACAAAAATGACGTGACACTCGGACCGTCAACTTAGCCTATTTAGTCAACAAACGGTCAAAAATTAACAACCAAGACAAAATTATTTCTTTTTCATACTCCTTAAACAAAATTGTCCCAGAAAACAAAAACTGAAGGTGTGGCTTTTAATGTTGCATTTTCACTATTTTCGATGCCTTATCCATTATGAGTGGTGCAAAATGATAAATTTATTGCTGTTGTTGATAGGCTTAAAAACCCTGATAATTTTCATCAACTTCCAAATTTGATCCAGGTAAAGCATGTTGGTTCACTTGATTTAACAAGAGAAACGAATCGATTTATTTTCCAGTGTAGATCTAGACGAACCAACACAAAGCGATTTTTTTTTTTTTTTGGTTGAAACTAACACAATCTGAAAATGTGCCTATAATGTAGGAGTATTGATATTCATTCAGTATGGGTAACGTGGACAGAATGAGTTGGTGCACTTTTCTTTTGATCCTATTTATAGATTTCAAAAAAAAAATTAACAGCAGATCCATTGTGATATGTTATCTTATACAAAATAGTTAAATTCAAAAAATGCGAACCAATTAAAAAAATAGAAAAAATTGATCAATAAAGGTTGCTAGTTTAGTTAATCAATGATAAGTTCAATGACAATACCATCTCTAACAACTACAAAAAATTATAATTTCATTTACAAGTTCACAAAGAGTTGACTTCTGTTTCAAAATATGTGATCAAGGCACGGATAAGCCATCACAACAAAGTAGACTCTTCATGGGCTCTAATTTGCCACCCAACAACTCGCTGTTGATGTAATTGTTTATGCCATACTGCCATATAACTCTCAAGGGAACTCAGTTTTTAACAGGCCTCTTGTTGTATCCCTTATCTTTACAGATGTTGTTTCTACCATGTACATTTCCTTCAATGTGCACCAATCTTAAAGATGGTGGAAGCCACTTGTTCTCCAACATGTGCATCCAAGCCACTATCTAACAAATCCACCGAGGCTAACGCTGTCTCCTCCAGTAAACTTCTGAGCTGGCATACCAAGATCAAAAGGCCCCAAAGAGTCGCACTGCATTAAAACATCATAATTTAAATCAGTCATCAGGGGAATTAAAACACGGCAACAAGTGACATTATACTTTTATTAGAAAGTTGAGTACCCAATTGATGCCTCCTAATCCAAGACTTCTTTCATCATCATATGTACGTGAAAGAAGCTGTAAGTCTGTCTCATTCCTTCCGGAGGCAAAATCTCGGGGCAATCCATCTGGATTATCATTAACCTTTATAACACCATCCCAGACAAAGTAAACGGCAAAGTCAATAATCATAACAAGGCCACCATGCCCACATACAATCTACATATCAAGCAGCAGGTTTCACCCAAAATTAAATCCAGATTTCCATTCTTAGTACAAATCACACACATATTTCACAGCAAACCCAATAATCTAAAATAGATTGTTTAAAACAAAAGAAATATATTACACGGAATTTAATAGCCTCCATGTCACGGAATCAGATATGAGCCACATGAAATATTACGTTTCATTAAAACATTCTAACCGAAGACTAAGAGCAATTAACCTTTTCCACCTCTGGCAACTTGAATGGATCAGAAATATCCAGGCTGCTGGGTCCAGAACAAGTCTTCCCAATTGAAGACTGTAGATGAGTTCCTGGAGAAGAAAACTTTTGAAGAGGAAATGCGTGACACGTTTCTTCAGCATCCAATATAGATGGGCGTACGTCTTCAGTAGATACCTTAGGATGATTATTTTGGGAAATAATAAAAGCATCCAACGAATCAGATATTATTTGACTTTGTTGCATGCCTGCATTGCTGCCATTTAGTTTCGAATCTAAGGCACTTAACTTGCCCTGTAAGGATACTTCAGAAAGCAGTCCTCCAATGCTTATATTCGATAGACCATCAACCCACAGTAATGACGCTTGTTCCGGCACACTATTTGTTGGTTCATTATCCTATTCAAAACAAGATAGGTATTTGTAAGAGATGGGACATGGAACGTATTGAACCTAAATTTCCGGACAAAACATGACTGCATGAGTCATTTACATAATAACTGCTGCGATGCGGCTTTTATAATACATATTAGAATACAGGTCAATCCACTACAAGATTTTCAAATGTGTTAGGGCCACAAATTATAAACAATCCCACCAATAACTCTAATTGAGATCACTCCTTTGGAAATATGCCAAAATAACCACTTCAGGTTCTTTAAAATAATTGCACGGGATCATCTATGTTCCAATCCTCAAACAAAATGAGCGTCTAAATAATATACATCCAACCGCACTTCCCATCTTTCCTTTAACAAATTGTTTGTTAATTTAATACAACTGTTGCAAGAAATGCACACCAAAACATCTAAGCCACAGCTTACCAGCGATAAACCTGATACAGGGTCCATTTTCTGAGCCCCAACTGTATTTGTTGCATCACCCATATCAGTTGCTTTGTACTCTGTATTTACCTCATCGTGATCATCATTCAAAGTCTTGGAATTAGTGACCCCACCTCCCTGTGCACCTTTAGACTGTAAGCCAGCCTCGAGGGGAAATGACACTGAAAGCTCAGCCGTAGATCTCGAATCATTGTTAGAGAACCAACCATACCTTAGAAAGAGACAATAAATCACAAAATTATAGAAACTATCCAGCCCACTTAGAAAAGGAAATTTGAAAAACAAAGTGATCGGACAAGATACCTCAAACGAAAAATTGCAGGGCTTCCAACAGCAGCATGGACTGCTGCTGCTGTTATTTCACTATCATCCAATGTCCATCTTCTACAGTTAGACAGGTTTTCCTTTATATTGTATGGAAAAAGCATGGGCTCTCCTATAGCTATAATAGAACTTTCCCACTTCTTTTTAAGGTGTTTCAACACTGAAGAAATTTTCTTTTGACCTCCAAGTGTGAGTTCCAAATAAGGATTGTGTCCACCCTGAAGAGGAAACTACGTCAGCACATAACAATCATGCGGACTGGTTCAGATGTAAAGCATTTTAAATTTGTCCAAAGGTTTCATTTTTCAGCCTCTGACCTTTTCCAATCCTATTTCTGTGCCTTTATTTATCGGAAAAAGTTGTAACTTCATCTTTCCAGAAGAAATGTTTTTTCCTTCAGGATGAAGTTCAAGAGCATTTCTCTTTTCCATAAGAAATGTATCTTTGGCAGAAACTTCCAGGCCCATTCCCCCAGCTTCTTTAAAGGGTAAGCACTGAACTTCTTTTTCATTCAACAAATTTACACCACATCCTAAAAAAGGATCAATCAGCTTTAGCAAATCATCCAGTATAAAGACAAAAAGACATCTGTATAAATATATGGAATGAAATGTGAAGATCAAGCACATAGAACGATTGATTGCCTTAAAATGAAGAGTAAGAGGATAGTTCAATCCACTCATTCGGATCCTAATTTTTTCTGCATTACAGAGAAAAAGAAAGATGTATCACCATGTGATTTGTGAATCGACCTACTAGTTCTCTTTGACGATTTCGTTAATCCAATGCTTCCTGTCTTTTGAACGCAATTTTTAGAATTCTTCATGGTTTTTTGGTGTAGAGATCTGCCTGCTTTCATGATGGTTCAAATTTCCTGAAACGGACAACGGGAAATCATCCTTTGTCTTCACACTTCACTATGATCCTTCTTCAAGAGAAGGTAACAATTAATATGTGAAGTTTCTGGTATAATGAAAAATCAAGCACTGGAAATTAATCAAATAAGCACGTCAGGGTTAAATTTCCTTTCTCTACGTCAACTCCTTCAATAATCTTTTCAGCATAGCAAGCGGTTTGCTGTGAGGATACCGTACGTGTATCAAAGACGAACAGATAGCACCAAATCCATAGGCGGGCCTGTATTACGGGCATCTGCCCCACTGAAATCTTTGAAATATGCACAGTTGAAACAATATCTTTTAATTTTTGTTTCAGTTACTTTGACACCTCTCGAGCCAGGTCATTTGCTACGTATTACATCATTAATACCTCTAGAATTTCCTAAATTGATGATATCATAAAAGTATTAATATGCAGAATGTCAATATGGAACACATCCGACATTCTAAAACAACACAATCCAAAGCATACAAGTCGCTGGTAATCAAAAAAATTACACACCATTCAAGCTAAAAGTAGTAAAAAATATTGAACCCAACCTAGAAATATTCCCAAATTCTCAAGCGTCAATATTCAATCGATTACGCGACCAGATTCAAAGCCAAATTAAAATGAAAAATTCAAATCATGAAGGGCCACACAGGGGAGACGCGGGGAGCAAATTCAAATATTGATTCAAAGCGAGATTGAACAAATCAATCTCACCGGGCTTTGGGAGTAGAAAAGGACCTAGGGTTCGAACCTTGTTCGCTACTTGCCCGAGAACAACGACGCAGGGCTGACAACGGTGGACGGCGTCCGACGGAGTGTGGAATGCTCGTTCGTCAACGAAGAAAAATGGATCCGCTACTCACTAGATTGTGTTTTTTCAGTGTTGTAATTGATTTCCGGGAGAATTTGGTATAGGTCGAAAATCATCGACGATCATCACCTCTACTGGTTCAAATTTCCCTCGTTGCCGCTATAATTTGTAAGCGAAATTTGGTGGGTCAGTTTGCTGGTTCCCGCCTCTGTTTCCCTCTTTGCGTGGCTATATATTTTTGCCCTCTTGTCCACGTGTCTATCCTTTTCGGCCTTTTTAAGTTGTTTATTCACCTCTATTCTTTTGTTTTTTTCTTTTTCTTTTTAACCGCCTTCTGTGAAGGGCAAGGAGTTGTTCCATTTTTCAGTTGATCATTTCTAAAGCGATCAGTTATTAGAGAGGATGAAAGAAAAATAATTCTGAAATTGCAAAATCCTAAATAAAATATTTCTCATAACGAGTTATGAACTGTTTATTAAGTCTCTTCATTATTTTATTAATTTTTTTTAACAAACATGATTTAAGATTTTTATAATTTTAAAGTTTGTTTCTTTATTCTTTTTAGTGATTTTTGTCCCACGTTTCAACCATTAAGCCATTTTATAATTTTAAGATTTGTCCCACGATACCCCAGCTGCGTATTAACTAATTGCCTGATTGTTTTAATTTTGCAGATGTGTTTTTACGTCTTTTAAGATAAGTATGTCAGTATGTGAGAGTTTTATCTAATTTGTGAAAGAGGCTTATGAAAGGGTTAAGTACCAATTTTGCCCTAAAAATACGTGCTTAAGAGTAATTTTGCTTTTGCCCTGTAAGTTTTCGGCGTAACAATGTTACCCCGGAAGTATCAAAATGTAGCAATGTTGCCCCTCCGTTAAAAACCTAACGCTCAACGTTAGGGTTTTTAACGAAGAGGCAACATTGCTATGTTTTGATACTTCAGGGGCAATATTGCTACGTTTTAGTGTAGCAATGTTGCCCCTGAACTACACGTCCAAGAGCAATTTTACCCCTCCGTTAAAAACCCTAACAGTTAACTAACGGTTAACGTTAGGGTTTTTAACGGAGGGGCAACATTGCTACGCCGAAAACTTCCAGGGCAAAATTGCTCCTGGGCGCATACTTTCAGGGCAAAATTGGTACTTAACCCCTTATGAAATTTCTTTTTTGATATAAAAAAGTTTTGGAGGGTTCGACACTAGTCCCCCACTAAACCCAGGTTCTATGAGCACTTACTGGGGACTTACGAGATCGCTTACCAAAGGAGTCTCAGCGACGGCAGAGGGGATCGAACCCACGACCCAAAGACCTAATTCTGGATCCCTTACCATCTATGCCAACTCTCCTTAACAACCCCTTTATGAAATTATGGCTTGACAATTTCTCAAACAGATTCGTTTTGTTCTCAGTTGGACCCATGGCTCCATTACGAAGACAACGTTGGATCCGCCCACTCCGTTGTTCCTTCGTCCTCGTCCTTTCACCTTTGTGGATTTTTTGTGTGTACAAAAACGCTGCATTCTGGGCTTATGGATAATATTCCTTTTTTTTTTTTTGCCACAAACTTGTGAATGTTATCCTTATTTGAGATATTTAGGTTTAGGCCAACTTGCCTCCATATTTTGTATTTTTATTCAGTTTCCCTCCTTTTATGTCTTCAGTTTTGATCTTTTGCACTGAAAAGAATTTTAGTTTGAAGCCAAAGAAACAAATATATCTGATCATTCAGATATCAATATATCAACATGAAAAAATATAATTATCACAAGCCACACGTTTTTATTATATAATAAAAACTGAATGTTTAAGACTAACAAGACTTTTGACCCGTGCGCTACACGGCAATGTAGGAACTAACTCTTTTTTTTCAAGCACATACATATATATATCGTAATGAACAATAAAGCCATTTAATTGAAACAATGTGATAACAAAAATTTCAAAGTTGTCGTATACAAATAACTACTTTATTGATATGAATTCAATCAAATGTTTTGGAAAACTTCTCTATAGACAACATTTGTTTTAGTACAAGTGCATTTATTGAAATCATTCAATACAAGTGCTAATAATTAATAAATATGACTTAACTGAAAGAAAAAAATAAAAATAAAAAGGACAAAAGTACGGTGCAATCCCTGAAGCATTAGTCCAACAATTTTTAGAGCATATATCAGCGTATATCATTTACACGCGGAGGAAATTTTAAAATGAATGAAGGACCATAATTCAATGAGAATTATATGCTAGACAAGTAAAGATATTGAAGTCATTAATATCACTTTGCAGATATCACAGAGTATCTCACAGTAGTATGACCAGAAACCTCTCATTATAATATCTGTGTTTGGAGCAATCACTTAGGATATCAGCAGAATATTTTCCTCAATACCGTCTATGATATCACATGTTCAAACTGGCCCACACGATACATAAAAGAATAAAGTAATATCCACATCAAATTTCATCTTCACTCACCACACATATTACCAGAGACTTCAGCAATCCTCTTTCATGTCTCCGGTTCCAACGATATCATCAGCATCAATAAGAAAAATCATGACCTGAACTCTCTGCATGCATGTCCATGCTATCCCCAGAGTTGGAAGGATTACCGTCTCTGTTGTGGTTATTAAGATACCCTATCTCAGTGTTCCGGTTTCCATTCTCAGATGACATGATATTACTTGAGAGGCTACCACCCTGTGCTAACTGATATGGCTGAAGGCTGTGACAAATGGGGCTAGACAGAGCATTGGAGAAAACAGAATTCTTTGCTTGCTGATCAGGTTGCCCATTACGAATTGCCTGCCCGGTAACAGCCGCTGCAAGTGTGTTGGAGGGTTCAGATGCACTCATGGTATTGGCATGCATTGAAGTCTGGAATTGTTGCTGGTGAAATGGCTGCCTTGGGGACATTGATGACTCTTCTGCTCCATATTCAAGCTCATTCTACATAAAGACACAAAACTCATTATTAAGGAGTAATATTAGCTAGCCTAATGTAGGTTATGTGTTTTCATCTACAAAGAGCCGTCCCAAAATGGAGTTGTACGGTGCCAGTCATCTCAGGTCACTGCAAAAGATCGCAAAATTAGAGGATATTTACGGCCAACTGGTCTCATACATCCATGACTAGGTCAAAGGCTAGGGTCTAGTCGTAGTATCCATTAAAAGTAATTTCACATTTGAATCAGCAGAGAAAGGGATCTGAGTACAATAATAAACTGGATGCAACAGAAGTTGGGTGCCTGCTCCATGACAAGAATAACCTTGATGCAAAAAAAGGAGTACGCCATGTCAAAGGAGAGTTTATAATGAATCAATTCAGCTAGAAGAGAGAGACCAGACGGCTCAATGAAGATGTAACACTGCAATACACAGAGCCCCTGCCCAACCCCACCCTCCTCCCGGCAATAAAAACAATCAGTACACATTTAGTGACCACAAAACCTGCAAGTGAGTCACTATATCAATAGTTGTCACTCTTGATCGTTCTTCTTGTTGTCTAATCCATTGATATAACTTTTCCTGCATATCAAAAGAAGCAATGTCAATCAAAATGAGAAATAGCCACAATACCAGTGCCGACAAGGGCAAGAACACAAATACATGAGTGCACGCGGACCAAGCAGCTGATCATAAACAGAGAGAACCAGCTGTTTGATATATCCACAATAAAGCAGCCAAGAGGTATCACCAAGAAAAAAAATAAAGAAATACTAAAATTAAGTTGCCTGGTTATGAAGAACATAATTGTTGGCTGTTCGAAAATTCAAGCATGGAAGGACCCCGGTGTCAATCAGCAGCATTAAATTACTAGATTGAAAAACACTACTTATTGAGGAGCCCTCAAGATATTTAAATCAAGACTATAATTTTGATTGCCTAAATCTTTATTCGCCTAAACAGGAGTACAAGACATCAAATGATGGCCAGTCAGTCTAAACCAAGCTAGTGCCTAGTATCGGTTTCCAATGACTAATTCGAAAACTTTACTTCGTAGAAAGGAAAAGCTTCAGAAGAGAATACAGTCCAAGCAAGCAGTTGAGATAAAACCTATCCTGTGAGCGATGAGAGGGATTGATGATAATGTTACTAGAAAAAGAAAAGACGGGGGGTGGAATTTGCCCAGTGGCGCCAGTAAAAACTAATAAATTGAAGAAACGATCAAGACCCAGATATTCTCTGATCCTCCAAAAGATTCCACTAAACGAATGTTGACCGGCATAGATTCAATTAATTGATTTCAATCAGGACAAGGCGGATAACCAAAAGAAAACTACCAAAATCCATAAATTATGACTAGTGAAAGAAACTAGCGATGAAAAGGATGAAAGAAAATGGGAAAAGGGATCAAACCAGAGCGTGTCTCTCTCCAGCCTGGAAGGAGAGTTTTTGTTGGTTCATAGCCTGTGTGTAAAGTTGAGAGAGGGAGTTGGCGGCGCTGCAGAAGGTGGAGTACATGGTGCGGTCGACTTCATCGAGGCGGGTGGCAACGGACTTCCTCTTCTTAGCCATCGGAATTGAAAGGAGGGGAAACCGCAGAAACTTGGGAATGTAATGAATAATGAATTTGATACGAGGGTTAGAGAAGGGATCAAGGGAATAAAAAGAAAACGGCGAGGTTTTGCGGCCAAAAAGGTTGGTGCTTGGGGGAGAGACGGAGAAGACGGTGTGGATGAATCTCGACGTGGCGTACACGTGGCTTACCTTGCCTATCGGACATCTACTCAATATGCTCTTTTTTGCTTCCACGAATAATTAAATAATTAATTAATAATTAACTATACTTGACAACGCTTCCGTGTGATCAGAGCACACGACTGACGACTCATGCAGCAAATTCGTGTATTTTTCATCTTAATGTGAGACAAAAAAGCATATCATAAAGTAATTTTTATAATACTGCGTTTGATCAAGTAAAAATCTTTTTTAAGATATGCTGATATTTAAATTAAAGGGGAAAAAAAAGAGTGATGGGAAATAGAAAGAGGAGAGAATTGAGAAACAGTAAGCGTGTGAATCGTGTCGCCTTTTCTCTATGTTTTTTTTTTTATATCTCCCTCCCCTACTCCCATCTCATTTGAAATAAAAAAAGCAGGTAGTAGTGATGTAAAATATAATTTAAACTTCTCTGGTGAAGAATCAATGCCTTACCCTAGACTGAGAGGGTGTGCTATTGGGTTTGTGTGCTCTTTATTCACTTAAGCCCAATTAAGCTTAAATGAGACTACTGCCCAAGAACTCTATAGCTCATGTGATTTAGGGTTAGGTCTTGGATGTAGTAGTATATAAACACACTTTAATCTGCTTGTGCAGAATAAGAAACAAAAAAGAGATCTCATAAAAAAAAACCCTAGAGGCGGACGTTCATCATCTGAACGGTTGCCCACACAACTATCTCGTCCATTCAAGAGATAGACTGGAAGATCGAACATAGAGCGGATTACAACGGTTCGTGAAGAGGTCTTCAGATCACTACATCTTTCTAGATAATTAAAACGATAAAGGTTCTAATTCTTCCTACATCGAATCGATACGATTCGCTTCCGCGTTTCTGATGAGATTCCTACATGTGCTTGAGATGCTTCTTGAGTTCCCAATAAATTTTCACCACAATCAACTTAGAGAGCCAGACTGCCAATCGCAACATTAATGACCTGCACATTGTAATTAAGGAATTGGAAATTGGTCGTTTACTTTACAGGAAAATAAAACCCCAAATTTTGATGTTTAAATGTATATAATTGTTAATTTGTGTATACAGGAAGCGTCCATGGCCAGAAACTCAATGAAACAGTATGTGATGGCGGTGGGTGGAAAGCGTGTGTTGGACTCCATAGAAAATTGGGCAAGTTAGATTCGGGACATCAGAATTTGGTACACGGGAAGAGAACAAGGCAAAAAAATGGTGTAGGTGAGATTTGTAATGGTTGCATCATTTACGTTGTTGTTGCATTGTGATGGGAAGATTTTAATGCTGTGTTTTCAATGTAAGGTGATGTGTCTGTCATTGAAAGTTGTTTTTCATTGAACTGAAGTTTTAGAATTAAATTAAGTGCCTCTGCAAATCTTTCAAATCTTAGGTTTTAAGATTTATGAAATAAGTATGTAAGAGAAGTTTTATCTCGACTTACATAAAACCTAAATTTTAAAAGATTTTCAAACAGGCACTAAAGTCACTTCTAATACGACAAGTTTTAGAACCAATGGGGACAAGAGGGCTGCCGAAGTGATCACCCTTGAAGAAGTAAAAGAAGCCGTTGATGATAAGGCAGGGATGGAGGAAGTGAACTAGGCGGTGACATGGCTATGGATGAAGAGGTGGATGTGTTAAGTGTATTAAATAAGATAAATTTAACTTTTTTAATGGGTGAAGTGAAATTGTTATCTTTTTTTTTTTTATATACTTTTATGGGTAAAAATACTTATGAAAAATGTTGATACTTGCCAGTCTTCAATTAAAACTTTCGAGACTCACAGATGCACTTTAACCCTTTATTGAATTACTTTTAAGTAGTCAATTACAGCCCCGGCCGTCCCATCAACCTGATCCTCCTTCTTCATGAGTTGTCCATTTTCTGGTCTTCTCCTTGCTTCACCTGACAAACCATGCTTGTTCAATTACTTTGTGTCAATTATGGGAAGCAATCACATTGAATCCATGTAAAACAAAAGGAGGATTCATAATTTGCATTTTTCTCCTTCATTTGTGTTGCTTGTGATGCGAAAACAATACATCATATCTTATGAGTACTTGTGAAAAATTCATCCCTGCGCTTGCATTTCAATAATGTTCATCAACAAAATGAAATGGTGGTCGTTTCTTGAATGAAAAATTTAAAACTCACTTTGGGCTGGACCAAATTGCGGACCTGACCCAGAAGCATAAAAATAAAAACACCAAGACGTGGATTTAAAGAGAGACAATTCGACAAGGACGGGGAGATCCACTTCTGCCCATACCCAGAGAAACTTGATATGAATGACTATTGAGGAGGATTACCAACTATTTCTGTTTTTCTTTTATCACTTAACACATTAATTTCAGCAAATTAAATTAAATATTACTCATGTAATAGATGCTGACTTTTATTCCAACGTCATTTTCTGCCTAGAGCTGGCAGTTAGTCGGCGTTCAAGCAGAACTCTTCAGCTTGTCAACTTAATGATTGAAGGGGGAAAGAGAATTCCAAGATAATCTTTTCTTCCCTCCATCCAACGTTTTTTTTTACAAAAATAAATTTAACAAAGAATATTATACTCCCTTACACCTAAATATATAATAAATTTAAATTTTTTTAGAGAAATTAAATAAATTAGTTAATCATATCATATATTGTATATCCTTAAATTTATAATCAGTTTGTAAATTAGGTAAAATAATTTGATTAAATTTTTTAATACCTCTAAAAAAAAATAAATCATATTTTATATTTAGAAGGGGAGTAATTAATAATAATGCAGGATTTCCATAAGTATCGGCAAATCAATTTTGTGGCTTGAAAGTTTAAACGTGAGAGTGAACAGGTGAAAACGAAATGTTGAAATGTGGACTGTGCGTGCAGACGGACATGATTGGGTTGCATGGATTCGTGCAAGTCTAGTCACTTCAAATAATTGATGCCGCGTTTGGCCGGAGTGCCCAATAAACAGATTTATCGTAAAATGTAAACCCCTACCAATAAACTGAAGTCTTTGTTCGGTAGACTTGAGAGAGGACGCCACAAGAGTACTCAGTTGATGGAGCGAGTTTGGCAAAATAAAATTCTAATAGTTTTTTTTTTATAAAAAAGTTTTAGGAAAGGGATCGGCTCACCCATAGTCTAAAGCAGGACGTTTGGAGCTTATTCCATAAGGAATACTGGCCAAAGAGTACATATGTCTCTACCTCTACCAGCGTTACCACTGCTTCCTAGACCTTTAGGATGTCTCTTCTAGTATCTTGACCAATGCAAGGATCAAACCCCCTCCCTAAAGGTGAGGAAGACCGATCCCACGCCTGTTGAACCAATGACATGGGGTAAATTCTACTAGTACTAGTTTTAGTTATTTCATAAGTTTGCTTTTGTTGTCTTCCCAAAAAAAAAAATGTTTGCTTTTGTTGGGTGAATAATCAGAACTTGGATGCTTACTGTTAGATAAGGAACCGGCTTTCCTCCTCTGCAATAACCCTTCGCTGCAATGAAGTGATGCCGTTTTGGTTAAAAAAGTGGAGCATGTGCCTTTTCTTAAAAAAAAAAAAATTAGGATGCTAATTGGTACTAAAAAAAATACTTCAGGATACTAAACAGTATTAAAAAAATACTTCATGATATTGGAAAATTATTTTAGGCTCTTGAAAATTATTTTAAGGAAACTGGATGGTACTAAAAAAAATATTTTAGGATACTGATTTATACTAAAAAAATATTTCATGATCTTAAAAAATACTTCAAGATACTGGAAAAATATTTTAAGATCTTGAAAAATTATTTTAGAATCTTCAAAAAATATTTTAAGTTACTGATTGGTATTAACTGGTATTTTAGGGTACTAACTGATACTAAAAATATATTTCAGAATATTTTTTCAAGAGCCTAAAATAATTTTCCAAGATCATGAAGTATTTTTTTCAGTACTGTTTAGTATCCTGAAGCATTTTTTCTTTTTAAGAAAAGGCACATGCTCAGCCTTTTTAACCAAAACGGCGTCACTTTATTACAGCGGAGGACAGGGGAGGGTTATTGCAGAGGAGAAAAGCCGGTTCGGTTAGATAATGGGGGCATCAACAGGTAGATCTGCAAATCTAGAGGCCACTCACCTTTTGGTGAAAGCAGCCCAAGGGTCCTATCCAATCATATCGCACGGGGATTTTTGTCCTCTTTAATCCGTTTATTCTTTTATTATTATTATTGTGTAAAAATGAAAGCTGTATGAAAGGCTCCCCTCTCCCAGTGGCTATGACGTTGTTGTCACACATTCATTCTCATTTCATCTCTCTCTCTCTCTTTTTTTTTTTGGTACTCCTAATTTCATGAACTGAACTACCCAACTGCACTGCGGGGCCCATCTTCCCTTCTCTCTGTGTTCACCGGGCCCACCCTATTTAATCCTCCTCTTAGCCCGACCGGTTGGTCCAATTATATGAGTTTTACACTCGTCCTTTTAGGTTCAATCCACTGTAATTTCACATCTGGTTTAGCATTACTTTGTCACAAAATTGGGCCTAATCTGGTAGGCCCAAAATATTCTAGAAAAAAGATAAGCATGCTCCCTCAAACTAGTCCTATATGTCATGTTTGTTTTCAGAAGTTACGATTTCAATTGTTTGATGCTTTCTAACAGAAATTATATGATAATCATGTTTTTTATTTTTAAAAAAATATTTCCATTTTTGTGAATAAATATACATTTGTGGGTTTAGTATGAATAATAATAATAATAATTAAATAAGTGATATGGGCAGATAAGGAGGGAGAAAGGGAAGGGATGGAACGTGGGTAGTAGAACAGTGAAGGGTTGGCCGACGCGTGGGTAAGGTGGCGGTCAAAGAGAGGGGCACTTGAAGTTGATTGGGCCACGTCAACGCGATGGACAACCGCACGTGTTGATCGCAGCTTGAGGTCCCTCCACATCTTAATCATCACACTCATCATCGTTTTCCTTCTCTTTAATTTCTCTCGTTTTTCTTTTCCTTTCTTTCACAAAAACCCCTCCCACACTCCCCCCTTTCTCCTTCATTTTCAGTGCCCGTTTTGTTCAATCGCACCACCTGACCCCACCCAGCCATCTTGGGCCCACCCCTCCCAACGTAATAGGGTTACCAATAAGTTCATGACTACACTCGAATGAAATCATCCGTCCGATAATAAGAAAAAAGTCAAAGCATTAATGGGAGTACCAACTAAATAATTGAATCATATAAATTCAATGGTGAACTTGTCTTGCCAAACAAATTTTGACCGTGAGCATGTGGAGGTTAATCAAACATTGTGAACAAAAATGCATATTTTAAGTATTTATTACTCTTAACAAATATTTTGAATCGCACGGTTTTAATAGTTATAAGTCTTTCTTTTAAAAAGAGTAGGATGAAGTAATTTTTATTGCTATTTTTTTTTTAATTTGATAACGACTTCAACAAATGCACCGGTCGTTATGAGTAATAAAGTAGTGAGAAAAAGATCGTCCCACAAGGAATAGTACTTCAATCACTAATTCGCTATTTTCGCTTTAATTTGATGAATTGAGTAATATGGGGTGAATTGTAACCAAACAGAATTTGAAGAATTCAATAAAGAATAAGAAACCAAGATCAAGAATTTCAAGAACAATGTTTAGAAAAGATAAGTAATAAAGAAAAACGCAGTTAGGGCTTAGAATCCTCCTATGTTCCTCCAAATATTTGAATTGAATCTTTAATTGATTAGTATTCCCACGATTGACAATAAATTCTCTAAAGCTAGACTAAGTCCATTAATCCGTTATCTTTGAAAACAACCTAATGTCTTAATATTGTTTGGAAAGATCATATTTTTAAACCAGAATTACGAGATCGCATAAACTCGTAAGCCTATGTCTAGGTCATGCAACTCTATGATGAATTAACGGTTCTAGTTAAATGCACCAATATCTCTATTGTCATACACCAACATATGAACAGTCTAAAAGGTGATCAATCTTTAAAAAAGCTTTAAGCAAAGATAATTTATTCAATCAATAAAATAACGATCAATAAATAATCCAAACAAATACTTTAAATTCGCATAAGGTTCATCCTCGCCCTAACTACAAAAGAAAACTAGCCAAATATGGCTAGGTTAACAAAATAAGAAAAGAGATGAAAATCAGAATTGTTCTTCAAAGATTGAAAAAGGTTGATCTCCACAATAGTGCTTTGATCTTCTTTCTCTGATGCCGAAAAGTTATCTTCTTGGTTGCGAGGGTTTTTCCTTTTTATATTCAAGGTCCAATTATGCTTTCAAATCCTCTAAAGATCCTTAATTTTCTTTCCTTTTTTGGATTTTGGAGAAAACAACTTTCTAAAATTTAAAGGGAGAAGGAGCAATAATACATAAGATGTTTTCCACCAGGAGCGCCCAGCACCATGAAGTCTTTTCTAGACAAAAAATGCACACGAAGTTACGTTTTGGGAGCGCGCAGCACCACGAGCCGTTAGTTGACCAACGTTGACCGTTAAGTCTGATGGGAATGAACAGTTACTTCGCAAAAATTACAATTTTGCCCCTAGTTTTAAGCTAAAATTACCATTTTGCCCTTAGTTTTAAATAATGTTTTTTTAAAAAAAAACAATAAAATAACCCTTACCCCCGGTGGCCCCACCATCGACCACCCCACCACCGGCCGTCGACGACAACCTCCTCCGCTGACTTTTTTTTTTTAATAAAGTTTTTTTCAAAAAAAAACTAAGGGGAGTCCGGTGGGCCCCACTACTGCCGGTGGCGGTCCACCCCACCATCGGCCGCCGCCGGAAACCTCCGTCCACCTCCTCCGGCGACTTTTTTTTTAGAATAAAAAGTTTTTAAAAAAAAAACTAAAGGGAATCCGGTGGGCCCCACCACCGGCCACACCAATGCCGGTCGCCCACCCCACCGCCGGAGGAGGTGGCAGCTGGAGGTGGGGAGGGCGGCCACCAGCGATGGTGTGGCTCACCGAACTCCCCTTAGTTTAAAAAAAAACCTTTTTTTTAAAAAAAAAACAGTTGCCGAAGGAGGTGGACGGAGGTTGCCGGCGGTGGGGTGGGAGGCCACCGGCGGCGGTGGGGCCCACTGGACTCCCCTTATTTTTTAAAGAAAAAAACTTTATTTTTAAAAAAAAAATTGCCGACGGTGGGGTGGGTGGCCGGTGGTGGGACCACCGGGGGAGGGGTTATTTTTTTTTAAATATTATTTAAAACTAAGGGCAAAATGGTAATTTCAGCTTAAAATTAGGGGCAAAATTGTAATTTATACGAATTTACTGTTCATTTCCGTCAGACTTAACGGTCAACGTTGGTCAACTAACGGTTTGTGGTGTTAGGCGCTCCCAAAAATGTAATTTCGTGTGCATTTTTTGTCTAGAAAAAACTTCTTGGTGCTGGGCGCTCCTGGTGGCAAACATCATGTGTATTATTGCTCATTCTCCCAAATTTAAATAACAACTTTTTCGTGACTTTTGGCGCCCAGGCGCTAGCTTCCATTGAGTTGGCTCCGTGGGCTCTAGTCTTGGCGCCGAGCGCCAGCTTCCAATGAGTTGGCACCCTGGGCGCTAATCTTGGAGCTTGGCGCTAGCTTCGAGTGAGTTGGCGCCCTAGGCACCAATCTTGGAGCCCAACACTAGCTTCCAATGAGTTTCCAGTGAGTTGGCCCCCTGGACGCCAGTTTTGGAGCCCGGCGCCAACTTTGACTTTTTCGTCTTCTCTTCTTGTCTTTCTTATGAGCTCTTCCAATTTGTTATCTCTTTGTGGATAAAAATCTACAAAAACATGAGAATACTTATGAGGGTATGTCTGACATCGAATCCATATTTTTAACTTATTATTCTTATGCCTTTTAATCATATTAGATCAATTCAATGCTAAATTTGGATCTTAATACATGGTAAGTTTAGAGCTCATCAGAATTCATATTTGATTCAATTACAAGATTGAATGCAGATTTTTTTTGTTTGTTTGATAGAGACAAGCATGCGATTGAAGTTTACAAGAGTATTATTTGTTGTTAGCTCATGCTACACTACTTTAATTCTGTTGTATATTACCATTATCTGACCTAATCTGATCAAGACAAAATCTAGATTGAATTGTTATTTAATTTGATAAAATTACAAATCTAGACTAAATGTAGTTTATATTTTTATTTGATAAAGCCAAGTATACGTCTGGAGTTTACCAGAGCGGTATCAACTCATGCTACATTACTGTAATTCTCCTGTAGGGTTAAAAACAAAATTTTGGCCTATGTGGTAGGCAAGCAAATAGTTTGAGAAGTATAAAACGTCCATTAATTAGATAATACTATTATGATTTTAGATACTTCACATTTCAACTTAAATAACTTTAAACAAGCAAAAAGTTGTATCAATAAAATATCAAAATCCTGATTGTTCTCTTGAATCATTCGGGTTATATAGTTTACATATCTTAGTCATCCTCTATACTTATGAATAATTTCAAGATCCCAATTTGATAGGATAAGGGATCTTATTCCTTGGATCTTATCTTGTATAGGATATACTTGTTCACAATTAATCAAAAGCAAATGCATAGCTACCAGAAAATATGTATAAATATGTGGTCTAAGATTAAAGGCAATTTATTTTGCTAACATTAAAAATCCAAATAAAAATGTTTCCCGCAGTTAGCTAGTAAAAAATTCCATGGCAAAAAAGTGAGCTAAGAGTTCCAAGAGTTTAAAAATTGGTCTTCACGTCTACAAGACTACACCAATGGGAGAATAACATACTACCTCTGGTCTTTAATATGGGATTGTACAACTAATCTAAATAGTACAAAAAAATAGTTATATTAGTTATTTTGTGATGAATATATGTTGTTTTCCTAAAATACTACTATTTTTCACCCTATATAACTATATTTTCATAGAAACTCTTTAATGTGTGTCGTCAATGGAGAAACTTTGAAAAAAAAATATAAATTTAGTAAATAAGGTGAATTGATATCTTCTATTTAAGAGCAATCTAGTTCAATACCCAACAAACTCTTAGATTAACGATATGAGATAGTATTTATTTTTAAAACAAAATTTTAACCTTCTAATAGGTAGAAAGTGAGTTGAGCAACTTGGCGATCAGCTTTCAGTGGGAAGGCAATTACAAGAAGTATGGTGAATGAAAACAAACAATATATAAACACGCTCTTATAATCCTATTTATAATTCATGTTATAACATTTTTATATAAATTTATAATTCCACCCTTTATTTATTCTAGTATATATATTTTTATAACATTATTGTGTAGATGTCTTTCCATGTAGTATAGTTTATCTTGTATAAGGTAGAGTTATAAAGTTGTTAAATTTGAAAACATAGTTAATAAGGATTAAGAATTTTTTTTGTGATTCAGAGAAATATTTTGGAAGTGATCTACAAATAAAATTTGAGGGATTAGTTTAAGTGAGTGAAGGTGCTAAAATTTTTGGAGGGGACACCACTAGAAAATCCATTTTTTGCGGTGGAATTTTTCCGTCGCAAAATAAGCATTTTTCGTCGCAAAATAATTTTGCGGCGGAAAAGTGTCCGTCGAAAAAAAAACCCTCGCAAATCAGTTTTGTGACAAAAAAAATGTATTTTTCCTCGCAAAATTTAAATTTTCCGGCGGAAAAATTTTCCCTCGCAAAATCTCAAATTTTGCAAGGGAAAACAACTTTCCCTCGCAAAATTTAATTTGCGAGGGAAATGTGTTTTCCCTCGCAAAATTCGACATTTGCGGCGGAAAAAATTTCCCTTACAAAAATTCGCATTTTGCAAGGGAAAACAATTTTCCCTCGCAAATTGGCAGATTTTGCGAGGGCAAAACTTTCCCTCGCAAAATTCTAAATTATTTTAAAAAAATTAAAAAAAATCCAAAAAAACAAAAAAAAATCATAAAAAATGTAAAAATAAAATAAATTGTATATCATAAAAAATATAATTTTCCAAAATATTACGTGTTTACATTGCAAAAACAAAATATTACAAATATAATGTTCCAAAATAAACTAAAAAAACTCTAAACAGTAGCAGTCTGGTCATCGTCACCACCAGTATTGTCGTCACCACCAAGAGGCAGTCCCGTACCCTTGCCCTTGAATAGGGATTAGAGAAGTGCTTGCATCTCACTAAGCATCTGTCCTTGCTCTCTCACCGTCTGTTCTAATGCCTTTACCCTATTATCTTCTGCAAAACCAATATTACAAAGTCAATTTATTTGTCCTACTTCATTTAAATGAATGAGGGAGTAATGGTTTGTGATAGATAGCAAAAGTATAAGTCTACCTTTAGGACCACCTCTACTACTGCCGTGTAATATATAAATAGATTTCATTCATTTGTGTTTTCATTTCTTCAACATTTTTACACATAAACCTTTAAAAAATTTCAATTTATTATCCCACTCATATACATCATACAGTAGAATCCAAAAGAAATCCAATTTCATTCTATAGGTAGGCAAAATAAGAATATCTTGTATAATTAATTCATATAAAATAATATTGTTATTTTTTTATCCCTTTCATTTTGATAATGTTTTGAAGGAATAATATAGCAATTTTTTTTTTTAATTTCTTAACTATTGTATTGTTTTTAATTAAATAAACATGCAATTAAGATAACATTATTTTTTGGAACAAAATAAATGATGTAACACCATATTTTTATTTCAATTTAGAGAATTTAAAGACAAATAGTTTATATACACCATAATTATTAATTTTTATATCCTATAACAGATTTGTATATTGTTGGGATTGCCTAGAAAATCTGTCATTGCAAAAATAATACTAACTACCTTAAACGTGTTTAAGTACCTAAGGATTTTAGAGTAGATTGTCGGCAATTTCTTTAACCATATGCAAAACCTAAGGCATTTATACATAGCAAGAGCAAGAATTTAAAAATTGAAATCATATATTGCACAAATGAACAAATCTATACAAGATTTGAAATCATTAAAAATAAGTTACCCACATTAAGAATTCTACAAAAAATCATTAAAAATAAAACATACCCGTTGAAGTTCATAGCTTGAGGTGGAGCAAGAAGAGCAAGAAAGTCGGATAAGGGCTCAAGGCGGAGGTGGCTGAGCTCCGTGGGATGGTGATCGGACTTGGTGAGGAGAGAAAGCTCCGATGAGGACGGGTGAAGAAAGCTCCAATGAAGAATAAGCTTCAAATGTGCGAGAAGAAGAAGAAATAGGGGGGTTTTAAAAATTGGTTTGTGACGGAACGACTTGTTCCATCGCAAACCAGCCCGTTTGCGATGGAAAATAGCGTTCCGTCGCAAAACTGCACCGACAGTTTGCAACGGAACACCTTGTTCTGTCGCAAACCGCCGCATTTTGCGACGAAACAAGCGGTTCCGCCTCAAATTGTCGGTGGGAACAGACAGTTTGCGGTGGAACAAATTTATCCGTCTCAAATTGCGGCGGAAAAAGTTTTTCTGTCGCAAATTGAGGCGGAAAAAGTTTTTCCGTCGCAAATTGCAGGGGCAAAATTTGTTCCGCTGCAATTTTTTTGTTGGGAAACTACCAGTGCCAGCAAAAATTGCGGCGGATAAACATTTTCCGTCGCAAATTAGGGAGGAGAAACTTTTTCCGTCGCAATTTGCGGCGGAAAACGTTTTCCCTTGCAATTTGCGGTGGAAAAACTTTTTCCCTCACAATTTGAGGCGGAAAACTTTTTCCCTCGCAATTTGCGGCGGAATAATTTTCTCTCGCAAATTCCGTCGTAAATTTATTGTTTTCTAGTAGTGGGATGGAACATATTCTAACGTTGTCACATTTATTTTAGCTAGAGACAATGGAGTTTAGTAATTCTTCGGAACCCTCAATTTTATTTATTTATATATATGTTATTAAAATTGACTTGGGTCTATGACTTGGAATTGGCTTGCGTCCTTTACACCTTTCGGTCCGCTACGAGTGAAACGATGCCGTTTTGACAAATTTAACACACACTTGGTCCTTTAAAAAAAAAAAGAAAAAAAATCAGAGCACTTCCAGATAGTAAACAGATAATTCAGGATACTAAATGAAACTAAAAATATTCTTCATGATCCTGAAAAATTATTTTAGGATCTTGAAAAAAATATTTTATGGCAATGATTAGTACTAAAAGGATACTACTAGTACTGCAAAAATAATTTATGATATTAAAAAAATTATTTTAAAATATACTTTTAGTAGCAATAAGAATCAAAAATATTTTTTCAAGATCCTAAAATAATTTTTTCAATATCATAAATTATTTTTATAGTATCATTTAGTATTAATTAGTGTCATAAAATATATTTTTAAGATCCTGAAATAATTTTTCAGGATCATAAAGAATTTTTTTAGTTCCATTCAGTATCCTGAATTATCTTTACTATCTGGAAGTGCTTTGATTTGGTTTTTTTTTTTAAAAGGACCAGGTGTGTGTTAAATTTGTCAAAACACGATCGTTTCACTTGCAGTGGTGGCAACGGACCAAAAGGTGTAAAGGAGGCAAGCCAATTCCCTGTGAGTTGACTGAGTGAGGACTTAAGAGAAGCAATTGAGTGCGAAGTAATGGAAGGCGCGATATATATATAGAGGTGTGAAAATCATTCAAGTTAAATAAAGTAGGTGTTGTCGTCAGCAAAAGATTCACCTTTCCCCTGTGCCCATCCTGTAGATCTATCATCAACTGTAAAAACTGCTAAATATCCCAAATCTCCCCAGAATCTATCTTCCCCCTTCTTTTCCTTTCACCCCACATCAATTTATCAGTACCCAGCAAATACACAAGTTATTTCGCTTTAATTGTTGATCAATAGCAAAAGATATTGATGGTTCGCGCGTTAATTAACAGATTATATTACCGTGTATATTTTATTACAGGGATAATAATTGGAGACAAAAGTGACAGAAAATGGATATCTAGCTAAGAAGCTTTTTCACGTGGATATGATAATCATCTAGTGATTGGAAATTGGAGTGCCATAATTAAGCACGATCGTGCCTTGCATGGCGACACCATCTTGTCACTTTGCAACAAAATCATTAGGTTACTATTTCAGTCTCTCTCCTTTTGAGTTGCCTTTCTCAAAACCCATATCAAATTAGTAAAGACATAATTATTATCATTTTTATCTTACGAGTAATTTTTTTGTCATTTGTGTTAATAATAATAACAAGTTGTGAGGTTGGCGAGAACGAAGGGGTGCATGGGAAGAAGCGTGAGGGCGTGCTCACTGTAGCTCGTCTCGCTACTGTTTACAGTGAATTAATTGATCCCCGAAAACGAGGCGTGGGGGCAGGGAAAACGATGAATAAAAGTTGAGAAAAAAGTGGCCAATGACTTAATTAAGACCCTCGTGAGCAGAAGATCCCGATTAATTAAGAGAGGGAATCTCCATTAAGTGATGGCGATGGATCCATGCTTCGTCGCACGTACGCGGAAAAAGCTAGAGAAAACCAACAAGCTGACAATTTTGCTTAGAGAGAGAAACTGACTGTTACACTGGAACAGTCTCTCACCCTAAACGCATAACATTAAATTAAATACTGCCACTAATATTAATGGAATGCTCATTTAGAGGGGAAGGGGATGGATTTGAGCGCCAAAAGGAGAACACTAATGTTAAAGATTAATAAGAAAAATCACAAGCATGTGACTGTGAGCAACAAGTGTGTCTGTCCGCTCGCTTCATCTCTGACAGATAAATACCTTTGTTACCTTGCTTACTTGGACTTTTGACTCCACTGCCCCCCATCATCTTCTTCCTCACTTTCTCTTTCCAATCTTCATCACTCAAATCGCTTTCTCCTTCTACCAGAGCTTCTGCTCTCTCCCTCGAATGGCAGACCTCATTCCCTAAGGAAAAAAAAGCTACGTTCTCTCTCTCTCTCTCTCTATCTCTCCTCGCTTCACAAGATGAAACCCCTCTCCCCCACAAACTATCATCGTTCTTTCTTCCTCTTATTCTCGTTAACTCTTCTCTCCCTCCAGCCTCCTCCCTCATCCTCTGCTTCTTCTTCTTCAGCTTTCATAGACCAAACTCACCAGCTTCTCACCTTCAAGAATTCCCTCCCTGACCCCTCCGTACTCCATAACTGGCTCCCCAATCACAATCCCTGTTCATTCATTTCGGTTTCTTGCCGGGATACCCTTGTTTCTTCCATAGACCTCAGCTTTGTCCCCTTGAACACTAATTTCAGCCTTGTCTCTACCCATCTTCTCACCCTCGACCACCTTCAAGTTCTTAATCTGCCAGGCACCAATCTTTCTGGCACCATTTCTTTCTCGGCTGGCTTCAGGTGTAGCAGCTCATTGAGCTCCTTAGATCTGTCTCAGAACACTTTGTCTGGTTCCCTTTCGTCCTTGAACTATTTGTCCTCTTGTTCGGCCCTAAAGTCTCTCAATCTTTCAGGTAATCTCCTAGAATTTTCAGGGAGAGATTCAGCCGGATTGAGCCTCAGTCTCCAGGTCCTCGATCTCTCTTGCAACAATAAGATTTCGGGTCCCAACGTTCTGCCATGGATCTTATCACAGGGCTGCGACGGCTTGAAGCTCTTGTCTCTAAAGGGTAACAGAATCACAGGGGAAATGAACTTTTCCACTTGCCAAGCTTTGCAGCACTTGGACCTTTCCTCCAATAACTTGTCTCTCGCTGTTCCTTCTTTTGGTGAGTGTCTCGCTTTAGAGTACCTCGACATCTCTGCTAATAAGTTTTACGGTGACATTGGTGGCGCCATCTCCAGTTGCAAGCTGCTCAGCTACTTGAACATCTCGTCCAACGAGTTCTTCGGTCCGGTTCCCTCACTTCCGTCCGGTTCTCTACAGTTCTTATATCTTGCCAACAACCATTTCCAGGGACAGATTCCTGCTAGCCTTTCTGACTTGTGCCCTACCCTGGTAGTACTCGATCTTTCCTTAAACAACCTTTCCGGTGTGCTTCCAAGCGATTTCAGGGCTTGTTCTTCATTGGAATCTTTTGATATATCCCACAACAAGTTCACCGGCGAGCTTCCGGTTGATTTTTTCGCAGAATTGATTGCCTTGAAGAGGCTAGTTCTTTCCTTTAATGATTTCACGGGTACACTTCCTCATACCCTGTCTCAGTTCTCGAAGTTGGAGTCATTGGATCTGAGCTCTAATAACCTCACTGGCTCAATTCCTGGAGGGCTGTGTGGAGATCCGAGGAATAATTTGAAAGAATTATACCTGCCGAATAATCTGTTGACGGGTTCTATTCCACCCACACTCAGCAACTGTTCTCAGCTTGTGACTTTGGATTTGAGTTTCAACTACCTGACGGGGACTATCCCTTCCAGCTTTGGGTCCCTTTCAAAACTCAAAGATTTGGTTCTTTGGCTGAACCAGCTACATGGAGAAATACCCCAAGAGCTTGAGCACATTAAGACTCTAGAGAATTTGATTCTGGACTTCAATGAGCTGTCTGGGACCATCCCTTCTGGCTTAAGCAACTGCACCGGCATGAATTGGTTATCCTTGTCTAATAACAGGTTGAGTGGGGAGATTCCGGCATGGATTGGTCAGCTTTCAAATCTTGCGATCTTGAAATTGAGTAATAACTCCTTCTCTGGGAGGATTCCGCCGGAGCTTGGGGATTGTCAAAGATTGATATGGTTGGATCTGAATACTAATTATCTGAATGGATCAATTCCTACTGAGTTATTTAAGCAGTCGGGCAAAATTGAAGTTAATTTCATCAGTCGAAAGACATATGTGTACATCAAGACTGACGGTAGTAAGCAGTGCCATGGAGCGGGAAATTTGCTAGAGTTTGCTGGTATTAAAATGGAGCAGATGAGCAGAATTTCATCCAGGAGCCCTTGCAATTTCACTAGCTTCACTAGAGTTTATAATGGTAAGGTCCGTCCCAAGTTTAGTAGTGGTTCTATGATTTTTCTGGACATTTCACATAATATGTTGTCGGGTACTCTTCCCAAGGAGATGGGGAGTATGAATACTTTGTTTATTTTGAACTTGGGATACAACGATATATCTGGGAGAATCCCACCGGAATTTGGGGACATGAAAAATCTCAACATTCTTGATCTCTCCAACAATAGGCTTGAAGGACAGATTCCTCAAACCTTGACAGGCATTTCCATGCTCACGGAAATGGATTTGTCAAACAACAATCTCTCAGGATTGATTCCTGAATCTGGTCAATTTGATACCTTTCCTGCTGCCAAATTTGCAAATAATTCTGATCTCTGTGGTGTCCCTCTTGTTATTCCATGCGGATCAGGCTTGAGATCAGGTGCAAATGCCCGGCATCAGAGGTCTAACCAGAGACGGGCATCTCTGGCAAGGAGTGTGTCCATTGGTTTACTGTTTGCTCTTTTTTGCATCCTTGGTCTCCTTATAATCGCCTTCGAGGCAAGAAAGAGGAGGAAGAAGAAGGAGGCTACTTTGGATATCTACATCGACAGCCGATCTCAGTCAGGTACAGCTAATGTCGGTTGGAAGGTGAGTGCCCGTGAAGCTCTTAGCATAAATCTTGCTACTTTTGAGAAGCCCCTTCGGAAGCTTACTTTTGGGGATCTTCTTGAAGCCACAAATGGTTTCCACAATGACAGTCTTATTGGTAAAGGTGGTTTTGGAGATGTATACAAGGCTCAGTTGAAAGATGGAAGTGTAGTGGCGATTAAGAAACTGATTCATATCAGCGGACAAGGGGACAGGGAGTTCACTGCTGAAATGGAAACAATAGGGAAAATTAAGCATCGGAACCTTGTTCCCCTTCTTGGATACTGCAAAGTTGGAGAAGAAAGACTCCTGGTTTATGAATACATGAAATATGGAAGCCTAGAGGATGTTTTGCATGATCCAAAGAAATCCGGGATTAAGCTGAACTGGGCAGCCAGGAGGAAGATTGCAATCGGAGCTGCTAGGGGATTGGCTTTTCTTCACCACAATTGCATTCCTCATATCATTCATAGAGACATGAAATCAAGCAATGTGCTGCTTGATGGGAATCTGGAAGCCAGAGTCTCCGATTTTGGAATGGCTAGGCTTATGAGTGCTATGGATACCCATTTAAGTGTCAGCACACTAGCAGGAACCCCTGGTTATGTTCCTCCCGAATACTACCAGAGCTTTAGATGCTCCACTAAAGGTGATGTTTATAGTTACGGTGTAGTTTTATTGGAGCTACTGACAGGGAAACGGCCCACAGATTCATCAGACTTTGGTGATAACAATCTCGTGGGATGGTTTAAGCAGCATGCTAAAATAAAAATAAGTGATGTTTTTGACTCAGAGCTCATGAAAGAGGATCCGAGTCTTGAGATTGAGCTTTTACAACACTTAAGAGTTGCTTATGCTTGTCTTGATGATCGACCTCTGAGGCGTCCCACAATGATTCAAGTGATGGCAATGTTTAAGGAAATCCAAGCAGGATCTGGGATGGATTCCCAGTCTACCATCACGAGTGAGGATGGCGGTTTCGGCGCCATGGAAATGGTAGATATGAGCATACAAGAAATCCCAGAATTAAGCAGCAAGCAGTAGGCCAGAATTCTTTAGGGGAAAAGGACGAAAGAAGCAGCAGCTGATGACATCAGCCCCCCCAACCAAAAAAAAAAAAAAAAAAAATCCTTCTTGACCAGTTCCAATTATTTCGGAGAAGAGGAAATGAGTGAAAGTGGGAAATGGGAATTGCCTGTGTTTCTTCCATTTTATGTAAGTAATATTGTTGTTTTATACATGAAACTGTTGCTCAAACTGGGATAAATTTTTATTTTATATTATAACACGAACAGCTCCCGTTGTTCCCCTGCCGTCTTTGTTTCCTAGACTTTGAAAGTATTCTCGATTCAAATAATCCCTGAGAAGGGACCCTGCATCTTACGACCCCAGCGACGGTGACTAAGTGAACTATGCTTTGGAGTTTGGACCTTTGTCCAAGCCATATATATGATTGCCCCCTGTTTTTTCAACTACATTTGCTCCAATTTGCCAAGTAATATGTCAAGTTATGTCTTTAAACGTTGATTGAGATACTCAATCCCTATACACTTTCATGTTGTTGTGAGTTCATAACCAAGGTATGATTGATAGGTCTTTGCCTGCAGGGAACACCCCGCTCCTCTCGCTGCATTTTCCTTCCGTTGATGGATCATGCTGTCTCCTTGACCAACTTGCACCCTAACTCTTTGCTTGTTTAACCCTCTTTCTTATTGTCCGTTCACCAATTGAAACCTACTATGTGTCTTCAAGCCTGTCCTTTTCTTCTTCGCATCTACCTCGCCTAGTATGATACTTACCGATGCCCGAGACAAGAGACGTTTCAAAAGCATTTGGAAGGGTTAATAGTAATACCCTGTACCTCACAAATCAATGTTGTAGTATTATTTAACTATCGAGAATCTTCAAGTGGCCTTTCTGATTCGGAGACCGGGCAGCAAATGAGTGCATCTTGTCTGTTTCTTGACCAAGTGTGCTGGGCACGTGATCTGGTCATCTGGAGTTCTGGACCATGGGACCTGGTGAAATTATACTATTCGTTTCTTTGACTGGGAAAATGTGCGATGGGGTGGCCACCTAATTTTGACTCTTATCGATGAGCACGTATCTATAAATTAACGGGGAAGAATCGTTTGCCTCACGCGGGGACAAACGTTGTATTATATACACTCCATTTCTCACTGTTCTGTTCTGGCTTAATTACTGTCACCATGTGCACTTCTGGGACAACAACTATTGTTTGTCGTTTCCTTCAACAAAGTAAATCCCTCGCATTCATTTTTTTAATAAAATAAACCGCATTCGAATATTTTTGAAGCTCAGGGTTCCCTCCTCACAGCTAGTAATTGGCGATCCACACCTGTCCTTCAGGTCTCACTATTCTGGAGTAACGTATTACTCCTAGTCGTGTCATTCCCCCCCCCCCCCTCTCTCTCGGATGGTTTTATTTTTATTCTGATTATTTTATCAATGTCCTGTCTTTTGTTGTTGTATTGTCCGGGTTCCAACTCTGCACCAGTTGGGAACACCTTGGCATCCTCTAATCTGTCATTAGTGATTAGATATATATTCCACCGCTAATGTAGAGTATTTGTGAAAGGACATTCAGTGGTACGTAACAGGATTTAATTACCCCACCCACACCCAACATGCTCAGTATTATTATGTTTTGTTTTTGAATCCACCCCATGATCTGTCATTAGGCTCGTGTTTGGATAAATCAAACTCAAGCCTCACTTATCTCGTTCTTTTAGGTCGCTTCTTGACGCTCTGAATCTAATTTGTGGAGCATCTTTATGGACTTGGGTTCTGTCAGATGCTCTACCTCTACTCAAAGATCTTGAAACTGTTAGTTGAGAGTAGAGTAACAAGCCAATTTTCATTGAAAAGGAAATGATGTAAGCCGTCATGTCAAGTAACAAAACAAAAGCAAGTTACAGAAAGTAAGATGATTTTGCATGTGAAGCTTAAAGTAATGAAAGTAGTAGAGGGAGGGAAAGACGGTATGAATGGTCGGTAAGCAGATTCTCCCATGATGTATTTTTCATCTTTTTATGAGTTTATCTAGGTCATTAATTGAAAGATAAGAGAAAGTCAAATATATTCAGATTGTTATGATAGATAATTAAAAAAGAATGATAAAAGAAATCTAATCTGACGGACGAGAAAACAAGAGGTCGCACATTCCCAGCCACATGTGGGATGGTGACACGTGGGCCACAGGGCCACCTGACAGTGTCTCAAATCTTATCCCGCAACGTCTTCTTTGTGGTACGACATCGTCGCTTTCGGGTCCAGCTTTAATTGACTCTTCTGCCACCTCCCCTCTTTTTTTTTTTTTTTTTTTGGGTGAAGTTCGGGGTGGGGGGATTGGGCCACTATTGGGTGTGGGAAGAGGGTGAAGTCAACAGAAGCATCATCACATGAGATTCATTCATTCATTCATTTCAAGTTGATGTGTATATATATGTGTGTGTGTGTGTCTTTTTAATGTTTCAAGAGATGGCGTGTGGACAAGAAAACAGTGGGGATACAACGTGCACAAGACACAGAAGAAGCAGAGTACTGCGGAGAGGTAGGGGCCAGGGCCTTATTCACGAGTGATGGTACTGGTACTACTCTTTTTCCACTATTTTTTTATATTAATGACCATAATATATAATTAATGACGATGATGCAACGTAACACGTGGACGGCCCATGTGTGCGGTTGGCCACATCTGCCCACGCGCACTTGGTGCATATAAATGTTATATGGTTGGTGCTAGCTAAGCAGAAGGGAGCTGGTTGATGATTCAAGTTAACGTTATTGTAAGGTACTCCTAAGGGCTTAAAGGGGTCACTAGAACAAACAATGATTCTCCTTTCTCTATTATTCAAACTCACTCATCCTTCACGTTTTCCCATTTCAATCAGGGCTTTCGATCACTTTTTTTAACTCGTTAGTTTCCACTAAGCTATCACCTTGAAGGTGCGGGCCACGTGGCGGACTTGCCTCCATTTCTATATGAGTAAATGAGCAAAATTTTACATGTGCTTTATCTCCGGAAACGTCCAACATCATATGCTTTTTTTAGGAGTAAAAATACATATGTGGTTACCATTTTAGAACAAAAGTCACATCTCATCGTTATATTATTGTTCATTTCATCTCTTGCTCTCTCATTATGGTGAACAGTAACATAACGGTGGGATATGACTTTTACTCCAAAATAATAACCACATGTATATTTTTACTAAAAAAAATATATGGTGCTAGGTGCTTCCGAAGGTAAAGCGGGGTAAAATACATGTGTATATTTATTTCTTTATCCTTTCTATATTCCACTGCCTTCAACAACGATGATGCCAGTTGGGCTTCATAGAAACAACACGCGTGGAAGGCCTCACGTGCTCATATTTCTTCTGTCATGGGTTTAATGACCACTTCTCTGAAAGAGTTATCCTTAATTAGGATTAACAATACTTAAATATGACTTAATTAAATCAAATATCCGTAGAAAGAACATATTTGCTTTGTACTTTGAAATGCCATCTCCAATTTCAAATGTTTGCATTGCGTGTTCTCACCCAAGATATTACTTCAGCTTGCTTCCCGTTAATTTATCCGCTCATCACTATTTCCATCTCTGCTGTGGATCCGTCACACGCTTAATTTCCTGTGGAATGTGTCTAATGGTAACCTGCCACCTTCTGCCTAACAGCTTCTTAATTTTTCCAACCAGCAAACTGCAATTCGAAGAATTCTCTGAAAGGAGCAAACGAATTACTTCATAGCGTCGGATTCAAACGAATTCTCTGAAAGGGTCATGTACTTTAAACACACGTGACAGTAATTTTGATGTTTCATAAGTTTGATCATCCGCCATAATTGAAACAATGTTTAACGGCCCACGGCTCAAAGTAATTGCCCCACAGCATATATAGTTTTTAACCTAAGAATCTTTAGAAGAGTGATCCAGTCCAAAGCTGAAGATGTAAAAGGCACCAAACTCTGGATTTGGTGTGCCTCATGGATGGACACATCACATGTCCAGTCCATAACTTTTACTCTAAATCCTTTTGTGCACCCTTTACACATCCCTGTCATTTTCCAACTCTTCAATCATTTCGGCCCAAAGATAATTTTTTTTTCTACAGTGATTTTTCACCCGTTGTTATCATTTTACCTTTTTGGTTGGTCCAAAAAAAGGTAAAATAAATTTGTATTTCTCAATCACCTTAATTTTTTAATGAATGCAAAATATAAAAATGTATGCTATATATTTATAACAATGCAGTACATATCCAAAAGAATGTAATCAAACCAAACTGCATATATAGGCCCCCTTTAATTTTCTATATCTTCGTAGCTCTCCTCCTCATGATCTTTCCTAACAATATATAGAACTCTAGGAATGGAATGACAAATAAAAATGCAAGTCCCATGAGTTATAAAGTAATGAAGAATTTCTTGTTTCCACTTTTAGTTTCTCCAGCTTGAAACTAAATATATTGTAAGCATGCATGCGTGGATGCAGTTAAAGTGGACATGTCTCAATGAGATTTGATTGAGTGGGTTTCTGATCTATGCTTGGTTCTAATTCCAAATGGAGAAAAGTGGTACAACATTTATACATACAAGGGCAGCTTACAGAAGTAACTGCAACGAACGTGGGTCTATTATTAGTTTCTGATATTGGGACAACAGAAACACTAGAGGAAATACATGCATATATAGTTAGAAGGAGGAAACACAAAGCACACACTCTTACACTTAGAAATTAATGGAGAAAGAGTGAAAACTGAAAATGAATCAAAGACGTACACCCGCACCGGCCGCAGGTATACGTATGATTGCCATAATAAGATACATTGCCAATTTTCACTCTTCCCTTTGCAACACAGAATTGAAAATGCAAGGATCGCACAACGAAGCTACCACAAGAAATCAGTAAGCTGAGAAGGAGCTTGTGAGTCTTCAAGATCATTGGAAGGAGAGTGTGCGTGTCTCCCTTCGTACGTTGTTATTACCATCCTCGGATCCTCCGCCAAGCGTTCCACTCTCTTCTTCACGCGGCAATTGTCCTGTGTGCACCGATAGTAGCTTCTGCACACATCACCAGATAATCACACATGTTGCATTAGTTCTCAAATAAAGAACAGGCTTAAATTACTAAGACCAAAGTAAGCTTGCATAAAATACAAAGCCAGGCTAAATAAATTTGTAATGCCTGATGGCATGTAGGCTTATAGGGTCCGAATTATTAGTAACCACTCGTTCTTTTGAACATGGTCAGCATTTCAATATCCTCTCCTATTCAAAAATACTCTTGCGTGTATGTATATTTATTAGAGGGCTCGACAGTTATAAAGTGATCTAAGCTTTAATATGTTTGATTATTAACGAGTGTAATCATTCCGGCATTATTCACTAAAATTAAAATGATCCCAGAGCCTGTTTGATAAAGCAGATCGTAATTATGATGATGAAAGAATAAAATTAAAACACACTTTCAAGTTTTCAATTTTTGTGTGAGCATTAGAAATTCAGCGAGTTAGAGGAAATCAATTAAGTGGATTAATAATGGCGATGATAAAATGAAGAAAGAGAAAAACAGGAATTCAAACCTGGGATGTTGGGTGTTCTTGACCACCTTCTGTCCGTACTTCCTCCACTTGTAGCCATCATCCAAGACATCGACATCGCTCATGGTCTTGAAGCAAAACCTAGGCTCTCTCACCTTTCTCCTTCCCTTTATCTTCTTCATCTTCATTGCCGATATCCCTAGACAGTGACCATTCTCTCCTCCACTTTTTTTACTGCTCAAGCATTCGCTTACTTCTCCCCATCCCCTATATATTCATCCCCAATATATAGTTAAAGTTTTATATATAACTAATTAATGACTTGATTTTCCAATTAATAAAGAAATCTAGCTAGCTAGCATGCAAGGGTGGATGTTGTAACATCCCAGCGCGCTGGCCGGGGACAATATTGATAACGAGGTGCTGTAAACTGAAATTTTACTTTACCATGGATTGAGTACACTTGATGTGTTCAAGGAAAGGAGATGATGGGTTGGTACTCCAAAGCTAGAAGCGACGTCCTGCCTTGGCTTTTGAGCTGTGGCTGCAAATAGGGTTTCGGTTAGATTTGCAGCGGTAGAAGCTGTTTCGGATGAAAGCGAAGGACTACCCATAGTATTATGGAAACCCTTCAAAGATTGATGGCAGCCCATAGAAGGAAAGGTCAGATTTGCTGGGAAATTGGGAAGGAACCCCAGCTGTGTATGCATCACATACTGCTGATCCTCGAACAAGTTACCACCATGGTTCAAAATCGATCGTGTGGTTGTTGACATCACTATCTTTCTCTCTCACTCTAAGCTAATCTCTTTAGCTATGCCCAAAGTTGCTGAATATACGAACAAAGAAAAAGACAGGACTTTCCTTCTTGAAGGAACCGATCTGTTTCTAAGGAAGGTTTGATCTTTCTAACTGACAAGCTCCCAAAATCACTTTCCCTTTTGTGACTCTTTCTCTCCAGCAAGATGTGCCAATTTCTGAATTCCTACGTCGACCCCCTCTTAAATAAAAATCATGAAGGGTGAGAAATTAGGTAGGTATAAAATTAAAAATAATATATATATAACAAAGTTTGTAATACAATCGATCGAAAGAAAAAAGTATTTAATTATGAGACTATTGGAACTCACTTTTGTAACGTTTTGCTTTCAACTAAAGCTGACCTTCATATCTGCTAGCTGCAGAGATTAATGGTATTGTTAATCCTTAAAAACTTGGAAATTCAATGTCCTTCTTCAAGGTTAGTGGAATTTTACTGTGTGACAAAGGAGGTCAACATTACACGACAAAACGTCTCAACAGAGAGAAAGTTTGGTGCCTTTGCAAAGTTGTATGAAACTTCCATGCAACAGCCGGTCACTGTAGATCATAATTATAATATATGGGCAAAAGCGAAAATTGTGTTGAGTGCACAATAATAGAATGAGGTTCATGATTAAAATTATAATATATATAAAAGGGAAAATTATTATCATTCATTCATTCACCACAAAATCTCCGCTAAAGAGTAAAAAGAGAGCGGGGTGAAACATATACCTATATCACTTTGCTAGGGTTGTTTTGGCCGGTTTTAATACAAAGTGATCACTTTGGGGACACCAATATATCAAAAAGAAATCACAGAGGACAATGATGATGAATCTTGGGTGCATCTTTCTTTATCACACACCCTTCTCTCTCTCTCTCACTCTCTCTAGCTCGTTGGGAAGGATATCATTATGATGAGTGAATGAGGCTTTATTGACTTTTTTTTCAGCAAAAAAGCTCGTTACCTTTCTCGCCTCCCTTTTCCTATTTGGCTTTCTAATAAACTCGAACTAACCCCTACCCACCAACTTTTTTTATCAAATTCCAAACCCAAACTTATTATATTATTGCTTGTCATTGTTGGATCAATTAAGCGTGTAACACTAATCATGGTTAGCCAACTTTCACTTGTTAAGTGTGTCGAATGTTTGTGGACCACTGTGGCCGTTGAAATCACAGTTTATCAACCGGCTTAAATTTAACCCATAATTCTATAATTATTATGTGGTCTTTGTACTTCATCTTTGTTTCTTCTCAATAACATGATGAGCTTCATTTGCAGAAATTAATGAATGAAGTAAAAGTAGCTGCTGAGTAATTAGAGTTTCCTAGCTATAATAGGAAAATAATGGATTATATGATTGATGAAAACCATGAGCAATAATACTTATGTATTATTGATGCATCGTTATTTAACAAGCAATGAAAGTAGCTAATAATTTTAATATTGGCGATAGCATCCATTGTGCATTTTAATTTGCAGCCTCTCAGCAATGTTGTGTGTGTGTGTGTGCAGAGAGTAGAAAACTGGTGAACGCGTGTGTACTTCCAGTTCTTTTTAGGGTTTGTATTGGAACATGTCCTTAAAATATTCAGACACTGTTCATATGAATTCACCATATTATTTCTCTGATCTTTCATTTTAAAAAATGCGCCTTTTTCCTTGTACAGTTCCTTTTGGAATAACAACCGTTTGGGAAAACGGAAAGGGAGAGGGAAGGATTGAAGGAATGATCACTAAGCCACCATCCTGCACTTCCACCAATAATGATATTTCCATAAAAATATTTTATCAGACGATCATTTCCAAAAGTTTGGATGGGACGTTATTGTCCATCCAGCAGAAAAGTCAGGTTTTTACAATACGGTTTTACCCCCCCTGAATTAGCAGCATCACCAGTGCACGCTATATTTATTATATATAGTAGATTTTTATTGAATTTAATGTTTTAATGATATTTTTATATAATATTAAATTCTAACCATTAAAACTTCATCTAATCCAGAATGTAATATATTAAATGAAGGTAGATGTCAATTGGAAACATTCTTCTCCTGTTGCAAACTGATATATCTTTATATACACCGAATGCACTATATATACATATATATTCATGGCAGAGACACAGTTGTGCATGTATTTTTAAATATTTCATCTTAATTTATTTATGTATTAATTATTTCTTGCTTCGTGCAACTAAGTAAAAAGATTTAATTTGTATTTATTAGTATCTCAATCTATGAATCTAGAAATTTATAATTAACAAGTTATAAATGGTCCACTCGACAAGAAATGGCGGCATATTGCAGTGTTTAGGCAACTATAATACGTGGAAAATGGAGTGATTGGGGTTAGTGCTGGCGTTAGGCTGACGTGGTGATGATGTCAGGGGAAAAACGTACGAGGGGAATAATAACTTGCATCAGCTACAAAAACAGCGATTAGGTTTACAGTATTAATTAATGTGATGTAAATTAAATTTAAATGAAAGTAAATGCTTTTATATATCTTTAAAGGGTTAAGCAAGTTGGAGAAACTAAAGAGCATCCCGTGGCAAACACACATCATTTCTTTTTGTCTCTTCATTATGCCTTTCAGATTACCTCCTTCAACAATCCCTCGTTTATCGCTCGTTCACCGATTATATTGCTTTCCCCTTTTCCTTCGCAATTATATTCCTTTCCTCTTTAATTTCTTAGTCATTGTTTCCCACAGTAGCCTCTAACTCTACTCTTTTTTTGTTTTCATGATTAACTACTATATTAACCTGTACAGAAATTGGAATAATTCATGTGGGAGTAGTATTTATATATATATATATATATATATGAACTCAAGTCCTTGTCTTTTATAATGATATTGAGAGGGGTAAAGGCGAGTGTTCCGGGTCAAGTGATGATAACTGACAGTTCCATTGGCGCAGTAGTCCTTGAATTTAACTTTTTACTATTAAACTTCATCAGATTAAAAGATCAATTCTCCATTTTATTTTTTGCTCGAAATTCTCCATTTGATAAAGACAGGTAAGGTAGTATAATTAGACAGATGAAATTAAAGTGTTGTGAATATATGTGTGGAGATGCATGAAATGATTAGGGCACGCACCTTCTTTCCCTCGAGTGTCTGTGACTGTGTTGCTGATAAGATCCCGACTTTGTCAGAGACAACGCATGCCCCCTCCAGTTACTTACGACCCCTCTTGTGACAACACACTGCCATTCCTCTTCTCTGTACAGTTCTAAATTACCAATTCAACATTACTAGGGTTAAAAACAATCCAATGCGGTCGTTTTTCATTCTTATCCCTTTTTTTCTATTTACCTTTCCCTTTTTTCCAAATCAAAAAAAAAACCAAAATGGAAATGGCCTATGATTTTTGTTTCGTGTCTTTGATAAAAAATATATTTAGAGAGTTAATCTTAATCTTAAATATAATACATAATTTTTATATCTGTTAATCTTTTCTTAATTTATTTTTATTGATATTATTTTACCAATAATTAAAGAGAAGAGGAAATGCAGGAATTAAAGAGATGAGTATGGTGTTTTAGAAAATAGATGTCATATTCAGCAATTTAACTAACTTCATTAATCTAATAAATTAGGTAAATATGTTTTATATCAAAGATTAAAAGAGCTTATTCTTATTATAAGCAACTTTCTCTCTTTTTGGATTGTTCGTATAAGCTACTTTTTTCTTGTGTCTCAAAAGTTAAACTACTTTTTTAATTTTTTACCTTAAACTATTTTTTCATTTTTTTTACCTCTATTAAATACACATATTTCTATTAATTATCCTCCACTTGCTGTTAATTCTTTTTCATTTAATCATTTACTATCCATTTTCTCTTATACTTTTTCCTCATTCTTTTTTCTATCCTCTTCTCATAAATATGGATATATTGGGAAGAAAAATTACATTCTTAACGTATTTATTGTTTTAAAATTAATCTTAAACACTGATTTGTTTAGTGAAACAAACAAAAAATCTTATATAAAAGATTGAAGGAAGTATATGCTTCCCAGATTTAATAAATAATGAGAATATGTGCAACTAATTAATATGAATCACTACCTATATATTTAAATTAGTGGTAAAAATTATTTTTTCAACATCACATACATGTATAAAAATGAGGTAAGTATATGAAATAAGTTTTATCCTAATGTAAACGCGATTTTTGAACCAATTGAACCAAACTCAATCGAGGCCTAAGATTGCCAACATCAGGTTTCAGGGGCGGGGTGTTTGTAATAGTATTATTTAGGGAAAATTGATTTCAGGGCCAAAGTTAGTAAAATAATTACAAAAAAGGCCCAAGAAACATTCACATGCCAGGGCCTTTTCTGGCATTTTTTCAAAAAGCGTTAGCAACTATATCAGTAGCGTTAGCAACTATATCAGTCCCCGTTAACAACTAAATCAGTCTAATTAACAACTACATTTTAACAACTACATCTGTAGCAATTAACAACTACATCAGTAGCAATTAGCAACTATATCCGTACACTTTTTTTTGAAAAAATGCCAGAAAAGGCCCTGACATGTGAATGTTTCTTGGACCTTTTTTGTAATTATTTTACTAGCTTGGGCCCTGAAATCAATTTTCCCTATTATTTACTACGAGTACCACCTGTCTTGGGGATGAGTAAATTATTGTGAGACCGGTCAAACTCAATGGAGAAAATGCCTGCAAAGTCCTCGATTATTGAGGAGAGAAAGGTGCAGCATTTTCAGGCAAAGGCGCACGGTTTTCAGGTTTGAGGTCTGAGGGTATATAAGTGATGATGGGCGTACTTAGGGTTTATATTCCAAGTTGGAATGAACTAGTGAATAGTGAGCTTAGCTCTATTCCTCTCTGCACATTCCCTAGCTAGCTACGTACGGCTAAAGCATAAAAGTATCACATCAGTGAATATTCAGTGTCGGAACTGTGGAGAGTATGAAAGTGACTAGGGTTTCCTGTAATTGTACATTAAGGGAGTGAAAAATGAAAATGACCAAAGATGGTATTGTATTACAATTACTAAGTATTTTTCTACTGCTAAAGTGGGATTCTTCTAGCATGCTTGAGCCTTGGACATGGGTAGTGTGTCAGATCCGATCTTCGTCTTCACAAACCCCAAAACCCCTCTTGTCCGTTTGCTGTCTCTCTCAATACTGAAAAGCCAAAAAACCAGAACGTCAAGAGGACAAACCTTGTCATTTGGTTTCTTTCCCAACAAAATTACTCATTCAATAACGAAAACAAAATTTATGATTATCATATCAAATGTTCATTCATTTACTATAAGACTTTCTTGTCTTCAGCTTCCATTTGTATGTTTAGGAAACAATAAAATTAGTTTTAGAAATATTTTCTTAATAAATTGAGATAAAATTTATCTCATAAAAACTAATCTAAACAAGCACTAATGTTATCTTCACTCTTCAACTGCCCATTTAATGAGATCAGAGAATGATTCTATCTTTGCTGATAAAGTTAATTATAATGAGGATTATGAGGAAATTCTGTTTTAAAAGTTTTCATCAATAGCTAATTTTGCTTTAAAAGTTTTTTGGAGAGCAATTTTACCTCTAAAATGTAAAAAAAGTGAGCAATTTTACCTTTACTTTTATCCTAATTAATTTTGACTGTTAATTAATTAAATATGCTAAAGTAACAATCCATAAATCAAAAATAGAGTGAATAATATGTGAATTCTCAACTTAGCATATTTGATCAACTAACAGTTAAAATTAAATGGAGTAACAATCATGACAAAATTACTCTATTTTTTACTTTTTCAGGGCAACATTAGCCTCTTAACCCTTGTTGTTAAGTTATGTTTTTCGGCTGTCACCTTATAATTAAGTTATAAAATTATATATATGATCTATATACATTCTATATATCCACACGGAACGAATATATATGTATAATATATAATTTGTATTCAGCGTTATAATTACAATCTTGTTTCGATATATAATGTTGTCTATTAGTAACTAAAGTAGTCCCCGATAAATAATTAATCAATCATCCGTATAAAATGTATGGTGGATGGATCACAAATAACTAATAATATATTTCATTGGGCACTGATAGTCATCATAATTACTTTAGATTTTTTTCGTTTTTTCCCATACAGGTAACCGTTGGCCTAAAAAGTGGCATTCTAGACAATGCTTTAATCTTTCAGTATATCATTAAGCTCACAATCTTGTAATAATTTTTTTTATGTCAAGATAATTTTTTTCCATCTTTTTTTCGTCTTTATTGGGTATTAGGGATAATTAGGTAATGAGATAATGGGGCCTACCCTGGAGAAGGATTATTTTGTGTTAAAAGTCTATGTTATTATTACATATGTTTGCCATTATAAGTCACCCAAGTATACATTTTTCTTTCTAGCCAACTAGGCAATTATATGCGACATAATAATAAACTTTGACGTTGTACAAACAAATGAAATCATATTATTATTTCGTTGTCAAAGAAAAATGAAACTGGTAGCTATAGTGATCCTTTCTTACTTTTCACTCATTAACAATAATAAACGGACTTTGAATCTGACGCTCTTGCTTCGCCCAAATGTGACGTTCCTCAACAGGTGTTCATGTAAATGACCTGTATACACATCTTGCCAAACATATTTGGTGTATTTGTAAACTCGTTTGGTCTTAACTGAAACAATAAATAGTTTTATTTCAAGAGTTACAAAACCTGTTTTCAAGTTTCAACGGTTTCCAAACAAGGGATTAACAGTGATAGCTGGAATAATTTTACTCATCTATCTAATGTGATCACAGAGTATGAGAGAAACATATGTGCATACTATTTGTTCATATTTGCATCATGTAGCCATGCATTTAGCATTTTGTTTCGAATCCTGCCTCAGCTCCCCTCCATGCTTCCTGCAACATTTGAATCGCAATATGGAGTCACATTCCACCACGAGTTTAAAGATCCCTTGATCCTGATGAAGAACTTCCATCCCATATAAAGTTCCCCGTAATTCAGCCACTGCTGCATTACAACAGCCCACCTTCTTTGCAAATCCACCTAACCAGCTTTCGTCATCCTTTTGATTTGTTGCTCCATCAAAATTATCATATCATAGCTCTTTTTTCAAGAGGAAGGAAGGAACACGCCCTAAAAAAAACACATTCACTCTCCTTTAAACTACATGAAAGTTTGATTCCATAACCTTTTTTTTTTTGGGGGTGTGGGATGTCAAGTTTTTTGTTATTTCAGTCCATCAAAATACACCCATAAACATGTCAATGTCAATGTTGAGTTCAAACTAAAACCTCACATTACAAAAAAATCATCATATTAAAGATGAAAATTATCGATAGAATTCTCTCTGTAATGTAATTTGATTATATATATATGGCGGCTAATGCTGTCACTGAAGAAACTAGCGGGATGCCATTCAGCTATATGGTTTTTGGTAGAAGCTATTTATTAATCTAAATAATATGAGGCCCCGCATCTATACATATGGTGAATCAGCACTAAGTAATGTAAGTGGTTGGTTTGAGTTGAAATTGTAGAACATATTATGAAACTGACGTAGCTTGATTGCCGGTGATATAAGCTTTATATATAAATATAAAACTAAATGCGTCAAATAATCATTATGACAGATTACCCTTGTGTTATGCTTCAAATTCAAGTTACTAGAAAGATATAATATAATGTAGTAGCATATAGTATTAACTAAAACTAAAGGCACCTGTACCTAAAAGTCAATGCACAGTATATAGCCTGCCCTACCAGGTACCAATTATATTTTTCCAATCAACCTTACTTGTTCTCTGCTATATAAAACATGTGCCTCTCTTCCAATTTCATTTTTATTTAGGAGAGGTATATTTTGACACGCAATTGACTCTGTTCACTTGGTCGGAAGAAAAATTGAAAACTGTTTGGTGGTTGCACACTAGATTAATAATAAATGTCAGCCTTAATGATTCGAAATAATACTTTAGAATTTATAAACTTATCCCCATTAACCAATGTAGAGACTATATATACCCCAGATTTGACTTTCATTGCAAACAAGTTCATAGTTAAAAAGTCACGTCCCATGAGTATGACAACTTCCTCGCATGTGAGTTTTTTATCGCCTTTATTCTTTTACCTTCATTTTATGTCAAGATTACTATAAATTATAGAATCTATCCTAGCTAAATTGTACAACCTTCAATCAGATAGCTATGATATATATCGATCGATGCAAGATGCTTCATTTCAGATTCAGTATATTAAATTTATTTATTGTATATCTGATGTTTAACAAGATTATATTACATTTTGGGGAGGGAGAGATGAAGAAAGAGAAGGGACCCACACACCCCAAAAAAAAAAAAAAAAAACTCAGGCTGTCGCTTCACTTCTGCCTTGAGTTTGAGTCGTGAGGAGGCGGAAGAGGAGGATTAGGACGCCTCTCGGCTAGAATACGCTTTGTGCGCTCCAAAACGCCGAAGAAGATTGAGCCACCGATCCCTATCCATAGCACTCTTGGCCCAATGCCCTGTCCTCAAACACACATTCAAACCAACACCAAATTATACAACTCTTTTTGCTTGGGGTTTTATCATAATGATAAGATTTTTTGTTAATTTTGGAACCCAGATCATATTGTTTTATTTTTACCTGTACCGAAACTGTATGGTTCAAAAATAAAACTCAAGGGAAGAACATGTAATTTACACTAAAAAAATGATGAATGCTAGATTCTGTTGAGAGCATGATTTGAGGAAGACTAAGATAGCTTTTTCTTCGTGTAGGTGCACAAACAAATGCATGCAAACAGTGGAGAAAGAATAACATTTACTACCAGACAAGATTTTTACTCAACCTAAAATGTAAGAGAGGAGGACGGTGGCGTTAAGAAAATGCTTGTGGGGGTAAGAACAAAACCCACTCATACCCATATTTACAATGATTGTTCTTAGACATGGACATGAGAAGCATGTCACGCATAACTCCACCAACCACCTCATGATGAGGAAAAGGACTCCACCAATCACCATATCACACAAACAAACAATTACTTGTAAAGCTCAAAAATATGAATCACCCCACTTTCTTGAATTTTTCACAGCAATTAGACCCACTTCCCAAAGGAACTAGCTTTCAATTCAATTCCATGCAAGACAAATAAGAAAAAAAGAAGAAACGTGGTGCCATAATAACAATGACAGAATTCTGCTAGTCTGCCACACAAGCTACTGCGTAAAGGAGAAAATGGAGAGAAAGCCCATACCTTCAGGAAAGCTTGAGGTCCCTCTTCCTTGATGACAGTTTGAACACAATCCACGATTCCTTTGTATCGGTTTGCAGTTCCCTTACAGAGGAAATATAGAAACTCACGTTCATGGCTTCATAATTGGCATTGAGTTCAATACTCGTTAAAAGCCCATATGGATCATGATTACTATACACCACACGGAGTCTTCTCTCCTTACGGAGCCACATGGTAATCCTCCCAAGATTTTTTTTTTTTTGAAAAAAAAATGAATACAAGTGGCAGGAAGCTACATGATCTTTACCTGAACCATTAGCCTCGTCTTAATGACATCAAGGGGAGTAGTTATAGCGCCAGTCAGTGCACCTAAAATCAAAATGTTGTCAACTGACTGCGTTTTAACATAAGTTCATTGATTCGTTTTGATGAGATGATATTTGCAATGTCCACATGTTAAATATATGTTAGCATGTATAGATGGGGCTATAATATTACCAGCGAAAGCACCAACAATGGCATTCTCTGGATCATTCAGATTTCTTCGTGCCTAGCAAAAGGGAAATGCAAGTCAATCGTCATCAAATTAAACACAAAAGTGGAGCATGGAAAAAATGCTGGACATCAAATGGAAAATTGGATCAGTCACTAAATTAATACATACACACATAGGTAAAGAAATTTAGGAGCTTACCGCCAACATATAACCTATTCGAAGCTGCTCATAGATGCAAAACTGAATAGCATCAAAGGGCAAATCACGCAGCAGAAAAGACCCATATCCCTATAATTTCATAAATCAGCATAATAAAACATTTTAATGCACATTACGTTCCATGGGAATGGAGGTAATCCAAAACTTGAAAGGAGATGATACTATGAGAGATTCCATACCGCATAAAGTCCTTTAATGCCCTCAAGAGAAGCAATATAGCGGACAGCAAGAGTAGGCGAAGTGAATTGCCCGGTTTGGATTCGTTGTTTAACAACCTAAGGATCATTAATGAAATTGGTGTTGTCCAGTGAAGCTAATTTCAATCATGGAAATACCATTTTTATGCACAGGGAGACAATCTACCTCGGTTGGCACACGAATCAGTGAAGCTGCAATGCCCCCTATGGCACCTGCAGTCTATACAAAATCTAAAATCCATATGAAATAATTTCACTTAAAAACAAAGGATTGAAAGATTTTACATCAATCAAAACATATTCAGGCAACAATAGAATAAAACGATTGCATAGACTCAGTATCGACTCTAGTAAGGGCCAAACAAATTCCAAAAACTTCAGACTAGGGAAGACATGACCAGGCAATAAGGAGTTTGTGTCTTGTTTCTGAGTTAGCAGCATATGTATCAAATGGTTTTGGGGGCAATACTGAAATTTGACGAGACTCCATAGTTTGGTTGAATCTGATCTCCAATATCTTAAAATTTTCAGTAAGAAATATCTTACAAAATGAGCTAAAGCACTCAGATTTTCTGGAAATATCCTTGACAGTGTCTGCTTTACAGGTTCATAGACTCCAACAAACAGAGCAGAGGCCCTGCAAATTTTGGACAACAAATCACTCCAAGATGTTATAAAAAGAACCCAGATATGGTTGGTGAATTCAAATCTTGATGACTGCAGACCAAAATGCTTCAAGGTTAATAAAAGAAAAACGTGAAAAGATTCAGTATCTAGCATGGATATCGGTTAGGAGTTACTATTGTTGATTTTAGCCACTAAAAGAAAAACCTAGATAACGAGAGGGCCATGACTAATGTGCAAAACTCATGAAATTGAGATTCAGAAAATCCTAAGGCAGAAGTTGGTATTATCTTAAGCCCAATCTTCATTCAAAAAAATCAGAACTGAACTTGATCCTGCACTGCGGTGCCATGTATCATCAAAGACTGCCCATTGTGAGAAGGAAGAACAGGTTCCTGCTTATAGATAAGTTAACCAATGGAGTTTCATCGGCTAGGCCACTAGGCAATTCTTCATCAAACTAGTGTAAACAAGATGAAGTTATACGCCCTACACCTGCCAATATCTTTAGAGATTTAAAATTTTATAGTTGACACACATGTTCCTATGTTTGAGACACTGCGTTCCAGAAAATACTCACGGCAAGACCCCAGCAAGATTTCCTGCCAATCCGGAATAAAGACCTTCAAACACTAATTTTTCTCCTCCACGGGCAGCCTGTAACAAAATGATACATATATTTGTTCTAGATTTAGGGAAATGAGAATTAATTAGATCGCAACAAAAATAAAAGGTATAGCAATAAAATTGAGTTCACAAACTGAAACGACTAAATCTTCATGATGAATATCTTTAATAGCCAGTAGACAAAGGTATCTCATCCTAGGAAAAGCTAAGTTGCCTCTTATCACTCAAATTGGGTTTTCCCAAGAATATGACCTAGCCTGTTGTTATTAATTAAGAACAAGGTAACATATCATAGCTGCCAGCCAGAGAACTACATAAAATATTAGCATTGCAGTCTAATAACTCAGAAAAAGAGGCAAGGAGAAAATCTAAAGGAGTTGCTCTTAAAGGACAGAAAGTTCAGTGGTAAAACACAGAAGAAATGGCAGAAACAGAGAGAACAAAAAAGAAAAAATAAAGATACTTCTGGGTTTTTGAAATGCTAGCTATCTCCAGCCAAAACCATTCTATTATTATCCATTCCTATTCCTGTCACAACCCCTCCTACTCATGCCTCCTAAAGCATCTGAACAAATTCCATTAGCATTCTCTGTTTATCCCCTTGATATTAGATGCCTAGCTAATCATGGTTGCTACACTACCGTCGTTATAATTTACCTCGCCCTTAGTTCCATGCCTTTATCATCTAAAATAACAGGGGATTTTCACCATTTTGCATCAAAAGTAATGAGTTCAACAAACATTTAAGCAAGAACAATAAACGCCCATTCTTCAAATGATTTATGGTGACAGTAACCTGCCTGCAAGCGTGTCTTTATAGTGTCAATAGGGTATAAAGCTGTTTCAACAACAACTCCAGCTGTACCTCCAGCAACTAAGCCCTCTACAAAAATTTGTAGACCCATTAGAAACATCAAAATGCTGCTGTTAAAACGAATATCATCTTATTGTACTCCCTCAAGAAGTGTTTAATATTTCAGGCACAATTCCTACCTTTTCGTTCCAAGAAAACAGAATAAGCACGCTTTCTTTACCTACAGTATAAAGCAGAAGCGCTTTGGATTGATTTCAAAATCTATTATGAATACCTACCCTTTCTATGCAGGTACGGGCACAAAAATATGTTCTTTCCATAACAATCACCCAAAATCAGGCTCTTCATGGTTTCTATTTCATAGATTCGGTCCAAAACAGTACTCAAGATGTAGAACAAATAAATGTGCCACACTCCTGTTAAGCATATCATGTCATCATTTTTATTATTTGACGAAGAGACAATTGAGGGCATAGGATAAGATATCCTCCAGAATAGACAACAGAAAAGGGAAAGCGCCCAGAAAGGCTCAAAACATGACAATTTTGAACATTCTCTTTGCGCATCAGACATTGGGACCCCCTTAAAACAATCATGGTCTCAAGTCTGACAATCAAGAAAAAAAATCTTCTACAACCATTTTTATATAAAATAGGACAACAATAACTTTAGAGTTTATCTTTTAGGAACATGTTATACTTGCCAAACACAGTGCGTAGAAAATCAAAAGGATTTTCCTGCTTTTCCTCTCCCATGCTAATTGATGCAAAAGATTTTCTCAGCAATGAGTTTGGCGTCCTCTTGGTACAAGCATCTGCAAAACCATATTCCCCGTTCAAACAAGCAGAGAGTATAATCCAGCGGAAGACAGTATAAGAATATCACATGAATGAGATCCCCCCCCAAATATATTTGATCTGTTTTGCTAAATCATTTCGAGAAAGACATTAAGCAAATCGAAGAAAAGAATTCCAGCGTCTTCTTACCCAAGAAAACAATACCATATTAAATTTTGTAATGTGTTTTTTATATTCATTGTACCTGGATCTGGGTATACCCCTAGGTTACAGTGACTAGTTGACTGTATAGTATAAAACCTTCTCAGGAATGCAAAGAGCAAAAATCATCTCTGTCAAAAATTGATAAGGTGCTAGATAATGCTCATAGGACAATGTACATTCATTAGAATTCGGCTTAGAAATCAGATAAAACAATCTAGGAACAAAAAATTACAATTTCCATCATGCAGTTATATTACTGTTCTGAAATCCTTCAGAGCCAGATGATTGATATGAACCACCAAAATTTCAATTATGTGAATTTTATACTTTTTAGGTACCTGGCAAAAATTCACACATCTTCATACAATCATATGAGACAAACAAATTGAATTAGAGTTAGAGCGTCTCTCTTCATGATCCTAACAACCAAATTATCTAGAATCCTTCCAAATTTACTGGAAGCTAGTCTACTCGCACAGGTATAATTCGAACTTCTACACAATGCCATGTATGAATTTTAAGTTATGGTGACACGTGTTACCTGGAGATGATATGGCAGAGGCTTCAGCAATAATGGGCAGTGTAAAGGGACCCATCAAGGTCCAACAACTGGGAGAATAAGAGATTAACCGAATCAAAAAGACCCAATATGTATCATAACCAATAGTCTGTTAAACAATTCAACAGAAACAGAGCAAGTATAGAACAACATTCCTAAAATTGAAAAATTTACAACGATGGGGGATAATAAATAAGTAAAACTATAGCTGCAGCAAGAGGCAGTTTCCAAAGTAATTAGTGAAGTCAGGGTCCACGATCTAATTTTCTCAACTCCATAAGCAAGGGGCAGGGGGAAAAAAAAAGAGCGAGATAGAAGGAAATAGAGAGAGACACCCAAACACAGAATCACAGAATCTTTACCAGTGACTACAGTGACTATGACGGAGCTGATACTGGCGCGAGCTTAGACAACGGATAGAACGACGAATAATGAAAGGCCTAGATTCCCTCTTCCAAAATCATATTTTAGCCTTTTATAGGATACGGACAGTTATCCCGTTACCCGACTGAAGTTTGGATTTCAACCCGACCCGCGATCAAACCAATAATGAAGAACTAAATTTAAATCATTAAAAAACTTGTGCAAATGAAAATATTAAAAGTGAAAAAAGAAAACTTTCACTGAAAAATCAAGGATTATTCCAGAGATTATTGTGCACTGATATTTTTATTGTTCGACTATTTAACTAGCTTATGATTCAATCTTAATCGAAAAAGTACCGAAACAAAACCTTCACATTTCTAAAATCCTTGTAAAACTTGGCCTGTACAATTTGATTACTTAAATTATACCATATTTAGACCCAGGATGATGAAAAAAATAACAAGAAGTTCCATGTACGTACTAGCATGGAACTTAATGCTAAATGATAAATGATAGTATACACAAATTACAATTTTAAATAATGTAATGGACTATTGTTGAGACTTATATCAAAGTCAAGAACATGAACAAGAGAGCATTGATGAGCAGTACATTCACCACATGCCCTGCTTTAAGCGAGTGAGCACTACTCTGTATTTCTACAGCGAAGGAGCAATTCCGTGAAGATGGATCGTCGCTCACAATTTGCCCCATTCCACTGAAATCACAGGCATCCACACTTTGATCTCTGACTTGAAAATATTGGTTAAACGCATAGGAGGTTCTGTGAGGCAGGTCCACGTTCCCACACGAGCCATTTGGTGCTAGGCTCGAACAATCAGCACCTTGGCACGCGTAGCTCAGTGCATTAACCATTTCGTTCACGTCATTTTCGTCCTTCCTTAATACACACCATTTTCTCTCTTGGTACTGAACTCCTTTTGCTCCTATTGGCATCTTTTCTCGTCCTTGCCCTGTAAAATCCAGAGCATATTTTGGTACCCCATCGAAGCGAAATACCCCCCAGTGACGCTCGAAATTCCCTGGATCTATGTTTTTTAAGTCCTCGTCGAAGAGTGAAAATAAATAGGCTTCAATGGGTCCTTGGTGAAGAGGTGTTCCTTTTTTGCTAGCCAGTTTCTTGAGGAATCCTTGGTTGAACCTTTTTGCGTTATTGTTATTAGCATTCTTGTCGCCGTCGGTGGGCCATCCAACTTCTCCGACCACGATCGTCGTGTTGGGGTAGCCAGCTTTTTTCAACGACCAAACGAGGGTATCAAAGTTTGCGTCAAACACGTTGGTGTATTGGTTGTTCTTGTCGGTGATTGTTCTGCCACCGTCAAAGAATGCAAAATCTTGAGGGAAATCTTGGGATTGGTATAGACTAAGGAAGGGATATATGTTGACTAAAAATGGTGACTTGTTGTTGTTAAGAAAGCGCACTATTTGTAACATAAGATTGTGAATGTCACTGCGAAAATCTCCATCCGATGGCATGTTCGAATGTGATTCGTAAACGTCGGCGTTTAATGGCACAGTAACCTTGACCTGACCTCCCAACCCAGCTTCCTCTATAGCTTTCTGAATATTCTGCATCGCCGGCAACGTTAACTTTATATAAGAATCGTTGTAACTTTTCAAGAATGGTTCATTCCCAACAGCTATGTACCTGTAATATACGTACATGCAGCAAGAATATACGTTAAATTTTTCCCCCCATAATAATGGAGTGAGATTGATGGATATATGTGTCTGTTTTGATTAGAGGTAGAATTTTATTTCAGTGAAGTCTAGGTCAAACAGATATATATATTATATTGATTCCTTACCTGATACTGACCCCACCATTGCCCAAATGTTTGGAGACATTATGTTTGACCCAATCTTTGGCGTCATTGAAGCTACGGGCAAAGCGATTCAATTGATCGTTGGGAATACCGAGCATGACTTCGATGTCGTTGCCGGCAAAGGCATTGACGGTCCAAGAATCGGAGTCGAAAAGCTTAACCTTTTTTATTCCGTTGTCCTTCAACATATTAACCACAATGGGAGGATCTATTGGGTGAGAAGCAAGAGATCCCCAGTTAACACCAAGACCTGCTAATGCCTGGCCTTTTACATGAGCCACCACCATCAACATCATCAAACAACATGTTAGAAACTGCGCTCGCGCCATTGCTTATGTTAATGCCCACCGCTTCTAAGAGCACTGATGAGATATATGAAGGACAAAGATGAAGGGTGGGATCGAGCCAGGAATTAATGCAATATATATATGTATTGTTATTAGGAGGTGGAGATGTATTCTGAGGAATCTTGAGCTGCAACTTTTAGACACACAACGTTATTGCCAAGATTGTCACTTGCACAACACATTTTGGGTAATTTGTTTTGTTGTTCCAAGTTAAGCGAAGAAGAGACACGACTAATCCACCATACATATATTCACATCTTGGTTTGTCAAATGGCAACTAATGCCCGCGCGATCCAAGCTGGAATTACTGTTAATAGCCATTATTATCTCATGATTAACTAATGTATTCTGTTGAAATTTTTTAAAACGAAGAGATGCGTTTTCTTTTTAAAATTTCTGTTCTTGTAAATTACATAATTTATTATGTGAAAAACTGGGTAGAGAGTTATAAAAGTCACAAATATCATATCTCTTTAGTTTTTAAATATAGGGTTAAGGTGCAAAAATACACATATGTTTTTTCCCAGGAGCGCCCAGCACCACATGTTTTTTTTTTTGTGCAAAAATACATACGAGTTATGTTTTAGGAGCAAAAGTCACACAGACCGTTAGTTGACCAACTTTGACCGTTAACTTGGACGGAAATGAACAGTAACTCCTCTGAAATTACCATTTTGCCCCTAGTTTTAAATAATTTTTTTTTAAAAAATAAAACTAAAATAAACTCTTCCCAAAGCCGGTGGGCCCCACCACTGGCCACACCTCTACCGGCGGCAGCTGGTGGTGGGGAGGGTGGTCGCTGGCGGTGGTGGGGCCCACCGGCTTTGGGAAGAGTTTATTTTAGTTTTTTTTTAAAAAAAAAAATATTTAAAATTAGGGGCAAAATGGTAATTTCAGCTTAAAAATAAGAGCAAAATGGTAATTTCAGCGGAGTTGTTGTTCATTTATGTTCAAGTTAACGGTCAACGTTGGTCAACTAACGGCCCGTGTGACTTTTGCTCCTAAAATATAACGTCGTATGTATTTTTGCACACAAAAAAACATGTGGTGCTGGGCGCTCCTGAAGAAAAAACATATGTGTATTTTTACACTTTAACCCTTAAATATATATGTGAAAGGTTATAATCAAATATGTGATAACTACTTGGTGAGAAATTAAGTTTGTAAGAAAATTTTACATAATATAGTATGACTCTTCATATCATATGATTATTTTATGAATCAACCTATAGGAATTATGAATATGATCTAACAATTTATTAAGACTTTCAATTGAAGATATGTTATTTTAAGAGATACCATTCTAAAACATTACTTTATGACCTATAAATACCTATCACTATTAGTTCATTTACTCATTCAGACATCATACCACATAACAATATATAAAAGATCAAACCCATTATCTTTATTATTAAATATACAAAAAGATACGGTCAAATTAAGGTTATTAAAACCGGACCGGTCATTGAACCGGTTGAAGTATTGGGTTAAGGGTCAGTGAGTTAGACTGGAGTCAAACTGGAGCTAAACCGGTAACTATATATATATGATTTTATTATAGAATAGCATTAATTAGATGGCATAAATGTTTTTTTTTAAAAAAAGATACAAAAATGCACACCTTTTGAGAATGAAAAGAGGCGTGCATAAGAAGTTTAAAACTCTACCCCATGCTTCTTATTAAAGAGCCTGTCATGTCCTTGTCCTTCATTGTCTATTTTATTAATTGAACAACATAGGTGCAGAGCAACAAAGGCGAGAGAGAGGCGTGTCAGCAATGGAGAAAAAAAAAGGAGGAGGAGGGGGCAACAGAAAAAATGGAGGAGGAACCGGAGCAATGTAAAAGAGGAAGGAAGGAGGCGTGACTTCACCGTGAAGTACTGGAGTTATCCTCTTCCTTGAAGTGCATCTGAACCAATGAGCCAGAGAGCGAGAGAGAGAGTACGCGAACAAGATAGGATACTGTTCATCGTCTTCATCCTAGAAGGTACTATTCATCATCTTCACGCACAAAACCAGGTTCCATTCTCTCTCGATCTCTCTCTTTCCCTATGTAATAATCAAAAACATCGATTCTCTATTGCATCATCTTGAAAAAAAAGTAAAAAATTCCTGACTTCGGTTTTTGTAACGGACCGGACCGCTTTCAAGGCCGATTCTCTGGTTTCCGGTCCGGTCCGGATTTAATAACCTTGCAAATTATATTATTACTATATAAAAGTCATTGATGTTTGACTTAAATGTTAATGGCACAATCTATATTCAAAGGCTTTTGACTTGTTATACATGAAATTTATTCATTAATTCAAATTGTATCATATCTTAGTGTATTTATGCTTTAAAGACATTATGCATTACTTTATTTTTCATCACTTATTCTTATACTCCTCACAAATCTAAACCCTATAAGGCCCCTAACATTATTATTTTAATGTTTTAAAATATTGTTGCAGACATTTCTCGGATGGTTGTTAGTTGTTCTAGATCCTAGAGGGACCCGAGCACGAGTGCATAACAGTTGTAAACGGGTTCTTTCTCCGACCCACGTAAGAATGACTTATCGTAACATGAAATTTTGTGGAGGGAATGAAAACACAAATTTTATTTAAACTTGACTTTGATATATTTTGCGTGCTATTGATTCAACTCAATCAAGTAACGTAATTCAGGTGAAAAACAAAATAATCAAATTTAACGCACTATTTCATATTAATACAATTATATATATAATAATATTCTTAAAAATAATAAATGTTGCATAAAAACTAATCTTCTAATATATTTAATTAGCTAGAGTCTATCAAATAGTGAAAACGATTAAATATGGATAATTACTGATAAAAGATAGGGTTCATAAATGAATACACGTACAGAGCACCAAAAAAAAAAGAGGGATCATTATTAACGGAGACGAAGGAAAACAAGTGGGTTATATCCACACCCCACCAAACGCATCTGTAGCAACTCACGCTGTATCACATGATGAGTTGCACTTTTATGTTTGCTGACATGCCACTTTTCACCGCCTTCATATATTTCTATCTCCTTTACTTAACGAGTACAAACCCAAACTCTGGGTTCAATATATTTGTGTGTGAACGTTATTGCTCTCTCAAGTTTGATTAAATATTAATTAATTCTGGGATTAAAACATGATCATCCTTAAATCTCTAAGTTACAAAATAAAATATTCATGGTTCTACTTTCAGCACGCACAACCACCGCCCCTTTGCTCTGGTTCTGATACCGTTTCCGAGATTCCAGGAAAATATCTGCAGAATCAAACATAATATAATAAGATGTTGAAGTAATAATACTAATAAGCTTTATTAATTGAAAGTGAGGTCATCGTTTCTTGAGATTGTACATTTCTGTTTCGTGTTCGTTTTCTAGTGCAATTTTAGCAGCACATAAGAATGCCTCCTCAACATTGTAATTCTCCTTAGCAGAGGTCTCAAAATAAGGCATGTTCCCCCTGGAAACACACCATTCGTTGGCTTTCTTCACAGAAACCTGCGAAATAACTACTTCAAAAATATGCATGATTCCTCATACATTAAAGAAAACAAGTTAAGGTTCTTTTTCTTTGTTTGTTTGTTTTTTGTCTGTACCATTCTAGTCTGTCCACCATTCACATCAACCTTGTTGCCAAGTAACACAAAGGGAAATCCTTCAGGATCGTTCGCATCTGACTGCACAAGTGAAAATGCCACCAATGACAATCAGACAGCCAAAAACAAAAAACGATGAAAATAGACAGACAGCAAGTCAGCAAGTGAAGTGACCTGTTTAAGAAACTCGTCGTGCCAATTGTTTAAGGTCTCAAAGGTTTTATTTATGTTGACATCGTACACAAGAACACAGCAATCTGCTCCTCTGTAAAATGCAGCACCTAGACTGTGGAACCTTTCCTGCCCTGCTGTATCCCAAATCTACAATCGCATTTTGTTTTCTTCATCATTTTACCACACGACAATTTATAAGTCAGCATTGAAAGAGAAGAAAAAATAAGCATACTTACTTGCAAAGTCACTATTTTGTCATCCACTTGTACTTCCCTCGTCACAAAATCTGCTCCTATGGTGGCTTTATACTGTGGACTATACTTTTTATAGACGTATCTGAATGGGGGTTGTTAATGTTCCACAAACTCAAACATGTTAAAAGTAAAAGGCGAATTTGACCATAACTGGGATGTTAGTCATATTTTAACAGTCAAGATTTCAAAGAGCTTCGTGTTATGTTAGGGAAAAAAAAGGAGAGAGACTAGTCCTGATCTCCTTCGACACAGATTGTATTCCAAGTTCAGCTGAATCACTGACAATAGAAAGACAGTACTAAAAATTATCAACTTCGGGTGTATAAATGGATACTGATTTATCAACGAAGTCTTTCCAACCCTGAAGAAAAAATTAAAGAAAAAGGGGATATATAAGTTCAAACCCTGCATGGTATGAACAGAGAACCGTTGAGAGAAGAATCATTCATATGCATACTGCAGACATACCCACTGTCGCCGAGGACGATGACCTTGAGCAGAGTTCTGTTTCTATGGGAAATGTCCATGAAGAAGACCTCGAAACAGTAGAATCAGAAACGGCTTTCTTTCTGCGTTTTTTTTTTTTAAAATATGGAAAGTGAGTGTTGAACAAAGGAGAGAGAGAGTAATGGCAACAAACAAAAACAAGAGGTCAAAGGGATATATAAGGGAAGACCAGAAGGATGTTGTTAGTTGGAGGTGGTGCAGTTTTGGGTAAGGACTAATGAGCGAGTTGCCTTTATTGCTGTCTTGGAAGTTGAATTGAATGAGGCTGCAGGGGAAGCATGTGAGTGAGAGGCATTGCCAACCAAAAGCAACATAGAACACGAGGGCCAGCCAAGTACTCGGCCATTTAGACGTGCTTCCCTCTTCTTCATATTTATGTATCCCCCTTCCCTCTCTGTACTATTTCAAATATTATACGAGTAGAGAGATAATTGTGGGATAATGACTTGATCTAAATTTTATCAACACATACCATGTAGGTACTCATATAATTATGATTTTTTAACTAGTAAGAAATAGTGATATGAAGGTTATAATTTGGGGCTAGATGGAGCAAACGTACGTGTGATTGAATACATTATTCAAGTGAATAAGGGTCATAATAATGAAAGCTGACCCAAAGATAGGATGTACATAATTATAGTATCAGCAAGCGTGACCTCGTGATCTGCATCTGGAAAGGCATTGAAACATATAGTGACCTTATTACACAGAATCTGAAGCCTAAAATAACCGTGGGGTCAATATTTTTGCCTCTGTGTGCGTGTGTGGCCAACTGATACATACAGGCAACAAAGAAATCGAACCTATTTTGGGATATGTTGGGGGATGTTTTTATAAATTATAATACACGATCAAGAAAAATGAAATGCTAAATTTAGTAATTGCGTGATCCTTGTGAAGCTCTGAAAGTAATTGTGAGTCAAATATCAGCTCATAACCTTTTGATTCCCGTTGGAACATCACGTTTAGTACCCACAGTGCCTCTAATAGAGAGATAATTGTGCGTATAAAAAGAAAAAAAGAAAATCGCAAATATAATTATTACGAGTATTTTATTTACGTACTTTTGGCCCAATCAATCCTATTAGAGCCCAAGCCTGGACATCGTGTTTGTTGGGCGAGTCTCCGAAGCCCCCACTAGAGGGTTTAGAATGGGCCTTATCATATATGCTCCAGATCTTACACGTTCATATAGTGTGATAGGAGCCAATGAGAGTTGGCATAAATGGTAAGGGATTCAGGACTAAGCCCTTGGGTCGTGGGTTCGATCCCCTCTGGCGTCGCTGGGACTCCTTTGGTAGGCGATCTCGTAAGTCCCCAGTAAGTGCTCATAGAGTCCGAGGCCGTGCCCTGACTTTGGTAGGGGACTGATGTTGAACCCTTTCAAAACTTTTTTCTACCAAAAAAAAATATAGTGTGACAGGGACACAAGAATGTGTCGGACACACTCGTTAAAAATAAGGGATTTAATCCTGAAGTTAGTCAAAACGTTGAAGAAGATATCCTAAACGATGTGAACTTGTAAAACTATAGGTTAAGATTGAAGTATGTGTACTCTCAATCCTGTATATCCTAGTTGTATATCCTAGGTAGGGGTGGAAATAGGTCAGGCTTGACCTTTAATAGGCCAGGCCTGTTTTACAACATAGTGACTTGAGTTTGGCCTGTAACCTGTTACAAGCCTATTTTTCGGCCTGAGCCTGGCCTATGGCCTGTTAAGAAGGCCTGCTTTTTTTTTAAAAAAAAAATTATATTATTATGAATAATTTAATTAAGCTAATATGCCACTTTAAAAAAATTAAATTTTTTTATATTATTATTATTATTTAATTAATTAATTAAGCTAAAAGGCCACAGACTGAAAACAGACCTACTTTAAACAAATTAAAAATAGGTCAAAATTATATAAATTAATATTAATAATAAACAGGCCGGCCTGACAGGTTTAAAAAGCCTCTTATCAGATTTGGGTCTGGCCTGTTAAACTAAAACAAGCCTTATAAGAGGCCTTGGTCTGGCCTTTTAGCCTGACAGATTAGGCCTGACTAGGCTTTTAACGGGTCAGACCCCTAGCCTATTTCCACCCCTAATCCTGGGAAGTAAAGCTATAGTACTTTACTTTTAGATTGTGGGTGAACCCAATCCCTCTATTAAAATTTTTATATTAAAAAGAAAGGAGACGCAAGAATGGGACAAGGGCAACCATGAACATGAGGGAGATGTGACTTTTATGTTTATCTACGTCCCTTTTCCATTATAAACTCTGTATATTAAAGGGACGGCATCGATTAGGAATGGTCTTAATTACCGTAGGATTAGGTGGCGGCTCAGTTTAAGTAAAAGTCAAAAGTGACAAAACTATGAGAAATTCTTAGGTGCACATGGTTTATCATATCATTTCTGATCTAATCAATTAAAATGCAAGAACTCAAACACAACATTAATCCTATTTGGCTACTCATGTAATTTATATGTTTATTATTTTTTTTTAAAAAAAATAAATCTCTTAATTAAGATTTCATAAGTAATGAAAAAATAAATTTTGTGAAATCTTTTAGTTTTGTTAAAATGTTCGCTAATATTTATGAGTTATGTCAAATCAACTCATAAATTTTTATATTTTAATTGGTTAGATGTCATAACAAACTTGATTAACACCAGAATTTCTCCAAAATTGTCAACATTCCATAACTAAGCAATCGAGCTGACCGATTATATTTTCTGGTTTTAATATATTATATAACTTATTGATAATTGACTAATCCATTGATAAATCAAGTGACCGGTAGAGAAGCTGCGAGGAAGCCCCTTTGCCTTCCATTTTCCGACGAAATCCAATATTGTGATTTTCCTTATTAATTAAATTAACCATGACGTAAAACATTATCCATTGACTAGGACTTCATGAGCTAATTAATGGATTAGAGAGAGGGACAAAAAAGATTAATTAGTCCCAGCACAGAAAGAGACGTATATTGGCGCGTGTTAATATGCAAGCTGGCAAAAGCCGACTCACTACTATTGACAGCGGGTAATAACTGGACTTCTGATGTTAACATATATTAATTTATATAAGTATATGTGGGTCCTACCATTTTATGTGTGTGTAACATGAGAAAATGATTTTCCTACATGAGAAAATATTTCCCCTATATATATATGGTCTTAACAAAATAACAAAATAAATAAATAATAGAAAATAATGTGTAAGAAATTGTATTATCGGCAAGTAAAAGTTCACCTTGCCTCAAGCTTGGGGCTTACTGTTTATGTTTTAACTGTTGATTGAAGTGTATGAACAACAAAGAAAAGTTAGTTTTAGAAGCATAGCCGCGTTAGTTACGCAATGAGAGCTGTTTAAAGTTCCCACTTTTGTCGACCAAGTGGCTTGCTAGCTTGTAACACTCTCGTCACGACAAATAACTTATGTCCTTTTTTTAATTTTTTTTCTGGTAGGAAGGACGACTTTGAACTTCTTAAACTAATGGCTTTCTATTGGCTAGGATTAGGGTTAGGGTCACAATCCCCAGTCAGTGGTTATCTCCTGGGTAAGCTCCATGTTCCTTGTATCTGGACTTGGATTTTTCAGGTTTACCTTAAGTCACTGTTCAAATCGATCATAATCTCACCCTATTTCCTTGCAATTTCACGTCATCATTTTATTATGAATCTTCCTCTCTACTTTGTGTCATCCAATTAGCTCCAACTAGCTAAATTTCCACTCATCAAACCCAGCAGTGCAAAACTATTGAAAATGAGAGTGGCAGTCCCTTTCAATCTCTTTTTAATTTTATGTTAATTAGGGGAAAAGACATAAAAATTAAAGAATTTTGAATTTCTAAATTTTCAAATCAGGTACGTACGTACTTCTCAAAAAATAACTTATGAATGCTTATTAAGTTTCATAATTCTTTTATCAACTTTGAGTAATAAACCTGATTTAGAATTTTATACTTTCAAAGTTCTTTCTATCTCTTTTTTCCTAATAATTATTCCGAGCCATTATTATGAAGTTATTGATCATTTTCTTTTTATATGCGGAGTGAGAATCCCAACACCTCTTGGGAAATTTAACAGTCAAACTTAAAAATAGTAATAATAAAGGACGAGTGTTGTGTATCAGTACCATGTCCGCTTTCTCTTTATTCTAACCCTAACAACCGAAGAAATCATTTAAAATGACAAAAGAGAGAGCCAACTAGCTATGAACTGAACTTTATTAAGTATGAACTCAACTTTTAATTAACCCTACCGAAAAAGCGCCAAGGAACCTTATCCCAAGATAATGATCAACACTATATATATCGTTCGTATACATTTATTCTTCGAGGGCATCAATTCTGATGATTCATAATTTATTTTTCTTTTAACGATCAATCAACTAAAGATTTGAGATAGCCATATAAAGCACTTATATCATATGGAAAGTGAACTCATCGGTCTGTTCATGAGGTAGAAAAGCAAAGTGGTTCTCACTAGAGTGCATGTTTGATGGGGTTCATGGATGGTTAATTCAGAATCTGAGGTTTAAAACCACTTTATAGTACAGAATCATTAAATTACTTCAAAATCTATAAATGATATAGTTAAAAAATTTCATGCAAAAAAGGTGAGGAATTGAACGACAGATAATTATGACAGAGAAATTAAAGTTGCATGAAACCTATTTTGTAATGAAGAGAGATTATTGGATAATTACTTTCAAAATCTGCTCGGACCTTAATTATAATGATAAAAAATATTTCACCCAAAACTTGACGATAGAGAGTGATATAAAGTTTATAGAATTATACTATTTACAAATTATAAATGATACTCGTATGAAGTTTTAGTCAATTATATTTAGACAACTTACATGCATCTAGAAACCATTGAAGTATTGGCGGAAAACAACAAAGTTTGGAGTGACGATGCTGTACGTCATAAGAATGGCGTAACATAGGAGTCCACGTGGACCAGTTAAGAACCTTAGTGCTTCCCTCCAGGAAGTCGTTTTTGTGGAAAGATTCTTCCAAGCAACAACATAAGAGGGTAAAAAAGACCTTTAGTTTCTTGTCAGGTATTATTAAATATATGTCCAAAGCCAACCTAACAATCATAAAAAGCCAATATTTGCCTTCCCTTTACTCCATTTGATTTTCAGCATTCATTCTTATTTACTGGGTTTGCAATAATGGACTACTATTTTGGAAACCCTAATTACTCACAATTCTCTGCAGGAAATCCATCCTCATCTGATCAGTTCATTTCGGGTTATTCGGTGGTTGATAATAGTGTTGGGCTCCAAGAATCCTGCTGGCCATACAGTACAGAATCATCGGAGAAGGCAACAAGCGATGCCAGCGGATTTAGTGCTGCTACTAATGATGCTAGCTCATCCGAGAATAACAATATGCAAGTGCTTGTTCTCTCTTCTTTCTTGTACATATATAATACTCATATTCGTTTATTTTGCGTGAGGGTATAAGAAAAGATTTTGAATATAACTTTAATTTGTACAGAAAATGCAAAAACGAGATCAGACGAAACAAGGAAGAGACGATGAGGCGAAGGATCGCGTTCAGGACCAGATCGGAGCTTGAGGTTATGGATGATGGGTACAAATGGAGGAAGTACGGAAAGAAGTCAGTGAAGAACAGTCCGAATCCAAGGTAAATTAAATACAGTAAATAATTAATCATCTTAATAATCCATTTATCTCTTGAGATCTGGTGGTAATATGTATACACTAATTACATGTTTATCTTGTTAAAATTATTATATAAATGGAGACAGTACGGGTGAACTAACTAAAAAAATGGATCCATGGCCAGAGGCTCATCGAATTAATCCGTAAGAATTAAATATATATATATATATGTGTGTGTAGTGGATGAATAATGTAGCGGCGGCTGATTTGGAGGCTCGTGGACCTCATGGTTATTACTTATTGAGAGTGCTGCCATGGACCCCAGCTAGCTTATATCTGCATATTATTTTGTCTGTTAAGCAAGAGCAACTGATCTGATCTATAATTAACTATCTTGCGGGTGAATTCTATATATATGTGTGGGGTTCGAACGTTTGATCGATGAAGCAACTAACTAGATGATGTGTGATTGATTGACTCGTTATTTTTGACATGTAGTGTCAATTTGTGAACATGGGTGTCTGGCAGATAGTGATCTCTGGCAACTTGACTGATGATCCCTCGTTAGCTTCTTCACCTTAATTAGCTTATAACTAAACAGCCTCTTGGTATATTATATATATATATATATATATATATATATATATATATATATATATATATATAGCTGCCTCCTTCTTAATGTAAGCACATTGGTGTGGTGAATTAGAATTTGTATGTCAATATCTACTCGAACTTCATTGGTAGCAAATGTTTTTGTCGACTGATCTTTTGTAAAGTGGCGGTGGCATCTTCAACGAAATAATGAACAAACAAAGCATGTTCATTATCATGAATTCAATTACGTGGCAATATCATGTTTAATTTGTTGTGTCCACTAACTAATGAAAGGAGGATGAGAATGAATGCAGGAATTACTACAAGTGTTCGTATGGAGGATGCAGTGTGAAGAAGAGGGTGGAGAGGGACAGGAATGATTCAAGTTACGTGATAACAAGTTATGAAGGAGTTCACAACCATCAGATCCCAAGTTATCACTCTTCCTTCTTCCATCCTAATCCTTGGCCCTTTCACTCTTCATCTAACTCACCATCTTCATATTCCTAGTTTCACTCCTCCATATATATATAGAGAGAGAGAGAGAGAAGAGACCACCTTCAGTGATAATTTCCGCTCTTTTACTTATATATTATATTTTCATATGATTATTCCTTATTGTATATTCATACCAGGGACAATGAGCCCAACAACTTTAATTATTAGGCAACGTACGGTCTGCAAGCTATCCCTCTCCTATTATCTAATTATAAGGATTTTTACATGTAACGTACACTATAATTTTGATTACGTATAAAATTAATGCCCGGATATTAACTCACAAGAGACATGCATGGTATCCTGCTTTTTCTTTTTCCACAAGAAATACGCCAAAAAATTTGTTTAGAACAGTTTAGTGGTGGGACGATAGATTTAGATCTGTGAAGCTTATATATATCCTGATAGTTTTGAATATCACTCACATGTGGCGTCAAACAGCTAATGTCCCCCTTTCAAATTTATTTTTCTTTCTAGAAAATAAAACTTAGTTAATGGTTTCCGATGAAGAGTTTGTTTATATTAGTTTTGAGGGGGTGGGGGGGGGGGGAATGAAAAAATAATTTTGCAAAATGGTTTCTGAAAAGGGGGAAAAAAAAGTTTGGCTTCCTAAAAATCACGGCTTCAGGTATAGAAGTGCTTCTGCAAAAATTTAGGATGTTTTGATGCCTTTTGGCAAAATCATAGTTTAGGCTGAAAAGACATTTTGTTGTTGTTACCCAAACAGACACAGAGAGAAGCCATATCAATTTGTCTATAATAAGTTGCAATTAACTACTCTCAGCTCGTTGATATATATATATATATAACTCACTTTGATGATTAAATTGGATTACAAAGTTGGTCTTACATCAAGGCCAGATATACTTTAATTTCACTGATTTAGTGTATGTTTGGGAAGCTATCAAACCATGGTTTAAGAAATTACATTTTCTGTAAATTGAGACAAAATTCATCTCATTACTCATCTTAAATCATAAAAACTTTTTAAAAAACTAAAACAAGTAGATAATAATCCCCTGTGGTGGGATGACGCAGCTGACAGAGACAACAAACATAGAGCATGAAGTTTTATAATTAATTTATGTATCTTGGGAATGAATGACAGCATCTAATATAATCGACAAATCTTATTCGTCCAAATTGTTGAGTGTTTCACAGCAAGACATGTTCTGATTCTATTAATTGTTTACCACAAACCTAAAATGGCAACCTTTTGCCCCCTGAATAATAGAAGGACGAAGCCCAGAGCATTATTACTTGAAACGATAAGATACCTACATGAGTTGTTTTTAAAACCTGAAATAAATAAGTTGCCATCCATAACATAGAGTATAAAATTTCAACCAAATTACAATCATGAATTTTAGATTTTTTTAAAATTTTGGGTGTAATACATATGCAAATTGCAAATTAAAGGACATATCTCTACTTACTTGGAAAAGACAAAACTGACTTTTTTTTTTTATAAAAAAAAATTTTGGAGGAGTTCAACACAAGTTCCCTACCAAGGCCAGGGCACGGTCCCGGGCTCTATGAGTATTTACTGGGGACTTACGAGATCACCTACCAAAAGAGTCCCAGCGACGGCAGAGGGAATCGAACCCATGACCCAAGAACCTAGTCTTAAATCCCTTACCATCTGTGCCAACTCTGAGTTGGTGACAAAACTGACTTTTGAAACTTGAACCACACGAAAAAAATATATGCTGATCCATTTTGGTTTGCCCAGATTCAAAGATCCATTCCCAAAATATGGATAGGGCCTACCCGTAAACCTTTACTTTGGTCAACTCGGCGGGCTCAATAGTTTATTGGGTTTCTATGATCTTGAGTTGGATTCTTAGTTATCAAATTGATTTTTGGGTTGTAACAAAAAAAATTGATTTTTGGGGCATTTCTTGCTTCGCCAACATGGTCAAAAAAGTGCAGAAAAGTATCAAAAAAAAAAATGCAGATAAAAAAACAGTCGTAAGAAAAAGGTCGAGCACAACCCTTCATGGAAAGACGCTGTTAGACCGAACACCGCATCAACTATATCCCATCCTATTTTGCATCCTGTTTAATCAATGTCTTGCCTGATTAAAGAAACGGGATTTGATAACAATCTTCGGTAACCCATCAACTATATCCCATCTTTTTGGGGGATCTTGGGGATCGTTGTTTACTTTAACTTCATCTATAATTTCGAGCACCATCAACTTCTCGAGCTTGATTATTCAGTTTCCCTGTCAACTTCATTTCTGAGATACCCGCTTCATGGATTTTTCGTCAGATCAGTTGGAGAAGTGGTTAGATTTCTGGTTGATGTGGTAGATTTTAGCGTGTTCTTCAGAGATGGATAATAACCTACTGTCTGATTTCTGCTCGGATCTTGGCGTAATTCTCACATGACATGGGGTTATTGGAAAAGCTTCGGTTTTCATGTTGAGAAACTGCTCATTCTCGTTGAGTTTGAAGCTGCAACTTGATCGGCAATTTTTTTATGGTCGGTCCGTAGAGAAAGCATCTGAGTTTTGGTTTTGTTGTTTTGTTTGGAATTGATTCCGTGAAGAGGCCTTGGGGAAAGCATGTTCCGGAGGGACCGTTATAGAGAGAGCAAAGAGCAAAACGGTGGGCCGCCATATGGGCAGGTTCGAGTGCTCGTTGTTGGAGACTCAGGTACATGATCCTTCTTACTGTTGTATCTGTTGTTAGGCTTTCCCAGTGTTGTATGTTTAGCGTTGCTTTAATGCCGAATCATTGCTCTAACAGGAGGCTCTGCAAAACTAAGACTGGGATTGTGCAGGGTGAACAAAATCAAGTTATTTCTGTTATTGATCATTTTAGTGTGGGAATTCTTACTTAAATAACTATCGCAGGACCTTCATGAGTCATGACAATAGTCTGCTGAACGTCTTTGAGTGCATAACTATGAGATGTAATTACGACGGTTAGACCCTTAGATGCCAGTGGAGTTTCCGAGAGTTATGTTATTTGTTATACGCAAGGTGAAAATATTAAAACAGGATGGCTTAGATACATTTACAACAGCAGGATACTTATCCTGCTAAATGAGGCCTTGAGGTTCTATTTAGTATTTTACACATTGATTTTAGTTTTATTTAGCTGTAACCTTTTAGGTCGCTGTTAGTTTTGTTTGCTTTTTCTTTCTTTTTTCTCAAGCTTAGTGCTTATCTTGTTACCTCAAAAAAAAAAAAAATCAAAACAAAAAAAAGTATTTCACACGTTGATGATTGATAGATTATTTTGAGTTTGAAGGAGAGCTTCCTCAATTTCTATTCCCATAATTGCATTTAGGTCTGAACAGAAAATATACAAGTCAAGTTGCCTGAAATCAAGTGGAATTATTGTGGCTTAGTACTTCTTAGCTTGGAGGAGAGAAATAGTTCCGGCATATATTTCCATGTTTTATTGATTGGTTGGCTATCAGATTTATTCTATGCAGGATAGACAGATATGTATGTGAACATTTGCTGGCATATGGTGTCTAACTGGATTGATTGTAAACTGTGAATGTGTCTATCAATCAGAGATTTATGTTTTCTATTTATTTGTATCACTTGGTCCAAGAACACCAAAATAGCTCAGCAAGATTATATTCATCGAGGGAAATAGGCTATTTCCTAAATTTAAATATCATAGGCTTGCATGTGCTTGATTGTGAAGAAAAGAATTGGTTTCTCTATCCTCATGTTTTCTTGTCCTGCTCTGCCTCTATGATTTCTCCCCCAACCATCTTTGCACATTGATAGCTGCAGATATATCTTATTTTCATTTCCTTGCAGGTGTTGGGAAGACTTCTCTGGTTCACCTTATTGTCAATGGTTCTCCCATCACTCACCCTCCGCAGACAATTGGTTGTACTGTTGGTGTAAATGTATAGACTCCCCATTCTCTGGCTACTCCACAAAATGCACCTTTTTTCTGTAGTTGGAATGTTTATTTAGTGCCCTTTTGCTTTTTGCAGCACATTGCTTACGGGAATTCTGGAAGCTCTTCAAGTAGCCTCAAAGGTGATTCTCAGAGAGATTTTTTTGTTGAGCTTTGGGATGTGTCTGGGCATGAACGGTACAAAGATTGCCGGTCTCTGTTTTATTCACAGATTAATGGTGAGAAAAGATCCTCTTTTTTATTTTCATTTTTATTTCTTAACCAGTGATTTACTTTTATAATAAACTACGCGTTCAATATACTGAAGCATGAACCCACGCTTTTGTGGGGTATTAGTCACATCATTGTCAATTGGACTAACCTTTGTTGGCATTGGTTTCTTGTCTTACATTCTGAAAATAGATGGAATATGATCAAATCTTTTGTTTTGGTGTGAAAAATAATTTGGAGATTTCAACCTTCATCTTATCCATTCAATGAGTGCCTCTGCCATTTTTTTAATATAATTAATTTTATGCTTAATAGCTTTTTGTTACCTCAAATTGAGCAGAGGATTGAACCTAAGACTACTCGCTAAGTAAATACCTTCTTACTGTCCTTAACAGCCTTTTAAATATTAATGTACAAGAACTTCTTAAAATTTGAATTCACTAGTAATTATTGAAGCCTTAGTCATAAGGACATATTCGGAACTTGGCTGTGTGATTATTTTAACTGTGGGTTCTGATTTGAATTTCATTTGTAGGAGTAATTTTTGTTCATGATCTCTCACAAAGGAGAACAAAAACTGGTTTGCAGAAGTGGGCAGCTGAGATTGCTGCAACCGGAACTTTTTCGGCTCCTTTAGGATCTGCTGGACCTTGTGGTCTTCCTGTGCCCTATATTGTTATTGGTAACAAAGCTGATATTGCTGCAAAAGAGGGTACAAGAGGAAGCAGTGGGAATCTTGTTGATGTTGCACGCCAGTGGGTTGAGAAGCAGGGTCTGCTTCCATCCAGTGAGGAGCTTCCGCTGACTGAGAGTTTTCCTGGCAGTGGAAACCTTATTGCTGTAGGTGTCTCGTCTAAACTATTTTACATATTGGTCTTTCTTGATAGAATTCTCCTTTCTCTTTCTATGCTTGAAAGAGAATACATACTCTGTGAAAACTATTATGTTATTATCACATTGAAGTGCAATAATCTGTTGTTATTGTTTATTACGTGTTTCTTGTTGGTCTGAAAACTTCAAAATTCTGTGTTTTTATACATTCATGTCTGGATGGTTCTCATGATTTTTATGACCAATATTTATGAAAAAATGACTGCACCTAAAGAATGGGTCGACCTATAGTACCTATGCTGCTGTGCTATTAGGCCTGCTGAATCTGTGCATTGGTGCTCCAAAGTGCAGAGAGGCTGTGGATTAAAATATTACTTCCCTTTCTCTTTTTGGTAGTTCCTTAAGTGGTTGTTCTTAATGATGAATTGAGATCACAGATTGGCTAATGTGATGTGAGCTTTGGAATTTCTTGAAATGGATATTTGTGATTTCTATTGCACTTATTCAAATCCTTCAATACTGTTCTGATGATGTAACATATCAGAGTTTTTTACACTTGATGTAGAAATCTGTAGTTTTTGCATTTTGTTGAATAATTGTTAATATCAATTGAACTTATTTATAGCCGCAGTTTATTTATACCTGGGACATCTGCAGGCTGCAAAAGAAGCAAGGTATGACAAGGAAGCTGTGATGACTTTTTTCCGAACGGTGAATACTGTCTTCAAATATTTCTATTTTTTGTTTATGGTGTTGAGCATCTTCTAAATTTACTGGGTCCTCTCCTTATAGTTGATCAGGAGAAGGTATTTTTCAGATGAAGTAGCTGCACCGAATACATGGTCTGTTTCTACATGGTCTGCTTCATCAGTTCAGGGACATCCCCAACGTCTAGATGATGATTCAACGGATGACTATCAATCCTATAATAAAAGGTAGCTTAGGCCTGGCTTGCTAAATAATTTGAATCTGCACTGATTTTTATAATCGCTGCTAATCCTCACTCAATTTCTTTTGAATAAGGATGCTTGCCTGATCTTAAATTTTCAGTTCATGGTAGATTCACATTTGTTCTCTGAGGAATTGCTTTGAAGTCCAATGGAACGGACTTGATTGCTAAAAAGTCTCAATGACAATTAGGAATGTGCAATAATAAGTTCTAGGGTAAGAAATGACAGCACCTCACTTATCTGAGACTACTTGGTAATTAAGTCACTTCCTTTGGACCTCATAGTAATTCCATCTAAAATAAATCACAGGGTTGGTTTATTGTTTAACGGTGGCCGTAGCATTATATCTAGAATCTTACATGTATAATTCTTCCTTAGTGACAAAGTTGTATAAATGGCACTTGTCACTTTGTTAGCGTATCTTGGGCGACCCCTTACCATTTTTGTTTGATAATTGCAGTATAAGTGGTGATCCTTACAAGTATAACACACTTCCTCCCCTTCCAGCTCAACGAAATCTGACTCCACCTCCCACGCTTTATCCTCAACAGCCAGTCTCGTCTTCTATAAATCACAGCTTCCCAAAATTTTCACTGTCTAGTTCCTCAGAGATCAGTGCTGCTTCCAGAACAAGGCGGTCAGATATTAATGTCTGAAAATCTCTGTATAATGGTAATCGGACATTTACTAATAGTATACGCGTGTAGTATTCTTGAAGGAATGAGGTTGCGTGTCTTGTATGAATTACTAGTATTATTTTTGTGATTGTAAGCAAGTTAGGTCGATTCTTTCATTGTTTTAGAGGCATTCTTTATCAGTGCTGGGTGATCCCAGTTCCCAGTTTGGTAGAGTGTATCATGGTATGTTGGATTCTTTTATCAAACTTAACTTCAACTTTTACTGAAACATTTTGCTTGACGTAATTATTCAGACAGTTTAGATGGCGGCCTTGTTTGACAATTACATGTTTCTTTTGCGGAATGATAAATTTTGAGGTAACTAAAATGAGATAAAGCAACTACATCAAATCAATTGCAGAGTTTGTATCTCTCTACATAACTTTGGACTGGGGTGTCAGCTGAGCCCCAACCGTTTTTTTTTTTTTTAATATGTGATTCTCAAGATCATTAAATTAAATATGAAATAAGTAACATTTTAATGTTTTGTACTTAAAAAAAAATAGATATTTAAATCATTAAAAATTGGAAAAAAAATTAACTCTATATTTTACCCATAAGATAATAAAATATCACTAATTTTATATAAATTCTAATGATCTAAAAGATCATAAAAAAAAAGATAAAAGCGCAAAAATACGCATGCGCTTTACCCTGGGAGTGTCCAGCACCAAATGTCTTTTTTGGGAGCAAAAATATATAAGTGGTTACCACTTTAGAGCAAAAATCACATCCCAATATTATGTTACTGTTAATGAACAGTAACATAACGGTGTGATGTGACTTTTACTCTAAAATAGTAATCACGTGTGTATTTTTGCTCCCAAAAAAAGCATTTGGTGTTGGGCGTTCTCGAAAATAAAGCATATGTGTATTTTTGCTCTTTTAACCTAAAAAAATTGGGATGGGCCTCAAAATTAAGGGACAACTGGATAACTTACCTACCCTGCTTACCTTTGAAGCGTTAAATTGGATTTTAATACGAAGAGCTGTTTGTCTTCTTCTTCTTCTTCTTCTTCTTTTTTTTTGGGGGGGGGGGACTTTAGCAAGTATTCACCTTTTAGACATGATATTTATGATTTTATAGTTTTCTTAAATCTACATGATTTTTTTTTTTTAAAAAAAAGAAACACAAGTATAAAGTGTCCATCTTCAGCAAGATTCTTCTCCAAATAAAACTGCAATTTTTTAGATTCATGGTTGAAACCGTTGAGGGAGCTGTGTTGAAGTTGAGGCCTAGCATTTGGTCTCGTGATGGTAAGACAAATTTCCATTCGGACAATAAACTAAATAATAATTCTCTGATCTGGAATTTGTGGCCACAAAAACAAAACAAAGCAAATAACACAAATTGATCTTTTTTTTATTTTTTTTATCAAAGAATAACATAAATTGATGGGCTGAAGAATAAAGCGTTCTGTCATGCATGCGCCGCCCTCTCTTCCCATGCCACTAAAAATTCAGATCCTTAAAAAAGAAACTGACCATGTCAATAGGGTTGGGTCTAACGAAATGAACTAGTATATCATAATGTGGGAAAGAGATTTTCTCCTTATCCTTCTTCTTCTTCTCTCCCTTTGGTCAAATCTAGGCCGTTGATTGAGAAAATGAGAGAAAAGTAAAAGTAGTATAGATAGATGTGATTTAAAGATTATGAGAGATAATGAGAGAAATCTAACACCATAATGTGACGAATACATTTTTTAATCTTTATCAAAAGAGGTGAATGTTTAGTGTTTGAGGGTGCCTAAAAAAAAAGAAAGAAAGAAATAGACAATCAATGATTTTAAATTAAAGAAAATAACACATGAATCCCATACTCCTCTTTTTCCATCCACAAACAAATTATCGAAGTTGTTGTTTTAAATAAAAATAAGTTTAAAGAAGAAAATGAATGAAGGTAGAGTACTGCTACGTGACAGTTAGGTAACAAACAGATGAGTTCAACGGCTGAGCGTGACTTTGTTGATATGGTCCTGTATTTTTTTTTTATTAAAAAAAAAAGCCTTTTAGTTACAATTTAGTTAGGATTATTGAAGAAATGAGCTGTTTCACTAATAACGGTACGCGTATAATTGATTGGATACACTGACCCTTCATTTCCTTCATGGACACATGCTGCTACACTTTTCATGCTGGGACCACAATCATGCTTTGCCTATAAAATGAATCAATGTCAAACAAAGCGCATCGACAAATCAAACACTCTCAAAACTCTCTCATCTTCAGTCTTTTTAGGCACGACGAAGTCTCCAACAATCCCCCACTTATCTTCTAATCCAAGACATTAGTAAATTCTTTATCTACTCCCAGTGGTTAGAGTATTAGAGTTGCTTTTTTTTTTTTTTAATCTAGTTTGAGGGTTCCTAGAGCCAAAAGTGTAATTTTATTTTTAATTTTATTATAGACTCATATATGAGACCCAATTGGTGAGTTGCCCAACAAAGCCAATTTGTACCAAAATCTGCCTATAATGAAGGAAAATCCTAATCAGCTTATAATCAAGGCATGACAGTAGAAATACATGGGCCAGTAGGCGTACAAAGCTCAAAAGTCCAAACTCTAAGGTAATTTCTATAAATAGAAGATAAACATAAAAGGTGCATGGAATCTATTCATCCTCATTTACTATTCAGCGTTACTGTGTACACATCCCACCTTTTTAGGCTAAACGCCATTTACATGCACAGTGATCCATTGCTCTCTTTGGTATCTACCTTATAAATATCTTGGAGAGTCAGCTGATATTCTTTTTAGTATCTTCTTTTTGGTATCTGCCTTATAGATATTGAGGAGAATCTTTATGATCCAATATAAATTCACTAATTTGTTGAGGTTAGACATCTATGCATGGTTATCAGACCTGGACCGGAAACCGGCGATCTGGCCGTGCAACCGGTCCAGAAAAGCATAGAAACTGAGGCTGGAGTGTTCTCTCTCTCTCTCTCTCTCTCAACATCCAGTGAAGATGCTTACAAATAGAGAAAGAGAGATGGGAAGATGAGAATATTTTGTGGTTAGATTTGACTTTTGTTTCAAAATGGTAACCACGTGTGTATTTTTGCTCCAAAAAAAAGTTTGTGGTGGTGGGCACTCATGAGGAAAAAACTTATATGTATTTTTGCACCTTAATCCAATATTATTTAAAGGTCATCTTCTTATTCAATTAGTATGGTCAGAATGTCAAATCATTTAATTGGCTAAGGACAACACGTGAAATCTAGTGAAAGAAGTGAGAAGACATGAAGCTGAGTACTTATTTTTATCTAATGGATTTAGAGTAGTAAGACATCTTTTTAGCTAAAGGATAGTAACTATTAAAAGAAGGGCTTTGGTTTTCTCATGTTATATGAGAAAAAAAAGTTTCCTACACACACGAAATAATGTGACCCACATATACTTATATGAATTAATATATGTATATGTGCTTCCCACCATTTCATGTGTATGTGATATGAGAAAATGGTTTTCCTACAACATGAGAAAATATTTTCCCTTAAAAGAAATATATTTTTTTATAATTTCATATTAATAAATATGAAATTCTCATTTTTTCACCGATTTTATCCGGTTTAACTCCGGTCTGACCCACTAACCTTTGACACAGTATCCCGACCGGTTTAGGGTCCAGTTTAAATAACCTTGCATCTATGTTCTTATATTGAACAAATTTTATAATGAGGGAATTGTGATTGGGCAATGTCCTTTAAAGGGAAAACCGTGTGATATTTATTAAAGTTATGAAATAGACTATGGATGGCGACATTCTTCTTCCACTGTCAATGAATAAGGAAAGAATCAATTAGTGATTCATTCTTAATAATGATAGCACGAAAATTACGAAACTAATTAAATAACAATAATAAGCTCTGCTTTGGGTTCAAATAATTTAACAGGAAAAAAGAAAAAAAGTAGGGCCTCCCGTTTCTCGAGATATCGCATCTGACCGCGCCGCCCCACCTGTTATTTTAATCACTCGGCGAAATTCTCTTACATGGTCACCGTGGTGTGGCATCAATATCATCATCAGTGGCATACAGCTCTCTCACCTTTCTGCTGCTGTATATCACTAAGCCAAGCTTTTTTCGCTCGCTCGCTCTTGCTTTGCTTGATTACTCTGTTACTCCATTGGATTTAGAAATACTCGCCATGGATGATCGTAAAGAGGTTAGTTTTACTTTCTCCTTGTGTGCTGTTTTGCTAAGAAAAAGGTCAGGAACTGGATGATTATAGTCTTTGCTAGGAATTATCGTTTCTGCCTGAATGCTTTTGTGTCTATGGCAATTCGCCGAAATGAGACGATTGTTCGTTTGTGACGAGTTCTGGTCATGAATCTTCGGAGATGATTACGAGTTTCTATCTGTGATAACTGCTGACTGATCTAGGTTTCAGTAGAATTACTTGAACGAGAGACCTGAAAGCTAAATCGTTTTTTATTTAAAAAACAAAAAAAATCAAGCCAAAATTGTCTGTCAAAGCTTGCATGAATGAAATTGGAAAATTCAGTTCGATGGTATTCGTTTTAGTTATAAAAGAAAATATATGCTGAGAATGATTATTAGAAAACTCCTGCCTGTGGATCCTTGTTAAGTTTCTCCTGGGCATAGTTCCTGCTCTTCGATCTATTTCTGGGGTAATTAAACCCTTCAATCTAATATTAATGGGTCATGCAGTCTTTGGTGGTTCTCTTCTTTTGGTTACTTTTTTTCCAGTGCTCGTAAAACTTTTTGGCCTTTTGGTTTTGACTATATTAATCTATCTAAATTCCAAAGTACACGGAGGCATGATGAATGATGATGTTCTTTCCTTGTCCACCCATCCATTCAATTAAACAATTGTTTGTGTTCAAACTTTGACATTATGATATCACTGTTGCAATCACACGAGAAATCTGAAGTCTTCCCAAACAAAAGAATGAGTCAATTTAATCCCTAAGATTCTTTTCCATGTTTCCCTTATTCGATAATTTTTTTTTTCAAGCTCAAAAATTTTTTAAATTAAGAAAATCTTTTTCTGGTAAAAGAACATGAAAATTTTGAGAAGCTGGTAGGTTGTGAACTTGTCTGCGGTATGGCATTGGATTAATCAGATGCTACTAAATGGTACTATTTATTTTTGTTTCAAAACTTTTCAAAGTTGATCTGCCAAACAGAGAACTTGTATTTTTTATCGTCCTATATGCTATTTTTATACCGGTTATTATTTACGAAGAATTATTCTTTCCTTCTAGAAAACTGCTCCTTGGCTATCAGTTCCACAGTTTGGGGATTGGGATCAGAAGGGTGGACAAGTGCCGGACTACTCGCTTGATTTCTCAAAAATCCGGGAAATGAGGAAGCAGAACAAAACAAATCTTTCCCGGGCTAGTCTTGGTAATGAAGAAGAGCTCATGGCTACAAACACTGCCAGCGTCAACACTAGGCACAGTGAGCCGGAGCAACCCCACTACCATCAAAACCACGAGCCTTCAACTGTAAGATTCTTGTCCCCTTTTTTTTATTCATTAATATATTTTGGACACATGAAAGCCATTATCATACAATCAGTAGCTATGTCAAAGATTAAAGTTTCCAGGTTCCATCGAGGGGCACCAAAAAAAAAAAGATTCCAGGATATTCATAATTGGCAGAAATTAGAGAATTCATAAATGCTGGGGTAACATTTTTTTCCTTTCTATTTAAATGAGGATGAGTATGAAGGTGGATCTTCAAGGTAGGTGCAGTTCATGCATTGTTGCTGCAATTGACATTTTTAAACAACAGAAATGGCTTGTCTCTCTCCCCTTGAAAAGCCTTAGATTATGGTGTGAAGCGCATATGATACCTCGTTATGCAGCTGGCAATTGTAGCTGCTAATGGGATGAATAATTGCATTCTTTTCATTCCTTAGTGGGGCCTTGAATTAAAATTTGTACAGAGGGAAAGGTGATCCTATATCTATTTGTTATTATTAGGATTTGTGGTGTGAAGTCTAAGTGGCTGACATCAAAGAAAGAGATTCCTTACATTTTATAGTAAGAAATTGGACGATCTCGGATATTAAGCAATTCTAATTTTATATTGTCCCAATCTGCTCATTTTATATCTTTCATAGTTTAGTGTCTTTGGTGGAAGGCTTAATATCTTACTAATAAAAACTAGATTTGGACTACCCAGTGTAAGGAATGAGTGGCATTGATTTTGACTTATAAACAATGCAGATTGTTAGAGATTTTATATTTTATATTGATATACTGCAAATCAGATTCATTCTCTTGATCTACAAGAGACTGCTCTCTGTGTCAGGCCTAAGAATTATGTAACTGAGTAACCGTTTTTGGAATATCAGCATGCGCTATTTGGCATCTTTAACACCTTGATCTGTTTAATTTTTTCCGGCCAGACAAAGAAGGGCATCCTGAGCTGCTTCAACTGCTGTGTGAAATCATGATATGCAAGGGCAGGCGCACTGATCTTCTGAAGATTGTGAGTGGTGACAATTGTGCTCGTACACCTCTGAAGAAAACTTACCTTTCCATTTAATTCCCTGCCTTTTGCGTTGTTGATGCTATCGGTTGCGATTATAGTTTTAAATTTGATTAACATAATTAGAGTTGATTGTGGTAAAAACTAAAATGTAAATGACCCTTGCGAGTAGTTTTGTAGCTCATGAAAATCTAACACGACCCTGAATTGTGTTGAATCAGCCATCAGACTGGGGAGAGAAATTATTGAAGCTGTGGGGGGGGGGGGAAATTTAGCAGCTCGTGTGCTCTCAATCAAATCTCCTTTTTTTTTTTCATGCAAGTTTATGGACGACATGTGCATCATTTTGAATCAATTATTATAAAGCTTGGAATTTTACAAGTTGTGCTCATGCATGCGCCTGACTCATTATCTGAAATGTGCAGGGTACGTAGTAATAAACAAAAAAAAAAGGGGAAAGCAGCAGCCAAGCTCCCGCCTTTTTTATGAATAATTTTAAAGCATAATCTGTGCCAACTGAATACCAGATGGTTAATTTTTCAATGGATTCAATCTACTGGTTAGCCTGTAATCATTTCAAAACGTATTAATTAAATTTGAAGCAATTAATAGGTACATTGTCCCTTGCGGTGTTCCGAGCCGGAGCCCAACTCTACCATGTCCAAACAGAATTGCTAATTGCGATTATCAAAAAAAAGAATTGCTAATTGCTGGATGCTATTACTTATGTATTGGGGAAAAGAAGTGTGGTTTAAGTATTCTCCCGAATAAAAAAGAAGAAGAAGCGAGGCTTGAATATGCGTTGGGCTTCGTAGTCGCAGCGTAATGAATTTGATTGTTTTGTATAAAAATAAATAATTTGAGCCTTTTGAATAACTTGAGTTAACTATGAATTGTAAGTAACTTAAATATAAATGTAAATGTAAAATAATAGTCAATAAGGTAATTATGTGTCAAGAAAAATTTAAGTTTCGTGTTGAATTTTGGATAATTTGAAGATAATTGAGTAGGTTTACATTTTTCAAATGACTTTATTGATTGAATGTTGTTTTATTTGAGTCGTCTTAAATTCAAAGTTTTGCTATTGACTAACGCCTTCAATGTTAAATACTAGACAGAGGTGGTTTAAGAAAATCACATGGCTGGAATTTTGTCCAGAATAGGATGTTGTGATGTATGGCTAATAATAATTTCAAAATATCACTCCTTCTTTCTTCCTCGGTTTTCTCTCCCTATCTCTCTCTCAGCAGCCCTCATAATTTCTAAATCATATCTGTCCAATTAATATAATATTATTTTAACTTTTTTCTCATTTTCTCAATCAATGGCTCATATAAGTTAATGAGAGAAAATGAGAAACAAAGATTAGGAAAGAATCTCCTTCCCATAAAATGTCTTTTCCTGTGAAAAATTTTGATTTATCTGCAGTCCTCTTTCCTTCTCCTCTTTTTCACCATCTCAGATTAAAATCTGAACGGCTTAAATTTAATGTTTTATAAGAATATTAAATTATTTAAAATTATATTTAAAAAAATAATAAAACATGATCAGATGTCAATCTAAAGGCTGGAAAAATGATTAGAGGTGGGAAAAACGATGGGATGGGAAGAGTGCTATAGCTAAATCGGAAAGATTTCCTTATTTTCCTTTGCTTATTTTAGCTAATTCAACCCTGCCCTCACCACCACGTTGAAGTCTCACTGTCTACGATATTCATAGCAACCTTCAAGATCAATTACTGGCCTATGAATTTAGAGTATTTTTTATTAACCGTACATTATTGAAAAAATATACATCTGTTTAATTAAAAAATAGAAAGGTTGTTCAAGGTAGTTTTCTTAATTCGTAAAAATCTTCAGTTTCCTTCACTTCGTTAATATGTAAATACTATTTGATTTGTTCTGAGCAAAAACACTGGGGTAAAGGGTCAAAAATACACATAACCTTTGTTCCAAGGATAATCTAGAACTACAACTTTTTTTTTTATATAAAAAATACATATGACGTTACATTTTAGGGTCACCTAGCACTACGGCCAGTTAGTTGACCAACGTTGACCGTTAACTTAGATGGAAATAAACAGTAATACGGATGAAATTACCATTTTGCCCCTATTTTTTAATTTTTTTAAAGAAAAAACACTAAAATAAACCTTCCCACACCGGTGGGCCTCGCCGCCCTCCCCCCCGCCGGCCAGCAGGGGCCGCGGCCGGCGGCTACACCACCGGCCGTCGCCCTCCCCATCGGAGGCCGCTGGCCGGCGACCCCTTCTGGTGGCCTTTTTTTTTTCTTTAATAATTTAAAAAAAAAACCAAAAAAAAAGAAAAAAATTTATTTTAGTTTTTTTTAAAAAAATTATTTAAGAAAAAAAAGGCCGCCGGAGGTGGCCGGTGGCGGGGCCTACCGGCAGAGGAGGGTTTATTTTAGTATTTTTTTAAAAAATAAAATAAAATAAAACTAGGGGCAAAATGGTAATTTCACCTGTGTTACCGTTCATTTCCGTTCAAGTTGACAGTCAACGTTGTTCAACTAACGGCCCGTGATGCTGGGTGACCTTAAAACGTAACGTCATATGTATTTTTTATGCAAAAAAAAAGTCGTGGTGCTGGGTGATCCTTGGGGTATAGGTCATGTGTATTTTTTACCCCTCACCCAAAACACTATTTGATTTGTTGACAAACCAAGACATTTTCTTTTTAACAATATTTAACATCCCTGATTTGGGATTTGAGAAAGAGAAGTCATCCACAACAACCCTCAGCATTGTCAGTGATGTCACTCACAAGAAATAGCAAGAACTAACCACTCCTAGTGCATAGTAAGAAATCAATTTCACGCAAAAATTGAAAGAACTAGAAACTGAATGGAAGGAGATCTTTTCCTTATTTCATTTCTCATTTTCTCTCATTGATTAAATCTGGGCCATTGATTGAGAAAGTGAGAGAAAAGTAAAAGTAGTATTGTATTATTTGGACGGATGTGATTTAGAGATTATGAAGAATAATAAAAAAAAGGGTAAAGGTGCAATTTTACACGTAACCTTTACCTAAAAAAGTGCCCAGCACCATAACCTTTTTTTGGGAGCAAAAGTACACATAACGTTACATTTCGGGAGTGTCTAGTGCCACAGGCCGTTAGTCAACCAACGTTGGCCGTTAAGTCTTACGGAAATAAACAATAACTCCGCTAAAATTACAATTTTGCACCAATTTTTAAGCTGAAATTACCATTTTGCCCCTAGTTTTAAATATTTTTTTTTAAAAAAAACACTAAAATAACTCCTCCTCGCAGGTGGGCCCCACCACCGGCCATCCCCCCACCGCCAGCGACCGGCGGCCAACTTCGGCGGGTTTTTTTTTTTGTAAAAAGTAACTTTATTTTTTTAAAAAAAGTAAAATAACCCCTCCTTCGCCTATAGGCCCATCGGCCACACCGCCGACGGAGGTCGCCCTCCCTCAACACCGGCCGCTGCTGGCGACCGGCGGCCACCTCTGGCGGCTTTTATTTTCTAAAAAATGTATTTTATTCTTTTAAAAAAGTAAAATAACCCCTCCCTCGCCGGTAGGCCTCACCACCGGCGGCGGTCCCCCTCCCCCCAACGCCGACCGCTGTTGGTGACCTCTTCCGGCGGCTTTTTTAAAAAGAAAGTAATTTTTTTAAAAAAAAGTAAAATAACCCCTCCCTCGTTGGTGGGCCCCACCGCCGGAGGTGGCCGTCGGTGTCCGGTGTTGGGGGGAGGGCGACCGCGGGGGGCGGTGTGGGGGGGGTTATTTTACTTTTTTTTAAAAAAAGAATTATTTTTTTTTAAAAAAAAAAACCGCCGGAGGTGGCCATTGGTCGCCGGCGGCGGCTGGCGTTGGGGGGAGGGCGACCGCCGTTGGCAGTGTGGCCGGTGGTGGGGCCCACCAGTGAAGGAGAGGTTATTTTACTTTTTTAAAAAAAAAAATCCCCTGGAGGAGGTCTCCAGAGGTGGCCTCCAGGCGCCGGTGGCGACTGGCGTTGGGGGGAGGGCGACTGCCGCCGGTGGTGAGGCCCACTGGCGAGGAGGGGTTATTTTACTCTTTTTAAAAAAAAATTAATTTTTTTTTACAAACCCCCAGAAGAGGTCGCCTGAGGTGGCCATCGGTCGCCGGTGGCGGTCGGTGGTGGGGGAGGGCGGCCGCCGCCGACAGTGTGGCCGGTGGTGGGGCCCACTGACGGGAAAGAGTTATTTTAGTGTTTTTTAAAAAAAAAATATTTAAAACTAGGGGTAAAATGATAATTTCAACTTAAAACTTGGGGCAAAATTGTAAGTTTAGCGGAGGTACTGTTCATTTTCGTTAGACTTAACAGTCAATGTTGGTTGACTAACGGCCCGTGGCACTGGACACTCCCAAAACGTAACGTTATGTGTACTTTTGTTTTAAAAAAAAGGTTAAGGTGATGGGCGCTCCTATGAGTAAAGATTATGTGTAAAATTACAACTTTATCCATAAAAAAATTATGAGGAGAGAAACCCAACCCAAATCGAATGTTTCCAAAACAAAGTTGTGAAGCCAGACGTGAGACGAAAGACTTCGTAAATGCATCTGTGGTTGTCACCTGTCAGCTTCAGAGGTTCAACAACGTAGACGGCAGAAAAATAAGAGCCAATGGGGAATTTAGCAATAAAAAAAGGGCACGTTATTTATTAGGAAGTTGTTTAAAAAAAATTAAAATTAAAATTTCGTGAAATTGGTTTTATTTGAGTTGGACAAATTTCATCGAATTGTGATCTGATCACATTATCATCTCATAATAATAATAATAATAATATGCAATAAATTCTTAAAAATAACGTGGTTCGTTTAAAACCACCAAAAATTAGTTAGTTGAATCGATAGAGCTAAGTCAATAGTCTAATCCATAGTGATCAAGCGTCAGATCCAATTTGCCCACACCACAATTTGTCAACTTTTGCGCCATTTTTGCCAGTATTTTTTGTGGATTGAGTTTTAAACTTCTTGCCTTTGGATTGTGGGTGAGCCCAACCTCTTTTTTAAAATTTTTATAACAAAAAAAAAAATTGCGTGATTTTAATTTTGATAAATCATAAATGCTATAACAACAGGAAGAATATGTTGGGATGAATCATCACTGTGACTCCGTGACACCGTGGAACTTGACTATAAATAAATTTATACTCACAATTATCAAATTGCCCTGGTTGATCAAAATAATATGAGCATTAGGATCTTAACACCATTGCAAACCATTCAGATTTAGTTTAGATGATTTAGATTATTTTTTTTTTCAAGAAAAAAATATTAAAAACGTGGAAAAAATCTAAAATATAGGCAATATCTTTAAAAAATAATGAGTTTTATATTTTAAAATCTGATACATAGACGGCACCAAAACTGAGTCTCTCAGATCAGGGGGTAGTGAAATGATTGGTGACACGTGTGGGGCATGCGAGTTGTGGTGGGGGGTTGGTGAGAGAAGCTATCATCTTCCTACGACGCTGCTTCGCCTTCCTCACTCACCAACCTCCCCATCTGAATTCAATTCACACTCATTTTTGGTTGGTGGCATGCCCTGTTTTACCACACCTCAAAATATCAAATAATATACTGGTTTAATTAAATGAATCATATTTTGAACCTAAGGAGAAGATCCCCAATCTACATTGCAAATAATGTCTCAATATAGCAGGGTAGGCCCAATTTAAATCCATATAATGCATGGGATATTGTTGTTATAAGAAAAATATTGTAATTTTTATTGTTGGAATTTTAACATAATCGTGGAACATTCTTTAAACATATCTTGATTAATTGAAAACAAAAACTTAAGCAAGCAGTGTAGGAAGCTTGGTCGGTAAAAAAAGGAAATCCTAATACACAAACCAAAATCAAAGAAAGAAAGCAATTAGAAATAATATGGGCTCCACCCAAATCACTATTACTATTATTATGGTACTCTCGGTTTTTATTATAAAGCAGTAATTAACAAGTATATTTAGTATAATTAGTATAGGTAATATTAATTTTTTTTTGTATTTTAGGATAAATTTAATTATTTTAATTATTTTTATTAATTTATAAAAATCATTAATTAATGCCTTATAATAATCATAAGAGTGTAATTTCTCTGCCAACAGATAGACTATACAAAAGATGATAATTCTTTCCTCTCTCAAGTACTCCCTCTGGTCTTTATTATAAGACATCAACTAACAATTCTCACATACCAATAAAAACAGTTAAAGTCAATAAAGTTGTCCTAGAATTTAAGTAATTTCCAATATTACCCCTACTAATTACATTAAATTCTAACATTCTATAAATTATTACTCTCACCCACTACCCTCATTAACTAAAGGCATACATGGAAAAAGATAATTAATGTTTATTGGAAACAAGCAAGTGCCTTATAAAAAGGACCAAATAAACTTGCTAGTTGGTGTCTTATAATAAGGACTAAAGGGAGTATAACAACACAGGATCAACTAATTTCACACCTCATTATGCCGAGGAACCAAGTTCCCCTCCCTATCCAAAGGATAGGCAGGGGAAGCTTGTCCGTATGGACGAGCTTCTTGCCGTTTAAATCTAGATCTAAACAGTTTATTAATTTTTTTTTAGTTTTTATTTTTTATATATATAAAAAAAAATCATTTTTTAAAGAAAATAATAGTTTAAAAATTAAATTTATTTTAAATTTTTACCCATTAAAATTATTTTTAAAAAAATCTCAATCATCTAGATCAAATCAGAACGACAGAACTCGTCTGTACGAGCTCCCCAAAGGAAATCTGGTTTGTACCCGAAGTGGGTAGGTAATTTGCTCGCGCTAATTATTAATTAAAAAAAGAAAAAGAAAGGAGAAGAAACCGGAATGTGGTGACCGTGCATCATTGCCTTTAGTTTTAGACATGCCTCTTCTCCTATTGTCAGATAAATCCTCTCGTAGTCATACGCCATTCATCTGTCCTCAGATTCCATCTTCGAATCCCGGAGTATTCTACGATTCCAGCTGCTCTGTTTAGGTTCCGATTCATTTCCTTCACGCCTGTGGTGGCTTCTTTTTGCGGCGGCCTTTCTCCTCATAATTTTTAAGAGGTGAGATTTTACAAGTTCATGGTTTTTATGTGCTCCCTCTGACGTTTTCTTAGCATTCCGACGCTACAAATACATTAATGCCACATACAAAACTGGATTATCTCGAGTGTTTATCTTTTACGTGCCTATTATTTATTAATTTGCTCGTTTTATTTCTTTCTGCTCGTCAATCTGGATTGAGTATATGTGCTGAAAACTCTGCCTCCACAGCTATATCACGCTGGTTGTCAGTTATTTTGCGGCGACGCCATGGATGCAAAAGCAGCCCAGAGGCTACAATTCTCAACATTGATTCATTACGAGAAGATTGGGAGGAAATTCGGTGGTTCTGTGAAATTCTCTAGAGTTTTTGAAGAGCCGCAGAAGCTTCGGGTTTGTGTTTTGCAGCCTGCAACTGCAAGACCTTCCCGCAATCGGGAGCGGCCGGCCCCTTTGGAGGTTTCTTGTTCCTACGACAATTTGCCAGGTTGTTTAAAATAGCATTGTATTTTGGAAACAATTTGGCTTTCCCAGTTTTTTCCTGATGTACTATTCAATATTTGATCAAACCAATATCTTGATAGTATTGTCCTCTTGCTCTTCTATTATCGGTTCCCTCTCCTCCTATTACACTGTGATATCTCTTATTCGAGGAATTAAGACGTGCTAATTATGAAAGAGTCATGGATAACCTGAAGAAGTTAAAATTAACTATAGTTGAAAGCTGTTAACATTTTGGGATGAAGGAAGTCAGGAACCATGCCATAAATGTTCGGAGTTTTCAAATTTGCGTCAAAAGTACCTTCGTATCAGGGTATTAATTCTTGAGATTTTTCTTATTGCAATGGACATTAGATAGATGTCAAACTGAACTCGTCAAAATTACCATTCGCCAAGGTTTTAACACCTTTCTTCAGTCTGCAAAACATTTTCAATTAAGTGTCCTCAGAAGCTAGATTTTTTTTTTTTTGGTTATGAAAATTATTTATGTTTGGGCATAGGTATTTGGGACTAAACATAGTGGAATATCTATATTGGAACAAAAGATGTGATCACTGTGAAAGGACGGTAGGCTTATCTGCTGGAACCTTGAGACTGGTTTCTGTCAAGGTGATCCTTATAAATACACATTTCTGAATTCTGAAATTGATGTTATTGTCTGCGGTTTCAACTACTTACCACTCCAATTAACAGTTTTGGTTAGAGAAAGTCTCTTTAAAGATTTCTTATTGAAGAGCATCAGGTTTGATGTCGTGTAGTAATTTGTTATATTTGCCTGCGAGAAATTTAGTATATCACTTTATTATTACAAATGTTAGTTAAATTGATTATTAATAGTTTATTTCGAATATCATTCTTGCAGCTTTGACATTGAACTCTGGAAGCTTAGAGGCCCCTCCTGATGAAGAGTTGATGTTACAGGTAAACCTTGATACAATTGGTCTTTTTCAGCTGAGACAATTAGTCTAGTGATATGACACCTTTTTCTTTATGCTGTTAAGCTAAGGCATAAGATACGGCAGTTTAGCTCAGTTTGTTGCTTGTCTAAGCAACTATAACCCATTATCTTACTTCAAGTTAATAAAATTGCAGACTAGGACACAAGAGATCGAGCCTTATTTAAATGGACGCTGTATATATCTTGTTGGTCAGTCTCTTGGTTGAAGTCCTTGGACTTATATAATATACTTTGGAAGCGTGATCTGCCTTGGCTTTAATATTTTGAATTTGACATGCAGGAATGATGGGGTCAGGGAAGACAACTGTTGGGAAGATTTTGTCACAAGTGCTTGGATATTCCTTTTTTGATAGGTTAGTGAGTAATCCATTGTGGGAGCCTTCTACATTGGGCTGCCCTTTTTATTGAGTGATCCATTGTTCTTTTTTTTTTTTAAACCCAAAATTAAAGGATAACTCAAGGAAAGTGAATATTGCATCAGTTGGTTATCCAAAGGCTAAAAGGCAGGAGGAAAGATGAACTTTGCTTACAAAACAGTCTATGAATTTCACTCTGTTCAATATTCGATTAGAGCTTTATCTGGTGGTAATGTTCGATCAACTGCAAAAACTCTAAGAAGATATAGCACGACTGTATTTTAAATATAATAATATGATCTACTTTGGTGTATACGATTATGATTGAAAGTTGTCATATTCCTTCTCATGATACAAGAGTCTAATTTGATGGTCATGTTAAATATGGGCTGAATGTTTTCTGCACTTGCTGCCTTCATGATGAGTGCTTTAGTGATGCATTGGTGGAGGATGAGGTTGGTGGAACTTCTGTAGCTGATATATTCAAGCACTTTGGAGAGGGTTTCTTCAGGGACAAGGAGGTAAGTTAGTAAGCTCAACTTGTGCAATTTATATGATTCCAGTGTTCGGAGATTTTAAAAAAATATACTACATTTAAGTTTATTTGAAGTTTCAGATTACCCCATTATAATAGTTAGTCATTGCTCATACTTCATACTTATTCTTTTACATTTTCAGACTGAGGTATTGCATAAGCTGTCACTTATGCATAGACTTGTAATTTCTACTGGTGGAGGTGCAGTTGTGAGGCCCATCAATTGGTATAACAACTTTCATACAAATAGGAGAAATTTTATCTTCGCATATTTTGTGATTAACTGTATTCTCAATTTAGTCTGTACATTTATTCAATCTTCACATGTGGTTTGCCAGGAATTATATGCACAAGGGGGTCACTGTTTGGTTGGATGTACCTTTAGAAGCCCTGGCCCGGAGAATTGCAGCTGTGGGAACTAATTCTCGTCCCCTTCTGCATTATGAAGCAGGAGATGCATACACGCGGGTGGTTATTTTTCTTCCATTCTTAGCTTCCCCCTCACTTTACTCATATAATCATATTATGAACAGCTTAAGCATCCTTCTTAAGGCCTCAACCTAAATTAGTTTCAAAGACTGAATTACTATTCCACTAATAATAACTCGGCCATATGGAATTTACTTTCAGGCTTTGATGCGTTTGTCTGCACTTTTCGAAGAAAGAGGTGAAGCTTATGCCAATGCCAATGCTCGAGTGTCCTTAGAAAGTATGCCCTATCAAACCCTTTTCATTTGTAAGAAAAATTGCGGTTTTGTTCATTATCTGTGGGAACACAAGGGAAACGGGACTTCCTGTTTGTTGAGACTTTAGCCAGCGTCGTGTATGTGTAAAACACATACACAAATTTTTGGCCTTGTTATCGGTGCACTATGCTAGATTGTCCCCTGAATTTTGAATAACCTTCCTACTTCTCTTTGTCCCCTGGCCTCGTCATCCCCTCCCTCCAAAAAGCAAAAATCCCCAAAAAAATTTTCACACATCGCGTTTTTATGTGAAGTTCCAACGCTGATAGCACTGTGTTGTTCTGTACAGATATTGCTGCAAAATTGGGCTGTGGAGATGTGGCAGATATCCCACCGATTACCATTGCTATTGAGGTCACTATCTTTCTCTGCCTGTTGCCCCACCACTGCCCTACTTATTTAAGTCATTTTCGCTTAAATTGAATCTATTTTTGTTATTCTTAATGCTTATCTATGCTGTATTTACGCATTTATCAATTACCAGGCGCTAGAACAAATTGAGTGCTTTTTAAGGGGTGAAGATGGCCATTATACAGGGTGCTAGATCAAACATTGGCATAAGCTGGTGCTTATGATGATTGTAACTTCTAAGTTCTCAATTGTTCTTGTATAGTATAAACGCGGATCTTTAGAAGTGTATTGTATTTTATGTATGCCTTTCATGAGTTTGGTTTGTTCTAAATAAACATTTGAATTGTTTTCAGTGCCAGACACCGAAACATTTCATGGGGAGCAGCTACGAAGCTGTAGATCCTTGTACTCCTTTGCAATTTGACAATGGAAGAAAGAATGCAATACTAAATCAATCTTTTATGGAAAAAAAAAAATTACTTATGCTCTATTTCGAGATCTTTTTTTTTTAAAAAAACAAGATAAATAAAATAAAACCACTTTTTTTTAACATAAAGGGTTTAAAATCTTATAAAATAGACCAAAACATGAAATTTAAGGATAGGCTTAATAACTTTGAAAGAATTTTATATCAGTATTCTTTCAAAGGTGTGTTATTTCTATCATTTATAAAAACTGGTAAAAAGATAATATGTCTTTTAAATTTTAAAATTTAAAATTAGTTTTGTTGCCCATCAGAGTATAGATATTAATAACTTGAAGAGTGTGTTTGGTTTGAGTGGATGGGAGAAAAGAAGGAAAGCGAGAGAAATTTTTTACCTGACTAAATTGTTTATGAAAAATTTTTAATATTCTAAAAACAAACTCTCAACAAAAGGAAAAAAAAAGTTCTTTAATTTGGTAAAAGCCCCCTCCCCTAAAATTAAACACACTTAAAAGTATATCAATTGATAACTCAAATCACTAGTTTGCGATGTTGGAGTAAAAGTTTTGTATTTTTTTAAAGTATTTAATTTAACATCACATACCACATGCAACAAGGTTGAGATGGCCGAGTTGGTCTAAGGCGCCAGATTAAGGTTCTGGTCCGAAAGGGCGTGGGTTCAAATCCCACTCTCAACATAAATATTTTCATTTTTCCGCGGAAAACCAATAGCGGGCCATATAATTATCTGGGCCATCATATCCGTTTCTTTGTACAATTATTTTCATTTTACCTTAAAAAGTACTATCGGGCCGTATTATTATCTGGGCCATCAGATCCGTTTCTTTTATTAAAACCTGTCTGAGCCATCATATAATTCTTATTGTCTGTTTTTTTAACCTTAAAATCCGACTCAGTTAATTGTTATCATCTGTTGTTAATTTCCATCGTCGTTCCTCAACCCGTTCCTCAACCGTGTGTGTGAGACAAAGCAGAGCGCGAAGGGATAATGTGGGTGACATGCATGGCATCTACATCTCTGCCTAACCCACTCTTCACTCACACTAGGTACTATTATTATCCCTGCCATCGGAGATGCCTCACCATCAACCTTCCAATCCCAACCTGGCGAATCAGAGCTTCCTCTGCCGCTCCCGGTGTCGATCTCAATACTCTCGAATCTGCCATTTCTCAGGTTCCATTTTTCACATGATTCCCTGTTCCTTCGTCACTTATGAGTTCTTTAGTTTCCGTAATTTTATGAGTTGCTTCTCTTGGTTGCTTTTGTATTCAGTTGGCTAATTTAATATTAGAGAGGATGTGACAATTCAGAAGTACTAGGCTTCAAGCTTTCGTCCAAAACGAGTTCAATTGCGATTCCCTGTCCAAATTTTTCTTCTTCTTCCATGCGAACCGAGTCATTTAAAATCCTCAATGATACGATAATTAATTCGCGAAGTTCACTTAGGATGTTAGGTTCTTTCGTCCTTGATGTGTAGTTGAAACTTGATAGCCTTATATATTTGCAGAAAGATAGCAATGCAGTTAAAGGGGCGCTTGATCAGCTGGATGAAGTTGGGTGGGCCAAGAAATGGAGTTCTCAGCCATACGTTTCACGTCGTACGGTCAGTCTCCATTACGAGTGTGAAGTTCTGGGGAAGTGCCTTTCAAACATTTGGCTCATCTTCCAATTCGTGCATTCATGCTCATAAATATAATGTATACTTGTTCAGTGCTTCCAATACTTACTCATACGTAACCTTGATTGGCCGTGCAAGTTTTAACTGCTCAACTTTGTGCACCAGACATCAGTTAGAGAATTGACATCTCTAGGAATTAAAAACGCCGAGAATCTTGCAATCCCGAGTGTCAGGAATGATGTGAGTTCTGGCAATTATTTTTATTGTCAAATGGAATGACCAGTACCTTTAGTCTGTGTAAGATTGAATGCCTCAAAGCTAATTCTTATGCAACATGTCTTGGTTGAAATATTTTTCATGAAAACACAGCAAATGAGTTTCTTGTATGCGTACTTAAAGCAGTTCACTCTAAGAGGCCTTAAATTATATCTCTAATTATGCAGGCAGCTTTTCTTTTTACAGTGGTGGGAACAACTGGATTTTTGGGTGTTCTAGCTGGCCAGCTTCCTGGGGTATCTCCAACACCCTGCTTAATTTATGTCTGTATCTGGAAAGTGATCTTGTAAACCTGTCTTAGAAATGTGATTGAAAAATTTTGCCGAAGCAAGGTTTCTCAAATGCTATTCTGCATTTATAAATTACGAAGTTAAGAATAGAGTAGTCTTTAATTCAACAGAAGTTTAATATAATGTGCCTTGCATTTCCATCTTTAATTAGTGCTGACACTGTAGGATTGGGGATTCTTTGTTCCATACTTGATTGGAAGTATTTCCTTAGTGGTTTTGGCTGTGGGTAGCATATCACCTGGGTGAGTTTCTTTTGAATAAGATGTGAGTCATCGTCTTCCATATTCAGGGCTGGCCTTGACATATTAATGCTTTCATATGTTATCGCAGGCTTCTCCAAGCTGCAATCAGCAGCTTTTCATCAGTTTTTCCTGATTATCAAGAGAGAATCACCAGACATGAAGCAGCTCACTTTTTGAGTACTGTTTCCTTTTTGGGTTCACATGCTCAAAGTGAAAGCATTATATATTTGTAACATTGCATGATAGTCTCGAACTAATGAGTGGCTCTTTGGCTTGTGATCATTATGTGTTATTCTAGCTGCTTATCTGCTTGGCCTCCCCATCCTGGGCTATTCTCTGGATATTGGGAAAGAGCATGTAAATCTAATTGATGAGAGGCTCGAAAAGCTCATCTATAGCGGACAGCTTGATGCTAAGGAGCTAGATAAGTGTGTGCTTGGCAGCTTTATTTTAGTATTTACTCTTAAAAGCTGTACAATGGGACTTGCCAAATTATGACTTTCAAAAACCAAAAACCAAGATGCATCAAATTTAAGTTTAAAATAATAATAAAGGCTTGATTGTAATTATATATTTTAGATTGGCTGTTGTGGCAATGGCTGGATTGGCGGCTGAAGGTTTAACATACGACAAGGTGGTTGGTCAATCTGCTGATCTCTTCACTCTCCAGGTTTGACATCGCTGTTCTAAGAGATTTGGATGTCATTATGCTCAATTATTGTCTCAAACAATTGTATTCCTTGTTTGCTTTAGAGGTTTATAAACCGAAGCAAGCCGCAACTCAGCAAAGATCAACAACAAAATCTCACTAGATGGGCTGTGGGTTCTTCCAAACCAAAAGCTATGCAATGGATTTTTTTTTATTGATTTGAGAGTTTGAATCATATCAGGATTGAACGTATGCTTCGTTTTAATGCCTTTTTGTTGTGGTAAAATGTTGTAATGCGTTTTTGCACTTGAATGTTGATGCTTGCAGGTTTTATTTGCTGCTTCTCTCTTGAAAAATAACAAGGTGTTACATGAAGCCTTAATGGGGGCTATGTCAAACAAGGCAAGCGTTCTGGAATGCATCAAAGCAATCGAGAGTGCAGAGTAGCACCGCACCAAACCTTTATAAGCCGTTAAGTGCTAAACTCTTTAGTATACATCTTTACCATGAACCATACTTGAAACATGAAAAACTTAGGTTTTTCATTTACCCAGAAAAAGAAAAAAGAGGTTATGCGTCGTTCCTCTATCTCTTTCTTCACACACAGCGATCAGTGGAGAAGATTAAACTGTACATTCTTGAATCTTCATTTTGTTCGTAAGCCACTGTCCTTTTTAATTATGCGTATGCTTGTTTACTCTTGCAATAAAGTTGGCCTATATGTGTGTCTTAATTGTAATGTTTCAGCACGTTCAGATAGATAAGTGCCTGTTTAGTTTTTTTGCTAGAAACGAATTTTTACATTTTTTGATACAAAGTTACTTTTATTTTGCTTTTACGATTACAACTTTCACATGAATTACTCTATCGTTTTGACAACTTTTTTTTAATGAAAACTGCATCATTATATATATATATATATATATATATATATATATATATATATATATATATGCGGGCGCAAAATTCTCCCTAATCTTTCCTCATCCACCACCTCATTAATAAGATATGGTTGATGATCAAGCTAATACAATTATTAAACCCACGTCTTGACCAAGTCCAATGAGAGTTCTAACACACTAAATGTTTAAAAAATAAATAAAATAAATAAACACAGCAATGTTTTATTACGTACAAAATGTTGGTAGGCACCATGGTATTCTATGGAGCTCGTACTGACAAGTTCATGGAGCTTTGCTTTATTGCGATATGGCCAATTCTCATAATTTTGTATTACAACAATAAATAATTATAGGTAGCATAAAAACCTCCTTTTCTTCCTTGTGAACATACCTTTCTCAAGCTTCTTGTTAACGAGGACTCGCCCTTGATTTTGACCAAAATCAGCTATGCTCCAAGCACTTCCAAAAGCGATTTCCAATTATTGTTGCCGATGCAAGGCAGACTCATCCTACTTAACTACCAAATGCTGAGGATTCTTTATTCAAAGTCGCCCGTACATTGACAGCGTACCTTTAAGCTTAGCCGCCTCTCTCTCCAACCTATCAAAGGTCACAGATCTTGGAATTCTCCAACCCCAGTTTCCCAACTGCATTTATTAAAAGAAATGAAGGGGCATGAATGAGATCATTCTTCTAAGAAATTTAAGGGGGAAAATGTGGCAGCAACTTCCCAAAAGCTTTTTCGATAGTCCGTTTTCTTTTCTTTAAAAGAGCTTTTCCATGAGGAAGTAAGGTTTGTTTGATGCCATAAACACTAGTGTTCATAAAACAAACTAATAAAGCCTTTGCATGAAAGCTTTTACCTGAGTTGCAGGAATATTCATCCTTGCAGAACTTCCAAGTCCGAGAATATCCTGCATAGGTATTATTGCTGTCTGAGCAACAGAAGACAGCAACTTCTGAATTAGCGCCCATGAGATGTCATCCTCCCCTGTTAGTGAAAGATAACTTGATACCTGAAAAGTGGACACAATGAAACAAGCAGATGTTACCCTTCTCCAAGATTTTTTAACAACAAAATTTTTACCAATACATATAGCACTGACATTGGACTTTTCTTCTTGCTTCAAAGCTTCCCACCAACCTCTGGTCTGTAGCAGAAAAGGTCAATGTTTTTACATCAAGAAAAATAATGAGGAAGTTACAACAATTATCATGTGATAAGTAGAATATACAAGTCTTTGTTCTACCACCCCAGTGCAAACCAGAGTCCTCTTTAAGCATACACATATGAAGCATTAAAAAAATGTAGATTAAGTAGTTCTTACTGTGTCATTGTCGTGAGTCCCTGTATACACAACTTGTTTGCACTCATGATTATGGGGCAAATGAGGGTTCTCAGCATCACCACCAAATGCTGGGTAAATGGACGGGGAAAATTTAAGGTACAGAGATCTAGCAGTAATTCTCAGTCTGGTGATGGAAGGATGGAAAACAAAATTAATTAATTATTACCAAATTGGAGAACAGCCATTCCAGGTGCTCCAATATGTTTTCTTAGCTGAACTACATCCTCAGTAATAACTCCCTGCCACGTAATCCAAAAATTACAAGACTTAACCATAGAGACGAGTTGAAAGATTGTCAAAATCAAAATTCATTTTGGTAATACATACCAAGTCTTCTGCTACTATATTAATCTTTCCAACTGCTCTGAAAACGGCATCAAAGAAGGATTTTCCAGGTCCTACCTATCATTTCAATGAGATAGATTTAGAAAATGAAAGATTATCAGGCAGATTATGGATTGAGAAAACAAATAAAAGGCAGAGGTGCAGAACCAAGTGGCAGGGACCTAACCTTCCATTTTCCAACCATTGCTACTTTAGCTTCTGCAGATTATAGGCCAGATACTTGTTAACCAATCGGGACCAAAAAGCTGAAATTAACTTAGGGTATACTGACCAGAGGGAACCGCCCAAAATCCAGTAAATCCTCTGAAGTGATCAATTCTGAATTCATCATATACATTTTGAGCACGGCGTATACGGCGTATCCACCATGAATATCCCTCTTTTTCCATGGCATTCCAATCATACAAAGGGCTTTTAAAAACTCAGAATGAACAAACAAAAACAAGAAATCAGTTATTTAAATGGAACAGGAGGACATTTACAATCTGAATTTATCATAGAATGAAAGCAATTAAAAATTTGATTAGGAGGAGAGGTAAATAACAGGGGAAATAATAGCTGAAAAGGAATAGCAGGATTATTAGGTGGCATTTACGGACATAACTGTTTAAAAAGCATTGAAAGAGAGATACAAGAAACTCCACTGACAAAGACGCAGGAGACGTCTTCCCAAACTTTGTTTCAGTATGATAAGACATACTAAATCAAGAGGAAGGATAATTTAAGTAGGCATCAGTACAAGAATTACTGGTAGCATATGGCTAGTTAATGTCCAACCTGCCCCACAGCTGACCAGTTTCACTAAATGCATCAGGAGGGACACCACTAACTAAACGAGGAAAACCTCTCCTGTTCTGTCAGACAAAAAGAGAATTTCTGGTGATCGAACAGGACAAAATGGTTATAAGAACATGGATAGAACAGACTTCAGAGTTATATTTTAACTCATTTCAGGCTACCAACCAGCATAAATTGGTTCTTATTTGCCCAAACATCTGCACTGTGATAACCCACATATATGGGCATGTCTCCCATGATCTTAATTCCCCTACTTCGGGCATAGTTACGAACTTTCTGCCATTGCCTCTGAAACAAGAACTGTTGTGCAATAAATATTTCAATCTGCAAGGTAAACACATAACTTATCATGACCACTTCTAACTTTAAGTGTGCATACAATGTGAAAACAGTGATGATAGTTCTTGCTGATTTCTAATCTTACAAAATCTTTCTTGAGTTGGTAAATTTCTTCTAGAGCTACAAGATGGCGGTTCCTTAAAGGTTCAGGCCAATCATACCAGCTCAATGTGCTTAGAGTGTCATCAATAGCAGCAAAATAAGCTGCATCTTCAAGCCAGCCTAAAACATAGCAAAACCATTACAACATTTAATGAAACTAGCCTACATTGAATTTTGAAAATCCTTGCATAAAAGCCTTGGAACCAAGAATTTATAATGTATTCAGGCTTAGGGATACATTCTCATACACATTTTTGAGAAAAGATATGCACATGCAATTTCTATTGTTCAAGATCTCTTACTTATTACAACCTGTCAACACGATCCCTGATATTTCCAACTTTTACACCCCATAATCTAATAGCCTATAAGCTTTACAACCCTTCACTGAGCAGGAAATTATTGTTTTTTTTTTGGGGGGGGGTGGCGCGGGCATTAAATCTTGTAGCACTGTATTCAATTGAATTATTGCCACAAACATGATAGTTTTTCCAACTTCTTTCCAATCTTACAATATTCTTGTACACAACAGTTATTATTTGCAACCAACCGTGTTTAAATGAAATACGAATTATGGATACTGAAGCAAAGAATATATAAATATAAACAAAAGAAGAATAGTAACTCATAAAGTGTCTCACTTGATATGTTAGGGTCCCTACGAAAATTCTCAAGTTGCCTTTTAAGTTCCCCTTCACTTGAAATGAGCCTCTTTGCAGCCTGCAGATAAATTTCAATGAGACTTGAAATAAACTACCAGACGCATGTTCATTGACAGATAGGAAATAGGGTAACTCTGGCATCACAAATAGTCACATGAATCTTACAAGCCTCTACAAACTAATGCAAGACTAACAGTTTCACTTGTCTTCCATCAGCAGTTGTAATTTTGAAACCCCACTGCTGTGGAACTAGACTTCTCAACTATGCTAACATGGTATTTGTGGATCACTATTAAACTGAAAACTCTGACAACATAAAGTTTGAAATGATAAATTGCCGGGTATGCTACTAAATAAAGTTCAAATTGCAAGAATTCGCATGAGAGATGAAATGACTTCAAACATTCTTTATGAAAAGCATAGATTTGTGTTGATTTTCTTCTCCGTTGCAATACAGTAGAATCTGTTAACCAGCCTCTTGCCACACCAAGCTCAATTTTCAAGCCCTTAGACATGCGTTACAAGGGGGTTGGGATAATATAATTAATTAATAATTAGAGCATCAAATTTCAAGAGGATAGACAATTTTTTTCATTAGTTAATCGTTCAACCAAGGTAACCTATGTATTCATTTTTCCTTAAGCACAAAAGAATATGAGCAGTAAAGATGCTTTGAATAACTTACCTTAGCAATCAAAGGATCTTTAAGATCGGCAACAAGTGAGAAATTCACACGTCCAGCATCGCTGCATGCATTCAATGTTAAAAATATGATAGACAAACAATAAGACCCAAAAAGGAGGTCAAAACTATGTTCCCAACTCATATTAACATTCCTCACATTGGTTTTGGAAGCTCATCCTTATACAACAGTCCATCCTTAACAAGCTCCTCTAGAGAGATCAAGAGGGTGTTGCCACAATTTGCATCCTGAAAGTAAACATCAAAGCTAGTTCTCTTGAGAACGCGAGTAATATAATTGAGCCTTGATCCTACACCCAAAACAATCTTAACAGACACAGAGAGGGTGAATATGGACACTGCGTGCTTATGAGAAATTATACATGTAATAAACTAAAAGTCTAAAACAGAGAGGAGGAATGGACATTTTGACTGACATCTTCCAATGGTCCTTTCTATTGAATACATCAACTTCGCTGTCAATAAAAATTATGATATAGAGATAGGCGCCTATGTCTAACTGCAAAAAGTTGGTAACCTGGCCTGCGTAAGGGCATCCATCTTCATTGGCCTTTCTCCCGGGGGGCACAAGAGGTAGGACCTGCATGGCATGCACAAGAGTTACACAATCAAATGAAGCAATATCAACCAAAATATTGAAATTACACTAGGGAGGTAGTAAAATAACTTGAAGCTGGTGCAGGAAGATATTGCTAACACAGATAATAATGTATAACCATTTTGACTCTTCATAATATACAAATTTCCCGATCATATAAAATTGACCAAGTTCAAGCGACGATGACCGCTCAAAGGAGCTAAAGTGAAGAAGACGCAACCTGCCAAACGGAGCAACCGGCATCATGAAGCCAGTCAATGAAACGGAAGGCCTCGTCTCCGAGGTCGCCAATTCCGTGAGGACCTCCAAACGACGTCGGATGGAATAGAATTCCTGCTCTTCTCCGATCGTCTGGACCGGGCTTGGGCAGCCAATTCCCGTAATCGTCGGGTAAATCTTCACCGACGCTGATATGAGCCAAGACACTCTGGCAATGGATCAGCGAATGAGTTGCTTTGGATTTGAACAGGGCGGAGCCGAAGAGGTTAAGAGACGTCGTTGGGTGGAGGAAGCCGGCCCGAGTATAGGAGAAAGAGCGCCATGCTTGTGGGTGAGAGGTTGAGATGGATATCGCCATCTATCTGGAATTGAGCTTTTGAAGTAAACCTGACGAGGAAAAGAGACTCTTTATAAATTGACTGCAATGTAGTAACTTTTTCCCGCCCCCACAATGTACAGGTGGAGTAGACTGGAGTCTATTGACTTGAATACACGTGACTCTAGTAGTGGTCAAATATTCCAAGTGATCCTCTTCAGCTCTTCTGCTGCTTTTTGTTTGGTGCCCCCCCTCCTATGTATCAACTCTCAACAAACTGAGTTATGATTATGAGCGTTGTTTAACTTACACGTACAAATTTCACTTGAACTCTTTTAAACAAGAAGTCTGGTTTTTAAAAGGCATACTGGGCTATAAGTAATTTAGGCATTGAACAAAATATTTTTTTAACCTTATTAATACAGGTTTTAGTTTTAAGTAGTGTTTGAAATCCTTCTAAAACTTAAGTTTTGCATAGTATGAAGTAAATATATAAAGGGAGTTTTGTCTCAGTTTACGTAAAAACTAGATTTTAGGGAACTTACAAACAAACAGTTAGTACCGTGAAAACGCGCTAAACTCAAGGATATTTTTCTAGTTTTATTTGTGTAGGAAAACTAGGCATACTTCTCCCATGAGATTCGAGCTTGTGTCCGTCTTTATGTAGCTTGTTAGGAAGGAAAAATACAACAACATGGTGTCTATATATCTTAAAACTGTGATAAAGTTCTCTGAGATTTTTTGCAATATTTTTTATATATGAAGAGACACAAATGCCTTTATGGAAGCTCATGGACTATATAGCTTGTTAGGAAGGAAAAATACAACAACATGGTGTCTATATATCTTAAAACTGTGATAAAGTTCTCTGAGATTTTTTGCAATATTTTTTATATATGAAGAGACACAAATGCCTTTATGGAAGCTCATGGACTATATAGCTTGTTAGGAAGGAAAAATACAACAACATGGTGTCTATATATCTTAAAACTGTGATAAAGTTCTCTAAGATTTTTTGCAATATTTTTTATATATGAAGAGACACAAATGCCTTTATGGAAGCTCATGGACTCATCAATAGATGCATACTTATTTGTCAAATGCTTATGAACTTATCAACACAGGGCACATGGACTTGTTAGAATATACTTATAAACTTGTCAATATAAACACATTGGAATATTTGTGTATTTTTACATATGAAAAACATTACAAAAAAGTTTCACAGAACTTCATCGTAATTTTGATATTTTAATGCATCATTTTATAATAAATTCCCTTGCTTGTAACCAAAGAGCAAATTTTTCTATTTTTAAAGGCTTGAATTTGAGACTTGATTATAAAAATAAATATTGAAACAACTTGAACTAAATTGTTGGTTGAGAAACACGGATATCCAACTCCCATCATTTTCCCTTTCCATCATTTTTTTTATCTCAGCTATTTGATTAAAATACGAACAATTCATATTTTAATTCAACGAGTGAGATAGAGAAGAAGAAGATGATAGAATGGGGGCCAGAAAAACATGTCCAAATAATATTACTATCAAGTCAGTAATAATTATGTGATTAAATTCTCATAAATTAGAACTTGTCACATATATTGCCATAAAGAATAAAATGAAAAACTAAAATAATGGCTATTAAATTTCTTTTTGGTGGTACAAATACCACTAATAAAGTAATTACTGTCGGTTTTGTTAAGTAATTACTGCTGATAAACAAGGAGGATTTGGATTTATATTTCTTTTGCTGCTATCAAACGGGACATTAAAGAGAGTGCTTTTCAACAGATAGACTTGAGTTTGGATCAAAGTATGGAAAACTTTCGAAGCCACTCGCTGTATTGCCAGATCCAAAAAAATATATAAAAAAATCATTGCATTGGAATAAAGCAAAGAAAGGCTTATACATATGTGAACGAAATTCAACTACTCCTCGCTTATCACCCAGGAAAATTAAAATTTTTTATCGTCGTATATAGTTACGGTGATGATATCATCCAAATTGTACGGTCAAATACATGAACGTAGGGGGATACTGTATCAACTAAAATTAAACATACTGCCAAGCAACTCAACAGAGAAGAAAGCACTGCAGAAGATCTTGGTTTAATATATAAGTATTGAGTACTATGTTTCTTTCCCAGCATCATTATTATTTACTGATTTACACCCACCCATATTCGATGTTAACTTACTCCAGTCTCCAACTTGTGTCCAGAATCAACAGACCCAAAAAGCAAAGACACATTACAGGGAAGGGAATAGAATTGTGTACAAGAACGTAGTAGATACAAGGAATTATTGCATGTTTGGATTAGTTAGAGAATAAAGAGGTTTCTGAAATTCTATGGGTTTGACAAACATGCCCTTAGAGTTCGTCAGGCCAATCGCTTTCATAGAATAAGCCATCGACGATTTGATCAATGACAGAGTCGATGAAGGAGTTGCAGCCGACGGAGAAGATTCGACCCACTCTGGTTCGGGCGCTGGAGAACCATGCAAACAGAGCCGCACATGCCACAGCCCCCAAGCACACACCTCCTGCTTCTGCTAATCCTTCAATGTCCATTTTCCCAAACACAGAGCTTCCCGTCATTAATTCTTTTGTCACCGTCACTGCAAACACCATCTGCATCAATCACAATTCCCCTTTCATCACAATTAACACCTCACAGATTCAAATCATAACTAGGCACAATCAGAATGGTGATTCTTACTAAATCGTGAAATTCTTTACGTTCTCTATGAATTTAACCTGTTTCTTTCATTCCTAATATATTTGATGGAAAGCCTCGGGGTGCTGGCTTACCATAGCGAGGCGACCAGAGATGGTCTCGAAATCCTGGCTTTTCTTATAGCTCTCGATATAGTCGGACAGCGTCGCGAAGAACGAGGATACGTCGTCGGCACCGTCTTCGCCATCGTTCCTAGTCTTGATCAACCCGACTCGATCAGAGCCGTACGCTCTCAAATTACTCAACCGCGGCTGCAATACGATATTGGTGCTTTCTGATTCCGCCTTCGGTTTGGGTTTGGGAACCGAAACCTGAACCGGACCAGACTGTGATCCCCTCGACCGAACTGCGGATCTCGGAGACCGCAGCCGGCAGTGTGGTGCACGAGTGGCTGATGCCATGGAAGACGTAAGAGGGAACGGATCTTCCGGGGCTGAATGATAAGTAGTAATGGAAGGAGGAAGTGGGCCCCTGATGGCTACGTGTCATTTCACGGTGGTTCTTCAGATAATGGGGTGCAAGGCAAGTCAAAAGTTCATGTGGTCACCGTGCCGTCGTTTCAATGAATCATTAAATTTTATATTATGGGTGATAGGGAGGGATGGAATGGGAGGTTGCAGAGTTTCATGCGAGGTGAGGCTAACAAGTAGAATACGTAGCTCACAGTAGTGCCAGAAAAAATAAAACCCAAAAAACGAATAGCATTATGGCCTCGAAATCCCTAGTGGCCTTGAAAAGCACGAATCGAGATGCATCTATTTGCTTCGAGTCCATAAAAAACCACAACCTCGCACAAATAAGTTTGGAGGCTGACGTCTTTTGAAATGCTAGTGTTAGGAATTAACAAGAGAATATCAGGTAAACAAAAGATGAAATCAGAATCAAATTAGGAAAGAGAAATCAAAATAGGAATGAGTTTAGGGATTTAGTGAAAGGTTTAGGAGCAGATGTTGGTTTTAATAGGGTTTTCCATTTACCCAAACACCACATCATATTGATATGGATTTAAATATTAGGTCGAACTAAGGTATGACCCAAATAAGAAGCAAACAATCTCTAACTTTAAGATACCCTCTATAAATAGATGGTAAAGCTTAAGGTACACATCTTCTAGCTCTCTCCCCTTTATGATTTTACCTATACAGAGTACACACCCTCACTCCCTCTTGGCTAAACACCTATCTGATCTGTATTCTGTATCATCGAACTACGTGGACTTTGATCCCTCTCATAGATATATAGGCCCTGTGCATTGTTCCTAACTCAGATCCAATATATCATGTTCTACAAACAGAACACATAAATAGTCAAAGGATGAGTAAATCACACATGGACTCGAGTTGGTAAAGTTAATTACAACTATGAGTTTTGCCCTTTTTTTGGAAGGCCATGGTTACTTCTACACATCAAATAGGTAAATGATGATGGGCGCTGTTACGGATATCTCATAAATGGGCCCAGCCCAATAACTAAAGAGCCCAGTCAAAATGACTTCAGTTATGCTCATAACCGCTTCCTTGAAAATAGGAGTGGTTTTATCAAAATATCTATCGTTATGATAACTGCCTATGTATCAAGAATATCTATCAAAAACGCATATCTTGATATCCCTAAAATAAAGGATGAATCCAACTGAGTAAGATAAGGCACAGGTACGCCTATAAATAGGGTGAACCCCTTACAAGGTACACACTTCTGAAACCCTAGCTTTTCTATTCACACAGAGCACACACACCACCCCCTCTGGCTATCATTAGCCTGTCGTATACCCTCGAACTACGTGGACTTTGATCCACACTGTGGTACGTAGGACCCCGGGATTTCACCCCGGGCCAAGTCCAACCCAACTTGTGATCTACACCGGATCATTGGCGCCGTCTGTGGGGACTGTAAAGTCCTATTCCTGTGACCCGTGATGGCTAATACCAGAAGCAAAAGCCACCCGCATGCACACGAGCAAGGTCAGGAACAAAATTTTAGCGAGACCCAACAGCAGGACGTTCAAGGCGTTAATCAGGAACAAATGGAGGAGTCCCCGGACTCAAACCTGGATGGACGAGCAGGCCAAACGCTGGAAAATACTAACCACGCTGGTCCCTCAAAGTTTCAGATTGGAAGCCCAGACATACGGCTCCTACATAACATTGCTGAGTCAATGATGAAACGGATCGAGAATGTGGAAGAACGCGACAATCTTCAGAGCCAGAAGATTGACCATATGACCGAGGTGATGAATCAAATTCTTAAACACTTACAAGACCCTCTTCAGGAGGAACGCCGGGACGGTCAGCAGAATGAGGACGAAGAAACCAATCACCAAACTATTGATCCCCTACAGGAGGATCATCCCGGTCAAGGCCGAATAGCTTCAACAAAAAATTCTCAGCAAAATAATCACCAGGACGCGAGTCAGGAGGATCAAGTCCGGGCACATAGGAAGGACAGCCGTACCTCGGACAATCAGGGAATTCCGCAAGACTCCGACAGGTACAAGACGTGGTATGGGGAGGGAGGACAAAACAACAGCCCGTTCTCAGATGAAATTACAGAAGCTGAGTACCCAAGGAAATTTAATACATCCGACCTCCCTAAGTACGACGGAAGTCAGGATCCCCAGACACACTTGAACACTTTCGACACTGAGATGCTGGTCCGAGGATTCAAGGGGCCAATCATTTCCAGGCTGTTCACCTCAACGTTACGAGGAGCCGCCCAAATTTGGTTCCGGACTCTATCTCCCAAGTCCATCACTGACTTCAACAACCTGAGCGAGAAGTTCCTGCTGAATTTCGCGACAAGCAAAAAGCAACCCAGGTCGGTCTACACGCTGGACAGAATCAAGCAGCAACCCGGTGAAACCCTTCAGAAGTATTTGGATCGTTTCAAGGCTGCCGCATTACAAATCCAGGGATTAACGGAAAGCGTCCACGTACACTTGCTCATCTCGGGCTTAGATAGCGAATCCAGAATGGGGAGATCGGTCATATCTGGCGAGATCAAGACGCTGGAAGAATTCCATAAACGAGCCAAAAAGTATCTGGACATAGAACAGATGCAAATAGCCAACGCGCCGGGAAAAGAGAGACAGAAAAGCCCACCCCCGAAAGGGAAGGACCGGGCATCAAGAGACCGACCCCGTAACTCGGACCAGAAAACACGAGGACAAAGGCATGAGGGGAAGTATGAGAGATATACTCCAATAAATGTCCCTCGTTCACAGTTATGGAGAGAGGTAGCCCTGACCGAGATGAGGAAGGTGGAGCGACCCCGACCACTTTATAATAAGGGAAAGTTGGACCACACACGGTTTTGTGAATTCCACAATGGACCCGGGCACACAACAGATGAGTGCTGGGACCTTAGAGATGCGGTGGAAAAGTTTATCCGAGATGGAAAATTACGTCAGTACGTTATCAAAACACAAGGGCAGAAAGCCAAGCGCAAGCAGACGGATCGGAGTACAAGCCCGGTCTCCCAGAGGAGAAAGCCAGACGAAGGCCGGAGAAAGCACGACAATGAGGACGAGTTCCCGGAAGCAGAGTTTGACTGCAATGTCATTAGTGGAGGTTACGGAGGTGGCGGCGATACGGCCAATCAGCGGAAGAAATACCTTCGGGAAGTCTTAACCATCAGGGGACGACCGACCTTCAAGCCGGAGCCATCACAAACAGAAGAGCCTCCTAAGCTGTTCTTTACTCAGGAAGATCTGAGGGACGTAATCCCGGGTCATCAAGACGGACTGGTCATAACCGGCCTCCTGGGAAAATGCCGTGTAAAGAAGATATTCATCGATCCTGGCAGTGCGGTGGATATCATCCTGTGGGATGCCTTTAAGCGCATGGACCTCGACCCAGAGAATCTAAGGCCGTGCAGGACAACCTTAATCGGGTTCAACGGACAGGATACAAACCCCAAAGGGTGTATCGAACTTAAAATGACCTTGGGCTCTAAAGAAGCCTTCAAGACTGAGCGAGTCAAGTTTATTGTAGCAGATTTCCCTTCGTCCTACAATATAATCTTAGGCAGACCAACCATTCATAATTGGGACATGCTCATATCAACTAAGCATCAGAAGCTGAAAATGGTAAGTCGGAACAATAAAGTCGTCACTGTCAGAGGTGATCAGAAGGAATCCCGGCAATGTTATTTCTCGACAGTTAAAAACAACGAACCCGGAACATCGAGCTCGCAGCAGAAAGGAACTCGAAAGTCAGCGCCAATTGCGCCGAGCTCGGTCAACATGGTAGAGCTGGATGTAAGAGAAGAAGCAAAGATGATGAAAACAGAGCCTGATGGAGAGCTCACAGGCTACCAACTAGGAGAGGATCCCGGACAAATAACACAGATCGGGAGTGCACTTGCCGAGCAAGAAAAAAGCGAGCTCAAAAAGCTGTTATGGAGAAACAAGGACGTATTCGCTTGGAAACCTTCGGAGTTACCAGGAGTCGACCCGGCGTTCTGCTGTCACAAGTTGACCATAAATCCACGATATACGCCGGTCTCGCAGAAGAAAAGAAAGATTGCACCGGACCGTCAGGAAGCCCTAACCGAGCATGTAAGAGAACTGCTGGATGCGGGATTCATCAGGGAAATCCAGTATACCACGTGGTTGTCAAATGTGGTAATGGTCAAGAAACCAAATGGCAAATGGAGGGTATGCACCGACTACACCGATCTCAACAAAGCATGCCCCAAGGATGCTTACCCCATGCCAAATATTGACCAACTGGTGGACAATTCCTCGGGTTTCCAGTTGCTCTCATTCATGGATGCGTATTCCGGCTACAACCAAATAGCTATGCATCCTGAAGACCAGGAGAAAACAGCTTTTATCACGGAAAAAGCAAACTACTGCTATAATGTCATGCCTTTCGGGCTGAAGAACGCAGGAGCTACTTACCAGAGGATGATGAATCAAGTGTTTGAGGCACAACTCGGCAGGAACGTCGAAGTTTACATTGACGATATGATCGTAAAGTCAGTTAAGCGATCCCACCACATCCAAGATTTGCAAGAAACATTTGATAAGCTCCGGGCCCACAGAATCCGACTTAACCCAGCTAAATGTGCATTCGGGGTACCAGCGGGTAAATTTCTCGGATTCCTGTTGACAAACCGGGGGATTGAGGTCAATCCGGACAAATGTCAGGCCGTCCTCAATATGGCTGCCCCAAAAAACAAAAAAGAAGTACAGCAGTTGACCGACAGACTGGCCGCGCTGACAAGGTTCTTACCGAAATCGGCAGAAAATGCTCTTCCTTTCTTCAAGTTATTGAAGAAGGAAACACGGCATGGAGAATGGAACTCAGAGTGTGAAGCCGCGTTTGACAAGATCAAAAAATGCCTGTCATCACCACCCGTGCTGACAAAACCCGAGCCCGGGGAAGATTTGATATTATATCTATCCGTGGCCCCAGAAGCGGTAAGTGCCGCCCTGGTGAGAGAAGATTCGAGGGAACAGAAACCGATTTACTTTACAAGCCGGGCTTTGCAGAGTTCGGAGCTAAGATATCAAAGGTTGGAAAAGGTGGCCTTTGCGCTCCTAACTGCCGCGAGGAGATTACGTCCTTACTTCCAGGGGCATAAAATAATTGTCCGAACCAGTCAGCCCATACGTCAAATACTCCACAAACCTGACTTAGCAGGTAGAATGATGAGTTGGACAATCGAACTATCCGAATTCGACATAGTATATGAAGCTCGGCGTGCTATTAAGTCCCAGGCTTTAGCCGACTTCATTGCAGAACTGGTGCCAACAGAGGTAGTCCCGAAAGCAGACCTTGACGTTTGGAAAGTATTTGTAGACGGCTCTTCAAACGCCAAAGGAAGTGGAGCCGGGATCATAGTCGAAAGCCCGGAAGGAGTCGCCATGGAACACTCCCTGCAATTACACTTCAGAACGTCCAATAATCAGGCCGAGTATGAGGCTGTATTAGCCGGGCTATCACAGGCAAAAGACAATGGGGCCAGGAGGGTTCATCTCTCTACCGACTCTCAACTAGTCGCGGCCCAAATCAACGGTTCATACACGGCCAAGGGACCCTTGCTAATTAAGTATCTGGGGAAAGTCAGAGAGGCAGTGGCCGACTTCGATGATGTCCTAGTCACCCACATACCCAGGGGAGAAAATGCGAGGGCAGATATCCTCTCCAAATTAGCAAGCACCAGGAACCCGGGAAATAATCGGACTGTAATACAACAAAGTCTCAAGGAACCCACGTGTATCATGGTCATCGCGGCAGCAGAAGACTGGCGAAAGCCAATCTTAAATTACCTGGAAAAGGGAGTTAGCCCGGACGATCCCGGGGAAGCAAGGCAAATAGCACGGACCGCGTTAATGTACACGGTGGTCGATGACCAGCTCTACCGAAAAGGCCTCCAATCCCCAATGATGAGATGTTTAAACCAGGCAGAGGCCGAGTACGTGCTGTCGGAGATACACGAAGGGATAAACGGACAACACATGGGGGCAAAGGCGTTAGCCCGGAAAGCCTTAAGGGCTGGATACTACTGGCCGACAATGGTTGCGGACTCCGGACAGCACGTACGGACTTGCGAAAGCTGCCAAAAACATGCTCGGATCCTCTGGCCACCTCCGACCGAGTTGAGAACCATCACGGCTCCTTGGCCATTCTTTAAGTGGGGTATGGACCTCCTTGGACCGTTCAAACCGGCCGCAGGGCAACTGAAATGGCTTGTGGTGGCTGTGGATTATTTCACTAAGTGGATCGAGGCCGAACCACTGTCGACCATCTCGGCTGCTCGAATACAAAAATTCTTCGAAAGAAATATTGTTGCAAGGTTCGGGATTCCTGCCGAGATCGTAACTGACAACGGTACTCAATTCGTCGACCAAGGTTTCCAGAGGTTGATGTCCGATCTCGAAATCAAGCACCATTTCGCCTCGGTAGAGCATCCGCAATCTAACGGGCAAGCCGAGGCAGCCAACAAAATCATTGTTGACGGGCTCAAGAAAAGGATGAGTAATGCAGAAAGTAACTGGGTCGAGGAACTATACCCGGTACTCTGGGGATACCGAACTAGTGTCCAAACCTCGACCCAGGAAACACCCTTCCGAATGACATATGGATGCGAGGCCATGATCCCGGTTGAAATTGGGCAAACATCATGGAGGAAAGCCAAAGTCATGGAAGAGGGAGAACACGCTAACAACGAGCAGTTAGCAGCCGAGCTAGACCTCATCGATGAAGTGAGAACGATGGCACACTGCCGAGATCTGGCAACGAAGCAGCTGATGGCGGCTAAGTATAACCGCAAAGTTAGACCGCGAGCGTTCGATAAAGGTGACTTGGTATTACGCAGAGCGGATATCGGAAATAAGAATGCCCGGGATGGAAAACTTGCAGCAAACTGGGAGGGTCCTTACCGTGTTTCGGACAAAATGGGGCCCGGGACTTATGCCCTTGAGACGTTAGATGGCACGCCCATTAAACGAACATGGAACGCGGACAAACTAAGGACTTACTACAGCTAAAGACCGGGAGGCACTCGGAATAAACCCACAGCGGATGTCAGTGGTGACTGTGAACCGCTTTTTAGCTTCAACGGATGTCGGTGGTGACCGAGAACCGTTTTTTATTACGCACTGTCTTGCTTTTAGCAGTATTTTCCATTGATTAAAAATTGTGTAATTCTAATTATTTCAATCAATAAAAAAAGGTGGTTCAATTCATGGGCCAACCTAGTTATTGCTTGTGAAATCAATGCAAAGATAGGCTGCGACAAAAGCAAGATAATTAAACAAAGACTTGGGTTTCGCGATCCCGGTCATGATAAGATTTGTCAACAAGTCTTGTACAGCTTACGATGCATCGGAACTGTCCCCTGGGGTGGTGTGAGATTGCCATAAAAGATCCTGATCAGGTCGAAATGTTTAGGCTCCTATTCAAAAAGGATATTAGGGCCCGAACATATGGCAGTTGGCTACCATCTCGGTACGGTACTTTATAAAGTACTTAGATGATTTTTGAAAATCGTCTGTTGTTTAGAATGCCCGACCATTAATAAACGTGGCCCGTTTGTTAAAACGTCGGTTGAATAACCAGCAGATTCTGCGCAATATATCTTGACTTTGGCCAAGTCATAAAATAAAGAACCGAGCTTCGTGCACGGATTACGTTCCCCTTTACTCATCAACTGGTGAATTCAAACACGAGTTTGGTTTAAAGGATGAAAATAAATACATGTAAGATGGACGAGCTGAGGATGCTAGAAAATCCGGGAATACCGGCTTGTCATATTATTAATTTTGAGGGCAAAAGGCCCCAGATTACAGAAGAAACAAAAATGAAAATGAAAATACTACATAAAAAAAAAATAAAAAAAAAAAAAAAAAAAGATCCTAGAAAGACGGCATCAAGATTGGGCTTGGCCGGGCACAGGAGGGCCAGGGGCGTCGGTCGTCAGAGCATCTTCCTCAGCTAATTGAACACGGTCATCCTCCGCGAGATGCTCGGACCCTTCGACCGGAGAAAGCGGCGCTGGTACAAATAGCCCGTCCTCTACCGAAGCTCTGAAATCCACAGCATCTAAGTTCATCGAAATGTCCGGATTCAGAGCTCGGACTTGGGCCAGGCATACGTTGAAAGCTTCAGCAGCCGTCTCCACGACCAGGACTTCTAGCTTTTCCACCTCGGCAGCGGACGCCACGAGCTCGGCCTTGGAAGCGTCGAGGTCGGATTGGGCAAGATGGAGGTCCTTCACCAGCCCCGCATACTGACCCTGCAGGGTGTGCAGCGAGGCATTGAGGGTGTCTTCTCGGGCATGACTGGCGTCAAGCTCGGTGGAGAAATGATCCCTCTCAGCAAGGGCCTTTGATAGCTCCTCCACCGCCCTTATCTGCGCCTCTTCCGCTTTCAGGCGCGCCTCCTCAGCCTCCCGCTGCCTTATCTCGGCCTCCTTCTTTTCAACCCGAGCTTTGGCAATCTCGGCTGCAGCCCTGGCGTACTTATGCTTAACAGAAGCATAAGCGTCCAACACGCCGGCCGTCTCCATTAGGTGGTCCTGCAGGACCTGCAGGTGGTCGAGGTCGGAGTCGGCAAAGGCCTCACCACTAAAATACTTGCTTGGGGGCTTCACCGCGTATTTCAGCTCCTCCGAGACCCCATCAGTCCATACCTCACCCCGCGAGTGAAGGCGAGACTTAGCAGGAAATGGGGGAGGGGGGACGCTTGTGGCAGCACCGGCGTCCGGGACAGAGGCCGGATTCTCTTCTGCTACCGAGATCGACGACGCCACGGACTTCGATCGCTTGCGCGGAATAAGATCCGTAGAGGCCGGAGAGGACGCAGCCCTCTTTTCAGCAGTAGTCTCGGCAGGCGAAGGAGCCGCCACAGCTTTGCTCTGGGAAGAGGACTCCCCTTTCTTTTTGGCCTTAGCCCGGAGCTTCTCGGCCAGTTCTTGGAAAGAAGCCTTCCCCATGTCAGGCACTACAAAAAACATAACAAACATCAGAAATGACAAGGGGCATACCAAAAAAATAAAAAAAAATAAAAAAAAAAAAATTCATACTCGGTGAATACAATTCCTCCACCGACTGTCGGATAAAAATCCGGGAATCAATAACATCCTTCTCGGCCACGTGGTCAACCAGAGCTATCACGGTTTCAACCTCGGCTGGCTCTAGGCTATCATTGGAGGATGCAAATATGCTTTGGTCTTGGTCATAATGAGCTTTCGACCAATACAGAGGAAATAGCAGCTCCACCGAGCTGGAGTCGACGTCCTTAAGAAACCACGGTTTATGACCGGGTTCAGCGTTGATTTTAAAAAAAGAGGCCTTGAAGCCTTTCCAGGTGTCAGTTGCCACATGGAAAAGCTTCTTGTCCGGTTTCCCCCGGAAAGAAACCCAACCCCTCTTTTCTTCGGGCTCCCCGGGTTGACGAGCCCGTTGGATGTTAAAAAAATAAAAGAATGTCCCGGTGGTGGGAGTACGATTTAAAAATCGGCAAAGCCGCTCGAATGCAATAATAAAGCCCCAAGAGTTGGGATGAATCTGAGTGGGGGCCAGCTGAAGAATGTTTAAGAGATCTACTTGAAACCTAGAAAATGGAAAGCGAAGGCCGAGTTTTTTGACGAAGTCTAGATAGAAGAAGAAAAAGGAGCGCTCGTTCCCTTCCCGGGCAACGCACACCGGTTCAGAAGGGCCGGGGAGAGATAAAGAACAATGATCCCGGTCCCCTAATGGGAGCTCGGCGATCTGACTGGTCGTGGCTTTTGATAGCCTGGACAGCACCCCGGTCGCAACCCAGTCATACTTCTCAGCAATATGACGTGGAATACTGACGGCCGCTGACTCCACGGATCCGGAATCTTCGATAGGACGCGGAGAAGTTGACATACTACCTAGAAAAGGCAAAACAAAAATAAATTAGAAACGAAAATGATACCTGAAGATAGTACAACGGGACGGGTAGAAACGGCTCCAACAACCCGCGGTTGGATATGCCGGCATCGTGAAGCTATTTCGTCAGCTTCCCATGACCGGCCAACCATCGTGGCCTCAGATATCAGCCAGGAACACTCCTCGCACGGGCCGATAGGCCGGGTAAGGGAGATGAGGGGCTCCGCGCGTGAAGGAAAGGAAGAGGCGGGTAGAGGAAGACTTTCCCCCCTACCCTTTCCTAAGGGCGGCTCTGAAGAAAAAACCCTAGTGGCAGTAATCCCCCGGTCTAGACTTTCGGGCTCTACAGACTCAGACCGACCTCGAGCCCTTCCCCTAACCCGACCAGAACGACCTGGTTGACTACCACCTTCTCCGCCATAACCACGGAGAACGTTTTCCCTCTTTTGTTCTTCGGTCAGAGGCTTCCCGTACAGCCACCAAGCTGTCCGGGGAGGCATACGCTGAATAAGCTCGGCCTCTTCCGGGGAAAAAGCATTTGGATTAAAAGACGGAGGAGAACCTTGATGGCTCATCCCGAGAGGATAGAATTTAAACAGGAAACCGAAAACCAAAGACGGAGAAAAAGGATTGAATAGACCAGAAGTTCAGAGAAGTTCAAGAACAAAGCAGAAGCCAGAACCCAAAGGGGAAGAAACTCGAAAGAACTCACAATAACCTACCCAGAAAAAAGAAAGACCAAGAAATAGAGAAAGAGAGAAGAAAACACAGCCAAATAACCAGAGAAGGAAACAAGGAAAGTACCTGGGTTGATATAAGTTAAGGGAAGAGGAAACGCGCGAGCCACGAAGAGCAGAAATGGGAATCTGAGGAAGATGAACGGGTGACTGGTTGCAAGTTTCTCTCAAGAAGGAAAATTCAAGGTTTGGCAGTTTTCAAAATGCAAGAAGCAGAAAGTCGATGGCTTTTATAAACAAAACAAGCAGACGGGTGAGAGGCAAGAAACTCAACCGTCAAAAGCCCAAAGGGCCCATACACAAATAATGACGTGGACGTTAAAAGGCGTGCACATTTAATGCTGATGGTGGGCAAACACGAAAACCAAGATAATGGGGCAGTTGCTCTACTCAGAGGCCGGCCAGTAAACATCAAATCAGCAGAAGGCAATGATGACACTCATGGCCTCGAGATAAGACGAGTGATTGGATCAACAGATGAAGCGGACAATGATCCCGGATCGAAATGTTCACGTGGCCGACCACATGAATACACCCCGGTTGCCCAACCTAACTCCCCGTGCAATCTCGAACTTGGGGGCAACAAATCCCGATCCACGAAAAACTGGACAAGGTACCTGTAAACGGGGAGTAAGACGATATAGAAATATTAACACTACCCGACACGAATAAAGAGGGGAAGTTCGAGAAAGCATGGGAGGAGTTCGGCCTAGAATCAAAATTATAGAACATTAAGACCAAACATTAATGTTCTCTCGGGATAGCAAACGAATGCAACCCGCGTTAACCGGGATGGGGGGGGCACCCGTGTCACACTCAAATAAACCGGAAGGCAAATTGGTGACAGAGGGGGTAACCCGGGGACCAAAAATGTCCGACCTCGGAAAAAGAACTAGAAATCAAAAACCTCAGAACAACGAGATGAACTAGAACAAAAGACGTAACCTGACAAGTGCATCCCGGCTGCTCGGAGCCCTGAACAACCGGGCTGGGGGGCAACTGTTACGGATATCTCATAAATGGGCCCAGCCCAATAACTAAAGAGCCCAGTCAAAATGACTTCAGTTATGCTCATAACCGCTTCCTTGAAAATAGGAGTGGTTTTATCAAAATATCTATCGTTATGATAACTGCCTATGTATCAAGAATATCTATCAAAAACGCATATCTTGATATCCCTAAAATAAAGGATGAATCCAACTGAGTAAGATAAGGCACAGGTACGCCTATAAATAGGGTGAACCCCTTACAAGGTACACACTTCTGAAACCCTAGCTTTTCTATTCACACAGAGCACACACACCACCCCCTCTGGCTATCATTAGCCTGTCGTATACCCTCGAACTACGTGGACTTTGATCCACACTGTGGTACGTAGGACCCCGGGATTTCACCCCGGGCCAAGTCCAACCCAACTTGTGATCTACACCGGATCAGGCGCATTTTGGAAATAATCATATAAGGATTTTTGCACCTTAATTTTTTAAAAAAAAGTTGATGAAATCGTTATGAAATTGCAGGTCTGAATTATCCAATGAATTTTTAAATTTCAGGATTTTAATATTTCCATAAACGTCCATAGAGTTGCTAAGTTATAGTTATTGACAAAGCACTCCGGTTACAAAAAGACTGGGGCAAGTGTGATCAATAGGAGCTAAATTTACTAGAACCAGAAATCGCCTTATAATATTAGGGGTCTATGAAGCTAAATTCAATAACATTTATTCTACACTAAACTTGCTTGTTAAATGTGAAAACACTTTTTTTTTTTTTTAAGTACATGTATTCTTTTATTGAAGATAATTTTGTTTGAGGTACTTGGTACGGAAAGTGGACACCTCTCATAATGAAAATTTGAATCTTAATTCGTAATGCTGTAAGAGAATAACTCTTTCCACAAACCCAATCCGTCGATGACGCAACAACATTTTTTTTTTGATAATAAAATTTTAGAAAAGGGGTCGGGCTCACCCACAGTCTATTGGCAGGGCGCTTGGAGCCCAGTCCACAAGGGATACTGATCAGAGAGTATACATGCCTCCACCTCTGCCAGCATTACCATTGCTTCCTAGACCTCTAAGATGCCTCCCCCAATACCTTGACCAACACAAAGATCGAACCCCTCCCTAAAAGTGAGGAAGACCGACCCCACGTCAGTTGAACCCAAGGACAAGGGTTATGACGCAACAACATTGTTAAAGCCTCACAAAAAATACGGTTAGGTCAGGCCCAGAATTCCCTTCTGGGTTCAACATGTACAAAGTTTCGGAATCCTTGGAGCCCACAACAAGTTCAAACTGGGCCCGAAAGTATGCCATCTCAGCATTTGATCCGTCCACGTAGGAATTCCCGGGAAGAACACCGGCGCCCATGGACACGGCCCTAAGAAGCTCCATTACATTGAGGTCTTCCTCTGTGGCTTCCCTCTTCACGCCATACCCTGTTTTCTTACCGTTACAGAACATTGTCCACAGAGGCTCGTCCATTAATTTGATCTTATCCCTCTCATGTCGCTTCTCGCATTCCAAAGCCATCCTCAGTATTCCCGCGCTCATCTCCTTCTGTAACGCATTCGTTGGGATGGCGAGTTCTATCACCACGGAAGGTAAACATCTAGGGTTTTCTTGCACGGCGAGGCTCACGCGTCCTTTCCGGTAACCAAATAAAGTTCCCGTGATTTTTGTGGAGTGGGAATTGCGGTGGTGGTGGTGGTGGTGATGGCATTCGACGGCAGTGTTGGGGAGGGAGGGGAATTTGCAAGAGGGGGCTATGACGGGAAAGGATCGGAAAACGGAACGGAATGTGCGAAAGAAGTTGGTTCTGTGTCTCTTTTTGTGGGCTGGTTGGAGGAGGGTATGTGGACGGGACGGCAGCGGTGGCGGCGCCGGAGGGGTGGAGGAAGAGGAGGTTGGAGTATCGGCGGCCGTAGACCAAGAGGCCTCTGAATGGATGGAGGAAGTTCTGAGGTTTCGCATGGGTGGTGGATGCAGACAAATCTGTAAGAGGAGGGAATCAGTGCCATGAGAGAATGGGTTGTGTTTCGGTCATTAAAGTGTACGGTATGAGTTTGCGGCTGAGAATCATTCTTCAGAAACTTGAATCGTCCATGATCTTGGTGTTTTACCTTATTTTAGCACTCGACGCATTCAATAATACCAGTACATGCTTAAAATAGCGTGAGCTTTTTATTTCTACAGAAATAAGTCCAATCTTGCGGGAAATATAATTTGCATGAGCTTTTTATGTGCAGATGCGCATTCTAATTTGGGGTATATCTGCTAATTTAGAGCGAGAGATTTGCGAAAAGGCTGGATCTGCTAATTGATTTGAACAACAGTTTCTAATTTCTTTAACAGCAGAAAATCAAGCCTCCTGAGGCAAGTGCATTGGCTTCTATAAACGAGTTCTGTAACCATACCCTACGTTATAGAGTACGTAATTACGTATTGAAGTCCCCGGGACGAGTGGTAGATGATAGGCTCCAGAAATCTTCACTTAGGAGGTCCAAATGAAGAAGAGTTCTTGCTCACTAAAGAATGGAGTTCACATTATTAAAGGACGGTAGGCTAACGGGAAATGAAATCATCAAGTCACCTATTATATTATATGATCTTAAAATTGTCGAGTTTTCCCGTGTTTGTTTATTTATGTAGTTTTCCCAGCTTGTGATGAAGTCCGAAGAGGTGACATATATATATTAAGTCCCGTTAATGCCATATCGTTTCCTAGGCTTGTGTCTAGGGTACAGATGATATTCATACCTGTACCCAATACCTCTTATATGCAATTTCGTCTTTTTTTTTTTTTTTTTTTAGTTTTTGGTGACGGTGGTTTAAGTTTTTGCAAGCTCCAATTGGTTGGTGGGTGAAGGAATTTAATTAAACCACTTTATACCCATTTTATGCAAAGAACCATACGTCACACTTTCACATGGATCTGATCTCAACTTCCATAATTTACAGTAAAAACAGAGTGAATACAGAGGTGTGAGCTATATACTCTCTACAATTTCTGATAGCGCCTAGAGCTCGGTGGATTTTCTTTCTATCCCTAGTCCCTAGATGCTCCAACCGAAATTTAAAAATACAAGCACTAAATAATCCCAACAGTGGGCAGATACAATAACTAAAAATTCATGCATCAAACTTCACCAAACTGTGGCTTTAAGACATCAAACCCGAATCTGTAAAATATCCTAACGCCTTCTTCAAAAAATGTTCTTTCCATTGAGCAGGGCTAGCAAATGGCACAAGACCACAAGCCAATGGTAGGAACACAAGCAAAGTAGCATAGAATAAAGATCGGCGAATCCAATATGGGAAAATTTTATTCCTTTTGGTTGTTTGTGGCGCGCCGAGAGGTCCATAGAGGAATCGGTAAAAAGTGGGTGTACAGGCAAGTACAAGGAAGTGGAGGAAGCAAAGAATCTCCCAATATAAAAGCCAGACACGACCATCCCCTCCCAATGCATCTACACACAGCTTCCCGCAATAGCCACAACCAACTCCTAACAACAAAAGGATAAAGCTAACGGGCATCATCCGGGTTGATGTCGATGACCTTTGGACAAGCAGATACGCAACTGCAAATATCATTAACATGCCAAATGCCATTCGGCTCATAACTTGAACATGACACCACAAAATATTCAACTTTGAATTCAAAGAGGACACTGCCTTGGGAGTCCACCATGAGTTATATTCCTAAAATGGAAAAAGAGATATCATTAGTAGTAGTTCATGTGTTACAGATTCAACTCATATTCCAAAAAAACTTGCATAGATAAGATCCCCATTCATGTCTAACCAAAGCAGTGTGGATATAAAAAATTAGTTACGATCTGAGCATGCATACAACCAAAGCAAGAATTAGACAAAAGTGAAACTTGCCTTAGTTAAAGGTGTGCATGAGGCGGTAGCTTCAACAATCCGCTGATAGGAATATATATATGCACCGTAGAAAAGTGAGGATGACATAACAAGCATGCCAGCAATAAGACAGTCTATGCATTTATTGTTTAGTTCGCCATGCCTCAAATCTTCTAACTGATTCTTGAACTTTTCACCTTTAAAAGAGGCCTTTGATCTTTCCATTTCTAACTTTGTTCTCTCCAGATCATTTAGATCATAGTTCAGAGTCAAATGCGTCTTCTTCAATACCAACCTTTTCATTGCAAGACGAATTTCTAATTCCTTGAGGTCATTAGAACGACTTTGCTCTGTGACAGATTTCTCGAAAGTGTCAATCAAGGAGTTATCAGCTACAAATGCAGAAGCGTTTGGAGAAAAACAAATTACTTGGTCAATAGGAAAGTTCTCCTTGACCTCCTCATCATGATTTGATTGATCTGAGATTTCAGCATGTAATATTGTCTTTGAATGAACATCCTCTGTGACAACATCCTTGGAGCTATATCCTTTGTCAAGAGAAAATTGGGAAGTTGGAACTTCCATCCTCATGGTATTGGAGTTATTATTATTACCCTTGTTACTTGCAGATGAATCATATATTAGTTCAAGAGTGCTCAGAGTGCTACCAAAAGATTGTTCAAAGTTTCTTGTTAAACCATCTAGCTTGTCTCCATAAACCTGTGGCCATATGGGTAGTCAGAACTTGAGTATTGTAGACACTTTAGCAGATAGCACTTACATAGGCTAGGGTCCAAGTTTAACTTACATAGGCTAGAGATTCTCTGACAGCTGAAGTGCACATCTGCAAGTTATACGATGAATGGAGGTTTGAATCAAAACCTAATAAAAATAATTGGCATATGTCAAGGTGAATATAAAGGTTTATGGGCATGGCCTTTGCCTTTCATTGTACCAATTAATTAATCCATCTCAAAAAAAGATAGCTCTCTCATCTTATAAGCCAGATGATTCAACGAGATATTGTATTTCTGCAACAAACTTATTATCACAATCTAAGACTAAGAATCCAAGTCAGCTTTCTTTACAACTGTACATAGTATGGTCAATGAACGCAAAGACATCCAAAGTCGGAGTAATAGTTTATTATTGAAATCAGAGTCAGAAATGGACGAGAAAAGTACCATGGAGAGACGATCAGGAGAAATCCTTTGGGCTGCAGCATCTCTTCTGTACAAAACCTAAACAATAATAAAAGACCCAGTGCACAGTATTATGAGATAGTTGTACCAGGTATAAATACTTATCAGCTAACACTATCAGAGTTCCAGAACCGAATGACTACTTTGATAAGCATTGCCTCTCAGTAAAGAAAGTACACTGAAAGAACTTATAATTTCGTACAGGACATGTCTCGTGGGGATCAGAGGGTAAATGCCAGAATGGGACAACAATTTTAAATTTTTTTTGCTCGGGTCAAGATTCAAGAACTCGATGCAGAATAATAAATCCGAACGTACCAGGGAAAGCAAAAGCAAAAAAGAAGAAAAAAAAAAATCACCTGAGCCAGAACAGCCGCAAAAGACATTCCAAGAGGATGCCCAATTGCCGATACATCACCCCGAGTGCGGCGAACTAGGACTCTTGGGTTTCGTCGTTTAAGGGCTACACTCACGCCCATAGGTGAATGAGGGGACGATGACGAACATAGCAATTCGGAGACACTGAAAGCCTCCTTCTTCTTCAGTAAAGATTTCTTCTTGCATTTTCTGAGGGAAAAATTGTCGACCTTGAGATGGGAGTGATTATTGTTCTCGGAATTTAAGACGGTGGTGCACTTATCCTCCATGCTTTTGTTGCAGAGGAAGGGGTAAGAGGAAGGTTCATTCACGAGACGCTAGAGATCGTAAATTGGAAGGGCGAAAGTTTTACATTGTTTAGATATTACATCTTTGTGTTAATATTGGATCATATTTGAGATATTATGATTGGATTAGATGGTAGGGCTGACCAAAAAGATGACAGGACTAGTATATATGTTTTGCATTGGTACTTTAATTCATTGGAGGATTAATAATCCCAAGAAACTCTTTATTCCTTATTTATAAAGCCTTATTCCGTTGCCTTTTCAGACTCCGGCGAGGATCCTAATCTGATTGCTTGGTCGGGGCTACACTGAGATTGAATGGATTTAGGTGGAACGTAACACAGATTCAGTGATCAGAAGATAAATTTTTAAATACTGGCAAAAAAAAATTATATAAATTTTTATCATATTTTATGTTTAAAAAAATCAAATTAAAAATAAGTAACTTCTACTGCTGCTATCTTAAATGAGCTACATGAAACTCATTAGCAATAACATTAGGATTCATTCGGTATTTAAAATAGATGTCAAATTTAATTTTAAAAAATTCATTTATCATACACACTAAAAAAAATTCTTACCTTATTTGAGCTACTTTCCGGTGTATCAACTTATCTAATACTTTAGTGCGAGGGGAAAAGGCATGCAGTCCAAGGACAAGGTTATCTTCAAGAAACTCAATTGTATTCTGTTCTATTGTAAAGAAAAGTTCACACAATGATGTCGTAGAAGTTGGTCGTCGTGGGCCCCCGACGACGAATTATTGGTGAACAACGAATTAACATCAGTTGTGGCATTAGAGCATTGTTCAATTTAACTCTGAAGATTTATCCTGACTTAAAAAATAAAAACAAAAACTGCCAATTATGTTTGTTTTTTATAATCAAGTTTTTCAAAATAAAAATTATATTCCACATTTTATCAGAAGCCTTCCCAACCAACGATACACACAGGAAAATATAACAATAATTTATTCATAAATGAAGAACCAGCATAGCATGCCAAACTCCTGTCTTTTTGTTGCTACCTAGTTGTAGTTCTACTCATCTTTGAATACTTTAAGTGACGATCATGGATAAATTATACACTAACTACTTCATCAAACAGAGAATTGGAGTGCCAATCTCATTCATTATTGCAGTGCGTAGCTAGTTAATTTACTTTTTTTGGGGGAGTTACAAGCAGAATGCAAAATCCTAATCTATTGACTAATCTTTCAAAAGCACATATTTAGCTAGAGGCTTTCAAGCAAATATAAAGTGATTCGTTCCCTTGACAGCTTAGTCAGCAATGAAAGTTATGAAATTCTTGGTTCTTTCCTTCACATCTCTACGGTAGAGACGCTACCACTCAACCCTGTAACCCAGGTTTCCATCAGCATCATTATGAACTGCACTCTGAGCAATAGCCATGTTCATGGGGTTTTCTCTGAAACCAGTGAACCCTCCTATCTCTGCGAAGCTCTTTGGAGCAACCTGAGACATAACAGAGTAAAGCGCACCGTTGAAACCAGCAAGATCTTCTTTTGCTGAGACAGAATTAGTCAGCCTATTGATTTCAGAGACCCCATCATTAGTTTCTGCCTTAGCTTGATCTTCTTGTTTAGTACCAACACAACTCTTGTCTCCCTCTGTTTCCCTGTAGTTACTGAGGTAAACCTTCAAGGGTCCAACATAATTCTCGAACCCCAACGTTGTCATGGCCCACAGAAGATCGTCGCCGTTGATTGTCTTCCTCTTTTCTCTCTGGCACTTATCAGATGCTTCACCGGTGATGAAGCTTATGAATTCAGAGACACATTCTTGAACTGTCTCTTTGGCTTCCTTGGAGATTTTGGCATTAGCTGGAAGAGCCCTTTTCATGATACGGCTAACGTTGGCAATGGGAAGGAACCTGTCTTGTTCTTTGGAAGAGCTGTCTGAGATGTTCCCAGAAGTTGGGCTTCCAGCAGGACTGGTATGGTTATTTCTCTTCCCTGACATGTTTGGAACAGAGAAACCTTAAAGATGGGTTGTGTTGTGTGTCTGAGAGTGCGTGCGTGAAGAGGCTCTTAATTAATAAGCCAAGGCCACAGCAGAAGTGGGGAGATATATATAAAACAAGTATCAATGGAAAAAAGGCAGAAAAAGGCGATTTGATGTTAGAATATATGGGAAGAAAGCAAAGCGAAATGCGATGAAGGCTTTCTCAAAGGATGGCCTTTTATAAATGGCTCATGCAATTCTCTCCCTAATTCATCACAATTAAATAAACTAATAATAATCAAATCGGAGAGATATAGTTTTGAGATTTTTGTTTTTTGTTTTTTTTTTGGGGGGGGGGGGGGGGGTTGTCCATTTGGAGGTCATACACTATGTACAAGTTTTAAGAGTTATTAGCTAGTTCATTGAAGAACCTGGGCAGCTACATGTTGCAAGAACCATTAGCTTATGCAATATGTACGATATTCGAACTCCTCTGTATTTCTATTGGTAATGTGGAACTATGGCTGGAAAGGGTCAATGGCGGCAATAAACTGTGGACATTTTGTCTATATGTGTATTAAATTTTCGGAGCCGAGATCCGTATAATATGAACCTTTTGAAAGACACTTAAAATAAAATATTTCCTTTAATTTCAACTAATTCAGTGACGAAACTTGGAACTTGATGATGTTGCTGGATTCAGTTCAAAACTGAGTCTTATTTCCCCCGAAGTTCCTAATCCCAATTTTTTCAGTATATACCTTCATGTCCCAATCTTTGGACCATCTTTAGTAGCTTCTAGAGAGAAAGAGAAATGCTGTTTGAGAGAGAGAGAGAGAGTAATAAAAACCAATGTACCAAAACGGTGATTGTTCAAAGTTACATAAACCAAATGATGAGAGGAAGATTATGGGAAAGGGGTCGCTACAAGACAGAATAAATTTTGTTAGTTGGGGTTGGATTTTTCATTGGTTTAGAGCGCAAAACCATAACCCATAACGTGAATTCTTCGTACAAAGTGCATGTGGGATAATTTTGTACGGTTGGGAAAAATAATTCAACAAGATAAGAGGCACTAGCATTTGTGCTCTCTACTTTTTTCTATTGCTTTGTCTCTGAAAGATTCTTTGATCGATCACATCATGTATATATATCAGGATCATGTCACGGGCATCTCCACCCTGAGTCTCCAATTTTTTCTACTTTACTGTTACACTTGGTGCGACTATAAGAAGCTAATGTTCAGCTAGATTAAGATCAGTGAAGGAAAAACGTTACACGAAAACAAACACACTTTGGAATATGTTGTCAAGTCTCACTAGCTAGCTTGCGCAAAAAAAATATCACAACTTTGATCACAAAAAGCTATCGAACAGGCTTTTGACACGTGCAACCCTGTGGATCTTCAACCACCACCATGCATTAATAATTAGTTTTAAACCGCTTACTGATCCAACCGGCTCTTACGCGTGTTCTCGATCAGTTGGCACTATTTTTTTCTGTTTTTTTGACAAAGTTGAGTCAAAGCTATAATCATTGGTGATTAAGAATAAACCCAACTATAATATTCTTTGTGATGAAAAGTCACAGAACACATTGAACATGATATGAGAAGAAAACGGACTCTTTGCCATTAAAGCATCTAAATCCAGGACAAGCTTAGTGTGTGTTTGAAGTAAACGTGTTTTTGCAGAAGCTGCTATAAAAAGGTATAGAATCTCTGTCTAGATGGAGTTTTGGGTGGTGTCCAAATACTTTCTTAATTGCTGATGACAAGTGAACCCGAAAGATCACCTAATAAAAAGTCCAAATATACAAGTCATAATCATCTATCTGTATATATAATTACCGATTCCAAAGTTAAAGTAGGCTGGTTAGCTATAGTATATGCATGTGTAAGCAAGATTTTGTTAAATCCAAAATCATTGCCTACTCACGTACAGATGCATAATATTCGTTAGTTTTGAAGTGGGAAAACAATCTTTTGTGTCGAGTTTCGTCAAAGTAGCTTTAGGTCGATAAAAGTTTATGAGTGGTGTTAATTAATCACTGAGAGTCTGTTTATTGTTTGGTAGATTTGTTTGGGTTTGTAGTTTGTTGACACAGCCACGCCGGTACGGATGCAGAGTAAGATAACGTCAGGGATATAATATGTATGGCTCGAACCAGTATATGTGCTTGTGCTTGGGCTTATGTTGGTAGCCCTAGGATTATTGACAAGTACAAAAAACAATTTGCAGAAGTTAAGACTACGTTGTCTTTGTTACTTTATTTATTTATTTGCAAATGTGATTATTGCCGGCTTTTTAGTCTTTTACACATATTTGCTCGAAAGTCAGCTAACATCGCAATCACATATTGCATGGGAAGGGAAAATTTTAAAAATAAGAAACAGAGAGATGGTTATGACGTTGTCGATATCAAAGCATGACAAAAACTAGTGCATGCTATGCTGATGCCACAAAACTTGCGACAAATTACAGCAGGAAATAATAATCTTAATAATTTCCAGCTAACATGAAATCAACCCAATGTCTTTGCAGCGATATTAAAGAACGGCTAAAAATAACACTTTCACGATGCATGGTCCAAACTGCAGCAAACGCAAGTTTTTTTTTTTGGGTGGATATATCTCAAATGCATGGCTGAGTAAGCCTTGATTAATAAACGCAATTTTTCTGTTGATAATTAATTATCAACAACTATTTATTTTTTACTGTAATAATCTGTTTATGGTAAAATGGTCTCTCAAGTTTCTTTTGCTTGTAAGATACTATATATATGGGTAACATATATAACTTCAGTACTTCACGTGCTTGGGGTATGCACCAACCAGAGCATAAGACTTTAACTATTTAATTAGCATGAAATTTTTGCAGGACATTGATGTAGTATAATTTATGAATGCTAATCAATCATTTTTTTTTTTATTTTCCTCGATTAAATTTGTTGACTCTTCACTTATGTTTGCACGTGTTTTCTAATTTTCTTTTCTCTTGGACTAAGACTAATTAAATTAAACAAAACAAGGCTAATTTTATGAATTATCTCTCAACAGTGAGTAATTACTTGTCGTGATTAGATACCTTAAAGAATGCCTTTACAATAGTCTGTAATGATTCTTGAACTTTATGAATAAAAAGATTATGTGAGAAGAACTACTTTAATTGAATTCAACAATACTCAAATATGATTTGTTAGTGTTAGATAATCTGGTCAAAAGAATTATATGAAATCCCACGTCTTAAAACCCTAAATTTAATTTTCTAAACTATAATTCTTTATTGAAGTTTCAATAAAATTAAAAAAAAGGCTCAATTTGGGCTGAAAGCAGCCCGGATTGTTTTGGATTGGGTTGATAATGATGGGCCAGACTGTAAAGCGGAGAGCCCATACAGTAACCCAAATATCTTTGAACATTTTTTGTCCCTTAATGAAACTGCAAACGTGCTCCCGAACACGTAAGCTTAAAGCGTACAAACATATTCCACGCGAGCGAGAGCCTGCAGAGTCATTGTGTGGTTGATTTGAGCCCGGGCCAAACCGCGAAACTCTTTACCAATGAAAATCTCCCATATTCGATGGCTCATCTTATTGCTTGACACGTGTCCTCTTTATCTCCACCCTTTCCCTCCTTCACTCCTCTTCTCTTTCCTCCTCCTTTTGTTCCTTTGTTGTTATGCATTTTTGCTCTGTCTACTGTCTGCTTTCGCTTTCTGTCTTGCCTGCTTCCACTCATTCCACTGTCCCCCACGACTCCTCTTCGGCTCTTCCCGTCCGTTTCTGTGCACCTCAACGGCCATGAAAGTTCGGTTTAGAGTTTGATTCTGATCACTCGGATAGGTATCAATTATGGCTCTGTCTGCTCTACCGTTGCCGGAACTCCATTTTCTTTCCTCACAGATTGCTCCAAGACGTCGTCTTGCTGTCTCTAGATTTTATACGCTCAAGTCTATTTCTGGGCACACCAGGTACAGTGTTGCTATTCGTGGGCGAATCCGCGCCGGCAAAGAAGAAGCTGCTTTAGTTGAAGAGAAAGATAAGGAATTGGTGGAGAGAGTGAATGATATAGAATGGAGTGGCAATGGAGCATCTGCTAGTAATTATGGCACCAATGGATCCATAAAGGGATACGTAAATGGTAGCCCGGGCGTGGTAGAGAGTGAGAGTGGCAGCAACAACGGAAGCTTGGTGGAGTATGTGAATGTAAATGGTGTAGCGGCGGCGGAAATTGTGAAAGATGTCGAAGCCTCCGAACTGAAGGAGGATGGAAGGAAGAGAAGGATAGAGGAGATTGGCAAAGAAGACGCCTGGTTCAAAAAATCTGGGGAAGACGTGGTCGAGGTACTGAGTCTTCGATGTTGATTCGTGCTCTGGGCTCTGATTATTATCTCTTTATTTGAGATTCCATAAGTCAGACGAAGATGTGAATTTTGCAGGTTGCTGTTGCGCCTGGAGGCCGTTGGAGTAGATTCAAAACGTACTCGACAATTCAGAGAACCTTGGAAATTTGGGGATTTGTTGTAACATTTATCTTTAAGGCTTGGTGGAACAACCAGAAGTTCTCTTACAAAGGTTCGTGAGCTGTACATTATTATTGTAAACATTGGACTAATTCATTTTCTATAAGTACTATGAATCGCTATGAACTAAAATTCAGGAAGTTGTAAAAGTTATAGCAGGTTAATTGTGGTTCTTGCTACTCAATCAACTCCGCCTGAACTGTTAACCTCACTGATGTGATGGATTTTTTTTTTTTGGTGGACGGTCGAGTTACAATGTTCATTTTATTTATTATCCATACTTTATGTTTTAAGCCTTTATACTACCAACAAATGACTCTTGTAATACATGAAGCATTTTTCACCAGAATTCTTTGGGGGCTCTGATTCAAAGACATTGTTTTCAGGAGGAATGACTGACGAAAAGAAAACCTTAAGACGGAAGGCCCTTGCCAAGTGGCTTAAGGAAAGCATTCTGAGACTAGGTCCAACTTTTATCAAAATTGGCCAGCAATTCTCCACAAGGGTGGACATTCTTCCACAAGAATATGTTGACCAATTATCGGAATTACAGGTTTTTATTTTGGACACCATTTATAAGATTAATTCTTGGAATGGAATATCATGAACTTGCTTCTGCAGTATCGGCTTTTGTATAGTTTATTATTAATGGCATGCAGTCATCCATACTTGAATTTGAATTATTAGATGTACACCTTGTCCTTCTAGTCTCACTAAGAAATCTGACAACAAAGTATATGATGTAAAAAAGTACTTATAAAATGTTTAAGACTAATAGAGAAAATTAGGCTAAGGTTGTATTTATTTGGGGCCTAAGCTACCTCATTACTGGGTCCAGGATCAAGTCCCCCCTTTCCCCTCAGAGACTGCTTTAGCTATTGTTGAAGAAGAGCTTGGAGCACCTGTAGGAAAAATCTTTGATCGATTTGACTATGAGCCAATTGCTGCTGCAAGTCTTGGTAAACATAATTCTGCTTTGCATGTATTTATAATAGTGCATCTGTGAAATCAATATTCTGAGCAAAAAAATCTGTGAAATCAATATCAAACCAAGAAGAAGTGAACCTGAGTTATTGGAGTCGTATTTGATGAGAAGACAAGAATAATAACTTCGTCTAGTTTTTCTCCAATGCAGGTCAGGTTCACCGTGCAAGATTAAAGGGACAGGAGGTTGTTATTAAAGTGCAAAGGCCTGGTCTCAAGGGTCTGTTTGATATCGATCTTAAAAACCTCAGGGTTAGTGTTATAAGTCCTATCATAACATTTCATATGACCTTCTGCTGATGCGTGCACAAGTGATGTCTCTTTGTGATAATTACACTATTTTTATCTCGAACTTCTTATCTAAATTTTACTAGCCTGCCAAAGTTGTCAAATTTTCTTCAAGATATCATATATTACATTGTCCATACTGCAAAGTCTCTGTGTGTTTGTGTGTTTTGGGTGAAAATTTCTTTCATCTTCATTGCCAATATCATACTCAGATGTCTGCATGGGTACTATTGAATAGTACGCATACCTTTGTTGTGAAGATTATGTACCCATACCCATGTGTCAAACGCTGATACTTAAGCCTGTTTTTTCTCCAGGTTATTGCCGAATATCTTCAAAAGGTTGATCCAAAATCAGATGGGGCAAAAAGGGACTGGGTTGCTATTTATGATGAGTGTGCTTCTGTCTTATATCAGGTGAGGATAATCTAATAATGGCATCTAAAAGGATACCTGTAGGTTGATTAAGAGGGTATTTTATTCAAACATAAAAGAGCTAAGAATGTAGTAAGTTGTCTTAAGACAGTGTCATTCTTCAAATTGAGGCATATTTGTTGTGTGTTCTAGTTTTTATATTTAACTTCTTGTCTCTAGACAGTGGAATTACTCTGTGAATTTTAAAGGCTTGCCGACATATAGTTACCAGGACCTTACAGCTAGTGATGCATAGAATCGGAAAGATGGAAAGAATTGAGAGGAGGGGGGGGGGGGGGAGTTGCAGCATTCTGAGCTGCAAAGTTAAAATTTTATATTGCTGTAATGGGCAATCGTGTATCTAATTATAAAATAGAGCCCTGCTAATCCAGTCTAATTCCTGTTTGATTAATGGATATTATTCCTGCTCCAGTAGAATGCATTTGCAATTCATATGCTCCAACACATTCTCAGCTTTCTCTTTTCCTGTTAATGCAATGCGAATTGACATCTTTCAGGAGATTGACTACACCAAGGAAGCTACTAATGCAGAGCTCTTCGCTAGTAACTTTAAAAATATGGATTATGTTAAAGTTCCTTCAATCTTCTGGGATTATACCACACCGCAGGTTTAATGTTTGTTGTCCATGGACGCAGCCAAGTGCTCTTTCTTGTTTGAGATCTAATATCATTCTTTATCTATTCATTTCTAACTTGATAGCAAATGCAGGTTCTGACAATGGAGTATGTTCCAGGAATTAAAATAAACAAAATACAAGCATTAGATCAGCTTGGGGTTGACCGCAAAAGGTTTGTGGAACCTTTTTGTTTTCTATGTTGAAATTGATAGTAACACGTCATGTTTTACTTGTATACTTTGAAGCTCGGAATAATGTCTAATTTAAAACAGTTAAACCATTGCTCTTATCTTTTACAGGCTAGGGCGATATGCTGTTGAGTCATACTTGGAGCAGATTCTATCACATGGTTTCTTCCATGCTGACCCAGTGAGTTCTTGATGTTAATATTGATTAGTAATTTTAGGTTTGTCTTATAGATATGTATGTATTTTAAATTTTCTAGCCTATTTATATGGTAGAACCAACATGTGAGGCCTACTATCTTTGAATGTGCGCTTTTGTATATATTTGTCTTGTCACCCCTGGTATTGTTAGGATGAGGAATCTTCAATCCTTATGTTTCATGGATATTACTCTGGAAATTTGACACTTGGTGCCCTATCTTGTCTGTAATTACAGTTTGTTCACATTCTTGCAGCATCCTGGGAATATTGCAGTTGATGATGTCAATGGTGGCAGATTGATATTTTATGACTTTGGAATGATGGGAAGGTTTATAATTAATCTCTTTCTATTTAAAACATGAATGTATAATTAATGCAATTTTTAACCTTGTAGATGATTCACATTTTGTCTGTATTGCACCTTACAGTATAAGTTCGAACATCCGAGAAGGTTTGCTTGAAACATTTTATGGAGTTTATGAGAAAAATCCAGATAAGGTTATTGTTTTTCTGTGAATGTTGTCATATCATGCTTTGAATACTGTAATGTAAAATCCCATAGTTTATATTACTAAACGAATCTTCTGGCTTGATTTAGGTCCTTCAAGCAATGGTTCAAATGGGTGTTCTTGTCCCTACTGGAGATATGACCGCTGTTAGACGGACAGCACAATTCTTCCTTAACAGGTAGTTTGCTGAACCCAGCTGGTGGCAGTTACAAAAGTAGAAAATTTCTAGCGCCAGTAGGATTATCAGAAGTCTTAGTTATTTTGTGAAAAAGTATATTATGGGTATCAATAATTGATTGGAACATTTATGATTAAATATTATTTGGGGGACTTATTCGTATTTCATTTTCTTACTTGGGACCTATGGGTGATTTTCCCAAAAAAAGAAAAACCTTTCTGCTTTCGCTAACAACCAACTTTTTTATCAAAGCCGGGTCAGACGCCTCTGTTAACAAAAAAAAAAAATTGAAATAAAAAAAGTAGCCTCTCCAAATGCTTGGCCAAACAGTCTCTTAAATCTGATATGTTGGTGGCTGAAAAGCTTTGTTTGTCGACAAGGGTTTTTCAGAACCACTTGTTCTTCCTGATTAATTATGCTAGGAGTACTAATATGTAATCCTCTATGATTCTTGATCAGTTGTTGATTCCAGCGGGATTTCCTTTGCCGTCGCTGTTAATATTCTGTAGAATAATCCGAGTGACTAATTATGTTAGCAATCTTCTTAAATCTGAGGAACTTTCTTGGGGAATTTCTGATCTTGAGTTCTTGTAATACTTTATAGTTTTGAAGAGCGTCTAGCTGCACAGAGGAGGGAGAGAGAGGCAGCAACGACTGAACTTGGATTCAAAAGGCCATTGAGCAAGGAGGAAAAAATAATGAAAAAGAAAGAACGTTTGGCTGCTATTGGTAATGTGCCTGGTGTAATTGTTTGAAGTTCCTTATGTTTAAACTTTACGCTATTCAATTGATGTGTTTAAAGCATATGACAATCCATGATCATTATTCGGGTCACATGTGAGGAAGCAACCAGGCAAATGTCAGGAAAGATTATTTAGTATTCATGTTGTAGCCTGCTTAGCCTTGTTTTGTTCCTATAATTTTACATTTAGTTATTACAGAATTCTTAAAAATTTTATCCAGCAGCTTACATGTAGGTGAAGAATCCTATGTCTAGTTTTATGGGTTATGTATTACATGCATTATATTTTTTTTTTATCATTGGTTGATTTTCATGAAAAATAAGTTGGTTTTGATCGGAAAATTGGACATGCCCCAGATTGATTATAACTATTATGTCTTGCATCTGGACCTTTGGTCTATAAATTTTTTGGGTGTTATGTTCTTAGTTCAATAACATTTTGTAATCAATAGACATAATTTAACTTTGAGAAAAGGTATTTTGCTGCTCATAGCCGTCTTGTTTTATAACAGGTGAAGATTTATTATCCATTGCTGCAGACCAGCCCTTCCGGTTTCCTGCTACATTCACATTTGTTGTTCGAGCCTTCTCAGGTGAATATGATATATAGGCCAATTCAACGATTTTGCATGTCATATGCTTGTGATTATTAATTCTAAGAGCTAATGTTCCTTTTGTAGTGTTGGATGGCATTGGGAAGGGGCTTGACCCACGATTTGACATTACTGAAATTGCCAAACCGTGAGTATTGTTTTTATAGTTTGTAAATTTTCAATCCTTTTAAATGTCAATTTTAAGCCTCTATTTTTTGCATACCTAACTATCTATCTTGCTTTGCCTTGCAGTTATGCTTTGGAATTGCTAAGATTTCGTGAAGCAGGGGTTGAAGTTGTTCTAAAGGCAATAATAAATTTCGTTTTCTGTGCTTGAATTCAGTATCCTCTACGGATTTGTTTTCTCACATCCATCTTGTAATTGTGCAGGACTTCAGGAAGAGGTGGGACAGACAGTCTCAAGCATTTTATAACTTATTTAGACAGGCTGAAAGGGTTGAAAGGCTTGCTGACATAATCCAAAGGCTGGTAATTCTCAGATTTAAGCTGATATAATTCAAACTGTTTATTTAATGATATCTATTGCCAGGTCTTCAACTTTTGGTATTCCAGATCCCTGCTTACTGCATTTAATTTTTACACAGGAGCAAGGTGATCTGAAGCTCCGAGTTCGAGCTCTGGAATCTGAGAGAGCATTTCAACGTGTTGCCACTGTCCAGAAGACAATAGGGAATGTGAGTCAATTTGGCCCTTAACTTTGGGAATTATAAAGTCTACTTATCACTTAAGACGAGTCTGTTCTACAGTTCTACTTGCTAGGTGTTCATGTATTTATGTTCTGGGATGTATGGACATCCTATAAATGACTAATGGATGTCCATAATTTGTTTGTATTTGACACGATGGTATTGCATTTATGCATGTATGCATATATTTTATTTACCCGTTTGTTGATGTTATTTTATGATATTATTATCTGAGGAAAAACCAGAAAGTCCAGCTAGGCAATGTCATGATACATATTCAGTGATTCACTTTACCATTGTTGTTAATTGACAGGGTGTTGCTGCCGGTAGCTTAATAAATCTTGCAACAGTTTTGTATCTCAGTTCAATTCGCGTAAGCTTTCTCACTACTCTTTCTTTCTGAAAGTCATTAGCAACTCAATTAATTGGTTCTCTGATCTTTCTTTCTCGTTCCTCTGTTACTTGTTACCCTTTTCAGGTTCCTGCTATTGTAGCATATGCTTTGTGTGCATTTTTCAGTTTTCAAGTTCTCATTGGCATTGTGAAGGTCAAGAAGCTAGATGAACGGGAAAAGTTGATAACAGGGACAGCTTAATCAACCAGTAAGTAAAGTGGACAGAAACGTATTCTCAACTGCCTGTATGATCACTGTTTTGAATGTTAGTTTTGTGATTGCTCTTGGGTAATTCTTTTAATGAAAGACTGGTCTTCTTTGTTTGCCACTACAGAGGGAAGAGATGTTATTTGCTGTAGTTAATCACTGACAAATGCATATTTGAACGGATCACTCATGCTTATCTGATATAATGCCAGCATACCAAATACCTCCCAAGATAATATATATTATACCAATTGAACGGGTCAAGGGCTCTTTAGCTTTCCATGATTTGCTATATGTAATTAAAACTGTGGTGAGGTACTTCAACACTATCCGGTTTCCTTTACTGGCCCATTTAATTTTTTCCCCATTTTCTTTGATTTGGTCCATTGCAGAAGTAGGATGGATAATATAGCTCGTGCTGGTGCTACTTACTAGTCGACGTTCAGGATGAGAATATGGTTGAGAGCTCAAAGAAAGCTAAATTCAAACTTTCAAAAGACGTCAACGCAGGCACAAAATTTCAGCCAGCAAACCATACGTTGCAACCCGGAGGGTTCCTACTGGCTCGAGGCTTCTGTTTATCATCTCGTTCAGATATCAGGCACCTATGAGGTGTGCCAGATCCTTTTTTTTTTTGGTTAACCTGAGCCCCCTTTCCTGGTGTATTCACAAAATAACAGTTCATAAATTGTATTCTTTTGACTTCTTCCACATAGGCTGTCACGTAGGCTTAATGATGCATTAGCATTTGTGGTTGTAATTAGAATATGATATAGTGCAGCTTCCCACAAATTTGACAGTGGTAAGCTCATCCTGAAACTGACGGACTTGGATTTAAGTGAAAATATAAGTATATGACATCCATGTGATGGCATTAAATTTCTGTTCAAACGACATATTTGATTCTTGGTAGATTACGTGATTGATGTACCAGAGAGTTTCATGTCCTGAACACTTCATCATTGTGCACACAGGACCGAATTTAATTCGCTTTGTCCATTTCATAGCTGACAAGATCTGTCTTAATGTCCATTGTTTGCCGTTTCTGTTGCTGTGGTTTGTACGTGTCCCTGGCAGAAATGATTTCCTTTTGTTCAGTCTCGTGGCTTTCATGTCACCGTTCCCTAAAATGTCAATATTTAAGTGTATACATCATGACACAGGAGGACGTAGCACAAGCACAAGACAGGAATAAGGACAAGAGCATCCCAAGGAACGAACATCATATGCTAGGTAGCTCGCTAACGTCCGAATGGACAGTAGTTTTTGCAGACGTCCAAACATGGGCTTGTTCTGTGACTTCTTTTGTTAAGCCTAGCAGGTGTAGAAACCCTGGGTTTTCATATGAACCGGGATGTTTTTCTTCTTCATGGTCGCAATCAAGTCATTTGACTTTGGAACTAGGGTTATAAGTGATTATGCTATAATGGAACTTAGGGTTGCAAAAAAACAATTTTTTCCCTTCAAAATCTTTCTATTTTTAATGAGACAGATAAGGGAAAAAAATACATGTTTTCTCTTTTTTTCTCCTACTTCTTTTATCCAAGTTAGGATTGATTTTTTTTTAGGAGAAAAAAGTCTCAAAACAAAGTGGTCAGGTATTTTTTTTTTTGGACAAAAAAAACAAAGTGGTCAGGTTAGCTGAACCTAAATGAGACAGAAATATTGTGCTAATAGTCAAGTAGATCTCATCACCAAGATCTGTTAAGAAGAAAAATCTCCATTCTAAGAAGTATGTCGGGGCATCGATTAATACAAGTCCCCTTTCACTGGCCCATTCATTAAAAATATCAATTACTTGCCATTAGAATATTACAACTCGTGATTTTTTTTTCAGAAAACAAGTCAAAGTGCCATCTTCGTGAAAGTCCAAGGCGATCAAATTGCTTGTATGAAAACCAGAAAGAAACAGGTAAAATGAGTTTATATTCCTCCCCCAAAGGTTAAAATGAGTGTCTCTAATCATGTCAAAAAAACTAGAATGATTATCAAAATAAGTCCGATGTTAGTAGGTTAATTAGAAACCTTTTCTTTTCAGTGTATTCATTATTTACCTTAGTGAATTTGTGATAAGGGAGGGAAAGGCATAAACTGTAAATTGTAAATTTACAATTTCCCACATTAACTGCTATAGTGAGTGGAATAGAGAGTTGAGTTTCTGCAATAGATGCATACAATCTGAACCTCAAAATTTCTCAGCAAAACAATAAGCAGTGTAATAAATTATCCTTTAAAATTACAAAGTGGGTAACTTTTTGACAAGCTAGACAAAATTAAAAACCAAAACCACACAGAAGTATTTGTTTGTATCTCTAAGGTAGAGAGTTGGTGTAGATGTAATCTTCATTCTCCAGAATGTTTTCTTCCAACCCACCATTCCCTTTCTTGCACTCAAAGCCCTCTTTTTCACACCCACCTCTTCTCTGCATAGACATGATTATGTTATAGTAATTAATTAATCACTCCAAAAATTTTGACTTAATCTAAGTAGACACCCAGAAAAGTCACCCTAAACAGAACATCGATCAAATATCAATAATAATCAGAGAGGCAAAGAGATTCAGAACTCACATCAACTGAGGAAGAACTGCCAGAACCCACAGCTAACTCATTGTTATTAACCGCAAATATGACATTGAAGACGAATATTACCAGAATCAGAAACAAGGCTGGTTTCGAGAGTGTCATTGTAGCTAGAGGTATCTAGCTTGAACCTTGAATCCTGCAATGTGATGCGAGTGATTTAAGCTTAGTGTCGTCTCTTATAAAAGGAAGAAGGTGGTCCGAGAACTTTACAGAGCAGCACCGACGAGAAGATGAGATTGTGGAGTGTAATAATGTATTATTCAATTAGGAGTTTCAGCTTCTTCTTTGACCTGTCTTCGGATTCCTGAGCATAAAGCTCGCACATCAAGAGCTAGGTTGGCTTCTCTTGGTGTTTTCTCACCAAATTATATTTAATTAAAGGACACAAGAAGCTGAGAGATATCGCTTGCCCAGAGAGTTGTCCACTACCTTTGTTTGATGCCATTTCTTTATTTATTTCTTGTTTAAATGAGAGGAAAAAAAAAAATACTAGGGACAGTCTCTGCAGTTTCAAGTGCTTTATTATATATGAACGGTAAATATCAATTTTCTGATCCATCGTTTACAATCATAAATCTTTTTGTTTTTGCTATGAATCCAAGTCTTCACAGGCCTTTTTTTTTTCCACCCAAAAATGGTCAATTTTATTACAACAAAATCAAAAATTACAAACACTAATACCCAAAATCAAAGAAACACTCAAAAGCACCTAACATTACAACTTAATACTCTGCTAAACAAAAAAAAACCAAAAAAAAAAAAACAGAAAAACAGAAACAAGTGTAACAAGTATAGCAGTAACAGTGTATATTTAGCTATCCTACTCCTTCTCTATCATTCATCACACAAATATCGCTACAAATATCGCTACAGCACGATTTGGCTAACTCAAAGTCATATATCAAAATGTTGCTTAAAGAAGATGTAACCGATTCCAGCCATACATGCCGGTGCATCCTCTTTGACGCATCATCTGCTAACTTATCAGCAGTTCTATTAACTTCACATGCTTTAATCAAGTTCATATCGTATAAAAATTAGTTTCAAGAGCAACACAATGAAATCTTAAAAGAAAAATATAATTACAAAAAAATCTCGAAAGACGTGAAAAACAAGTCACTCACTTATTAAGAAAATTTTTAATGATTACATTTATCCTTTAGAACCTCATAACAATTTTCTCAATAGTTTATTTGAGAATTATTATCAAGTACAAGTAAAAGGTTGGATTTTTTAAATACTCAATGATAAGGTTGAGTCGATTTATCAATATATAATCCAGCTAATATCTGGCTTATTGAGCTAAGCAAATGTTGGAATTTGCTTTGTTTGATTGAACAATTTAGGTGGTCCAATAAGTATAACTTTAAGAAGACGGTTTCGTTGTACGTTTGATTTTCCTGCAAATAAAATATCTAATGCATCGCTCAATTTTTTCCTCAAGGAATAATTCTTATTCTTTTTTTATGTATTTCCAATCATATTCTCCCTTGGATGCATCAAAGTGGTTAGACCCAACACGTAACTTTGATTTTGATATTAATTATTGTATCAACCGTTATTTAGTGATCAAAGCCCAACTTTTAAATGTAATTTATTCTAATATTACGTTTTAATTATGATTCTGTTTCATGACTTCCGTTACAGCAGAATAATTGTTGTGTAACTTTGCTAACTTTTGTTCACTGTAACAAGAATAAGTGATCGTATTATATAATTACAAAAATAAATACAGTATCTCGTACTTTACTTTTTAATTTTTTTTGATACGTTACTTTTTAAAAAAATAAAAAATAAAACACTAAAAGTGTGCAACATGAGGATATGATCGGGAACGTCAAGGTTTGTTGCTGATAAGCACCACTTAGAACCCTATTCCCTGGCGCCAGCATTTCTGATAAAAAGCAAATCCAAGTTTTGACAAAATTGATGTAATTTACTAATTTTAATACTAATTGCACTGGACCACCAAAATACTTTACACCCCATATAATCTCTTCCAATTTATAATATATCACTCTGGTCCTATTTATAAATTCTTTTTAACCATAAAATTTGGTTTTATTTATAAGTTTTCTTTCAAGTAATAAATGAGACTGTGACAATTTTATCCATATTAATTATACTGATGAAAATAGAAAGAGAAGAAAAAGTTGAAAGATACTTATTCATAAATGAAGGCAAAATTGAAATTTTACCTCATCATTATTGGGCTAACTACCTTTCATTAGTGTGTGTGATCAGTGGCGGATCTTAGGATAAATATTTGGAGAGGCCAAATATATATTCATTAACTAATTAAAAAATATATATTTGGAGAGGTCAAATATATGCTCATTAACTAATTAAAAAATATATATTTGGAGAGGTCAAATATATGCTCATTAACTAATTAAAAAAATATTTGGAGGGGCCAAATGTATAATATAAGAATTTTAACAAGTCTAAAATATAAGATTTTACATTATATTAAATTTTAAAAAAAAATTCTGAACAGATGTTTTTTTTTTTTGCGGGGGCCATGACCCCCCCTTGTCCCTTAGAAGATCCGCCATTGACCAAGCACTAGTGTAGTGCAGTGGTATGACGCTGAGTTATCCAGCCTTTGTATCAGGGTTCGAACTCTGCCCGGATCATTGGTCCCTTTTAAAAAAAGAAGATCCGCCATTGTGTGTAATTTGATTAAAAAAGACTTATAAATAGAATCAGAGGGATATTTATATAATTTTTTACTGGCGCATTTAAATGATATCATTTTTTTAGATTTACAAAATGTAAAATCAACATCGGTCATCAATTGTAAACAAGGCAAGACTAGCAAGGAACCTCCTCGTTGCGCACCCATTTAAATAAAACGGCGCCGTTTTGATATAAAATGAAATCTAAATCATTGATTTTTGAGCATGATCTCGGCCGTTGATGAGTAACCTGAAAGAAAAACAAAACGGTGCTGCTGAATTTTATTCTGGGAAAATCCTCCCCGCCGAGTTAAACAAAACAATTTCAAAAAAAGCCCTAACAAGAGTCTTTTTTAATATGTGAAAGTGTGATAAAATGACAAAAACGCCTACTGACACATGAGAGAAGGGTAGTGTGAGGGGTTTTTTTGTCTTTTAAACACAAATTCACATGTTAAAGTCTTTTTCTGACATGTGAAAGTTGTTAGGGCCCTTTTCAAAATTATTTTACTTAATTGGGCTCTGGGGAGGATTTTCCCCTTTATTTTTGAAATCAAATGGCATCGTTTTATCTAAATGAACGCACAATAAAGAGATCCTGCTGCAAACATTGTTTATGTAATATATAGTGCATGGAAAAGTAGTACATGGTATATATTTAAATTTAAGTTGGCAATGAATGAATAATTATAGGAAAAAATTGATGAAAATATTTTTATTTTAAAATTTATCCTTACTCAAAGGTATTTAAGGATTCATGTCCTTTATTGGGGTGCATCGTTTCTTTAGCAGCTTAGCTGTATATAAATTAAATGTCATTCGTTTGAATATGATTGAATAAAAGTTGCATGCTCTCACTTAAGATATGGAGTACCAGAGATGAATGCTGTAAGTCTTTTACCTCTGACTCAAACAGAAAAAAATATGTAAATAATACTATCTCCAATCTTAAATATAAGAGTTATTTCACCTTTTTTTGTAATTAAAAAAGTTAAATATATGACTTAATTATATTATATATTGTGTATGATTAAATTATGTATCAGATTATAAGTTAAATAGATTAATTTGCACACACAAAAATCATAAATATAAATATATTAAAATAATTTATTTAAATTCATTAATTTTTATAAAAAAAAAATCAATCATGTATTATATTTAGGATGGGAGTATACATCTCTAGGAAAAAGTGGGGAAAGGGATGTCGTAATTATTGAACAATGATTATATATATTGCGTGCACTTGTGTCTTGCGGGTTATTTACAGATGCAATCGATTACTTCCATTTTCGTAAATATATACATAGAAATAATATTGAGGCCTATCTCGCGTAGTAATAAATTGTCTTGTAAATAGGTAAACAAGTATGGTATGAGATTTTACTTCATCAACCTCAATGTGAAATATACTACTCCCCTCTGGTCCTAATTATAAAACATATTTAACTGATTTTAAAAAAATTAAGGAAAATAGTTAAATTAGTTAATTTTACTTATTTTCCTCAAATGTCCTTATATACATTTAAAATGACATAAGTAAAAGTTAATCAACAACTCTGCCACATATCTCTCCGACCAATTTTCTTTTCCACATGCTTTATAATTGAAATAATGGTCTTACTAGATATACATATATATGTGTATATATATATGTATATATATAGATCTATCATGCACACACATATAGACACACACACACAATCATATATATACACACGGAGGTATATATTTTGACACACACAAACACAAATATATACACACAGACACACACACACATATATATGTACATACAAACACACACACACACACACACACATATATGCACACACACATATGTTTATAGACATACACATGTGTGTGACACTTGAGATAATAAAACAAGGGTATTTTAGGAAGAAATTGACAAAAACTAAAAAGTTGTCCTATAATTAGGACCAAAATCAACCCCCAAATGTTGTCTTATAATTAGGACCAGAGGGAGTACAAAATAATACGGATTAGTATTAATCTTTCCCACCCCCACAATAGGGGTGAGCATGCAAGGCTGAGTAGGGCGAGACCTATGTCTGAAGAATCGCTAAGCAGTAAAATGCAGTCAGATGCTCGGCCCTGTCCGATAGAAGCCCTATCATTTTCGAGCTAGACGATAATGGGCTGAGCAAGGTGTGTTTCCCATGCCCAAATGATGATATCCTACTACACCCTATGTGGGGGAAAAATCAATTTCAACCATACCTAATAAACAGTATTATAAACTTCAAATGTAATCAATAATTGTACACCTTAGAATATTCCAAAATAAATATATAACTTCAGTCTTGAAATTAAAAAAAACTACCATGTATTTTAACAAATAATTAAATACACATACCTAACTGATTAAATAACATCCATAGTCCATTAAATACAATGCATCATTAGTAATATAATAGACTAATGGTCAAATAGTTAATGGATATATTAGAGTATTAGTAAATATATAATATAATATAAGTCTATTAACTATTATATGTATACAAACTGAGCAAAGCTAAATGGGCAGGGCGGCATATCCTGCTCGATGCCCGGCCCTACCTGTAAAAGTATCCAACCAGATTATGTCCGTTTTTTCTGGTTTGGACACAGCCATTTTTTGTTAAGCTGAGCTGGACGCACTGAACTCCTAGACTTCATACACAACCCCACCCCACAAAAAGAAAAACGTATAGGAGCATATCCTTAATCTAATTGATTAATCAGCTATTATATTTATTAGATTAAGGAATGTTATGAAGAGGTTGCTGTTTGGAGAAGCACAGTCCTTGTGCATGCATACAATCATTCAAAACTTATGAGTAATAATTAAAAAAATATATATATTATATACAGATATGTAAAAAAAATTAATGACATATAAAATTCCAATACAGCTGTACCAATACAGATGTGACATACTAACATATATAATAATTAATTATATATACCAAAAAAAAAGAGGAAAATTGGTTAAAGGCACATGCCTATTTGAGGAGTCAATTTCCCCAAAAATGTTAGTGTAACTCATTTTCAACGAGGATAACTCTTTTTCCTCAATTATGTATAACAGTTTTAAAAAATGTTAGTAAAATGTATTACAAATAACTGAAAAATGTTATGAATATTCTTATTATGTGGATGTCCATTGACCTATAATCTCCAAATACAGGATGACATGGTATATATGCATAGTAATCTACTATTTGCATCCTTCTATAAATAGAGGTCTCCTGTAACTATTCAATACACTTGAATGAGAATCTATTTCATCTCTCTAGAATTTCCTCTGACTTCTCTCTAGAATTTCTTCAATTTTATGACACGTTATCAGCACGATTGCTGATTCTTTCCCTATCTTCAGATCTGCATCTTCTCCTTTTTCATACGCCTCAACCTCTGAATTCTTCCTTCCTCCTTCTCTCTTATTTTCAGCTCAAATATTTCTCAGGGCGTCAACCACACCGGTACCACTCCCATTGGTGCCATTATCAGTAATCTCTGCTTCACCCTTCTTGCTTGCTTCAGTTCCGTTATGATATCCATCATTATTTTCTTTTGCTCCTACCTTTTCCTCAGTTCTGAAGCTTATTTCTTTATGCTCTCTTTCAATTTCAATAATTTCAACCTTTTTCCAACCTGCTTATCTGCTTCAAATTCCTTCAGCTCCTCAGGTCTATTCAATCTTCCTTGGTTCGTGCTTCTCTGCTTCTAATTCCCCGTCTTGCTCTTTGCTTCCCTTTTCCTTTGCTTTAGGTTTCCTTATTAATTCCTCCATTCATTCGTGGGCCCAGCTGCTGATTCCTTTCATTCATTAATTGAATGAATAGTGGGGTTGGATTATAATATATTATAATATGTGTAGTGGGGTAGAGTTAGGTGAGATGGGCCGTAAAGAATTAGAGGGGGAGGAGAGTTATTTGTTTGTATGTTTGGTGTCTTGTTTGTGGGTTGCAATTTTGTGTCCGTGATGATTGAGAATAGGCGAACAAGTTGGTGGATATGGTCCACACGTTTTCCTTTTTGCTTCACGTGTAGCATAGGACAATAATTATTCATGATTGAAGGAGGCACGGTTCAAAAAAAAAAAAAAAAAAAAACTATTGACAATCCAAGGTAAGTAGTATTAATGTTGTTAATTTGACTCCATATTGGAAGTTTAGATTTAATATTTCCTTTTAATTATTTTAATTTGAGATTTATTGTTACTAACATTTTCTTTTACTTATTTACTTTTATGTAACTAACATTTATGTCACTAACATTTAATTTTATTGCTACTAATATTTATTTATTTTTCATGGAGACACACTAGTATTTATTTAGTGGGTTCCAATTATTTATTTTATTTAATATTTATTTTTTTTTAATGGTAGCAACACTATAGTGGGCTCCATTTATTTATTTTAAAATTTTAATTCTTTACTGCTCTATTTATTCTTCATGGAGGCACACTAGTATCTATTAGTGGGCTCTATTTATTTATTGCGTTTATTTATCTTTTATGGTGGTGCATTTTGTGAGCCCCATTTATTTTTTTTAAATTCTTTATTGTTTTATTTATCTTTTATGGTAGCAACACTAGTATAGTGTGCACCATTTATTTTATTATTTACAGCTTTGTTTATTTAAATTCTTTATTACTTTATTTATCTTTTGTGGTAGCAACACTAGTATAGTGGGCACCATTTATTTTATTATTTACCGCTTTGTTTATTCTTCATGGTGGAAACACTAGTTTAGTGGACTCCATTTATTTATTATTCATTTACAGCTTTATATCCCCCTTCCCTTTTATTTTTATTTATTTACTGTTTTCTATATATTATATATATATATTTACATTTGCATATGCATCCTCTTTCTTACCTATGGATGAGATAGGTCTCGCTGTGAGTTTACTACCATTCCTATTTCATCTTCTTTTTATTTATTTACCACATTTATTTCCAGTCATTTATTTTATTTTTATTTATTTATTTACTGCTTTATATATATCACCTCCCTTTTATTATTTATGGCAACGACACTAGTATATACATATTAGTGGGTTCCATCTATTTATTTTATTATGCTTATATTTTATTTATCCTGAAGATAAACTGTTAAAAGGCCATATATATTATGAGATATGAGGCATAGATTGGCTATATATTATGAGATTAAAATGCCATAGAGATATGAGGCATAGATTGACTTGAGAGATGAGGCATAAATTGGCTTGAGACCAAGAGGCAAGATAGCCTAAAGCCAATAGGCAAGTTAGCCTGAAAACAAGAGACAAATTATGAAACAAGGCTTGATCCATAATTATGTATGCCATCAGTTGTATAAGGCCTCAAAATTGTATATATTTGACATTAAATGCTCCCTTAAATTATGTGACAAGGGATTGTATGATCATGATTGATATTATAAATAAATATATCCAATTTGCTATTGCAGTAGCAATATTGTGATAAAATCAAGAAATATTGTGGTTTAATTTCTTGTTATGATCAAATAGATTATTGAGTTATGGATCAAGAATTTTATCCACCTTCATTTCCAGAAGTGAATGAAGTAAGAAATAAATTTGTCATTATTGTTATTTTATTGTTTTCTATAATTATAACAATTTTTGTGAATACGAGAGAGGAATATTTATAAACAAAATGATTAAACAAAAGGAAATATTATTTCAACAAAGTTTAATTGCGAGTGGCTCAACATCATTACAAACTTTAATCATCTCATTCTGAAGATATTTAATGTCTTCTTCTTTTGCTTCTCTTGAGATGGGATCCAGATGAGGCAAAGCTCTTCGTAATATCGAGATTTGCGTCATAAGTTTCTTGAGCTTCTTGTGTGGCCACTCGGTTAACCCTCCTTTTTGATAGATTTTTTGAATGGCGTGAGTAGACATATTTAATTGTTTACTCGCTTCATCAAGGGTTAAGTGAAAATAATTTCTTAAATCATGGAGCGTTGTTTTCTTTATTCTTTCTCGTTGCTCCATAGATAACCTATATAATTCACCTTGGTTAAGGGATGAAGTATCATAGGGTATACTTACTGCAGGTTGTTTTCCTTTGCCTAATGAGTGTTCAATATTGGTTTGAAATGAACTTCCATGGAGGTCATTTGGATTTATAGCCCATTCCGAACCAACACAGAGAACCTCATGATAGGCTAATACAGGATCACGCATCAAGATATATCCTGATGCTTGTAAATCTATACAATACTGTGTCAGAAATTGTTTGATTTCTTCAAAATTTTTATTTGTGAAATCAAACATTGGAAGCCTGTCAGTATTATAAGATTTATCATGTACTTTTTCAAATAAAACAGCATGGATAATCATACCTGTTCTTCTTCCGTGAACTTCAAGTTTATGGTACTGGAGTTCGTTGGTATGTATGATCTCTCGTAAAACATGACAACAACTACATTCCAATAAGCTAGTTGTTGCTAATTGACTTGTAGTTGATGGCTGGCTCGTGGTTGTTGGTTGGCTAATTGTTATTGGCTGGCTAATGGTTGTCGGTTGGCTGATTGTTGCTAGCTGGATCGTGGTTGATGGCTGGCTGGTGGTTGTTTGCTGGCTTATGAATGCTGGCTCATTGATTGTTGTGACTATTGGTTGAATTTGACTGGTAGACTCCATTAGTTCAGCCATAGTTCTACACCTTTTAACAGGCCTCCTTGATGAACCTGCTTCAGTTGTACCTTCATTCCTTCTAAATTGAGGAAGAACATTTGTTCTTGGGGGAGAAGTAGGTATATTTGAAGCAGAAGGAGGAATAGTAGAAGGAGGAATAAACATCTCAAAAGGATTAGGAGATAATAAAGAGGTAAATGACAGGTTTGTCTGATCATCATACAACAAAGCATCAAGTAATGCTGTGTCAGATGTATCAGAAACTGGGATAAAATTACTTGGACCTGCCATTGCAATAATATACGCGATTAGAAGAAAAATGATAAGTTAGTATATGGTAGTGAATGTTATCAGATGCTTGAATGTTTATGAGGCATGTTCGTTTGCCTTCTTCTATTTATAGCCGAATTAAATCCTATTGAATCTCTGCAGATATGCGCAGTCCTGTTGAATCTTTACAGATCTGCACCCTGTCAAGCACGAGCTTAGACACTTTTTGACTATATATGCATACGACAATTCCACAGTGATACATGTTGCGCCTGTGATTCCACAGTAATGCATCTGTGATTCCACAGTATTTTGATAATTTCAATGATTTTGTATTTATTTGATTGTTGTTTCTGGAAAATTGAAATTTTGTTACCAGAAGTAACAGAATAATGCATTGATAATGCATTTGTGGAATTTTAATGATATCTGTAGAAATAGATATCATATATGGAATATTGTATGAAATTACATGAATTAATTTCTACAGACTCATACTTGAGGGGGAGATTGATATATATCAAGTGTGAGTGTTTTTGTGTTAATTTTCTGTGAATGTTTGTGTGTTGATTCCCCCAAGATTGATATTGGATTTGATGATAAATTATATGGAATGTTGGCATGACTTGTTTGATCATCCGAGTCATATTATGTGCTGCTTGTTCTCAAATAGATATGATTATGAAAATATTATTGGAAACGGATCTCTGGAAATATATTAAATTGAAAGAGTACATATGAAATTATTGATCTGCAAAGTTTGCAGTGATGATTGCAACCAGATGTTTGCAATATATTATGCGCGCAATTTCCAGATTGAATGATCCAGAAATCATGTATTAAAGTATCCATGAATGGATAGATCAATGATTATGAGAACAAAATTTATATGTTGTGTATATTTGCAGCAATTATATAAGCCAACAGAATTCTCCCCGTATAATTGGCTTTTGGTCAGGAGCCAGATTAATTCCATCTTGAAATGTTTTAAATGTGTAATGTTTATTAATCTATTACAATGCACATAGATGAATATACAAAGAAAATTGATGATTTGATGAGGGGGAGAAAAATAAGCAGATTGGGTAAAGATAAAGTGAAATGAATTATCATTGGCTCATATTGGTACTCGTACAAAGAAATGTGCACTAAAAGTTCAAAAGATAATTCATTTGCAGATTTTAGCTAATCAAATGCTAAAAGCATTTACTGACCTGAAGTGACAAAGTCACATGTCCCAACTGCAAATGCTCCTATATGAATTGTTATAAAGCACGCCTGAAGCGTTGCTAGTCCATCGGTTATAAAGATAAAAATCCTCGAAAGAGAAAATGAGTTATAAAATATAGATGATCAAGTCGAGGATAATTAAGTAAAGCTCCAGAAGAGTTATCTTTTGACGAGATGTTATCTCCAGAAGAGATATTACAAGAAGAGTGTATTGTGGTCTAAAAAGAGACCCAGGTACCTAATATATGTGAATATAATGAGATCTCAATAAATTATGAATGAAATCCGATGGGACCGAAAAATAAAGTCGACATTGATGATATTTATGTTTATAAGATAGCATATGCTGTAATGATGATAATGAGGATCATGAGTCATACTATATTAGTGTGTGCCAGAAGCACATGTTCCTGAAGAACATAAGGCGCTAGAATAAGTCCCTGAAGGACTCAAGATGCTAGGAGCATCAAATTCTCGAGAATAATTAATTAAGTGAATTCATATGTAGCATAAAGCATTTATCGTGCATGTGATATTATTATCTGAATAAATATGCACATGTATATTTATGATTTTACTTGAAAGATTTAGATCTTGCAGGTATACAATGAATACTTGATGATAGAAAGACAATGAAGCAATGTGGTCATCAGGGGGAGCAAGTCTGATGTAATCAAGAGGGGGAGACGATACACGCTGTACTCTTTTTCCCTTATCTAGGTTTTGTCCCACTGGGTTTTCCTAGAAAGGTTTTTAATGAGGCAAAACTCAACAGTGTATCAATGAATGTTGTACTCTTTTCTTTGGCTAGGTTTTTATCCCACTGGGTTTTTCCTAGTTAAAGTTTTTAACGAGGCACATTCATAAATGGACATCCAAGGGGGAGTGTTATGAATATTCTTATTATATGGATGTCCATTGACCTATAATCTCCAAATACAGGATGACATGGTATATATGCATAGTAATCTACTATTTGCATCCTTCTATAAATAGAGGTCTCCTGTAACTATTCAATACACTTGAATGAGAATCTATTTCATCTCTCTAGAATTTCCTCTGACTTCTCTCTAGAATTTCTTCAATTTTATGACAAAAAAGAGTTATAACCGGCTAGCTATACTCCCAGTTTTTTTTTTTTAAAAAAATTTTTTTGATAACATATTTGAGAAGTTACTTTTAACTAAAATTTTTTAAATGGATTAATATAATCTTTAGTCATTCAAATTTACACTTATTATAGTTTTAATATTTTAAGTTTTATTTTGTTTAAAATATTAATCCTTATAATTTAATAAAAACTTGAACCATTTTATTCCTACTAAAATCTATAGTTTGATGCTTTAAGAATCAAAATTAATCTAAAAAAACGAGAAGATAATACTATTCAAAAATAAGTTGATAAAAAGCAAATACATTTACACTTCACAGGTAGGGGTAGGAGTTTAAATATATATTAAATATGAATTTTGGCAAAAAAAAAAGACGAGTGTGAAAAAATGGCAAATGAAAGAGAAGGAAGTAAATGTGGAATAGAATGGAGTCAAAAAGGGTAACAGAATTGGTAAATGATGGCGCATCCCATTTTGTACGCTTCCAGACACGCTCTTCTCTGGTTCGGCATCTTCGCTTGGCTGTCCATTCCATTTCTCCCTTCACGCCGTTCCCTCCATTATTTTCTCTCCCGTTACTTCCATCCTCGCCATCCTACACTCCACCTATTTTTTTTATTTAAATTTCGAATTTTTTTCAGTGGCATTTTCTTATCCGTAATTGGCTGCGTAGTTGAAAATCTGGAATTTCCCATTTCGGAAGAAGAGGTTATTGGCACAGGGAAGTTGACGGCGTGCAGAGACGTTAAGCGCATGTGCGTGTAGGGCTGTGTAGAGAGAGAGAGGGGTTTAAACTACAGTCTGCATCCTCTCTCTCTCTCTCTCTCTCTCTCTCTCTTCCCCTCCCCATACAAATGCGAAGACAGAGAGTGGAACAGAGTAGGGAGGATGTGAGTGAATGAATGCAGAGAAGGAGAGGACAAAGAGCTTGTCCTTTACAGACTGTAGTTACTCACTCCCACCAACCAACACTCTCCCACCAGACCAAACCGCCATTTTTAACGGATTTCTCTCTCTTATATAAAACCCTAGCTCAGCTTTACCTGCACTCTCTCTCTCTCTCCATCTCCATCCCCATTCCCTCTCTCTCTAGCTCTCTTCCCCAATGTTGAACTTCTAGGGTTTCGGAAACTCCCTTCTTTCTTTCTCTCTCCCTCCTTTCCCCTCAATGAATCATTAAGGTGGCTTTCCACATTAACTCCGATGAATTCGGTGCCCAACTTCTTTGTTCCGGTTTTCTCCCTTTGTTTTCTTTCTCTGCTCTTCTCGGGTTTTGCCTCAGAAGCTGAACTCCGATCTTTGCTCGAATTCAAGAAAGGGATTGATAGGGATCCGATTGGAAGAGTTTTTGACTCATGGAAGCTGTCTTCACTCAGCGACCTCAACGACTGTCCTCATTCTTGGGCTGGAGTGGCCTGCGAAGATGGAACCGGCAACGTCACCGCCGTGGTCCTTGATGGGTTCAGTTTGGGGGGTGAGCTGAAATTTCACACTCTACTTGAACTCAAGATGCTAAAGAATCTCAGCCTCTCCGGAAATGACTTTACTGGGCGGTTGCCGCCGGCATTGGGGACATTGACCACTTTGCAGCATTTGGATCTTTCCAACAACAAGTTCTACGGGCCGATCCCAGCTCGAATTAATGATCTTTGGGGATTGAATTATCTCAATTTGTCTAAGAATAACTTCAAGGGTGGGTTTCCGGGAGGATTATATAATCTTCAGCAGCTGAGAGGGCTGGATTTGCGTTCGAATCAGCTTTGGGGTAATATTGGTGATGTATTGTCCGCATTGCGGAATGTGGAGCATCTTGATTTGAGCTCTAATAAGTTCTACGGGGGGCTATCGCTTGGAACGGAGAATGTTTCTGGCTTGGCGAATACGGTCCATTTTCTAAATCTGAGTTATAACGAATTAAATGGCCCGTTCTTTGGGGGTGATTCAATTGCATTGTTTCGTAATCTGCAAGTTCTGGATTTGGGTCACAATCAGATCAGGGGGGAGCTTCCCTCTTTTGGGTCATTGCCAAGTCTTCGAGTTTTGCGACTTGACAGTAATCTATTATATGGGTCAATACCGGAGGAGTTGTTAGAAACTTCTATGTCACTAGAAGAATTGGATCTTAGCGACAACGGGTTTACGGGTAAGGAATTTCAGTTTCTTTTTTGGCATCTGATTCTCTCATTTCTCTGTTCTTCCTTTTATCCTGTTTCCAACCATGCTACGATGGGTTTGGGAAGCTATTCAAAATACAGGCCAGCTACGTAGTATTATATTGTCTTCTTAGCATGGATCTTCACTATCCTTCTTAGTTTGTTCTGAGCGAAGCAGAGTTGGAATGATATAGTTCCGTTTCTTTCATCAAGCTATTATCGTTTCGTGAAATGCATCTTAAACTAGATCAGACGAGCATCATTTACTTCCATCCCAACATTTTACTACTGGAGAGCTGAGACAATAATAGAGGAATTGTAAAAGCTGCAAATGCACATGCTTGTTTGTACATGCATTTTCGATAATGTCTGAATTGTTCGGTATAGAAAATATGAATAAAGGGAATCAAGCAAGTATTTGATCACATCTTTTCGTTCTAATGTTAACATTGTGAGTGAGGTAGGTCGGTAGGGAATAATTAGCTTAAAATGAACTTAAATGAATTATTTCTTACATTTTATGGAATTTAAGCAATTAGCAAGCACAGAGAAGCGAGCAGGGGGTGTGGGGAGGGGAGGAAGGTGGAGAAGGGAATGATGAGATAGAGCGGTGTGCTGATTAAAGAAACGCTTGCGGTGCTTATGTGTTCCAGCCTATGCTGGCAATGAAGGTTGAAGGAGTTGACAGGGTTTGACTACCGTGGGTAAATTATATGTGAACTTGCAATGTGATGGACCAAAACCTTGCAGTTAAAATGCTTAAAGTTTATTTGCGCTAGAATTCTTGCAATGTGAGGTTATACTGCGCTGCAGCCATATAAGGTACAGGAATGCATTCGTCTGCTATGACTACCCTGAAAAACGCTGTAATTTGCATTGCTAATTTAATCACGAGATTTTTGCAGTTTTTTTGTTGAACTCTGGAGCTTGCTCTTTTATATTTAACCCTACACAATGCCAATTGCATTTACAATTGTCAAAGAAGTTTTCATTAAGTCTTTTGATGAAGTATACGTCAGTGCTCTGTTACATATGTCTTATACATTATTTTTAACATGTGCAGGTTCAATTCCTTCAATCAACTCGACATCTTTGAATATTTTGAATCTTTCATCAAATGGTTTATCAGGCTCTTTGCCAACATCTTTGAGAAAATGCACTGTGATGGACTTAAGCAGGAATATGTTAGATGGTGATGTATCTGTTATGCGGAATTGGGAAGCCACATTTGAGGTTCTTGATCTGAGCTCAAACAGGCTTTCAGGAAGCTTTCCCAATTTGACAAATCAGTTTGAGGGACTAACCACACTTGCTCTCAGGAATAATTCCTTAGTTGGAACTTTGCCTCCTAATTTGGGGACCTATTCTAAATTGTCCGTGGTTGATTTCAGTTTGAATGAACTCAATGGCCCTATTCCTGTTAGTTTATTTACTTCCACAACATTGACAAGCCTGAATCTTTCTGGAAATCATTTTACTGGGTCAATTCCTCTTGAAAGGTCAGGAGCCAGTGAATTAATAATTATGACACCTTATCGGCCAATGGAATATCTTGATTTATCTGATAACTCCTTAAAAGGTATCTTACCTTCTGACATTAGTAGGTTGGGTGTGCTCAAACTGTTGAATCTTGCCAGGAATGATTTTTCAGGACAGCTGCCCAGTGAATTGAGCAAACTTGTTAGTTTGGAGTACCTTGATTTGTCTAACAATAGATTTAAGGGACAAATTCCTGATAAGCTTTCATCGAACTTGAATGTGTTTAATGTGTCCAATAATGATTTATCTGGTGATGTTCCAGATAATTTGAGGATGTTTCCTCCTTCATCATTTCACCCTGGAAATCAAAAGCTGAACTCACCAGATCATATTGGTGGTTCTTCAGTGCCTGATAATATTTATGGTCATGTGAAACGTCACAGTTCAAAGGAAAATATCAAGATAGCCATTATTCTTGCTTCAGTTGGTGCTGCGGTGATGATTGTTTTTGTTTTCTTGGCTTATCATAGAACACAACTTAAAGAATTTCGTGGCCGAAGTGGCTTCGCTGGTCAAAATACTAGGAGGGATATCAAATCAGGAGGGCTTGTACGGCCTTCCCTCTTCAAGTTCCACCCAAATGCTCAGCCACCAGCAAGTTCATTGAGCTTTTCAAATGATCACTTGCTGACATCCAATTCAAGATCACTCTCTGGACAGTCAGAGTTTGTAACTGAAATTACTGAGCATGGCACACAGGGAATGGGAGCAGCTAGTTCAGCTTCTGTGAATCCAGATTTGATGGATAACCCTCCCATATCATCTGGAAGGAAGTCATCTCCTGGTTCCCCGTTATCTTCCTCCCCCCGTTTTATTGAAGCACAAGAAAAACCAGTAATGTTGGATGTGTATTCACCAGATCGCCTGGCTGGAGAGTTGCACTTCCTTGATTCTTCCCTGGCATTTACTGCAGAGGAATTATCTCGAGCTCCAGCTGAAGTTCTTGGCAGAAGTAGCCATGGTACTTTGTACAAAGCTACACTAGACAGTGGTCATATGTTGACTGTAAAGTGGTTACGTGTTGGATTGGTCAAACATAAGAAGGAATTTGCTAGAGAAGTTAAAAGGATTGGTTCTATGAGGCATCCTAACATTGTCCCATTGCGGGCATACTATTGGGGGCCCAGGGAACAAGAGAGGCTTCTTTTAGCTGACTATATACCTGGCGACAGCTTGGCCTTACATCTTTATGGTAATTGTTAAACTCCCCCACAATGCTGTGTTCATTGGAATGTCTACACTGCCATATATATAACTTTGTACACTGTGCTATACTTTTCTATTCATGGTTTTTCCCTTTTAGTTGTCCTTAACAATCTCCTAAATATTCAACGGAGAAGAAAAAGGAGAATACAATACTAATATGTTCAAAAGTTGAAGAGAATGTTTGAACGAAACAGCTTCATTTCATTGTAATTGTATATAAGCATACCTATACCTAGTTATAAAATAATTAGACTCTGGGTCCCCCGCTCACATGGAGTTTGAGACAAGCTGCTCTATTCATGATTTATGAATAGTGCCACTTTTTTATAAGAATGATATGATGAGGTCAACTCTATGGAATATTACATTTGTCTTATTTTCTCAATCTTTATTCTCTTTCATAGGGGAATGATCTGAAAAATGCTCAAGCCAGAGTCAATATTGCCACTGTTTCCATATACTAGATAATAAATCCTCGAGGGTTTTTAATACACCCTTTGCTTGTGCATGCGGCAGTGTTTAGACTCATGCCCTTGTTTTCGTGGTTTAAATATTTGAGCACATTTCATTATGAATTTTGCAGAGACAACACCCCGGAGGTACTCACCTTTGTCATTCAGCCAGAGATTAAGAGTTGCTGCTGAAGTTGCTCGATGCCTTCTATATCTACATGATCGAGGGCTTCCCCATGGGAATCTAAAACCAACAAATATATTATTAGCAGGCCCTGAATACAGTGCCCGTCTAACTGACTATGGTCTGCACCGCCTGATGACGCCTGCCGGAATTTCAGAGCAGATACTAAATCTTGGAGCACTTGGATACCGTGCTCCAGAACTTGCCTCTGCTAACAAACCAGTCCCATCATTTAAGGCAGATGTGTATGCACTTGGTGTGATCTTAATGGAATTATTAACGAGAAAAAGTGCAGGCGACATAATATCAGGTCAATCTGGGGCTGTTGATCTAACGGATTGGGTGAGGCTTTGTGAGCAGGAAGGACGTGTAATGGACTGTATTGACAGAGAAATTGCAGGCGATGAAGAATCTTCAAGAGAGATGGACGAATTGCTTGCAATATCGCTCAGGTGTATTCTCCCTGTAAATGAGAGGCCTCATATCAGACAAGTTTTAGACGATCTTTGTTCCATGTCGGCTTGAAATTTTTTGTGTAAATGCTCTGGGAATTAGTATTTTTCTCTGGTTCCTCGACCCATTGTTGTTTTCTGATTTCCTCCGTCTCATCCTTAATTGGTTTATAGCCATCTGATTTTGGATAATCATCAAATTCTTTTCTTTTCTTCTCTTGTTCGTACAATCTCCTTGTAAAGTGACGTTCGATCAATTGATTAATTGACAGTGCTTTGAGTTTGATTTGAAAACATGACTCTTTAGATACTCTCTTACAACCCCTCTCCTGTCTCCTCAGAACTTTATTGTTTTTGGATAAGTCCCTCTTCCTAAATCAAATGCTTTATTCAAGGGGTTCACTCCTTGAATTCTGTAAATGAAGTTTTAAGCATTATATACGAAGAAAATTGTCGTTCAGAGAACTTTATACGATCCCAAGACACTTGATTTGAATTTAACTGTGGCACAACCTATAACTTCTAAAAACCAAGAGGGTGTGTAAGAAACAAGTGTTCACTCTTTTTTAAGATATTGAGAATTAAGAAAGTTGAAAAAAAAATTATATATTATCATTTGGTTCAGGATTTTTTACCACTAAATCAACTCTATGTTAGTAGAAAGTTAAATAAATTTTTAGCATTAGATTTTATATCAGTTTATAATTCAGACAAATCATTTTAGAAGAAAATAAAAAATATAAATATTTTAATGTAACTTATTTAATTTTTTTAATCTTTAAAAAGAAAAATCAACTAGATTTTATATTATATTATGGATTGGAGGTACTATCAACTAATTTAATGTGGATCCAATGTGAATATATAGCTCATTCCAAACTTTTCCGGGAAAAGAGATTCTGTGAGTTCCCTTCCTTCCTTACTCTCCTCCTCCTTATTTAACAATTCTGAGTAGGCCTTCGAAATTCTTATGCGTCTGTTGCCGAACAGAGCATTAGCTATCTGGTGATCATCTTTTCAATAAGTTCCTTGGAAAAATCCCTTTAATGTTTTAACGGATCAAGGAAATATTAAAAAAATTTTACAGAAAATTCTGATATCATAAAATTCTCATTAACATTTTTATCAGTAAAACATTAGCAATTTAATCTGTGAGTTTTAACAACTCTTTAAGACTTTTGTGACATCACAATTTTTATGTGGAATTTTTTTTTTTTGTTGACATTTTCTCGATCGTTTAAAACTTTAGAGAGATATCCTCAAATTCCTTTGGGTCACAAAATATTTTTAGGCCTCTTAAATTTCAACAAGTTTATTAGACTGCTTTGAACCTTAAATATGTTAGCCCCACAATAAAACTCTTTTGAAATATAAAATTTAAGATAAGCACTTGCCTAAAAGTTAAAATTATTAAACTAATATCCATCGATGCCCATGATTTTTTGCGAGGGATGTGTTTAAAGCGTATTCTTATTTGGACCTTTTAATATTCGTTTTCTTTAATTTCTTATTTCACTCATCGAGTCATTTGGGGATGAACAAGGAATGAGCTTTTACAGGTGATGACTACGAATAAATCGATCATAGATGGTATCAACTTAACAATAATTCACGTATTATTTCTAAATGCAATTAACTTGCACTTCCAATGCTGAATGCTGATCCATTGGTTTGCTCTACGCGAAAACAAAACATGAAATACAAGTCATCGGGCATTGAGCTTGTTTATTGCTGTTACAATGACCAAAAGTTATATTCAAAGTATTTATAATTAAACTTTAATTTTGAAATTACCAAAATCATTCTCTAGAAATTAATGATGGGGCAAAATCTTCATATATATTAAAAAAAAAAGGTATTCTTTTGACCAAAAAAAAAATCTAAAGGCAGTAGTATATGAAATAGGAAAATCTTGAAAAACAAGAAAAATCCAATAATATTAAAAGAAAGTCTTCAAAAATAAGAAACTACTCCTGTCTAAATTACAGTATTCTCGGAAGCTAAAGAAAACTTGGTAGACAGACTACTAATTCAATATATACATAGCCAGTACCCTGAATTCTCTTTCATTTATTCTTCTTGTTTGCATTGTCTGATCATCTGGTTTCACATCAGCCATGTCTCACGGAGGAGATCATCGCAAGTGCTTCGCCTGCAGTTATATGCTTCTAAAACCTGACCAGCAATTGAGTTTCTGTGATGTCCTCGCATTCTTGTTTGGCTCAGACTTACACAGAAGAAACTTTGTGGAGTGCACTGAAGCCACTTTCGTGGACTTTACCGGAAGATGGATTATATTGATCTCTCTCTTGGCCCAGAAATTACTTCAACTCTTGGCACTCCCACTTGAATCTCTTGGTTCTTTCGTTGAGCGATGGTTGAACCTGCTTTCTGCCAACCACCACAGTGTTGTCACACTCCTATTTAACTATCGCCTTGGTATTTCATTTTACTTGTTCCTTTTTAACCACACGTGTCTGCTGAATATTTGTCAACTATAACTGTGAATTCATTAAATAAAGGTAAGGATGCGACGCCGGATCCTAGCTCACCGGAATAATATTTGTCAGTGGTGGGGTATATGGACAAGCGCGTGGACTTAGATGCTTCTATCAAACGTGGAGATGGTAGGTACAATGCTTCACTCTCAATCATGGCTTCTAAACTATCCTACGAGAACGCAGCTTACCTTCAAACTATTGTCAAAAATCACTGGAAGGTACGTAAGTCTGCTTTGCCAATGAATTTTACCAGTTCTAACCATACTTCCTCCCTCTAGTCTTTAATATAAAATCCACCAAATTTTTTTAAAAAAAATTAAGAAAGTTAAATAAATTAATTACTAAATAAGTTATATTATATATCAGACAAATTAATTTAAAAAAAAATGATAAATATAAAAACTTTAAGTTAATTTATTTACGTTTCTTATAAGCTCTCCAAACAAAAAAGTCAATCATCTCAAGAGGTAGTGTATGGTAAATATAATCTCATTGATTTGGAAATTTGTATGTCTTAAATGGAACTCGTCAAATGTGGTGACCTCTGGAATGGTACGTACATACGTAAGAACTACATCTCTTTGCATGCATAACAACAAGATCAAGATCTACTTAATAGAGTTCTATTAACTTAAGGTGCTAATTAATCAACAGATTATCAAGGGAAGGCCACGACTCAGGGTTTCATCATGTTAGTTAAAAGCGAGGAGAAGCAGACATATGTAGTGGCCTTCAGAGGAACCGAACCATTCGATGCTGATGCATGGAACACAGATATTGACTTATCATGGTGCCACCTTCCTGGTGTCGGAAAGATCCATGCAGGCTTTATGAAAGCTTTGGGCCTCCAGAGAAGCGTCGTTGGCTGGCCCAAGCAAATCCAAAGAGAGGATGATAATAATAACCACCCTCCAGAAGCCTACTACGCCATTAGAGATGTTCTAAAGCAGCACGTGAATGCGAATAATGAAGCCAAGTTCATTGTGACTGGGCATAGTTTGGGTGGAGCTCTTGCTATTCTGTTTCCTGCAATATTGTCGCCTCACGATGAAACCTTGTTGCTGGATAGACTTGAAGGAGTCTACACGTTTGGGCAACCTCGAGTTGGAGATCATGAATTTGCTGAGTACATGGAACACAAACTCAAACACCACCATATTAAGTACTATAGATTTGTTTACGGTAATGACCTTGTTCCTAGGTTGCCCTACGACTACAAGAATTTGATGTTTAAGCACTTTGGGCGGTGCCTATACTTTGATGGCAACTACGAATGCAAGGCAAGTATCTATCTACATGTGTGTGTGTTTCAAATCTGGTCATTCATCGATCTCACTAGAACTTCAGGCTTTTTCTTTTTTTTTTTAATTGGAGGCAGATGGTGGAAGAGGAGCCGAATAAGAACTACTTCTCGCTGTGGGCGATGATGCCGATGAGGATAAATGCTGCACGTGAGATTATAAGGAGCTTCTTTATTGGTTTCAAATATGGAGCGGATTATAGAGAAGGATGGTTTCTCAGAAGTTTAAGGATAATTGGATTGGCAATTCCTGGGTTGCCTAATCATCTTCCTCAAGACTATGTTAATGCTACTCGGTTGGGATCACTCCTTTCCTACTTAGACTAGCTGGCTAGGTTAATGCGCTAATAATTTGAATGAAATAATACTGCTTTTATATTAAAGCGCCCTAGTTTCTACGTTCTTTAATTTATTTTTCCTTTGTCATATTCGTAACATCATTGTTATTAAGAGATGGAAATTAAATTGGAATGTTCCAAAGTATTCCGTGCATTAAAACTTATTAAAATTTGAACTTCTTCTTGAGGTCTCTCTATATTTAATTCTGATTCTATTTGAGACTTCCACGGACTAATGTATATTTGTTCGACAGCCGGTACGGAGAGGAAGAAGAATTAATACTCCGTATTTGACTCGCCCCAGATCACTAGTAAATAAGATATTTATTAACTTACAAATAAAGAGGACAAAGCCATGAAGTCTTTTTTTTTTTTTTTTGGTCAACCATGAAGTCTATATACACATAAACATGCATGCTTACGTAAACACATAAATCATTCGACCCAAGTACATGAATAACAACATTCGAATTTCCTGGGCTGGTCACTGACACTGAGACAGACACAGAGGGAGGTGATCCAATTTATCTCTCATACAATTCAACGTTGGAGTCGGTTTTTGGTGGGGAACGGCAACTAGATGGTTGGCTCTGGGCATGGTGAGGCCAAACACCTCAGTCATGTCCAAATCTGATGGCAGCATGCCACGTGGAAGGTCCCAGTCAAAGCAATGGACAAGCTGAGCCACCACTAATCAAGCGGATCACTGTTAGACCCAACTGCAAACCGGGGCAACCGTACCCCTCCGACCCGCCCCGAACGGGATCAGCTCAAAATCCTGCCCACTCACATCTATGCTTCTACCCTCGAATCTCTCCGGCCAAAACTTGTCTGCGTCGCTCCACGCGCTGGGGGCTCGCATGATTGCCCACGCGTTTATGATCACTCTGGATTTTGCTGGTATAAAATATTCTCCTACGTTGCAGTCCTCAATTGACTGGTGTGGAGCCAGTAAGGGAGCCACTGGATGAAGCCTCAAGCTTTCCTTTATAACCATGTTTAGGTATTCTAAATTTTCCAAGTCTGATTCCTCCACCTTCCTCTCCATTCCCACCACCATTTCCAGCTCTTTCTGAACCTTCTTCATCACCCCTGGGTTCTTCATCAGCTCTGACATTATCCATTCTATGGATGTCGCTGACGTGTCCATTGATCCCCCCAACATGTCCTACGACAAAGCCATGTCATCACTTATTATCGGTCCTAGGTTTGAGTTTGTGTCGACGAAGAATGAGTATTAATTCGATATTATACCCTCCAGTTGTTAATATGATATAACAGGCAGTTGATTTTTTCAAGATATTAAGGAAACTAAATAAACTACTTAATCATATATGATATATCATTAATTATGTATTAGTTTATAAATTATAAATAAATGATGAATATATAGTTTAATTAATTTTATCAATCTTATAAAAAAATCAACTAATTCGACGAAATACATGTTTCTTGCGTGGCTTTGACATTGGGGCGTTTGATGCGGTATTCTGATTCTTCAGTCCCAACGAAGTTCAACATGACATCCACGAAATCCTTGGTTTTCTTCTATGAGAGAGGTATTATTTCAATTTGCATGAACTTATTTTTCCGACTCTAATTAAACAGGGTCTTAATTGGTTTTCGTTTTCCCCCTTGTTAAAGATTGGCCTTTTTGTTGTGCGCAGTTTCTTCTTCTTTTTGTTGGCATCATTGTAATTTTGAAAAATTATATGAATTTTTTATTCATTATAAATTTTTACAGTTCAAATGTATTAAGTGCAAAAATGATAATATGATAGAAAAATTATTACAGGAGAAATCACCTGTGTGATATGATGTAGTGTTATAAGAAAATCATAAGTATTTTTCTAGCTTTTAATTGAAGAACATGGAAGCAAACAAACGTATAAAGAATCATCATTAAACTTAATCATTTTATTTTTTATCATTTCCAATTCAAAAACATTTTTATATCATTGCGAGGCTTTAATTGAAATAAAATAAAATAAAATAGGTATGTAAGATTTTAGAAAAATATATAAGCATGTGATATTGGATCATGGAAAGTGTACTTTTCTTACTTTTATTAAATATATTAAATGGTTTCCTTTTCTTTTATATTCATTGAGAAGCTTTGAAAATGTGCATTACTAGCTTAGATTTTCTTTTCCCTTACCTAAATTGTCTTCCCCCAAATTGATTAGGTGTGCCAGACGGCTACTTCATTATTCAGGCAAACGACATTTTTTAATTAGCCTTTATTTTTTCCCGTTTTAAAAATTGGCTTTTTTATTTTTATTTTTATTTTTTTGTTTTGCACGCTTTCTTCTTCGTTTGTTGTCATCGTTATAATTTTGAATCTACAAAAAATGTAAATTTCAAGATAGTATGAATTTTTATATTCATTATATTTTTTTGCAATTCAAATGTATTAAGTGTAGAAATAATAATATAATAGAACAATTATTACATGAGAAATCAACTTTTGTGGATATGATGTAGTATTATAAGAAAATCATAAGTATTATTCTAGTTTTAAATTGAAGATCATGGAAGCAAAAAAAAAAAAAAAAATAGAAAGAATCGTCATTCAACGTAATCATTTTATTTTTTTATCATTTCCAATTCGAATACATTTTTATATCATGGTGAGGCTTTAATTGAAACGAAAAATTTAAAGTAAAATAGGCATGTAAGATTTTAGAAAAATACATAAAGCATGTGACATTGGAACATAAAAAATTTACTTTTCTTATTTTTCTTAAATATATTAAATAGTATCATTTTCTTCCATATTCATTCAGAAGCTTTGCAAATGCGTATTAGTAGCTTAGCATTTTCTTCCCTTACCTAAATTGTCTCCCCCAAGCTGTTTGAGGCAGACGATTTATTAATTGACTTTTGTTTTTTCCCCTTTTAAAAGTTTGCATTTTTCTTAAACGCTTTCATCTTCTTTTGTTGGCATCATTGTAATTTCGAATCTACATAAAATGTAACTTTGAGAAATTATATAAATTTTTATATTCATAATAAATTTTTAGAATTCAAATGTATTGACTGTAAAAATGATAACATAATAGAACAATTATTACAGGAGAAATTATCTTTATGGATCTGATGTAGTATTATAAGAAAATCATAAGTATTATTCTAGTTTTAAATTGAAGAGCATGCAAGCAAAAAAATATAAAGAATCATCATTCAACATAATCATTTTTTTTTATCGTTTCCAATTTAAATACATTTTTATATCATTAATGTGAGGATTTAATTGAAATAAAAAAAAATCAAAATAAAGTAGGCATGTAATATTTTAGAAAAATATATAAGCATGTGATATTGGATCATAAAAAGTGTACCTTTATCAAATATATTAGGGTTAAATATTATTTTTTCCATAAGAGTTTATCTTAAGGAGCACTGATCACCCAGAAGTTTTTTTTTCTCATTTTTTCCTCAGAAGTTTAAAAAAAAAGCAAATTGGCCCCAAAAGTTTTTGTTAGGAGTAATTTTCCCATTGAAAGTTTATAAAGAGGAGAAACAATTCAACGGTCAAGATTAAAAGATGGATTAAGATTACTATGTTTTTAAACTTTCAAGGCAAAAATGATACCAAAACAACTTCAAAGTAATCAGTGTTCCTCAAGGTAAACTTCTATGGCAAAAATGATATTTATTCCAATATTAAATAGTATCCTTTTGTTTTATATTCATCTATAAGCTTTGCAAATGTGCATTATTAGCTTAACAAATTTTTTTCTCCTTACCCAAATTGTCTCCCCACAAGCTAATTAGGCAAACGAGAGGGTTGCTTCATTATTCTGGCAAACAACTTAGTGCATATTTGGATCGGCGTTATACATTATTTTTTTTTGTATACGAGGTAAGTTTGTTAAAAGAGTTTTGTTTCAACCTACGTAAACGTGTTTTACCAACATGAATTAAACAGGGCATTAATTGGCCTTTCATTAATTGGCCTTTGTTTGTTCCCCTTATTAAAAATTGGCCAATTTGTTCTGCACACTTTCTTCTTTTTCTGCTGGCATCATTGTAATTTCGAATCTACATAAATTGTAATTTCTGCTGTAGTCTAATCAATTATGGATTAGCCCCCTTCTGAACAAAAAAAAAAAAAAAAACTTATATGAATTTTTATATTGATTATAATTTTTTACTGTTCAATTGTATTAAGTGTAAAAATGATTATATAATAGAACAATTATCACAGGAGAAGTCATCTTTGTGGATCTGATGTAGCATTATAAGAAAATTATAAGTATTATTATAATTTTAAATCGAAGAAGATGGAAGCAAAAAAATATAAAGAATCATAATTCAACGTAATCATTTTATTTGTTATCATTTCCAATTTAAATACATTATTATACCATTGTGAGGCTTTAATTGAAATAAAAGATTCAAAATAAAATAGGCATGTTAGATTTTAGAAAAATATATAAGCATGTGATATTGGATCATAAAAAGTGTACTTTTCTTATTTTTCTTAAATATATTAAACGGTATCCTTTTCTTTCATATTCAATCAAGGCTTTGCAAATGCGCATTATTAGCTTAGCATTTTGTATCCCTAACCCAAATTGTCCCCCACCGAGTTGATTAGGCGAGCAAGAGGGTTGCTTTATTATTCTCACGAATGACTTAGTAAATATTTAGAAGTGGTAGAAGCTGTTTTGTTTTTCTAATGTGATTTATTGTATATGAGGTAAGTTTGTAAGAAGAGTTTTATCCCGACTTACGTAAACGTTCAATGACATGCTCAAATTAAAAATTGGCCCTTTTGTTTTGCACACTTTCTTCTTCTTTTTTTGGCATCATTGTAATTTTTAATCTACATAAATTGTGATTCTGAAAAATTATATGAATTTTTATTCTTTTACAATTCAAATGTGTCAAGTGTACAAATGATAATATAATAGAACAATTATTATAGAAGAAATAATCTTTATGGGTCTGATGAAGTATTATAAAGAAAATCATAAGTATTTTTTTAGTTTTAATTGAAGAAAATGGAAGCAAAAAAATGTAAGGAATCATCATTAAAGTTTATCATTTTATTTTTTATCATTTCCAATTTAAATACATTTTTATATCATTGTGAGGTTTTGATTGAAATCAAAAAATTCAACATAAAATAGGCATGTAAGGTTTTAGGGAAAATATATAAGAATGTAATATTGGATCATTAAAAATGTACTTTTCCTATTTTTCTTCAATATATTAAATGGTTTCCTTTTCTTTTATATTCATTTAGAAGGTTTTAAAATGTACATTACTAGCTTAGCATTTTTTTGCCCCTACCCAATTTGTCTCCCTCAAGCCGACCAGGGGAGCCAAAGGTTGCTTCATTATTCAAGCAAACGACTTACTCCGTAGGATTATTATTTTAAGGCACTGACTAAAAATTTTCACAAACTAGTAAAAATAATTAAAGTGAATAAAGTTGTCATACAATTTAAATGATTTCTTATATTACCCCTACTAATTATATTAAACTCTAATATTATATTAATTATTACTCTCATCCGCTACTCTTATTAATTATGGGTATACATGGAAAAAAATTAGTGCTCCTTAGAACTAAGCAAATGCCTTATAAAAAATGATAAAATATACTTACAAGTTAATGTCTTATAATAATAATCAAATGATGTATTCATTAGCTTTTGCTTTTCCCCTTTTTAAAAATTAGCCTTTTTGTTATGCACGCTTTCTTCTTCTTTTGTTGGCATCATTGCAATTTTGAATCTACATAAAATGTAATTTTGAAAAATTATATAAATTTTTATATTTATTATAATTTTTTACAATTCAAACGTATTAAGTGTAAAAGTGATCATATAATAGAACAATTATTATAGGAGAAAATATCTTTGTTGATCTTATGTAGTATTATAAGAAAATCATAAGTATTATTCTAGTTTTAAATTGAAGAACATGGAAGCAAAAATGTATAAAGAATCATCATTCAAGGTAATCATTTTATTTTTGTTATCATTTGCAATTTAAATACATTTTTATATCATTTTGAGGCTTTAATTGAAATAAAAAATTCAAAATAAAATAGGCAAGTAAAATCTTAGAAAAATATATAAGCATGCGATATTGGATCCTTAGACAAATGTAATTTTCTTATTTATCTTAAATATATTAGATGACATCCTTTTCTTTTATATTCGTTCATAAGCTTTGCAAATGCACATTACTAGCTTAGCAACTTTTTTCCCTTACCCAAACTGTCTCCCCCCACACTGATTAGTGAGCCATAGGGTTGCTTTATTATTTTGGTCAAATGTGTTTAAATTAGCGATAGAAATTATTTTTTAACATAATTTAGTGTATACGAAGTAAATTTATAAAAAAAGCTTAATCTAAACTTATGAAGATATGTTTTTCTAACGTCTAACTTAGATATGACTACTTTTATTTATCTCCCTATTAAAAATTGGCCCTTTTATTTTACAAACTTTCTTTTTTTCTTTTGTTGACATCATTGTTTTGTACCATTTCAATTTAGGGATAGAATATGCATACTACTATTTTTTCTTATTATCAATCTTACTATCACTTTTTCACCGTTAGATCATAGTTTCAATAAGAGAGAGAAATGATAAAAATAGATAAGATTCTAATCTAACGATGAAAAAATGGTAATAAAAAAAATAGTAGTAAGAATATCCTATTCTTTCAATTTAATATTAATATAGCATGACTTTTCCACTTTGGAAAAGATATTCCCTTAGCGTTTTCTCAAATTCAGAGCCAATGTTGCTACTCCGTATTATTTTTTGTCGTTTATTCCATTGGTCAAAACCCCAAAAAAGGGTGAGCGATTAATTATTAATGAACTCCACGCCACCACAGATGAAAATGAGTATTAAAGCATGTAAGCTCCCTCCACCTGCAATCGCAACGTATGTGTTATTTTGGGATCAGTTTCACACAGAATGCAAGGTCCAGGTATGTCTCCTGCTACGCAACGTTAATTCTGTTCTAAATCGAGAAATCTTGCAACTTTCTACTGGTTTTATATTCGTATGATGTTTAATTCCCAAAAAATAAATAAAAGATGTGCAACAATAAACTCTGGAACACTTTATATCGGCATAAATTTTCCTTACGATATATCAATTTGACATGCAGCTATGTTGCTATGGGCTGCCACTGCCACTGCCACAACATTCCTGCTTATTTCAAATTTGGCTTCTGCTTCGAGTCTGAATGCTACTACTGGGCACAAAAAGCTGAGAAATGAGATCATCGGTGTGCCTCACGGCGCTGTTGCGACGGATGATCGTCGATGTTCGAGAATCGGGTCGGATTTTCTCCGTGAAGGAGGGCATGCTGTTGACGCTGCCGTAGCTGCTGCCCTTTGTTTGGGGGTTGTGAGTCCGGCGTCCAGTGGCCTTGGTGGTGGAGCCTTCATGCTTCTCCGGTTAGCTAATGGCCAAGCAAAAGCCTTCGACATGCGAGAAACTGCTCCTTCACCTGCTTCGCGGGTTAGCTCTCTCGGTTTTTTTTTTTTTTTTTAAAAAAAAAACTTAAGTTGACTTTCAAGTCCCGTTGTTGGTAGAATGACCCAAGGGTCAAAATTAAAACAAAATCGCACTTTAATTTTTTATAATCGGTTATCTTTGGGAAAAAAACAGAAAGAAGCTTTACTCAATAAACGACAACATCATAAGCTTTCAAGGTTTGACCTTTCCACCGGGAAAATCTGCCGGTCAAAAGATTAAATTGAACTGTTCCTACTGTAGTGTGACTAGACAAGTTTCATTATTAATCCCTCAGTATATAAGTCTAAAGTAATTTTTTTATTTTTTTCAGGATATGTATGGTGGTAATACAACTCTGAAGCAGAGAGGTGCGCTTTCAGTGGCAGTCCCTGGAGAACTTGCTGGTCTTTACAGAGCGTGGAAACAACATGGGAAGCTGCCATGGAAGAGGCTTGTGCAGCCAGCAGAGGCTCTTGCTCGTCAAGGGTTTAAGATATCACCGTACCTCCACATGCAAATGGTTTCAACACAGTCATACATATTACAGGACCCTGGACTTCGAGCTATTTTCACATCAAAAGGAAAACTCTTGCGGATAGGTGACATATGCCGTAATGAAAAGCTTGCAGAAACATTAAGAACAATAGGCGAATCTGGTCCACAGGCCTTCTATAATGGAACAATTGGCCTTAATTTAGTCAAAGATGTTAAGAAGGCTGGAGGTATTTTGACCACGAGAGACTTGCAAGCATACAGAGTTAAGCAGAAAGAACCATTATCTGCAGACATTCTTGGACTAAAGATCCTTGGCATGCCTCCTCCTTCGGGTGGCCCTCCTACGATACTTGTATGTGTATCTTCTTTGCATTTTGATATGACCTGATGAAGTAAACAACGACCAGAAAAGGAACACACATCACTTCCAACACAAGCTACTCCCACAACATCATTAGTCTAGCTTTTACTCTGCTCTTTTACCCTCCTGGTGTTCCTTGATTCCTTATCACATGTTTTAATAAATTTTCCAGCTCTATCACATTGTTGGCGGCCATTATGATTTTCATAGTTTGCAAATGTGTTACTAATATCTCATGTACTGACACAGATGCTGAACATTCTAGCTCAATATGAAGTCCCTTCTGGATTTTTAGGTCCACTGGGGTTCCATCGAGAAATTGAAGCTCTGAAACATACATTTTCTGTGAGAATGAATCTTGGCGATCCGGATTTTGTAAATATAACGGCAGTTCTTTCAGACATGCTTTCTCCTAAGTTTGCCAAGGAGTTGAAGAAAGACATCAACGACCGTAAGACTTTTGGTCCCCGTCATTATGGTGGAAGGTAAGCTGCAAGACTGACAAGAGATAACAAGATATTTGGTTCAATTGCCATGTTTCTTCATAAAGCTTTAGATGTTCATACTAATCATGAGAATTCTTGACATATTGTGTCTTTTGTTCCACATAATAGTCTAGATGAGTTAATTATTCTCAGCTTTAGGGGCTGATGCTTAAGAAACATGATGCAAAACCATTTTACATTCAATCATGACTATGCAGAACTGTAAATATTTTTGTGTTTTAGAGGGCCAATACTGATACAACCAGCAGGGAATCTGAACTATGCTTCTTCTTGACACTGCTGTTTTATTTTTCATTTCCTCCTAAAGGTGGAATCAGGTCCAAGATCATGGTACCAGTCATGTAAGCATCATAGATCAGGAGCGAAATGCTGTTTCTATGACTGTCACCATAAATTCTTATTTTGGAGCAGGAATACTTTCACCAAGTACAGGAATAGTGTTGAACAATGAGATGGATGATTTCTCCATGCCTGCAAATGTTTCAAAAAATGTTCCACCACCTGCTCCTGCCAATTTTATTGTGCCTGGGAAACGACCCTTATCGTCCATGTCTCCAACTATAGTCCTTAAGGTATATATCCTCTCAGCTAAAATTTTTCTTAATTTGAGATGCATGTCATGTCCAAGACAACTAGCTAGTTGACCTCGCCATGAGAGAATTGGCATAATGTAAGGTAGTATGCATTGGTGTTTGTATTATTTCCTTCCAGTTATATCTGTCTATATATGCCCTTACAGGATGGGAAGCTGAAAGCTGTGGTAGGTGCCAGTGGAGGAGCTATGATAATTGCTGGAACTACAGAAGTTCTTTTGAATCATTTTGTCAGAGGAATGGATCCTTTTCATTCTGTACTATCTCCTAGGGTTTATCATCAGGTACTGTCAAAGCTCTTCTTCTTTTTCCTCTGTTGCGCAAACTGATTATAGTTGCTAGCTACATAATGATATGGTCAAAGCTCCTTCACTACTTCTTACAGCCAAATTCTCAATCGAGAAACTAATTATGTGGTGATGTGAGCAGTTGATACCTAACGTGGTTAATTATGAGAACTGGACTACAGTGAGCGGTGACCACATAGAACTTGCTGCTGACATAAGGGCAGCCCTTAAAAAGAAAGGCCATGTCCTGAAAGGCCTTGCAGGAGGGACTATTTGCCAGTTTATTGTTCAAGACTTTGAACGGTCCAAGAATGGTATTGGGAAACTAGTGGCAGTGAGCGATCCAAGAAAGGGTGGTTTTCCTGCTGGCTTTTAGAAGATTTGAAGATCCATCCTTGTTCATCAACTTTTGCATCTTGTTCGTGCAATTGTGATTTGTAAACTATGAATAAGAGTCCAAGATTTTTTCTTGGAATAAATTACATGCTACATTTCCCCCTTAATTATATAAAAGATGGGGCGAATATTGAAAATCCATTCAGATATGACAGTGGAAGGTGTATGACTTCTGAGTTTAATTAAATGGGATTTTCTCTACTTATTGCGATGGCTTGTGTCTTGTTCATTTATGGGACTATGATAGAAATATAAGAATCGAACTACGTTGATAAAATTATCTGAAGAAAAAATTCTGAGATTTCCTATAAAGTAAAACGTCCCTTCACCGATCAACACAGACTCTATAAGAACTTGCAATCGCGAGATTTAGGAGGGATGGCTAAGGAAGAGCGTAGCAACATAAGCATTCCAGAATAACTAATTAAATAAGAGGGAAAGAAGAACTGCATGGTGGGAATGATGAATAAAAATAGAAATATGCAAACTGAAGTGAAAAGAAATCAGTGATTTTGTAGTCTAATGGTATAAAATCTCTCAATAAAGTGTTAGATTGTAAGTTCAATAACACCTTTAATACTACCTTTACCTTTAGTCTTAAATATAAGATCAAGTTCATTTTTTTTAAAAGATTAAATGAGTTAAATAATTTACTTAATTATATCATATGTTCTATATGATTGGGTTATGTATTAGTTTATAAATCAAATAAGTTAGTTTAGGGGGAAAATAATAAATATAGATACTATAAAATAACTTAATTGTCTTCTTAAATTTCTCTTAAAAAAACTTGAGCCAAAAAAAAAAATCTCTACTAAAAAATTAACTAAATCTTATATTTAGTACAAAAGTAATACCATGTTTTTAGCACCTGCACTTTTTAATTTGAAAACAAAGATAAGGGTTTAAAAAGCTGAATCCTACTCATTCACCTAATCCATGTAATAAATTAATAATCATAGGCTAACTTTGTGGCTTGTGCGTATCGTCCGACTAGGCGATAAGATCCACCACATAAATAATAAATGATTTGTCGCAAATTATTGTTGGCCAAGGTTGGTGAAGAGGACCAATCAATTATTGCCATTAAAATATTACTAAATATTACATCATTTTCTTTAAGCATACAAGTTATGACGCATAATATGCACATGTCCATACGCAGATTCATCACTCCTTTTTAATTAATGGACATTATCCTATACATTAAAAAAAAAAAAAAAACCTTTTCATAATTCTCTCTAATGGGAAAGCAACACATTAACCAAAATACAAGATGGTATAGGTTTAGTCGTCATCAATTCATCAGCATAATTGTTATTTTTTTTAATCATAATGATTGTTATAAAACTTATAGCATATAATAATCCTTATAAATATCATTAAACTAAATCGGTCCACTAAACTTAAGTTTTGTTATCCCTATCACTTCGTAATTTTTAATGCCTAATCATTATTAAAAGGAAGAGAATCTCTCGACTTCTCATACTCTCCAATCTTGATTTTCTCTCTATTTTTTTATCTCCACGGTCGGTAGGTTTTAATTTATTAGCTGTGGACGTCTTGCCCAATTATTGCTGATTACATGGATAAATCTACACGCAATTTATTATTGGGAAAATTTCATTCAGAGCCGAAGGTAGGAAAATATTATCAAAAAAGGCCCTAAGAAAAGTCAAATGTCAAAAAAGGCTTTAGAACCTTTCCTGGTATTATTTCAGAAAGCGTTGACAACTATTTCAGTAGCGGTTCACAATATCAGTTTCCGTTAACAACTAAATCAGTATAATTAACAACCACATATTAACAACTATATCAGTAGCTATTAACAACTAGATCCGTACAATTTTTTCTAAAATAATACCGGTTTTTTTTTATATTTGACTTTTCTTAGGGTTTTTTTTGACAATATTTTTTTGCCTTGGCCCTGAATGAAATTTTCCCATTATTTTTTTTAATAGAGAGGATACTGTATACCTAATATATCATTCTTAAGCAAACCACAGGGAAAACGATGCATATATCCGGCGTAAAGAAAAATATGCGTTTTTTTTTTGGGGGGGGGGGGGGGTGTGGGGAACCAAATACAGCTTGCTCACGGGAACAAATTTAGAGGATACTCCTTCTAGTTATAATTATTGAACAACGGGAGTTAATTTTGGTTCTAATTATAAAATAAGAGATATGATATTTTTACTACCATTTTTTATTACATCAATGTTACTATAACTTTTTCATCGTTATATCATAATCTCAATAGGACAGAGAAATGATAAAGATAAATAAGATTCTAATCTAACGATGGAAAATTGGTAGTAATAAAAAATAGTAGTAAAAATATCCTATCTCATGAGATAAAGTTCTAATTTTTTGTCATTTTTTTCCAAAAATACTCCTATTGATAATTTATCAATAATAATTAATAATTAAACACAATAATAATTTAATACTACACATATATGTTCTATAAAGTGAGTAATGCTTGTAACTCATTGATGTCACATACACCTCAATTCTACTATTTTTATATTTTTTTAATAAAATAATTTAAAGCAATTTTTGCATATCTAAAAATGACATCACTATTATTAAAGGAGATTGACGATGCAGGACCATGTGTGAAGTAAGAGGTGCAACAAAAATAGAGAATCAGAGCAATTGGATGCCATTTAAAATTAGGGCATTTTGATAAAATAAATATAATTACCTAATTTAACTACTAACTTTAATCTCTCTAAAATTAGGTAAATATGTTCTATAATTAAAATTGGAGAGAGTGCCTTATAATTTTGTCTTCATTGGTTCATTACCCATGTGCATGAAACTACTTTGATGTCTAGCGAAAAAAAGGGTTAATTAATAAATTTGTCCTAGAAGTTTTTGCTGAGAATCAATATTATCTGGAAGTTTTTTTGTCTCAATGTTACCCAAAAGTTTCAAAACGCAATAATGTTACCCATTTATGTTAAAAAGTTGACTGTTAACAGTTAATTTTTTAATGGAATAACGCAATATTAGTATTTTTTGAAGCTTTTGAGGCAACATTAAGATAAGAAAAAAAAATTTAAATAGCATTGATCCTAGGTTTATACTTCCGATGTAGATTTACTGCTTAAAAAAAAAAAGAAAAAAAAAAAACCTACTTTGATGGCTACTTACGTTTTTCATTACTTTGAACTACCCCTTGGAGATTTTATCAGCCTATGCAAACGAAAACTACTACTCAAGTTATAAATATAAGATATATTTGGAGTTGATGTTGGTCATAAATATAAAATATAGTTTTTATATTTATCATTTTTTTTTTCTATTTTACCCCTATTGATACTTTCTAACAATTATCAATGAAGGAAGGGAATAAAGGAATTAAAGATGATTAGGATATTTTAAAAAAATATTACGTCATATTAGCTAACACAACTAGCTTTCTTAATGTAATCAAAATATATCTTATATTAAAAACATAATGGAGTATAATTTATTCCTGCAAAAATGATAATAATAGTAATACACACACATCTCGTATTTTTTTTTAATCGGGATACAATGATACTTAAAACAATTTTGACTCAAAAGTTTTTCGTTGAATAATTTTGCTCTAATTGTTATTATAGTGAATTTTGATCGAATATGCCAACCGTCTACACGTATCATCCACGTCATTTTTAGTAAGGTGAAAATTTGCCTAAAAATTTTTAAATCAAACTTTGAAAAAAATAAAGTAGATGGCTACTTTCAATACAAATTTATACTTCAATGAAAATGAAGCAGATGATATGTAGACTACTAGCTCAATATATTTGGTTAATTAACCGTCAAAATTAACTAAAATAATAACCGAGACAAAATTATTCATTTTTTTTGTCACGTTCAAGATAAAATTACCCAAGAAAATTTTGTCACAAAATTGTCCATAGCCTAGATTTAACAAGGCTGAAAGACAAACACCTTTATTCGTTGTTGTCAAAATCACAGGTTGACTTTCTGAATTTAGTGTTTTTAAATTTTTAACTTACAAAATCGAATTGAATTACAAGTTAACATGTGATTATTATAAACTCAATTAAACTTACGAGTCAATATATCAAGATTAATTTTTTTATGTTTCCAGTGTGCAAAACTATGTCAACATACATTTAAACTCGTATTAATTTTTTCGATTTGATCATGTCTAACAGCTTTAAATATAAATTTTAGAGATTTTTTTTTGTTAAATATAATAAATTATAAATATTAATGGATTTAATTTCAATTATTTTAATTTAGAAATCATCTAAATCAAATTATTGATATTTTTATATTTTAATTATTTAATTATATATTATTAATATATATTTAAAGTTAAAAATAAACTGTTATGAGTTTATTATTCTGAATTTATGGGATGAATTTAATTTACGGTTACGGAGTTTTCTTAAACTCACGATTTTGACGCGTTGACCTTTATCAGGAGCACTGACGTGTAACGTCCAGCAAGTCACTTTCATCCTCTCACGGAATCTCTGCTCCGAGAATCTGATCCTTAGGGCCATGGTTCTGCAAGTGCTACTGAAGCGAGCCATCGCAAAATCCAAGTACCGGTTCGACCTTTCTCTCTGCGGTGCCTTCCCTACAGCTTTTGCTTCTCCTTTCACTACTTCCGCCTCTGCCACCCATGAAGCTCGCCTGCCTCAGCTTCCACCACTTGATTACCAGCCTCGGCCGTACAAAGGCCCATTGGCTGATGAAGTTTTCGCCAAACGCAAGAAGTTCCTGGGTCCTTCCTTATTCCACTACTATCAGAAACCTGTAAGTCTCCCCAATCAAACCCTGTCTATTTTTTTTTTTTTCAAAAAACTTTTTTCCACCTATGCTGAAAATCCAATGATGAGCAATCAATAGTATTCTCATTTCTATTCTACTCTGCATTTGTCTCTGTATACATTCCGTTGGGTTGGGATCTTTTTCCCTTTCATTTTCTGATTTATTTTCTAATTTTGTTGTAATCTTCGTTTCATAATGTACATCAGTTTTTCACTTACACAGCTTTTATTCTTCATTTGAACCGCACGCTGATTGTTTAGATACGTCTTCTCAAATTTATCCGCTCGAGTAGTTGTTCGAGTGACTCGTACGTATTGTATAGATGAAAGTCGATGCTTCGAACAAGTGAAGTGCTAATCTGATAACTTGTGAAACCGCAGATGAATCTGGACTTGCTCAGGATTTTTCCTTAAAAAAAAAAAAAAAATTGGGCGCAACCGTGCAATGAATGGGCTAAAGCAGAGAAATTTAACTCATTCCAGCAAAAATTTAACTGATCTGCTTGCATGCGCTTTACTTGTGCAAGTTCTCAGTAGCTTTTCGCCATTCAATGCATATTTTTGTAAGGATTTTCGTGAATCCCGTTTCTGCAATGATCTATTACTCTTCTACCGCCAAATCCATTCTTGGTTTTAATGGTATCTGATCGCATGACCCTGATATAATTTCCTCCCATTTTGCATTGTGTCGTTCATCATGACCAGAACTGTTGTTATATATTGTCACTGCTTATTAAGATATGGATGGTCCAGGTCCCTCCACATATCAAGTGTATAATGTGTGGACTTTGCACATGTAATGATACTTCTTTCCTTGTTTTCGTATAACCGCAGTATATCTAATTCAAACTTTAATTGTACTACCAGCTCAACATAGTGGAAGGCAAAATGCAATATTTATTTGATGAGAGTGGCAGGCGTTATCTTGATGCTTTTGCTGGAATAGTTACCGTTTCTTGTGGGCATTGCCATCCTGAAGTTTTGAATGCTATCATGGAGCAGAGCAAACTTCTGCAGCATGCTACTACTATATATCTACACCATGCAATAGCTGATTTTGCCGAGGCATTGGCATCAAAAATGCCTGGAAACCTTAAGGTGAACCTTTGCTTCATGAGTTGTGATTAATTACTGTTTCTGACACCAGTATGATTTTATAATACCCGACCTATTTGAAATATCTCTAATACCCACCCAATAGTCCAATATAAGCATGCTTTTAAAGTAGCAACAATTTCTCCACTTTATGATTTTGCTTTATTTCTCCATGGCATCTAGTTATATTTTAATGAATGAAATAAAGGGATGAAGAGGGTCTTTCTGCTAAGGCACTGATTGCTGAAACTATGCTTGATATTTTAGTTTACTCGATAATATTGACATGCGGAACATAAGTATCAAGCTAACAACTTTGAATTTCAGGTTGTTTATTTTGTAAATTCTGGTTCAGAAGCAAATGAATTAGCAATGTTGATGGCCCGTTTGTACACTGGTAATCTTGGTATGATTTCTTTGAGGAATGCATATCATGGAGGTAGTTCTAGCACAATTGGGCTGACTGCTCTGAATACGTGGAAATATCCAATACCTGAGGTATGCCTATATAATAGGTCACATGATCTTCAAGCGTTGATTGATTTCACATGGCACTGTCAACGTTCATTCTGAACTATCAGCTTCATGCAAATACCACTAATCATGGCAATATAGTTATAATTCCTTTTTCTGGAGTCTTGAAGTCTACCATGTCAAGTTCAGGAACCAAAGTTACAGCGTGATTATCAAAATGCTCAGGCTTGATTTTTTTTTTTTTTGGTTTGTTTGTTTGTATATTTGGTTTCTAAGGAGAAACAGACCAGCAGGGGAAAGAAGTTTATAAGGATTGCGTGCAAGTTTAGTTGAAAACATACCATTGTGAATGCACAATGCACTATACGTTTTTATATTAAAGAGGTGGTATTCAGTTAATCTTATTGATGATTTTTTGACATTTTAAGGGTGAAATTCATCACGTTATAAACCCAGATCCATATCGTGGAGTCTTTGGCTCAGATGCTAGTTCTTATGCCAAAGAAGTACAGGATCACATTGACTATGGCACTTCAGGAAAAGTTGCTGGGTTTATAGCTGAAACAATACAGGTTTATATAATTTACCACATCTAGTGCTCAAATTTATATTCAAGGATGTTCTTGGTCTGGTTTTTCTATTTACATTATATTCACGACATATAGGGAGTTGGAGGAGCAGTTGAACTGGCGCCTGGGTACTTGAAACTAGTATATGACATCATCCACAAGGCAGGTGGTGTCTGCATTGCTGATGAAGTACAGACTGGATTTGGACGAACAGGAAGCCATTATTGGGGATTTGAGACTCAGGGTGTTATTCCTGATATTGTTACCATGGCAAAGGTCTAGACCATCATCTCATTTTTGTCTGGGCACTTTAATCATGCACTTGAATTGCCACATCATTTGTCTGTTGTAATGCTAATTATCTGTTTTATTTGTCATAATTTAATGTTTTCCATTTTATTGCTATGGTTGTTGCTTTTTTATGTTCTCTTTATGCTACTTTTTTCATTAAATTGATACTGTTGAAGTGCTTTAAGCACCTTCCATACCTTGCCCGGTCACTATTGTATCTCATGTTCATGCATATCAGGGTATTGGCAATGGTTTGCCATTAGGAGCCGTAGTTACAACCCCAGAAATTGCGAGTGTGATGGCCCAAAAGATTCAATTTAATACTTTTGGTGGGAATCCTGTATGCTCTGCGGGTGGACTTGCAGTGCTTCAGGTTCTTGATAAGGAAAAGCGTCAATTTCATTGTGATGTTGTTGGCTCACACCTGCTCCAGCGTTTGAAGTCTCTTATGCATAGACATGAAAGTATGTAATCTTGAATTTAACATTCCTGAAATATTTCTTTCATTGTTATTGACTCTACTTTTCTTTTATATGCTTGGTTGAATAGAGTCATAACCTTCGTCTTGGTACAAGGGACCTTAATTGTATCTGCATTTTATGAGCTGTACATGTGACTATTTCTTGTTTTGTAGTCATTGGAGATGTGCGGGGAAGAGGATTGATGGTGGGAATAGAACTTGTTACTGATCGAAAAGAGAAGACACCTGCAAAGGCCGAAACTGCAGTTTCATTTGAAAAACTCAGAGGTACCAAAATATACTGCCCTACCCAAAATAATTGTTATATTTATATGGTGCTCCCCGAAGCGTCTTCTGAACATGCTAACCACCTGCCTGCTTTTGAATTGTGAAGAGCTTGGTGTTTTAGTTGGCAAAGGAGGATTGCACGGAAATGTTTTTAGGATCAAGCCACCGATGTGTTTCACCAAAGATGACGCAGGTTTTGTTCTTTCTGTTCTTGTCTTATAGTCATTTCTTTGTTGAAGTCTTCCGAGAAAGGAATGTCACTTCACTCACTGGTTTCTTAATGATATGCAGATTTTGTTGTGGATGCCTTGGACTATGCCATTTCAACTCTCTGAGAATCTGCTTGGAGCCGAGATGACTATGAATCCTATAAGCTGGTGGATTGCTGGGCCAGATTTCTATGCTGGAAGAGCACTTGCCCAGTCCATATGTTTCATGTATATCCCTTTGAATAATAACGCAATGCCCAACCCCGTACAAAGTGAATTTCTTTCTCATATGCATCGATAGATTTGCTCAATAGTGAATTTTGACTGGTGCCATGGATTGAATTTCAATCTGGGGTTATGGCATCCAACTGGAAAATCATGTACAGGGAGACAAACTTTCTTGTGCAGACTGATTAATAAGTGGCTGTTTCTCGAATTGACGTCTTGTTGGAGTGGCTTCAAAATGTGAATTTTTTTCCCCCAGTTTTTTTTCTCTCTCTCTGTTTTTTTGTTACAAGAGGCAAACTAAGCCAGGTGAAACAAAATACAAATTATGAACTAGCTAAGGGCGAAATTTTTTTTTACCAAAAAAAAAAAAACCAGGTTTTTTCTCCTTTTGAACAAGGGATATCTCACTGAAACTTTGGGTAAAAATTTATGTTTCGCTGCAAGAGGGTTTGTCTTTTCAAGGGTGAATTACACAATGCATCGGTTATTCAGTAATTTATTGACCAGATTCAGGGTAGATAATGTCTTATTTATAAGTCTGTTTTTATCAAAAAAAAAAGTTGATCATATTTATAAGTTCAATTTTAAGGTAGGCTAATAAAAATAGAGAGAGAAGAAATAATTTAAAAATACTCATTCATAAAATTAGGGTAAAATTGAAAATTTATCATATAATCATTGAATTAACTACCTTATTTAATTAATCAATCAAAATGTATCATATCGTCATTCACTATACTTTTTATTTGATTAATGTTTGAAAATTGAAAATTGAAAATTAATCAATCAAAATGAGAGACATGATAAGTGAAATTGGTAAATATCATTTTATAATACATTTTGAATTTTCAATTAAAACTTCAAGAAACTATCTTGAGTTATGTGTGAGAAAAAATGTTAGTATCTATTTGATTGATCAATGTTTGAATTTGAAATTTTGAAATTCCCTATTCTACTTTGAGGTTTGATTTTGTTTTCCTCTTTCCTGCTCTTTTGACCTCCCATGACCTATGCATCATCTCTTTCTAAGGTATTCTAGATTCATGTGCCCATTATCTTTTTTCTTCTTCCTGATTTTAAATTAAAATTCTACATTTATTCTCCTAATTATAAATTCAAAATTAAATATAGATACTAAATGGATATTTATCACTCACCCTCTTCCTCATATTTGTTATTATCTCTCTCCGGCATTGTCTTCTCTCTATTCTCTTGTAGCAACTATCACATTTGAGCCTCTTCTTTCTTAAGGCCAAAAGTACATTAAGATAATGACTCATCTTTATCGCTAATAAAGTTCCCCTTGACATTCGATGGAACCTATATATGGGGCTCCATCGCTCGGAAAGAGGAATTGGGCCTTTCTTTTCCATTTAAAAGCTTATAACATTTGTTGTTAATATTTTCTTTTTAAAAATAAATTTGTGTTTGTGTTTTTCATACTATATTGAACTACCCTTTTGCTTCTTCAATTTTTTGGATAAACATTTTTAAGTATTTTCCTTTTTTGCATAAAAAAGGCACTACTTAAGATTTGTATCTCCAAATAATCCTGAATTTGTGGGGAAAAATCTCACAATTCATAATCATTACTTCCAATTTAGAAATCATTTAATCAAGAATTTAATAAAGGAGAAATTAAAAAAATTACATCATTTATTTACTTAAGATCTAATAATTGACTTGCATACACAATTTTATCCCTAATTTCTTGGTCACTGTGTTTTCCCATCTCTTTCAATAATTTATTTTATATAAATTACTTAGTAATTTAGTCTTAGGTAATTTGGGGAATTACAAAGTAATTATGGCCAAAAAATGAAGTGATCACTGGTGTCGATGAATTCTGTATTAGCACTTATAGGATTTAGAGGATTATATTTATATTTAATTAATATGTAATTATTGATGAATGATTATATAAGCAAGGGTGGTTATGACTTATGGGGCCTGTTTCAGTTAGTGGTAGGAGCAACGACTTATTTTATATTTGACTTTAATTTGCAAAAGCTAGATAAAATTTTCTTTAAAAAAAAGTCAAAATATAAATATGATTTGTGTTTGGATTAATGGTGGTAGAAGTGACAGGACCCATATCACAAAACTGAGTTTTTTCCTAAAAGCTACCTCATAAAGTTTTTTTACTGACGTTTAGGAGTTTTTTTTTTTTTACTTCTACTTTTTTCCAGCCCAACGCTCTTTCCAGACATGGCCGTGATGAGTTAGGACTTAGTCTTTCTTTCTATGTTAGGAGGTAAGTTTTGGTATTAATGATCAATAAAAGAAGTAAGAGTAATTTTAACTTTTGAGAAATTAGGACATGTCTTATATTTGATTTGATGTGTTTAACTATATTTCTTTGAACAACAATTATATACTTACAATTTAAGTTTTATGTTTCATGTAAAGCACAAGTATTTTGTCTTAAATATAAACGAAAGAAACCCTCACATCGCATGGGGTGGGGGTGGTTCTAGCTTTTAAGAATTTAGGACATATATTATATTTAAATTCAGGCAATTAACTATATTTTTTCAAACATAAACTCAGTGTCCTAATTTCTCAAAAGTTAAAACTACTCTTACTTCTTTTATCCTCACCAGAAGGCACTGGCTTTCCCCTCTGCGGTTCGCGGCAGGTTTGAAAGCAGTGGAGGTCGCTGAAATTGAAGAACTTTTTTTTTCTGATAATAAAAAGTTTTGGGGGGTTCGACACCAGTCCCCTATTAAGGTCAGGGTACGACCCCGGCCTCTATGAGCACTTACTGGGGACTTACAAGATCGCCTATCAAAAGAATCTTAACGACGGCAGAGGGGATCAAACCCACGACCCAAGGGCGTAGTCCTAAATCCCTTACCATTTGTGTCAATTCTCATTGGCAAATTGAAGAACTTTTTAGGCTTTGAAAATCGAAAATCACTTAAGCCTGCTGTGTCAGGCCCATAATGAACCTAAGCCCAATGTGATTCAGATTCTTCTTTTTCTTTTTTTCATGGAATTTTATTTGGGGAAAATCCCTGTAAGAGATCTCCAAAATTTAGTGAGTCATCATCACCACAAATTCATTTTTAATTATTATTTAAAATTTCAAACTACAAGATGAATTTTAAAATTTATTTTTTTTAAAATCAATTGAAATAAGTGATTATAACTAAATAAAATTTATTTTTAAAAATAATTACTTTAAAGTATTTGTGAACTATTAAAAGTTTCTCAAATAAAATTGAAAAAATAAGCTAACTAAATAATTAAAAATTACCCTTTTTAAATCTAATTATTAAATAAATAAGTAATTTGAGATTTTAGTTCACAACGAAATCATGTTTAATAAATTACCTTAAAAAAAACCAAAGCCAAAAAGCAATCTGAAGCTACCAATTTATTGTTTTTGAAATAGTAAAAACCTGTTTAAATATTGATTTCCAAATCTAAATATTTTTTTAAATCAAATTTAAAACAATTTAAAATCACAGTTTCTGGAATCAAATTAAATGAGTATGGTAAAATAATAATGAAATGGGAAAAATGACAAAAAAATGCTACTTAACCTTTAAAATAATAATACTATAATTGATAATTCTCGTCTAGTGGGAAATAACACATATTTGAGTTTTTGAAATTCAAGTGCTATTTTTTTTCCAATAAAAATGTTACAATTGATTTTTAAATTAATCAAAATCTAAAACCGGAAAAATAAAATGTATCCTTAGATTAATATAAACCAGTCTGAATTCGCAAATGTTTTTTTGGAGTGCCAAAAAAGGAACAACATAAATATGAATGCCAAAACATGGAAAAAATATATAAGAAAAATACACTTGAACTTCTAAATTTCATATTAGTCTTTTTGCCTATAAAAATGTAGCAATTAACAGTTCATGTTATTAAAAATCACTAATTGAAATTCTTAAGTTCAAATGATATTTTCTTTAAATCAAAAGTGAAATAAGAGAATCTAAAGCATCCACATCAAGCATGGTTTGCAAAGACAGTTTTAAATTTAATCTGAAGAAACTTTTTTTTTAATTGTTTTAAACAGTTATTTGATTTTAAAATCAATTTAAATATTGAAAAATATTTAAATCTTTAAAACATAGAAAAAATATACATTCAAATCAAATTTCAAGTTGTTTAAAACAAATATTTAAATAACAAGATCCTCTAATTAATTTTAAAACAATTTCAAAATTTGAATAAGTAAATTCAAAATTAAATATTGATTTTTAATTTTAATAAAACAACTTAAAATTAAAAATGACTTCAAATCGATTTGGGGAAAAAAAATATAGAGAGATGAAGTCAAATTCAAAAACAACCTAAAATTTAATTTCTATAAAATGTAATGTCAAATCTCAAATTTTCAAATAAAGTCAAAATCAAATTTAAAACCTTATTTTAAAATCTGAAAAATTGAAAAACCTTATCAATCAAATCAGATAAATTGTAAAATAAAAAATATTTGTAAACTAAAATAAAAGGGTTCAAATGAAATTGAAAATTTTCCTAATCAAACTATATAACTTTAAAATAATAAGAAATTTCCATCGAATTAAAAAATAGCAATATTATTACTGAATCAGTAAATATTCAATATTATTACTGAAAATTTTAAATCAAATTTAAATTCTAAAACAATATTAATAATAATATTTACTCTAAATTAAATATGAACTTTAAAATAATAACAATAATAGATTGAAACAACAACGACTATAAAATAATTTAACATTGCAATTTTTTTTTCCAGTCAAAGTAAGGTAGTGCCACTAAATGATTTTCGAAAATGCAACAACAATTAAAAATTGTAATTTACTTTTAAATATAAAACAAAATATTTTTTAATGGATTTTCAATCAAATTAAATAAATACTTTAAAATAATAATAATAGATTTACAACAACAAATAGTATCTTCAGGGGAAATGTAAAATAGTTTAAAATTGCAAATTTCGTTTTCTTGTCCATGAAATGCTTTTCCAAAATGCAACAACAATTAAAAATTGTAATTTTTTTATAAAAAATCTAAAACAATAAGACAAAGAATTTTCAAAACAATTTAAAATTACTCATTTTTCAAATCAAATTGAATAAGTACTTCAAAATAATAATAATATATAGTACAAAAAGTATGTTAATAGTTTAAAATTGCAAATTTCGTTTTCTAGTCAAAGTAAGGTAGTAGAGGCGCCATAAAATATGCTTTTCGAAAATGCAACAACAATTAAAAATTGTAATTTTTTAAAAATCTAAAACAATAAGATAAAGAATTTTCAACAAAATTTAAAATTACTCATTTTTTAAATCAAATTGAATAAGTACTTTAAAATAATAATAGATGGAAACAACAAGAAAAAGTATCTTAAGGTGAAACGTAAAAATAGTTTAAAAATGAAAATTGTGTTCTCTAGTCAATAGTATGGTAGTAGTGCTTCGAAAATGTAACAGCAGATAAAAAATTGTAATCAAAAGAATAAGATATCCATCTGAATATTGTTTCTTGCGAACAAAAATAAAATTCTTTCAAAAAAAATTGAAAATTTTCCAAATCGACCAATATACATGAAAATAATAAAAAAAAAACGTTAGATAATGATTTTCAAAATAAATTTGGAACAATTTAACATTATTATTTTTCCAAATCAAATCCAAAAGAACTTTAATGTGAAACCGAAGAGGAAATGAATTTTATTTTTCCTCTCCTCTCTTTCCCTCCCCACTACTCTTCTCTTTCTCTCTCTTCTCTCCTCTTTCTTCCCTTTTCCCATCTGGTTTCACATCAAATTTAAAGTTGGATTTCTTAAAGAAATTAAAATTCAAGTTTTTCAAAATAAAATTAAATAAGTACTTCGGCGAAAAAAAGAAGATAAGTACTTTAAAATATTAGTTAACTGTCAAATATAAATTTCCAAATAAATTTTAAGATAACATTTTTCAATCAAATTTTTGTTGGCAAAAAAAATAAATAAATAAGTAATAATAATTTTCAAATAAAATTTAATTTTATATAAAATAGATAAAATTTTCAAATAATATTCAAAAGAATCGAAAAAAATAAATACTACTTTAGCAAATTAGTAAACTATTCAATGTTATCGCTGGAATTTTTAAATCAAATCAAAATCAAATTTAAAAATTTATTTAGAATATAAAACAATAAGACAAATAATTTTCAAGACAATTTAGGACTACACATTTTTCAAATCAAATAAAATGAGTACTCCAAAATGATAATAAACTATTGAATATTGATTTTTGAAATAATCACAATTTAAAACAACAATAAGAAAAGTATCCTCAGGTGAAATTTGAAGTAGTTTAAATTAAAACAATTTAAATTAAGCATCTTTCAAATGAAATTAAATAAGTACTTTAAAATAGTAAAAAATTTTGAATATCGATATTTGAAATAATCAAGATTTAAAACAATTAGGAAAAAGTGTCTTCAGAAGAATATTAAAACAGTTTAAAAGACAAATTTTGTTTTCAAGTCAAAGTAAGGTGGGAATGCCAGAAAATACTAAATGCAACAGCATTTGAATAGGGAAAAAAAAACGTGGAAAAGGGAAAACAAGAAAATAGATATAGAACACAATAAGAGAATCAAAAGCAGACCTCAAGCAAACTTTTATACCAGTGATTTAAAAGCATTAAAGGAGGAGAAAGAAGAAAGGGACGAAAGGTGTACCTGAGAGCCTTTGGAAGCTGAGAAATCGAAGAGGTTCTGAAACTAAACCCACAACTTGCCGTTACGGTGTTCCGTTCCTAAACCCCATACACTGTCAAAGTCGAAGCTGAACTACAGGTCCACCGTCCATATCCACACACACTCTCTCGATCTCGACCGCCTCAATCGGGTTGTTCAAAAATGTCCAAACACCGGAGAAACTGAGTAACCGTTGAGATGAAAATTGAAATTCAAAATTCCTAATCATGAAGATCAATTTTGGCTCGATCTCGACTGCTCCAATCTGGTTGTTCAAAAAGGTCCAAACACCGGAGAAACTGAGTGACTGAAATGAAACATGGTTTTCGTTTTTTCCCCTTTCGTGAATGAACCCGACCTATCCGTTTCCAAGGTTTGAAGCAATCCATCTCCCTGTGCTTGCCAAACAAAAGAGATATGTCGAGCAAAAGCAAGGCCCCAAGTTTGTGGTCATGAAGAAGCTCGTCAAGGGAGATATGTAGAATCTCCCTGCCCTTATTCTCCCTTTGCCGTCGGAGAGAGAGGCACGGGTTAAGATGAAAATTGCAATTCAAAATTCGATCCGATCCTGTTTCAATTATAGCTGTTTGAAAATGAATTAAAATCGTTGGAGGCTGTGTAAAATAAAAATAAATAAAAAGTTGAGAGGAAGTCACAAAATACATTGTCGGTCTAAAATTCTGGATAAAATAAAATAATATTCAAAGCTCACTTATACAAAAAAAAAAAAAAATCAAATGAAATTTTAATAATAGTAAAAAAAAAAGTGATCAAGTCAAAATTCAAAAAAAATTTAAAATCACAATTTTTTTCAAAATAATTAAAAGAGTCATAAGTAATTTTAAATTTCAAATAGTAGTAAACATTAAATAATGATTTTTAAATCAAATGGAAAAAAATGTAAACTTGCCAATCCATTTCAAATCAAATTAAACAAGTGTTTAAAGATAAAAGTAACAGTTAAATATTGATTTTCAAATCAAATCAAACAATATAAAATCTAACAATTTGAAATTGTAAATTTTTTCAAAACAAATAAAAAAAATATCAGGATTGCCAAAACAACTTTAAAAAAAATTCAAATTTGTAAATTCGTTTCAAATCAAAATAAATAAGTATTGATATTTAAAATCAAAATTTAAATAATATAAATACTCAAATAAATTTTTAAAAAATTAAAATTATAAATTGTATATATAGATCAAAATCCGAATAAATAAGTAAATTAAAATATTAGTTAGTTTTTAAAATATTGAATTTCAAATCAAATTGAAAAAATAGAGTCAGGTTCAAAACTTAAAATTACAATTTTAAATGAAAATAAGATTTCAAATTAATCACATCAAAATCAAATTTTAAAACTTTAAAACATTACTTGAAATCTGAAACAATAAAACAACGAATTTTTCATTTTCAAATCAAATCAAATAAATTAAAAAATATTAGTAAAATTATATAAAACCTTTTTCCAAATCGAACTAAATAAAAAAAATTAAAATTTATTTTTTCCAAATCGAACTAATGATTTTTAAAAATAGATTTTAAAAATTTAAATTACAATTTTTTTCAAATCAAATTCAATAAATGTATACTATTAAATATTTTTTAAAATCATTCAAAATTTTAAAAAAATATTAGTAAAATTATATAAAACCTTTTTCCAAATAGAACTAAATAAAAAAAATTAAAAATTTACTTTTTCCAAATCGAAAATAATGATTTTTAAAAATAAATTTTAAAAATTTAAATTACAATTTTTTCAAATCAAATTCAACAAATGTATACTATTAAATATTTTTTAAAATCCTTCAAAATTTAAAATAATAAGTACATCTTCTAGTCAAATTCAAAATAATTTTGAATCTTCCCCCCTCTTCTCTCTCTCTCTCTCCCTCTCCCCCAGTCTCTTTCTCCAACCGGTTTCACATCAAATTTAAAGTTGATTTTTTTTCACATCATTAAAAAAAGTAATAAGTAATTTTTTCAACAATTTAAAATTGAAAGTATTTTAAAATAAAATTTAAAAATTAATTTGGAAAAAATAGTTGAATAAATACATTTAAATATGTTTTTGTTTTCACCGAAAAAATATCTTTAAATAAAAAGGTACAAAAAAATTAGTAAACTGTCAAATATCAATTTCTAAATAAATTTCAAAATAAGATAATAATTTTTTTCAATAAAATAAATTTTAAAATGAGTTAAATATTAAATATTAATTTTCAAATCAAAGTTGATTTGGTCTAAAATAGAATTTTTTTTTTAAAAAAAAGAATTAAGTAAAATCAAATCAATTTTAAATCAAATCAAAATCAAATTTAAAACTTTATTTAAAATCCAAAACAGTAAGACAAAGAATTTTCAAAAAAGATTTAAAATTAAAAATATTTTCAAATCGAATAAAATTAGTACTTTAAAATAATAGTAAACTTTTAAAATATTATTTTACAAAATAATCAATATGTAAATTAGAGGGAGGGGGGGGGGGGGGATATGAAATTTGAAATAAAAAATTTTGTTTTCAAATCAAAGGAAGATGGAAGGAGTGCCACAGAATGCTTATGCAACAGAAAAAGGTGAAAAAAGTAAAAGTGAAATTACAGAAAACCTAGTGTTGGCAAAAAAGTAAAGCAGGAGAAAGGGTTAAAGGGCATATCTTAGAACGTGGTGGAACTGAACTGCTTTTGGAAGAATCAAGAAACGTCCCTTATTATCCTTCGCCACTATTATTTACGCACAACATTGAACAGTAAATCTGGCATTTGCCTGTAGGAACCTTTGGAAGCCGTGAACTTCATTGGGCCTGTGGTAGATAAAGATACATTAGGTGGAGAGAGATACGGGTTAAGATGAAAGTTGCATTTCTCTTTCAATCAGAGCTGTTGGACATAATCTTCAGATGAATATTAAGAGTTTCAAATACAGATTTTGTTTTCAAGTCAAAGTAAGGTAGGAATGCCACAAAATGCTTATCGAAAATGCAACAACATTAATTATGCAATATTATGCATGCATGTAAGCTTTGAATAGGGAAAAAAGAACGCGGACAAGGAAAAACAAGGGAATAGATACAGAAAAGAAAACAATAAGAGAATCAAAAGCAGACCTCAAGCAGACTTTTTATACCAGTGATTTAAAAGCATAAAGGAGGAGAAAGAAGAAAGGGGCGAAAGGTGTACCTGGGAAAGCGGTGTTTGTCATCGCATGTTGGAGCCTTTGGAAGCAGAGAAATATCCACATCTTTGAGAAATAAAAGAGAGATTCTGAATTAACAGTCAATCACTTAACCCTCACTCCTGCATGAACCTTGAATCAATAGACTTGTCGTTGCTGTGTTCAGTTCCTCAACCTCATACGCCGTCAAGTCGAAGCTGAAGGTCAACCGTCCACAGCCACATACACACTCTCGACCGCCCCAATCTGGTTGTTCAAAAAGGTCCGAACACCGGAGAAACTGAATAACCGTTAAGATGAAAATTGCAATTCGAAATTCATGATCATGAAGATCAATTTCTGCTCGATCTCGACCGCTCCAATCTGGTTGTTCAAAAAGGTCTAAACTCTGTAGAAACGGAAAGACCAAAACGAAACATGGTTTTCGTTTTTGTCCTCCTTGGGAATGATCCTGACCTACCCTTTTCTTAGGTCTGAAGCAATCCAACTCCCTGTGCTTGCCTTTTTTTCCCTTTTTTTTTTTGGCCAACAAATCTCTCTGTGCTTGCCAAATAAAAGAGATATGTAGAGCCAAAAAAAAAAAGCCCCAAGTTTGTGGTCATGAAGAAGCTCGTCACTGCCAAGGCAAGGCATCAGAAACTGTAAAGAAGAGGCGAGGCGTTAAGCCCTAAAGAAGAAGGACGGAAGGAAAAGCTGCCCATGAACGTCCCTTATTACCCTTTGCCATCGGCGCTTTGCTTTAATTGCACACTGAACTGAACAAAATAATAAATTTAACGGCCATACTTGTTAGCCTCTGTGGGTAGAGACGTTGGCTGGAGATTGGAGAGAGACGCGGGGTAAGACAAAGGCATTGGCTGGAGCCTGGAGAGAGATACGGGCTGACAGAAAATTGCAATTCAAAATTCCGATTCTGTTACAATTATAGCCGTTTAATATTAAAATGAGGAAATCTAGCTCATAATTGCCCTCGAAAAGATGGCTAAAAAGGAAATTAATTTTGAAAATTAATTAAAATAGTTGGAGGCTGACAGGAGGTCACAAAATACGTGATTGGTCTAAAAATATGTATAAAAAATAATATTCAAAACTCACATATGTAAAAAAATAATTAAATGAAAAGTTTAAAAAATTCATTTTGAAACCTACTTTTTTTAATAAAAAAATTGATCAAGTCAAAAGACAAAACAATTTAAAATCAATTTTTTTTTCAAAATAATTAAAAGAGTAATAGGTAATTTGATATTTCAAATAGTAGTAAACATTAAATAATGATTTTCAAATCAAATGGAAAAAATGTAAAGTTCCCAATCCATTTCAAATAAAACTAAAAATTAAATATTAATTTTCAAATCATATCAAATTTCAAACAATAGTATGATAGATTTTAAAATTGAAATTGTAAATTTTTTCAAAACAAATAAAAAATTAAAATATCAGGAAACTATAAAATATCGATATTGAAGTCAATCTTTAAATACTTAGATTTTCGAAACAAGTTTAAAACAATTTCAAATTTGTAAATTTATTTTAAATTGTATATATAGATCAAAATCCGTATAAATAATCTTAAAAAAATGTTAGTAGAAATATATAAAACCGTTTCAAATAAAATTCAAAATTTTCCAAATTGAACTATATAAAATAAACTTTTATTTTTTCAAAATAGAAAACTAGTGGATAATGATTTTCAAAAATAGATTTTAAAAATTTTAAATTACAATTTTTTCAAATCAAATCAAATTAAATAAATGTATGCTATTAAATATTTTTTTAAAATCATTCAAAATTTAAAACAATAAGAAAGTACATCTTCTAATCAAATCCAAAATAATTTTGATGTGAAATGGAGGGGAAAAAGAATTCTTTCTTTTCCTCTCATGATCTCATCTTCCCCCCTCTTTCATCTCTCTCTTCACTCCTCTATCTCTCTCTCTCTCTCTCTCCACTCTCTTTCCCCCAACCGGTTTCACATCAAATTTCAAGTTTTTTTTTCCACATAGTTAAAAGAATAATAAGTAATATTTTCAAATGTTAGTTAAAAAAATTTAAAATTGAAAGTATCTTAAAATACTATTTAAAAAGTACTTCGGCAAAAATAGTTAAATAAATACATTGAAATATGTTTTTGTTTTCACCGAAAAAATATCTTTGGATAAAAGGTACATTAAAATATTAGAAAAATGTCAAATATTAATTTCCAAATAAAGTTCAAAATAATAAGATAATATTTTTTCAATAAAATAAAGTTTAAAATTTGATTTAAATATTAAATATTAATTTTCAAATCAAAATTAATTCGGTCTAAAATAGAATTTTTAAAAAAATTTAATTAAATAAATATTTTAAAATTATTTTAAAAATTGAACATTAATGTAGAAAATTTAAGTCTAATCAAAATGAAATTTAAAACCCTATTTAAAATCCAAAACAGTAAGACAAATAACTTTCAAAACAGATTTAAAACAATTTAAAATGAAAAATATTTTCAAACCAAAGTAAATAAGTACTTCAAAACAATAATAAACTTTAAAATAAGACAAATAATTTTCAAAACAAATTTCAAAAAATTTAAAATTAAAAATATTTTCAAACCAAATTCAATAAGTACTTCAAAATAATAATAAACTTAAAAAATCAGTATGCAAATTTAAGAAGATAAAAAATGCACCTTTAGATGAAATTTAAAGACAAAATTTTGTTTTCAAATCAACGTAAGATAGAAGGAGTGCCACAAAATGCTTATGCAAATATGTATATAAGGTTTGAACAGAAAAAGGTGAAAAAGGGAAAAGTGAAATTGTAGAAAACCTAGTGTTGGCAAAAAGGAAGAGGCAAGAAACCCAGCTTTGGATGATAAAATAAAACAATAAGATTATAAAAAGTAGAACTCAAGCAAAATTTTACAATGGGGATTAAAAGGTATGGTTGCAGAAGAGAATGTAAAGCAGAAGAAAGCGTTGAAGGGCATATCTTAGAATGTGGTGGAATTGAACTGCCTTTGGAAGAATTAAGCCCTTATTATCCTTCGTCACTGTTTCTTACGCACAACATTGAACAGTAAATCTGGCATTTGCCTATTGGAACCTTTGGAAGCAATGAACGGTTATATTACTGTAAGCCTTTGAACTTCATCTGGGCTTGGGGTAGATAAAGAGACGCTAGGTGCAGAGAGATTTGGCTTAAAGATGAAAATTGCAAATTCAAAATTGCAAGTAGAGGTAAAAATGGGGAAATTTGGCTCATAATAACCGTTGGAGTCGTGAGCTATAAAAAAAAAAAATGCCGTTGGAGGCTAAAAAAATGAAAGGGGTTGCTGCATTTAATTAAAGAAGAAAGCAATAATGGGAAAATTGGAGTGAAGGTGAAATTATGAAATTTGAAGGAAAAATTAGTTCATAATAAATGCCAAGGAAGTTTATGGAGCACCCAATAATTAAACGGGAAGCAGCAGTTACAATTAAGATAACCACAATTATAGCTAACGGCTCTAATTTTACTAAAGCGTGGCTTCTATGGTTCGACAGGCTCTTTCCTTGCTCCTACCTATTTCGTCTTGGGAGTACATGGTAAAAGAGGGACATAGATTTTGTCCTTTGCATCGGACCATCCTTTACAAAATCTGCATTGGATTTTTTTTTTATAATGTCACTTTTTTTGTACAGTTATAAAAGAGTAATAAATAGGTAAATAAGACTTGAGTTGGTAATTAAAAAGCTGTTGATTGGACTTGGTATCCATTCAACCTGGGCACACTTGAGGTTACTTCCAAACGGACTATTTTATGCTCCATACATCAGCGCCTATCGGGGAAACAGGAAATATAAAATGAAAACACGGACATTTTAAGGTAAGTTATTGTCAAGATATTGGATAAAAAATAATTGTCCGCGAAGAATAGATTTTATTCTGAAAACACACATCGCATCTTTAACAACCTTTACTTCTGCATTGCCAATTTCCATGAAAACTCGTTACATATTCCAGATGTTTCATCTAGACAGCATCACCTAGTTTCCACCATTAACTTGTTTACATACTCCTCTGTATATATTATATAATGCCCATATTTACAACTTCTCTATAGCACTAAGATAAGTGGAAAAAATTGGGCGGGCCTGCACCATGCGTTGCACAAGCTTTCAAGGTGGACCTTTTATGTTGTCGGAGTCGCTGGCCCCACACTTGTCTCTGTTTCATGTCACAAGGTTGTTCTGTGTTTGCCGGACTAATTAAGCAGGTGGTTCAGAAGGACGATTAGCCCAAAGGGAGCTCAAAGCTCTCAAACGTTGGAAGTATTCCCCTAAGGCAAGCAAGCACCAAGCTGTCTGACGAATTGTAAGGATTCTAAACATTTGTTGCAATGTTTCTTGCCGAAGATGATCGGCCTGTTTCACATAAAGCTTTGTTAAATTTGCTTTAAAAAAAACCAAGAAACAGCTTTTCAGGAGTCAAAACGCACTTAGAAGTAATTATGGTATTTGTCTGTCTGTGTGTGATGGAATAAAGACACAAGTTCCTAAATGTAGAGTCAAAAATGGAATACTTTTTTTTTTTTTTAAAAAAAAAGACAAGTACCACAAAAGTTTGATCCAAGAGGCATAAACTGACATTTAAGACTCTAGGTAAACTTTAAATGTATTCTCATGCAATATGTGACAGGTAGGTAAAGACACTCAAAGGCATGTTGAAACGACACTTTTCTTTGAAAGTGAAGTTCATCACCTGATTCACAAAGCTCACCAAAGCTTCCAACTTCTCCACTGCGATATTCATCTGAGGAATGTAAGTTCCGTCGACCAGTTGTCCGGCGACAACAGTTTCAACAAGTATTTGCTGAAGTCTGTCCCTGCCTTGTGAAAGGGCATCTTCTGCTTGCTGGCATGATTGTCCGAGGTTGTAAACATCCCTTCGTTGTTGTTCTGTCAAAGGTTCAATCAAAGGGGCAAGAACCTGTAGTTAAAAAATAAACTTGTCAACATACATCATATGTTACAAAAGTTATTCTAAGGACAGAAATTATCACATTTGAATCAAGTAGCCCAGTGAACATTTACATGTCAAGTGTGCATATGTAATTCTTAACAAAGGAATGAAGACGCAGCAAAATCTAAAAGTCACATGATTTGTGACGAGATTCTTATCCAAGAAAATACACAATATACTAGTGATTCATGTGAAAATATGAAGCATCACCTTGAGAAGCTCGGATGGGCGGAATCCTCCAATCCACAAGAAAAACCGTTCAGCTGTTGTTTTCCACATACCAAACAAGACATAGAAAACATCCACTTTTGCAGCTGCGGATTTCATGCGGAAAAGGTTTGAATAGTGATTCATTATACCATCTACAAGTATTCTGAGCTCTATGTCACTGGTATGAGCGTTTAAAGCATTTCTCAGCTCACAAATTTGCCTGTCTTGTTTTTCTACCCACTGCCCATACTCCATCTCAAAGGTTGCTATGCCTGCACAATTGTCAATTGGACTCTTTTTAGAATTCAAGAAATAGTTGGGAAAATGACTAATCGACATTTAGCAACAAAATAACAAACCTGAATTTACAGATCCAGCAAATACCAAATTATCAGAATCAAGTCCACAACCTAAAAATGATCCCTGCAGTTTTGTTTCCTCAAAAATTAAAACAGAAAAACAAAACATATGTTGAAATATAGAAAGCAGAGCGCTGAAGAGGTTCTGAATGAAGTTTTTCTCTGTACCTGCTGCCTTGCACGGTCCAGCTCTTGCTCTAACTTGATCAGCTTCAAACGGCTTGATTCTAATTGCTGAACATAAGCCTGAAAGGAAATACCAGAAAACATATTTAAAATTATACAAATGTCATAAAACCTTTTATATTTGCCACACATCTTCAATGCAAAACATTTCAAACCTTTTTCCGCAGACGACTCTTACGAGCAGCCTCTCGATTTTGTGCAAGACGTCTTTGTATCTGCATGTTTTATGATGTTATATTCCCATCTTAGATATATTTCTTTCCTTCTTTCTTTTTTCTTTGTTGCATCAGGCACAGGTTTTACCTTTTCAGTAGACCTATTAGCTTCTTGATCATAATTCTTTGGAATTCCGAGCATTCCTTGAGAAGAATCCTCTGACTATCATCCAACAGGAATTGATTTTCTTAGCAGATAGAACAAGCATTTAATTTGCCAATATATATATATAAGCACAAATTTTTTAAAGTTGCACCTGATTATCTAACTTGATATCTGCCTCACCAATTAAGGGCACAGAAGCACTTAAATCACAATTACTTTTGAAGTTTTCTTCCCACATGCTAATCTGGTGGATAGGATCATATAAACCCATCCTTCTTGAGGAAACAAACTGTGTGGATGTTGAATTCATGCTCTTTGGATTGATTAGTGCAGAATTTCAATCAGCATTACACTCCCAAGTCCTTCTACAAGAAACTGCGGTCAAGAATAAAGAAAATGCATTGAAGTTAATCATAGTTAATTTAAGTATTTAACCTAAAAGAGTAATAATAGAAATAATGAAAAGGCTAAATCAAAACTAATAGAATTAACTTCCCATTTACATTTATGAGCTGACATGGTTTGATAGCACAAAAATGTCAAACACTGGGGAAAATCTTCTGATATAACCATGATATATAACAATGCAGTAACAGAAATTTACGGTAATACAAAAAAAAAAAAAAAAAAAATCGTTGGATGACTCAAGATAAACAAAGAACAATTATCACTGGGAACCAAAAGAAAGACAATGCAAAACAGATCGATTTGATTAGTATGGATGCAAGGAAATTTCTAGTGTTTGATGGATAATATATTTAATATAGGTAGAACCCAGAGAAAGCAAAATGGTGCCCGAAACTTGCGGCCAAGAGCAAATTGAAGTAATGGATACAGTCTCTAAAACTGAATTACATAAAGTAAATATTTCAGTTTATAAGACATCATTATCCCAGCTCTTTAGCCCAGGCTACCAATGAGATTTGAAATGAACGCTAGGAGCATTATCTGGGACCGTTTAGCAGTTAATAGAAATGAAACTTTCATTAGAAGAAAAACCCCGACGCTAAATGTATAAAGATATCATATATACATAAACTCATGCTTTAGTTTCTTCTTCCTTCATCTTGGCCAGTTTCAACAAAAATAATAACACTTGAGAACGCCTGGAAAAACGAACAAAATACCACCATTTTTGGGATTGAAAGCAAGTTCAATCCCCTGTGATAGTCAAAAAGACGAAAGAAAAGTTACAGGATGAAAGTGCCAGTGACAATAAAAGATAGAAAACGAGAAACTGCATAAGCAGTTACCTCAAGACAACGCATCAAATTCATATGGGAAGTCATTTGATTTTAATTCCTATTCAATTCCTTGTTATGCTTGGAATTTAATTCTCTACTAATAGCATAGAAATAGAAATGAGTAAGAGAAGGGGATAAAAACCTTGCCTTTATCTAAAAGCTACTTTCAGAAGCTATTTCCGGACAAATCATGCCAACTTGTCACTTTGATATAACCAACGCGAGGACTATCTATCCTTTGCAAGATCCTGAGCTCCCAACATGATCGACAGAGGAACAACGCAAGCTTAATTAAAAGAAAGCAAGGGATCCTCACCAGCTTCTAATTTAATTCTCTTGGGTGTGATATTCCACCAATTATATTATAATATTTCAGACTCATCACTGTTCGAATCGATTTTAGTATATAAAATGAGGATGCATGATTGAAGTTGGGGACTTGATTATGTTAATGTAGTTATACTCTGCGTGTCATTGTTTCTGATAGAGTCAGAGAATATAATTCACAATAAGCTAAGGCGTAGCAGTCATCGTCATATTTCCACTACCCATTATATTGCGCACCAGTGGACATGGTGGGTGCATTGTTCGCACCCCCTTTCAGCGATTGGATGACGTCACATACCGATAAGCCCAGTGGTCGGAGACTCGTGGGTCAACGGCGAGTGAAAGAGATAAGACAGGGACCCAAAAATAGTCGGGCGCGGGAGGTATACGCGCGAGGATAGCGTTTGGAATTTGGAAGATAGTGTTCGGGAGATTTGCGATTCGAGGCACATCGGAATCGCGATTAGAGGTGGCTTTCACGGGAAAGTCGCACATATAAACCAAAAATTTTTTTTTTATTAAAATAGACCGGTGGGAAAAAAATTTCAGATCTAACTTGCGCCACTTTGAAGATGGCACAGCCACGTGGGACGTCACCTAGGTTATAAAATAATTATTAATAATTTATCATTAAAAAATATTACAAAATAATTTGAAAACAAATTCTTTCCTCTACCTCCGAGTAAATCGAAAAAGTCGCAGAATAATTTTCCAATGAATAAAAAAATCGGAACTAATAAAATTAAATCGACCTAAACGAATAAAATCAAATCAACCTAAACTAAAAACTAGACTAATAAAATCAATTTAAACTAATAAAATAAAACTAATACTAAACTAAGAAAATCAAATCAATCTAAACTAATAAAATTTGAGCCCAAAAAAAAAAATCGGAACTAATAAAATAAAATCAATCTAGATTGCAGAATAACTTTTTAGTAAACAAAAACATCAGAATATAAACTGCTATCACAATTCTAGGATTGATAATTTATTAATAATATTTTTTGTAATAAATGAAATAATTATAATTAATTTATTAAGAATTACTAATTAACTAAAATAATATTTTTAAAAATATATAATTATTAATTTAATGATAAACCCTATTAATAATATAATAATTATTAATATGATAATTATTAATATATTATTATTATATTATTTATAATATATATTATATATTTAAAAATAATAATTTTAAAAATTTTAAAAAAAATCTGACAGGGGGTTGACGCCCCTGTTAGAAAAGCTGCGGCAAGGCAACTCTTTGCTGCCTTGCGGCAGCTTTGAAAAAAAAATTATTATTTTTTTAAATAGGTGGCGCTGCCACCTTGGGCACCACCTAGGTGGCGTCCCACGTGGCAGCGCCACGTTCACAGTGGCGCCACGTGTGGCGCCCGCTAACGTGGTACCACTAACTAGGTTAGATCTAAAATCTTTTTTCCCACTGGTCTATTTTGATAAAAAAAAAAAATTTATAGTGCGAATTTCCCTGGATTTCACTTTCAATTTCAATTTACTCCATATATATAAGTGTGTGAGAAGATTTACTATATATAAAATAAGTTGGGAAAATCTTTATAGGGGCCTAAGTAATAAAAAAATTTTAAAAAAGGTCCCAAGATTCTAAAAATACCTATAAATTCATTAAAACGTTAATAATTATATCAACTCTATTAATAACTATATCTGCCCCGTTAACAACTACATCAGCCCCATTAACAACTAAAGGGCCTTTTTTGGTATAAATTCATTAAAACGTTAATAATTATATCAGCCCTATTAACAACTATATCAGTTCCGTTAACAACTACATCTGCCCCGTTAACAACTAAAGGTTTTAATAAATTTATACAAACAAAAAAAGCCCTAAGGCCTTTTATGGTATTTTCATAATCTTGAGGTCTTTTTAAAAAAAGTTTCTATTACTTAGGCCCCTATACAGATTTTCCCAAATAAGCATGGATTTATATGAATAGACATTTTTAGAATCTTTAAAATTAAATGATTGCAGGCAAGCTTTAACCTACTATGTTATAATTTAGGAAGTTGTTGTATCACTACCCTTAGTAAATCTTAAATATATGATATAATTGATTTTTTTGAATTATTACAAAATTTAATTAAAACATTTTAAATTATTTATATTTATAATTTTTTTATAAATTATTTTATTTAAATTATAAACTGATATATAATTTAAATATATAAAACATATAATATGATTTAGTAACTTATTTAGTTTTACTGGTCTCTTTAAAAAAAATTAATTATGTTTTATATTTAAGAGATTAGCATGAAGATTAGGTCATTAACGAAAACAAATGGGAAAAAGCATGAAAAGTAATGCTTAGGTTGGTGAATAAGAGATATCGTTGTTTTATTAAAAAAGATTATGAGAGTAATTAATTTATACTCCTCTTATTCTTAATATAAAACATAGTTAACTTTTTTTTTCAATGATTAAGAAATTTAATAAATTATTTTAAAGTATTGAAATTGATTTTTTTAAAACTAAATTAAGTTGTCTGACTTATAAACTTATATATAATCAAATGAAAATATATGACATATGTTATGATAACTAACATGTTTAACTTCCTTAATTTCTTCAAAAAATCAAATACATTTTATATTAAGGGCTAGATAAATGATAGTCATATCTTTCAAACATTGAATTTAACCCCAAAAAGGAAATAAATCAGCCCATATATTCACGATAAACATAAAATAAAATAGTTTTGAGTTGCATATCATGAAATATTTTAACCAGTTTAAAATAAATATTTTATGTTTTACGAGAAATTTTTTTCCTCATATATTCACTTCCTACAGCATAAAATTACTTTCCCTAATCCCAACAGGCACTTAGCTAAGTAGCCCTTTATCATCATGCCTAAGATCAAGGTAGTGTGTTTGAATGTTGTGAAAGTGATGAGAATATAAGGGAGGAAAAGCTTCTCAAAATGATTAAAATATTTTTTATTTTTAAGAGTTTTCCTTCATAATATTCTTTGGCTTCTAATTTTTTTTCAACCCAAACATAAATAAGTGTTTGTTTGAGTCATAGTTAAAAAAACTCATTCATGTAACTCAAGATAAAACTCCTCTAATATGTCACTATGATCCTATTCATAACTGTCTTTTATTTAAATCATACATACCAATGATAGGTAGTTAATTCAATAATTATGGGGTAAAATATTCAACTTTTTCTTTATTTATGAATGGATATTTTTCAGCTCTTTTTTCTCTCCATTTTTATCGGTATAATTGATACGGGTAAAATTCTCACAATATTATTTAATACCTAAAAAAGGAATTATAAATAGGATCAATTTTTTTAATAAAAAAAAAAATTTATAAATAAGATCAGAGTGATATTCACCTCACTGAATGTAAATTCCATTGAAAAACAATTTCTATGGTAAATCTAAAAGAAAAAAAATACACCACAGGCCTTTGAAGTTTGAGCTTTACATGTCCAGAGGCTTTTTCATTGATGAGAAGTACATTGCATGTTTTCAAATCGACAAGTAGATATTTTTTTTTCTTTGACAACCCATGCGTAGATATACAACAATTAAGAAATGAACAAAACGAATCTTTGGTTTTAGGAAGAAAGAAGACGAGTCTGGCTTCTCATATCCCACGCAAATGCAAACTAAGCACACTTGGCCACTTCAATTCGTCGTGGATACAAAAGTAAGCCATTACTTAATTAAAACTAAAAAATTGTCAATTAATTTAATTTATTGTGTATCTTATATGTCACCGTACCAGTAGAAAAAGGCCAACCAACATTTAATTATTTAGGGTGCGTTTAGTTTGAGGGGGAGGGGGAGAGAAAAATTTTACCCCCTTCTTTACAAAAAAGTCCATAGAATCTTTTTAATATTCCTAAAATATATTCTCAACAAAAAAAAAAATTTCCTTTATTAATAGCAATTTGGTCAATTTCCGTCCCTTCCTCACCCTCTCCTCGAACTTAATGGAAAAAACGAAAGAGGGGACACCTAATGAAATGAAAAGAAAAGTTGTTGGCCTTTCAGATAACGTTGGGACGAGAATGGTGATCACCCATTTTGGTTCCTCCACTACCCGTAGGGCCCTACTTTTCACGTAATTTCATATTCGCCCCCTTAAAATTTATATTTTATTATATTATCTAATTTTAGAATATTCTTCATGGTATCGATCTGGTTTGAAGTTCTTAACCATTTTTGGATAGACCCAACAGTTCTTGTTAGGCAGCCTCATCATTCTCCTCCATGACCTTTCTCAGCATTTTCACTTTTCACGACTTAAATCTTCAAGTTTGCTTTTTTTAATTAAATGTATGGTCGTGACACACCTGATTTGCATTAAGACCTCTCATGTTTAATTTTATCGAGAATATTAACAGCCTATTAATGAAACAACTGATAATTCATCATGTTTCTACAATCGATTTCACCTACAAAAACATTGTAGTGCAGTGCTAGATATAATTTAATTTGTTATTAAAAAAACTAATCAAAGGTAATTAACTTGAGCATGCCTTATAACCCGATGACATAAAAGTTATAAAAAAATATGAGGTCATGAATTCAATCATACCTAATAACTCCAATATCATTAGTGCTTATTACTGTCTTAAATAAATAAAAAATTAAATCAAAATAATCTAAGGAGACAGGAATTTACCCATATCAAAATACAATTAACAAGATGAGATAGGATATTCTTACTACCAATCTTATTACCACTTTTTCACCGTTAGATCAAAATCTCAATAAGAGAGAGAAATGATAAAAATAGATAAGATTCTAATTTAACGGTAAAATAGTGGTAATAAGAAAAAATGGTAATAAGAATATCCTATCCCTAACAAAATATAAAAGAAAAGAATGACGAATAGAAAATAAATGTGACCTACATAAATAAATAGTGAAAATCCCTCTCAGGATCTAAGTTATCAAAATATTATTAAAAAAGGCCCAAAAAAAAGTTATATATCAGAATATGACCGACTTTTCTGGTATTATTTCAGAAAATGTCGTATATAGATATAGTTATTAACGGGTACCGATTTAATTGTTAAAATAAAGTTATTAACGTATACTGATTTAGTTGTTAATATTATATTGATGTAGTTATTAACGTTTCCTAAAATAATATTTTAAAAAAAAAGCTCTAACATGTAACATTTTTTTTTCTTTTTTTACAATATTTTAGTTATTTGGACGCATTTTCCCAATATAATATTATAATTGGATCCAAATCCTGATCCTCAGAATTTACAAAAGTGATTACGTTGGGGATAGATGGGGGCTTGTTACAATGCAAGAGGACAGATAAGGAGTGAAGATATAAATGTACTTGGCAGCAACTGCTTTGATATTCGATTGCGTCACCACTTACCAATAACGCAAATTATATATTAAAAAATATTACTATTAATGCCCAAGCACGTAGTGATGTGGGTGCAGTGTGGCATCTTATAATAATATTTTATAAGTTATGATAAGTTCAGATAATTGTAATTTTATAGAATTAGGAATTAGATGTTGGCGTCAATGGTGCGTATAAAACCAACAAAACAGATAGTGGTGTGTGCATCATTGACATTTTCAATTAAATAGTATATTTTTTTTGTTTGGCCAGGATTTAATACAATAATTGAACACCAAGCCAAATAATACGTCACGCAAGTAACCCTCAATTATTTTTGTTCCTATTTGTGGTTTTCTTCCCCAGTGCGATGTTGCGCGTGACTCGTCACTAAGAATGGTTATCATGTATTTTTGTTCTTTTGGTGTGTTGTAAAACAAGTTCTTACGAGAGCCACTTCACACTAGTGAGCCAGTTTGGGAAACATTTAAATGTAGCTTTCAAAAATTAGTTTTTACGAATGAAGATAAAACTCTTCTTACAGTCTACTTCGTAAATCTAAAAAATTATTTTTCAAGAACTAAATCTAAACGGACAGTCAAACTCTCTTATTATGATCCTTTACGGGCAACTCTCTCCAATTAGTTGGCTCTCAACGACAAGAGTTGAAGAACCCAAGTTTTGTAAGGTGCTTATTATTTCACTATAATATTTGGTAACATGCATGTAAGTTTTTGAGAGAACTATAAGCTAGTTGTAAGAGTTGAACAACCCAAGGCTTTACAAGATCTCTCTTTCAAGGAAACTTAAACCCTTATAAGACACCTATCTCAAGAAAATATATTTGATGGGAGACTCATTACAATGCAGCCCAACCCCTCATAGGCTGGTTGAGACATCCTTAAATAGTCCTCTTCTATATGCTGTCTCAGTATGAAATTATCATTGTAATGAGCAAACATCCTTTAGAGAACTACACTCTAAAAGTTAGTTGTTAGAATTGGAAACTCAAGTTGTTATAAAACCCCTTTTTAAAGAAAACTTACCTGATGTGTGGCTCGATGCAGAGATGCCCAACATATGGACTCATGACACATACTACTTGGCATAAATGCTGAAAACCGAAAGCATATACTGTAATATATTTATAATTATTTTGACCAAAAAATATATATTTATAATTATGGTACAGACAAAATGGAGGGGTTGTGACGCATTCCTCCGCCAGCGGCTTTTGTAATACTACTGTATAAGATTATGAAACGCAAGAGCCAAAAATAAACAAAGCCGAAAACTGAAAATCCAATAGTGGAAGAGATCACCACTTTGACGTCCCATGTGCGTATAACGAATATTTGAGGGTTTACATGATCGATGTCTTACAGGTACTTCAAAAATGGCGGATGATATCAAACTCAACTACACCCATTTTCCATGACTGCTTCGATGATGTCTTTCTGTTTGCGTCAGTAAATCTTCGTATTCTCAGTCACATCAACCTCCTTTTTTTTTTTCCCAGTCATCGTCCAGCCAGCGGCAATATAATTACCCTGAATTTGATTTCCTTTTCCTTTTTTTTTTCGGCCTTCCTTTTGCTGTGTGTTTTATTTTTTTCCTTACTGATTCAGTGGTGGTTTCGAATTTTGAATACGTGTGGACTCCATAAATATTGTCACAGAAGAATAATATAACTACAATGAACAATTCCATGACCGAGTTTGAAGTTATATTATATATATTAACTTTATGTTAAATTATTCTTAGTATGAAGAGACATTCGTGTTAATCTGTCAAGTGAGTGGTTAGTTCTATTCACTTTTAACATATGATTGTCAGTTTAGGTTCTTCCTATTTCCACTAAAAATATTATATCCAAATTAGTGGGATACCTGGTAGCTGGAGATCATGAAAACGCCACACCATAATACCTTTCTAATCGAATAAACCAAACACTATTCTTATCACCCAGAAAAACAAAAGATTACATTGTGAGTAATAATAGTGCCCCGGAAAGCCAAATCTCGAAAGTAGTATGAGAGTTTCCTATTAAGTGGGAAGTTGCAGCCTTTTTATAAGGTTTAATTCTACTTATAACCTCAAGATGATTGTGTCTAGCTCTTTAATTCCAAAAAAGGAAAAAAAAAAACAAAGGGCTGATGGGTTAGATCAGGGTCAGCTCGGGAGCTCAGGATCACACTGGTCTTAATTGAAATAATTTAATTTAAACTATTTATATTTAATTATGAAAATTTTTTAAAATTATAAAAAAAAAAGTGTTGTAAATATACAAGTTATGAATTAAAAATGAAATACAACCGAGTTTCCAAAATTTGAAATCAAGTTTCAGGAATTTGTTACATCTTTTTAGATCCAAATTTTTTTAATTCATAAATATAATATGTTGTCATTATAAGACATTTTCTCATTCACTTATTTATTTTTCCAAGAGTTTTATGCTCTTTACTAGGATACGAGGCCCAGCCCAAATAATCTTATGAAACCCTAAACAGTGAAACAGGCCATATTAGAAGACACGTTTTCCTTGTATAAAAAAAAAAAAAAAAAAAAGAACAAGACACGTTTTCTAGTACTCAGTCAACATCTCCGTGCTCCCACTGCTCCGTCTTTTTCGATTTTTCCCAAGCGTTGAACTGCGAAAATATTGCCACAGCAATTTCGGATCTTGAGCCTTCACCATCTCTTGTAGTTACTGAAACTCTTTTTTAGTTCCAGGCTTCTCTCCGTGTTTTCTCTTCTACCACCTGTCACCGACCTCGATTTTTTCTCCGGCATTGCGAACACACATCTGGGAGTGTGTTTTTTTAAAAAAAGAATGGCAGCCCGGATAACTCGTTCAACCTACCGGGTTACCCGGATTGTCTCAGGTTCATATCCGGCTGGGTGATCTCCGATTCTGAGCCTGTTTGGAGCGCGGCTTTTGAGCTTTATTTGTGGTAACTTAAAAAAAAAAAAGGTATGTTGATTTCAAGTCCGATTGAGTTGAGCTTAAAGCTCAAAAAGTTTCGTTAAGGAAAATTTCTAAAAGGTTGTCAGTTTTTTGACATGGCCCCGCCATTTCTACTACCATTAATCCAAACATAAATCACTATTTAACTTTTCTTTTAAGGTTAAGGTGCAAAAATACACATGAGTTTTTTTTTCCAGGAGCGTCCAGCACCACGTGCTTTTTTTTTAGAGCAAAAGTCACATCTTACCGTTACTGTTCACTTCATTTCTTTCTCTCTCATCACGGTGAATGGTGACTTAACGGTATAGGATGTGACTTTTACTAAAAAATAGTAATCAAATATGTATTTTTGCTCCTAAAAGAAGCACATGATACTGGGCTCATATGTATTTTTACACCTTAACCGTTTTTTCTACTGAGCTTTATTTTAAAGTCATATAGTTTTTAAGTCATTGCTATTGTCAACTCAAACAAGCCCACTAACCCTGGCCGAACATAGTGCCGATTTTTTGGTTGAGCCGTCCGGTATTTTGTACACCGAAAAAGAGCCGAAAATCTGATGAGGACAGGATAACGATATTACGTAATTATCAATTTTGTTTATAGATTAAAACACTAAGCATATTAGTATTATTTAAACTGTTTATTGATAGACTGCTTATGATGTTGCGTTTACTATATCTGAAATGAGTATTTATATGAATAAATTTAATTTTAAATAATTTTCTGGCGAGAAAAAATTAAATCATTGAAGATTAAGTAGAGAGGCGAATTTAGATTTGAGAAATGGGAAGACTCTAATGGGTGAGCCATTATGCATGCACTATCATAATGAAGATAATTAAGATACCCTTTCTCCTCGGCTTCAACTGGTATGGGGTTCATCTTCCTCACCTTTAGGGAGGGGGTTCAATCCCTGCGTTGTTCAAGACTCTTAGGGGTCTAAAAAGCAGTGATAATATTGTTAGAGGTGGGGGCATGTGTACTCTCTAGTCAGTATCCCTTATGGATTGAATTCCAAACGCCCTGTCTTTGTACTGTAGGTGAACTCAACCATTTTTCTAAAATTTTTTATAAAAAAAAAAAGAAAGAAGAAGATAATTAAGATCACATGACATGAAAAATGACACATGAAAAGAAAGATTCTCAGTACAAAATAGATGCCAGCTGTGACACCACCAGGGAAACTTCTCAGAACGTTCCCTAAACAGCGTCACGCAACTACCAAAAGTCCAAAACGATAATACTATTATATTACTCCCTCCAATCCTAATTATAGGACAACATTTTGGAATTAGTTTTAATCTTAATTATAGGATAAAATTTAAATTTTTGTCTATTTCTTTCTAAAACACTCCTATTTTATCCTCTTAAGTGTTGTTTAGTTTTTGGTAAGTATGGGCATCTAGGTGTATAAAATTTTTCAGTCAATAAAACTTCTAAATTATTGGATTTTAATTTGTTTATCAATGAGTTAACGTTAATTTACCAATATATATATATAGACACACACATATATGCATAGACACACACATATATATATTTATATATGTATACACACACACATATAGACATACACATGCATTATATAAATATATATATGTGTGTGTGTGTCTATGTATATATGTGTGTGTACATACTCATACACTTGTGTGTGTGTGTGTGTATTTGTGTATTTATGTATATGTGTATGTAGATGTGTGTATACATGTGTGTGTGTGTTGGGGGGAAGTGAGGGTTTCTATTTGTGTTTAGATATGTGTGTGTGTGTGGGGGGTGTATGTGTGCTTTTTTTTTTGGGGTGTAGATATATGTGTGTGTGCATACACATACATACATATGTGTGTACATGCACACAAACACATATATGTATATATATCAAAATCATCATTTCAATTAAAGACATGGAAATGAAGATTCTAGGTTGGGGAGGTATATTAATGTCATTGAAAATTTATCTAAGAACATTTTAGGAAAATGAGTAAAATTAACTAATTTAACTCCCTTTCTTAATCTCCCAAAATCGGTTAAATATGTTTTATAATTAGGAGAGAGTAATATTTAGTACCACCCAAATACACTCATCTAAATTAATCAACCAAACCTATATAAAACATGTCAGAGTAGATGGAGACATATAACCACGACTGTTCTCATTTCCTCTTCTCTCTGTGCTTTCTTTTTGGACGTTCCTCTTGTTTTCACCCATCAAATGGGCTTGGTCGTATAATTATTGGGCTTCTGTTGAACACTATAAATGGGCCTAAAAAATACCCAATAGTAAGAGAAACTTGGGCCACGCCCCGACATAAAATACATGCATCCACACGGGATATTTTCATACGTAGTGGAGTTTACTTTTGGGTGCCCAATGATCTGCTTGAGCTTGACCACAAAAAATACACATCAAGCAGTGAATCTAGTCAGATCTTAAATTGTTGAACAAAAAAAAAAAACTGATCTTAAATGATGTAAATTACCGCATAAGTCAACTGAACCAATAAAAAATTGCAATAGTAATCCTCGTACATAACATAAGAAACCTACATGTGGACGTGTTAAAACTGAAAATGAACAGCAAGTTTGTTATGGAAGATGAACACAAGGTTCATGGGACTCTGTTTTTCCCATTTGTTTGCCTGTTTTATCTTGTACGGTCGTCTTAGGTTACGACGGTCTAGGTTGTTTATTAAATTAACGGTAGAAAACAAAGCTTCTTATCTACTACTCTTGTTCATGGATCCTGATTCCTCCTGAGTAGTTGGAGTTAGAAAACCAGGGGTGGCGTAACCATGGTTAGAAAAAAACCATATCTAACAAAGCCCCGAGAGCTGAGGCCTTTTCTTAAAGGGCCGAATCCAAATAAAACAAACGACTTTTTGTAATTTGAATTTTGAGTTTTTTTTTTTTTTTTGAAATTTAAAAATTGACTTTCTGGTGAAGACCGGGTAAGTGGACGAGGAATTACTAATCAGTCCTCATTGACAATAGAAACAAAATGATTTATAAGTAACCCTCAAACACTGTAACCTACACTTGTCCTTACCTGCTCCTCGGGCAGCTCCCGACGCAACCCATTTGCCTTGCCTCCCCACTGCCCAACCTGCCCGATACCTGGTGAGAAATTACGGGCAGTACCTCTCCATTATCTCTCTCCCGCTCTCTCTCTCTCCCCCCCCCCCTCCTTCCTTCTCAGCTCAAGTGACCTCTGATATTCCTATATTTAGGTGCTCAGTGCTCCTACGATCAGAATCGGACGGTCCAGAATGAACGGGACTTGTACTGCTTGTTTTTCGAGGTTTTAGAGCTTGGAACCCCCAGATCCTGCTTATCGGTCCTCAGATCTTCTCTCCTGGTATGCTCTTTCAACTATATCTATCTTAGGTTCTCTCTATTTGAATTTTTTGCTTCGTTCTTCACTCTCTCTGCTCTGTTTCGAGCTATGTAGTTCACTTCTTTCTTGATCTCTCAGTTTCTGCGTTCAAATTTGTGCTTCTTTTGGTTCAGTCCTCTTACAGAATTTGTCAAGTTTTGGTACTTCTGGTGACGCTATCACTTCACGTTTCACTTCAAAAGTCCTACTTTTCACATTAATTTCTCGTTCTGACTCCTGATTTTTTTTGGGAAATTTTATTTTCGATTTCTCGGGCGATATCAAAAAGGAGTTTTTTCTTAACTAAAAGTTTTATCCTTTTCCTTTAATCACAATTTTTTTTTTAAAAAAATAAGATTAGTAAAATAGTCAAGATCAGTGGCTGTCCTTGGTTTCAGGACGGATCTGACGGTGGTCAGCCCTTTTATTACCAGAACAGCCCATTTTGTGCTGTTTATATTATATTATTTTTATTTATTTGCACGAAAATATTTGCTAGATTTGGCAGGAAACTGTTGGTGGCAGAGAATGGAAGCTAATCAGGGTTCGGTGACCGTTAAGGTTAATTACGGCGCACTAACATGCGCCGCGGAAGCTTTGGTGACTTTGCTGGTCTCAGCTCTTGTCAAAACCCAACTTTTGGCCCCGGTATGTGATTTATTTCTCTCGATCTTTACTGAAAAAAAGTGTAATTAGTATAAGGGGGCGAAAAAGCAACTAAAGACTTGATAGCGTTAAAAAAAATCCAAAGTAGAAATCTCAATGGCTCGCACCCTAACCTGATTTACTGCTATTTTAAGTATTTATAATATATTTATTCGAATTTCAGCCCCTTTTTTTTCATGGTCCTTTCTAATTGTTGAACGCCCGTTTGATTTTAGAGGTATCCTAGTTTCAGTCTTGGAGTGTGCTTTGAAATTTTTGTCTTTTGCTTATGTACACCAGACTGCCTTTCTTGGAGATGAGATCCTCTCCGCCGAAAGTAACAGTATCTAGACCATTGGTTTAGATTTTGGCAATTTTCCCTTAATTTTTTAACTTCTTGTGCCAAAATTCAAAGCTTGTTTCAATTTCAATTTTATTTTTAAAAATGAGAGCTAAATATTTAACTGCCGTCTAGATCTAAAAATATCTGAATTTGGGGCTCCCTTGCCCCTAAGCCTGGTTCAAATGGGTTGCGCTTCCGTACGCCGGTGGTTAAGTTCGGGTTTGCTAAAGTGCGCACCTTGGGCGTAATAAACTTGTGGGGTAGTAAGAGACTAAAACCGCGGTGTTGTCGTTAAGAATTGAAGTTCTCCGATAATAGGTGGGGCCGGTCCAGGATAGAAAAATCTTTTTGTCGTGTCTTGAGGGGAAAAGTCAAAAGTCAAGGAAAGGAATGGGAGAGGAATTGGATTCTATGGATTATTCCCTCGGAGATGCTGAATAGCGTAAAGCAAGCCTGTCATTTTTGTGTCCCTGCCATGAGTATCTTCATGTGTGTCTATATATATATATATATATATTTATTTATTTATTCCTCCAATCTCTCAGCGAATCTTATCTCATCGGACGTGGGACACTGCAATACGTAGTGGAGTCCACAAGTTGCATCCAAAAGTATAGTTATGGTCAAATGACAAATGGTTAGAACCCACACTTATTCTTGTTGGTCAGTAGTCTCAATATTCAGGGATAAATAATTAAATATAGAACTGGGATTTTCCTGCAATTTCCTTTTAGTTCACTAAAGCAATTTCTATCAAAGGATATTATATATTTTTATCATAATATAAGTTGAGTTCATATTAGGAAGGTTTGTATTGTCTAATCTCCGGAAACCGCCTGAGGTTAATTTGATATGTTTGATGAAATGGGTGCAGGATCTTCTCCAGCTGATGGTTAGTGGAGAGTGTAACTCCCAAAGCCAGGAGAAGCAGGTTGATGCGGAGGAAGAGGACGGAAACGATGACGATGATGGAGAGGGCGAAGAGGACTTGTCATCTGAAGATGGAGCTGGACATGGCAACAATTCTAACAATAAGACCAACCCAAAGAAGGTTCCAACTGAAAGTGGTGCAGGTGGCGCTGCCGGTGGCGCAGAAGAGAACGGTGAGGATGAAGAGGATGAAGACGATGGTGATGAACAAGATCATGAGGACGACGACGACGACGATGACGATGATGAGGAAGAGGATGAGGTTGGTGAGGAAGATGAAGAGGAAGTAGTTGAAGAGGAGGACAATGAAGAAGAGGATGAGGAGGAGGAGGAGGAGGAAGCATTGCAGCCCCCAAAGAAGAGGAAGAAGTAAACTAGCACGAAGAGGCCTTGTGTTTGCATGGTTCTGTACGAATTTGAGTGCTAACTTCAAGCAAGTTTTTATTCAGTTTATAAGAAGACCTATTTACTATTTAGGATATGTTTAATTGGAATCTGTGATTTCCATTGCATAATTAGATTATCACATGGTTAGCATTATTGTGCGGCTAGTGTCAAGTTCGAAGTAAATCACAAATTTATGTTCCTACTTTTGTTTTGACCTTCGTTTTATTTTCATTGCTTTCTAGCTTCGAAGTGATTTTCCCAGTCGAGTTTCGTTTAGAATTTTATAGTTCACTTTCAATTGCTTCTCTATGAAGTGGCGTTTTGTTTCTTCCTTTTTATAACAATGAGTTTTACAAAATGGCCAACCTTTACGTACATGCTGATGCTGTTGTTTCAGTTGAATGGTCCAAACTAAGTGGCATTCAAACAAGTCATGCATGGTTACTTTAGGAACCACTTTCGGACTCTTGCGTTTTGATATGACTCAATTTTTTTGTATTCCATCCGACTTTTGACATGGCTTTCTATTTCAGAAAACAAAAGTTATGATTACTTTAACTTGATACTGTGAATATGGGTTTTGTGAAAGGAAATCGAACACGCCCGCGAAATAAGTGACCATTGTAACTTTCGTCGCTTCTAATTGATCAAAATACTATTCACATCGTTAAATATAAGACATAATTATTATATTTATTAGTTTTTTTTCTTTTTAACTCATACTAATACTCCCTCAACAATAATTAAGAACGATAAGGAATAAAAGAATTGAGGAATATGGTAAGAATATTTTAGATAATTCATACTCCCTTTGGTCCTAGTTATAAGATAAAATTTGGGAATTGGTTTTGGTCCTAATTATAGGACAACTTTTTAGTTTTTACCAATTTCTTCTTAAAATACTCTTATTTTATTATCTTAAAGTGTGTTTAGTTTTTGATAAGTATATATGTATATGGGTTGCAATACACACACATGTGTATGTCTATAAACATATATATATATGTATGTATGTATGTATATGTGTGTGTGTCTATATATATATGTGTTTGTGTGTATATATATATGTATGTATATATGTATGTGCACATGTATGTGTAGTTATATATGTCAGACTTCTTTGACACACACACACACATGTGTGTGTGTGTGTGTGTGTAGTTATATGTGTGTTGTCTATAAACATACATATGTATGTATATGTGTGTGTGTGTCTATATATATGTGTTTGTGTGTGTGTGTGTCAATATATATATCTTTGTGTAGATACATGGTTGTATTTGGTGTATGCATTCTATATGTATACACACACACACACACACATATATGTATATCTAATAAGACCATATTTCAATTAGAAAACATGTGGAAAGGAAAATTGGTTGGAGAGATATGTGGTAGAATTGTTGATGAACTTTTACTTATGTCATTTTAAATGTATATATGGACATTTTAGGAAAATGAGTAAAATTAACTAATTTAATTCCTCTCCTTAATTTTTCCAAAATCGGTTAAATATGCCTTATAATTAGGACCGGAGGGAGTATCATATTAACCAATTCAACTAACTTCTTTAATATAATAGAATTAGGTAAATATGTATTATATTAAAAATCAGAGAAGTAGTATATTTTTTTTTTGGGTTACAAATGAGGGAGAAGCCCGAACAAGAAAATTAGCTATGAGGGGAACTAATTCCCATATAGTCTTGTAGCACTAAGGTTTTCAAATGCAAAGGACACGAGTCATAAAAAACGAACCGAGAGAAGTGATTTTGTGCAACATGGTCACCAAGAGCTCGGGGAATGTTAATACTCCTTCTGATCCTAAATATAAGGAAAAAATTACATTGGACATTGCATTATAAACTTTGTCTTATATTTAAAACCGAGACTAATCTCTATCTCCCAACAAATTTTTTATTGTAGATAGCCCTGCTTGTCAATACTGCTGTTATTCAAGAGCATATCAACCGGATTTCTAGCACCTAATTCTATAATGACCTTTTTTATATATATAAAAAAGTTTTGGAAGGGTTCGACACCAGTCCCCTGCCAAAACCAGGGCACGGCCCCGGGCTCTATGAGCACTTACTGGGAACTTACGAAATCGTCTGTCAAAGGAGTCCCAGCAACGGTAGAGGGGATCGAACCCACGACCCAAGGGTTTAGTTCTAAATCCTTTACTATCTGTGCCAATTCTTATTGACTGTATAATGACCTTTTGAAACCAATGTTCCAAGCTAACAAGGCCCATTCCGCTGCTTTTTGGGCGTTACATACTCCAAGAGCATGTGAAAAACCAGCAATCCATGTGCCATTAGAAGACACAGGACCATCCACATTGATTTTTATCCATTCAGGAGGGGGAGCTTGCCACGAAGACTGTCGTAGTTACTGTTATATCTGTTTGCAACTCATCTGGTCTCTGTTACTCTGTACAAAGAGCTTCCATGAATATAGAATGACAGTATCTGGGTCTGCTGGTTTGTTCTGATCTTCGAAAACCCATTTACTTCTCCAGTTCCATAATTTCCAAACGCCGACCTCCCACATTAATGCCCAATCTGTATTAATTTGTCTTCCCATTTGGCTCATTTTTGTTGGACACGTGATGTTTGACTGAGGGCCCAAGTCTATCCTTTTAGGCCAGACTATTTGATTATAAAAGCAGAAAATAGAAATCAATCAAAATTAAGGGGTTTGGTTAAAGAAAAGGTAGGAGACGAATGAAATGAAAAATATTTTGTTATGGAGTTATTTGGTTTGCATTAAAAATGAAAATGGGTTGGTAGAAAATTTTTTGTTTGTTTTAAAGACAATAAAGTAAGAAAACGATCAAAAAGATCATTTTATCCTAGAATAAAAATATTATTTAAATGTACAAAAACCCACTCACTTTATATATCACATTCAAGTTATACCTAAGGATTTTTATATCTTTAGGCATTTTTTCTTTTTATTTTAAAAATAGGAAAATTGGTGGATATGGGAAAATATTTGTCCACGGAAGTGGCGACGGAAAATCCAATATTTTCTTACCCTCCACTCATTTTCCCTGAACCAAACGGGCGCTAAGCGAGGGAGGGAGGTCGGATTAGATTCACTTAATCTGAACTCTATTCCATGTCTAAATTCTACTCTGCCCTCTAGAGTTTTTCTGTATTTAATGGCGGATCACTCAGATACTTCACCGCTGGTCTCTCCACCATCGATCACTGACCCTAACGAGATCGACCTTGAGGCCGGTCCGAGCGAACAAATTCAATGCCGAATCTGCCTCGAAACTGATGGTAGTCTAGCCTTCGTCTGTTTTATCCCAGTTTATTTATTTTCTATTAGTAGAGCAAGCTTTTAGTGTGTTTTTTTTTGGGGTTAAATTATGAACTCCAGGAAAATCAATACGTCTGCCGGGCTCATTTTGGCTGAATGTGAAATATTTTTTTCATTCAATTAACTGTTGCGTGGTCTAAATTTTCTGTTTTTTGGGAAGTCCAAGCTTAATTATATCGTATCAAACAATATTGAATAACGAACCAGAATCATATGGTTGCTGTTATTTTCATTACATGGAGCAATTCAACTTATCATTCTCACTACCACCAGCTCGTTTGAATTGGAATTTTGACTTGAAGTGCATAATTAAGCAATTATTTGCACCATTTCATGGTTATTTCTTTTAAGTGCTCTATGGCTTATTTTTATGTCTTGGGCATTGTCATGTTGTGGATGCCTCTATCGTGATAACATGTATCTTATCTTTCCTCTTTTGCACAGGTAGAGATTTCATAGCTCCTTGCAAATGCAAAGGCACATCAAAATATGTACATCGAGAGTGTTTGGATCATTGGCGAGCTGTTAAGGTAGGAAGGCAATCTCAGAGTAAATAAATTTTGATTTTACTATCAAAGCATGACATACTGTAGCCGTAGCAAGGAACCCCATCTGTTTACAGACCTTGGTCTGTTTATTATGTGATTCATATATGATGATTGCATACAATGATGGTGACTGCGTTGGTGAAACTGACCTGACCAGTGAATTATTTCTTCATCTGATTGATTCAACTAGGACCTTCCTGGACCCCACACATATCAGAAGCTTTGTGTACTGGGCTGTCCCTTGATTGATTCAACGATGGCCTGTTTATGTTCCCATTTGTTTGTCTCATAAATACAATTGATTCCAAATCTCTTTTTTCCTTATTTGTATAGGAGTTCTAGAGTCCTTTTGTTTACTTTCTGCTTCCTGGCTACGTCTTCCCAGTATCAGCGATGAAAAGATTTGACTTGCTATTTAATTTTTAGTAGTTTGTATATAGAACTTTGGTTTGCTCTGTGCCTTGAAATCTTTTTTTCTTCTTGTGTGGGAAGATCACTCCTTGAGATCTTCTGCTGTAACGTAATTTGTGTTCTTTGGCTTGTTTGCAAACTTTAAAGACTCTTAGATATTTATTGTTGTAATCCTCCTCTCTTTGGCTGAGTTTTTGCCTTAATAAATGATTGGAAAAACTGTAAAATATGAGCTCATTTGGATTGTAGTTTTCAGCTAATAGCACTGCACATGCATTGTACTTTACCGTTACATTGCTTCATGCATGACGGATATGGATGTTGCCTCATCTTTTTGCAGGAAGGGTTTGCATTTGCTCACTGCACAACCTGCAAAGCTCCTTATCATTTGCGTGTTCATGTTGCTGTTGATAGGAAATGGCGAACCTTGAAGTTTCGATTCTTTGTTACCAGAGACGTTTTGTTTATTTTTCTGGCCGTCCAGCTAGTAGGTGAACTGTTCCCATTATCTTAGCCATATATAGAGGGTTGTCCTTTTCTACTTCTAATTCAAAACCTTATTTCCATTGTATGCAGGTCATTACTTCACTTGCTTATTTGGTTTATCTAATAGATGGTTACCAGCAGTCCTGGCTTCGTCTTATATGGGGTTTTGAGAGTGAGCTTAGCTTTTACTATTTATGTGGTAAGATGTTAATATTTTAAGTATTTGATCCAATATCCATACAAGTATAGTATTTTATGGTTTCAGAGTTTTCTTTTTCCGCATAGAAGATTCTTATTTTGGTCATAATTTTTATGTTTGTACTGTCAAATGCAGGAGCTTTATTGTTTTTCTCCTTGCTTGGCCTATCTGGGTGTTTCATTACTTGTTATGATCGGAGGGTGCGCAGTGATTTGGCTCAGCCTTGTCGAGAATTATGCCTTTGTTGCTGTCACCCTGGGTAGTAACTCCTCCCCTACTTTTTTAAGAAACTTTGAAACAGTTAGGTCACATTACTAAACTCCTACCATCCACCCAAAGCATCAATAAGATGATTCTCTTAAAATTGTTTTTGGTCCTTTCTGTGCCAGAAGTTTTGCTTTCAAAGTAATTTGTCAAATTTATTTATTTAAGGCCATCCTTCTTATGGAGAGAAAATGTATAAAATGCATTTTTTAACTTACACATCCTTCCACATTCTAAAAAGATAAAATTATGCTGTGTCATATAAGAAGTATCTTATGTAAGCTTCCAATTCATGACCCGGAATGATAGTGAGAGGTTGATTTTTTTGGTTTCTGCAGAGTTTGTGCAGACTGTCATTTGCCAGGCACTCTTTGTATGTGGACCGATTGCACCGCATGCTTTGAGAGTTGTGGAACTATGGCTACTGAATGTGGTGGTTGCTTGGGAGGTGCTGGGGAAGCAGGGTTGCCCTTGTTACTCATAATGGGATTGATTGTTCTAGGACTTTTTACTGTAATAGGGATATTTTACAGTGTATTGGTGGCTACCATGGTAGGGCAACGGATATGGCAGCGACATTATCACATACTTGCAAAAAGGATGCTAACAAAGGTGAGATTGGCTCACTTTCATTTCTTTTGGATCCTTAACTAGTAATTATTGGGCTACTGCAATAACTTAGTCTGTTCCAATACGTAACTGATACCTAGAATTGGCTCATTAAGCATCTAAAATCTTACTAATTATCAAGAATTTTGGTGCAAGAAGTAGTGGGAAGTTTTTATATGATTCATTCAGCATAGAAACGCTGATATATTGCGATGGACAAGTTTAATAATGCATCTTTTTGCCTCCAGTTTGCATTGTTGATGAAAAATCAGCACTTTTGTTAATGCTGCTATTGCGATGGACAAAGTTTAATAATGCATCTTCGGTGTTGATGCAAAAATGTCTCAACAAACATTCTGACATGAACTTGATGATCTAACTGTTTTTGCTTGTGATGACAGGAGTATGTGGTTGAGGATGTTGATGAGATGGCAGGGTCTGATTGGTCTCCCCCATCTCTGCCACCCGAGCATGTTCAGCAGCTGAAAACACTAGGCCTCCTATGACTGTGAAGGAAGGAGTCATGTGCTCGCTGACGAGAATAACTGACATGATTACTGTAGTCCGGCCCCATCTTTAGGTGGGCTGATCATAGAGATTTCCAGTTCTACACAAAATGTCCCGGCGGCCTCAAATTTGATAAATATGTATAATTTTGCTTATATGCATGGTTATATTTGCAAAAACAGAGTCCCTTTAATACTTTGCTAAGAATTATGAAATCGATATTTTCCCGCCTTGATTTATCCCGTCCGCTGCATTTTTTTCTGTCTGTTCAATGCTTCAATTATGATATGCTGATATATCAAGTTAAAATAGAAAATATAGAATAAAACAAGCGATGTGAAGCATCATCTGGTCTATATTCATATCAAGCGTGTTTTTTTCACACACCGCAACAATTACAGCCCCAAGTGAGAGAATGAGAAGCCCGTATACCAGATATTTGAAGCTTGGGGAACAAGTTTTAAGTTGGAAAAAAATGAAACGGAAGTTGCCCTTCAAGAACTTGATGAAGCAGACACATGATAAAGATGGAGGAAGATAAAAGAACCACCCACCGACTTAGAACAGCAAATTTACACACATGTAAAATGTGGCGGTATTAAAATATGATGGAGGCCCCTACGATGACGTGGAATATATCAGACAAGGGACTATGAAACAAGCCAAGGTATGCCGATCAGATAAAGAGCACAGGACCGCGTACACGTTTAGGCCTGGCCCCCTGGGTTCATCATTAATTTTAGGTAAAAGGAGTATTTGAAATCCGATTATATACATACACAAAACCTTCAATAGGGAGCTGAAAGTAGAGTCGGCAAAATAGGCTGAAACTGTCATGCCCGCTCTTTTAAACCTGGATTTATAAGGCTGGGTATTTTTTCATTAAAAGTGAAAGTAGGCCTAAATGAGTTGATCTTTTGGACACTACATTTATAAGGACGAGATTAAAATTTTCACATTAAAAGCGAAAGCAGGCCTAAATAAGTGGGCCTTTTAGGCCCTTATGTTTTTTTATAATTATTTATATGATAATATTATCATTAATTTTTGATACTTTGTTAATAATATTGAAAATATGTAGTTGTTATTATATTTTTCAGGATTAAGTTTCATAAGAACATTTTCTATTAAGAATCCTAAAAATTAAGAACTTATAAAAGATGTTTCTTATTTTATAAGTATTCTTACTAATTTTGTGTTTTTTAACTTAGGTAGTGTTTGAAAACTTTCCAAAACTTAAGTTTTGCGTAGTACAGGGTAAATATGTGAGAGGAGTTTTGTCTCGACTTACGCAAAACCTAGATTTTGTGCATCTTCCAAATAGGCACTTATTTTCTAGTGATTGTTTTGTCCATATTTTGTGTTATATTTTTTATTGATTACTTACACTTTCAAGACATATTTATAAAAAAAAAATTAATTTTGTTAAGTCTTCTAATTAATTATTTGTAATTGTAGTATACAAATAATAGTTAATCTTGAATTATGACTAAGTGATAGTGTTTGTTTGTTATATAATGCATATTATTTAGATCTTCACAATATTTATTTGTTAAATTAGAACTTTAATTGTTATAATTTATTAATTATACTTTTTATTTTAAAAAACACAGTAAAAAGTAGTTAAAATTATTATATATATAAAAAAAAGACTTCAAAACCTTAAAAAAAGAAATGTTTTTATTATCTTCAACCTAGAAGGACTAGTCTTTGTAGGTCCCTGCTGGCACGTGAAACTTGCGGTTATTTTATGGCAAAAGAGAAAAGAAAATTCAATTACTCCTCCGGTTCTGATTATAGGATATACTTAACTGATTTTGGAGAGATTAAGAAAAGAAGTTAAATTAGTTAATTTTACTCATTTTCCTAAAATGCCCTTATATAAATTTTAAATGACATCAATAAAAGTACATCAACAACAATTGCGACATATTTCTCTAACATAGAATTTTTCTTTCTATACGTTCTAATTGAAATAATGGTCTTATTATATATACATATATATGTATATGTTTGTATGTACACACATGTATGTATGTATTTATATATATATATTTACACATATACACCCCCACAAATACACACACAAATAGATATATATGTGTATATATTTATTTATTTATGTATGTATAAGTGTGTGTACATATATAAACATATACACACATACATGCATATATATATATATGTATATATGTATATATGTATGTATGTTGTCCGTGTAAACACATATATAGACACTACCACATAAACACACATACAAAATATATATATAGACACACGCACACACATATTTATATAAGTATATACATATGCATAGATATATATGTGTATGTTGTGTGTGCACACACATATACAGACACCAACATATAAACACACAGAGTACACACACACATATTTATATAAGTATACACACAAGCATAGATATATATATATGTATGTTGTGTGTGTACACACATATGGACACCAACACATAAACACACACAGTGAGTGTGTGTAGACAAATTAATATTAGTTGATTGATTAATAAATTAAAATCTAGTAGTTTAAAAATTTTATTGACTGAAAGAGTTTTTGCACCCATATGTATATACTCACAAAAAACTAAACACACTTGAGAGAATAAAATAGGAGTATTTTAAAAAAAAATTGACAAAAACTAAAATTTTATCCTATAATTAATGGGATCAAATCCAATTCTCAGGCCTAAATTTATCACAAGAGGGAGTCCCTTCATCCAAAAATATCTTAGGTGGGAGTGAGAGTGCACCATTAGGCAAACAAGAGAGGAGGACGCATGCGCGTGGCAGTCAGCAACTTTAATGGGAAAAGACAGAAATGATGGAGAGGCTTATCCAAAACTGCTGACTTGGCACCTTGGCCGGAGACGGTGGACTGGTTTGTATAAAAGGCTTCATTGTTGCTCTCAAGGGGTATAAAGTAGAAAAGCAAAATCTTCAAACAACACACAAATCAATCTCATCGGAAGGATGGCTGATATAGCGATTCTGGTGGCGGAAGAGTGCGAGAGGAGGGTGGGCATCATCAGGAACAAGAAGGCAAGCCTTGAATCCCATTCTCAGGAGAGGACGACTGTGGAAGCTCCAAAGCTGATGACGATGATGATGAAGCCCAAGAGAGAGTCCATCAAGTGGGCCTGGGAGCCCAAATCCCAGGTCGCAATTGCTGCTTCTGCCAACTTCTTCTCTGCTTGATTCTTCCTCTCTCTTTTTTTCCCTCCTTTTCTCTACATTCATTCTTCTCATCTGTATTATTCCCATATATTCACCCAACTTGTCTTCTCACGCGTCCATTTCGGAACAGCAAGTAATTACAACTGGGTTTTCCTTCAAGTCCTCAATTATTTAATAAATATAATGTATAAATTTGGTGGGATTATACGTTAATTAATGTTGCTGCAACCAAAAAAAGTGAAGGAATGAAGGGAGAAAAGAAAAAAGACCCCAAAATCAACCGAGTGATATTTCGATGGTCCCCTACTGCCCAGATTGTTTTGCACTTTAGATACTACTGGGCTTGATAGTGGCCTCCCGCTGGGCCTATCGTTTCGTTTGGTAAATTAGGACATTATAACATTTTCACAGCCAATCACATAATTCAAATAATTCGATGCCCTTATCCATTCCCGGTGCATATGAGGATTTTTCATACAGATATTTTTTCCTGAATAAATATCATTTATATATGTATAGTTTCATCATGTTTTTTTTTATTTGTTTGTCAGTAATCTCTTAATACAACACGTTTATCAGCACTGCGCCTGATTCAAAACCGATGGACGGGACCCCAAATGGTCTAATCCAAAACGGAAACTTCTCACTTTTAAAATGAAAGACTATTTGTTTTTCTTTTTTAGCCAACAAGACTATCAGTAATATTACATCATAGCTATTGGACACATTAATATTTTGTTTTCATCAGGGTCTTGTTCCATTGCAATTGATCTATCTCTGAGGTCATGAAGAGGCCATTTTCCGCCCACATTTGAGTTTTTGGGCTTCCACTACATGAAATGAGAGTTTATATGGGGACGTGATGGACTAGTAGAAGATTTCACGCTATTGGATGGGACCAATTCATAAAACCAAAGGAATATGGCGGCTTAGGGTTGTGAAGATTGAGCTCGGTTAATAAGGCTTGTGGCACGAAGTTGGCTTCGCGTCTAATTAGTGGGGCTAAAGGATTATGAGTGGACGTCCTTTCTCAGTGATATATGAAGAGAGATAATGATTCTCTCTTATCCTATAGGTCTGGGGATTCTAGGCTATAGAAGTTTATATGTGATCGTAGAGTAGTGGTCGACCAAGTGGCACGTAAGGAATGGGATGGTTGTTAATTTCTTTAATGATTGTTGGTTGGAGAAGGACATTAGACTCCTTGATTTTTGTCTTCGGCCATTATCTAAGGAGGAAGAGAGAACTGTGGTTGCGGATTGGGTGGTGGGAGGAATTTGGGATACCTACAAATTATCCTCCATTCTTAATAATCATGGTTTGAGATGAATAGCTGCGGTTTTGCCTTCGAGAGCTGATGCAGAGCTTGATTGTCTTGTTTGGGACACTTCCAGGGATGGTCAGTTCTTAGTGAGGAGTGCCTATACCATTATTGAGCCCAACCCGCAATCTCTTTGTGATAAACTCTACAGAGACATGTGGAAGTGGGGAGGAGCTGAAAGAATTAGGATCTTCATGTGGAAAGTCTCCATGAATAAACTACCTGCCAATCTCTGGAGGAGCTCATGGCTCCATTCATCGACCTTCTGTGGGACGCGTAATATGGAGATTGAGGATATTTTGCACATTTTACAAGACTGTGAATATGCGAGGAGTTTGTGGCTACCTTTGATCAAACCGAGGTATGTGCACTCCTCTTCTCTTTAAATTTAAAGAAATGGTTGAGTCTTGATCTCAATAATCAAGTTGGGCATAAATGGAATGGTTTTTGGAGTATGTTTTTTGAGGTTGTTATATGGAAACTTTGGGAAGGGAGGAATTAGTGTATTTTTTATTGTAATTTTGTTAAATCTAGTGATTTGGGTTCAGTGATTTCTTCCTTATGGACTAGATTTGTCTTTCTTGATGATGATACTAGTAGGCCGGAGCACCAATTTGATGGTAGAATGTTGAGTTGGGAAAAACCTCCTCAAGGTTGGTTAAAATTGAATGTGGATGAACCAAGAACCTTTCGAACCTCTAAGGCGGGATATGGGGGCGTAATTCATGATCATTTGGGGACTTGGGTTGTGGGGTTCACCAGAATGATTAGAGACTACAAATCCAATTCCGCTGAAGAATGGGCAGTAGTTGAAGGAATGCAATTGGCTTGGGATTTGGGGTTCAAGAAAATCATTTTAGAATTTGATGCTAATGATGTTATTAATTTGATTTTAAATCACTCTTGTAACTCTTGTTGCAATTTAGTTTTGAAAGCTAGAGAATTGAGGGCTTTAGATTGGCAGGTTAACATGAGAGTTATTCTAAGGGAGTTCAACAGTATAACGGATGCTCTGGAAAAGAGGGGCATTTCCAATTGCGATATACTTGATGAGTGTCTGAGGTACTTAAGATCCGGTGTGGATGTGAGGGTTTGAGATTAAATTCCCTTGTTGTATAATCTATTTCTTTGTAATGTAGGCTTCTAGCCATCATTTTTTAGCCAAAAAAAAAATCTATTTTTTGGACCACTTCTCTTTGGGTTCAACTAGTAAAGGGGCCAGACACTCTTATCAAAGGGAGGGGTTTCAATCTTGGAGTTGGTCAAAGTACTGGAGGAGGCATCCTAACTCTTAGGTACCAAGGTAAATACCTGAGGGTAATAGACGGTTTGCCCTACCCAATATTAGTATCACTTAAGAGGAACGAATACTTCGCCTTGCCCTTGAATTGTGTGTGAGCCTAACCCCTTTCCTAAAATTTATGTATTAAAAAAAAAATCTCTATTTTTTGGTCAACATGGTAACTTGATTGGATGATACAGTGTATTATACAAGTAGTTGTCAATTTCAAAAGGATTATTATTTCAACTAACAAAAATGGGCCGATAAGATTTCTTTTTTTCTAAACCAACAACAACAGTAGATAATGATTTAAGTATTCGACTCATAACCCATCCCGTGCCGTTTCCAATATAGGAGGCTTATTGATGATCTATATGTAAATATCAATATCCCGCTACTGTTGTTTTCTCTCCAAAATGAACTTTTTTTCGTTACAGCACTCTCCAGAGTGAACCAATTCTCCCGAAAGCAACAAGTGAACAAAAGAATTTAGTAATGACTAGCCATTACTGTCTCCTTTATATAATTATATAACATAATTGTCAAATTTTCTATTTTTTCACGCGAGGACTTTCTCTCAATTGGTCAATTGGGTGGAAACTCTTAGAGGGTAGGGACGAGGCAGCATTCATGGGCCGTGTTATTCACCTACGATTAGGAAAACATTTATAGCTGTCTTATCCTAGATATCTGGTTATTATTATCAAAAAAAGATATCTTGTCATGGTTTAGAATAGATTTTAATATTCAAAAACAGATTTTCAATTACGATTTACAATATATGAGATAGGTATATAAAAGAGTTTTGTTTCAATAAACACTTTTAAAAGTCCTAAACGTGATCCTAAACAAATATATTGGTCTCTTTTTGAATCAAACTTTGATTATATTTAATAATTAACTAGTCTCTTTTTAACTTTAAATATCATTTTAAGCCCTAATTTAAAAGTCATATAAGCTTTATTTTTTTGTCCTTGCCAATTAGCGCACAATGCAACGTACTAAACTAATAAAAAAAGTTAGTTTATTTAAACATGTGACTTTGAGAATATTACTTTTTACTTGAAAATATTAATATCTTACTTTTCTTATCCTTAATTTGGATAACTAAATAAATTATTTAGTTATAATATTTATGACATGAACTCTGTAAAATATTTACGTCTAACCTTATATTATGAAAGTTGCTCACAAATTTTTAAAAATTTACATATATCTATATTAAATTGAAATGTTTGTTTCATTTCAAAATACCTTGTAGAGAATAGAAAGGATAGAAGATTCAACGATGTGGTTTTTGTAATTTGATACTGAATTTGGTTATCAACCTCTCCTCGTCCTCATTCAATAGGGCCAACGGTTACCAAAATGACACTGCCCTGTGTATGACTTTGACCTGTCACATTTCATTTTAGGACTCAAAGCGCATTGCACTTATTACTTATCTCCAAGAAATGCTTGCCGTTTACTTCAATAGTTATAATATTTATGATATGATCTTTGTAAAATATTTACGTCTAACCTTATATTATGAAAGTTGCTCACAAATTTTTAAAAATTTACATATATCTATATTAAATTGAAATGTTTGTTTCATTTCAAAATACCTTGTAGAGAATAGAAAGGATAGAAGATTCAACGATGTGGTTTTTGCAATTTGATACTGAATTTGGTCAGCAACCTCTCCTCGTCCTCATTCAATAGGGCCAGCGGTTACCAAAATGACACTGCCCTATGTATGACTTGGACCTGTCACATTTCATTTTAGGACTCAAAGCGCATTACACTTATTACTTATCTCCAAGAAATGCTTGCCGTTTACTTCAATAGTTATAATATTTATGATATAATCTCTGTAAAATATTTACGTCTAACCTTATATTATGAAAGTTGCTCACAAATTTTTAAAAATTTACATATATCTATATTAAATTGAAATGTTTGTTTCATTTCAAAATACCTTGTAGAGAATAGAAATGACAGAAGATTCAACGATGTGGTTTTTGTAATTTGATACTGAATTTGGTCATCAACCTCTCCTCGTCCTCATTCAATAGGGCCAGCGGTTACCAAAATGACACTGCCCTGTGTATGACTTTGACTTGTCACATTTCATTTTAGGACTCAAAGCATATTGCACTTATTACTTATCTCCAAGAAATGCTTGCCGTTTACTTCAATAGTTATAATATTTATGATATGATCTTTGTAAAATATTTACGCCTAACCTTATATTATGAAAGTTGCTCACAAATTTTTAAAAATTTACATATATCTATATTAAATTGAAATATTTGTTTCATTTCAAAATACCTTGTAGAGAATAGAAAGGATAGAAGATTCAACGATGTGGTTTTTGTAATTTGATACTGAATTTGGTCATCAACCTCTCCTCGTCCTCATTCAATAGGGCCAGCGGTTACCAAAATGACACTGCCCTGTGTATGACTTTGACCTGTCACATTTCATTTTAGGACTCAAAGCGCATTGCACTTATTACTTAACTCCAAGAAATGCTTGCCATTTACTTCACATGAAAGTTTTTCAAAGGAGCTAATTAACAAATCATCACTTCGATTCATATCTTCATAGTGCATGCTAAGAAATTAAATACTACACTGGGTCCTTGCTATAAAATTTACTTTGTACTTCAAATTGAATTGCAAAGTAAATATTATATTAACAACCGGAGTAATATATTTATTAGCTATAATTAATGATTATGCTTTTTTTTTTTATATAAGAAAGTTTTGGAAGGGTTCGACACCAGTACCCTACCAAGGTCAGGGCACAGCCCTGGGCTCTATGAGTACTTATTGGAGACTTACGAGATCATCTACCAAATGAGTTCCAGCGATAGCAGAGGGAATCGAACCCACGACCCAAGAGCCTAGTCCTGGATCCCTTACCATCTGTGCCAACTCTCATTGGCTGATTATGCTTATTTGACGAAACAAAAAGGGAAAATCTCTATCAAGGTCCAAGTTATGAAAATATTATCAAAAAAGGCCCAAAGAAAATTCACATGTCAAAAAAGGCCCTAGGCCTTTTCTGGTATTATTTCAGAAAAATGTAGTTGTTAACAGATACTGATATAGTTGTTAACATGTATTGATTTAGTTATTAACGGCTACTAGTTTAGTTATTGATGAGTAATTGTTAATTTGACTGATATAGTTGATAATGAGGTACTGATATAGTTGTTAATGTTTCCTGAATAATATTAGAAAAAACCTAGGGCTTTTTTTGACATGTGACTTTTCTTTAGGTATTTTTTGAAATCATTTTGCTTAATTGGGCCCTCATGTGGATTTTCCCAAACAAAAATGAAGCATTGTACTGTGTACAAAGAAAGTGTAAGGAGTAATAATTCATCACCCATATCTACCAAGGTACTTTTTCTGCCTTTCTGGGAAACCAACATGGATTGGCAGTTCTGGAAATGTGATATCTGCCCATAATTCTCCTGTGAAATAAACCATAAAAATCCAGATCCAAAGCAGACGAGATGGAAGGAAAAACAGAGTGGTCCTGAAGTTTATATAACCAAGAGATAAAGGAAAACTATACTTTATTAAGAACCACTAACCAGTGATCGTTGTATGCTAATAAAAGGAAAGAGTGTACGAAGTTTCATTTTTATAATTGCTTTGTTTACATTTGAAGAAACATTACATTAAAACTTCTTCGTTTCTTTTGATTTTGCTGGAGCACTTTGTTGCTTAGTTCGGAAAATCCAGTTAACCTATCGTGCTCTGAAGCTCTTTAATCAAGACTTTTATTATATTCAGCTAACTCTTGTGCTCTTCATGTGAACCTGGCTTTGGGGGGTTGTGGGGTCTTCCAATTCAATCAAAAGTTGCCCTTAAATTGCTCAAACTTTTGTATCTTTTTCACGCATTAAACCTTCTAACATCTCCACCTACCCAATCATCAATGTCACTGTGTGAAAAAAGATTCCCTGTAGACCATGAAAATCCAACTTGCTGTAGCATCCTTCTCGTTTTTACTATTGCCTGACCAGTCACTACTCCTGCCGTGAGAATACAACTCCGTGAAAATCTGCAGAGTAATATGTCTACAAATATCTTCTTCCGCTGAGATATTTTCAACATGAACTGGACTGATAGGAACTTTAATATTTCCACAATTTCCAGAGATCCACCAGCCCATTCACTACAAACATTTGAATCAGATGAAGAAATCATAGAGTCATATGCAGGTAGAACAGCAGCACAAAGAGGTTGATATTTTCTATTACCATAATCTTAGTACATACAGCTGAGACTGCATCACTAATCTTCCGAGGAATCCCAAAAGGGAAAGATGATCAGTTCCCTCTGTACAACCAAAGAGAACAGGAAAAAAGAAAAGAAAAATTCACCGTCACGGATCAAACATCGTATCAATCATCAGGAAGAAAATATAGTTTCAGAGATAACTCTGCAGGGTGATAACACGACGTAATGCAAAAAACAAACGCATAATTGGGCGGTTTACATTATCATCGTTGTCATCATGATTCACCTGATTTCGAAGCCGTCGATAATCGGCGACGACATCTTCTGAGAGGACTCTGTTTCTACAGAGAGGACAAGTAGCCCAAAACTGAAGCAACCACTGGTCCAAACATTCCTGGTGAAATGTGTGTTTACATTTCAAGGTCCTAACTTTGTCGCCTTCTTGAAGCTCAGATAAGCAAACCCTGCACTCTAGTTGGTCAGCCATGTTCAGTGTTCTGGTGAAACAAACGGTTGGGTTTTTCTCTTCGATGAGTCGGAGGTACTGGGAGAGAGTCATTGGAGGTGAGTGAGTTTCGAGGTTTCGGACGAGGATGATGAGCTCTATGAGCAAGAAGACCAACAGGACGATGGTCTTTGCGTAGAGTTGAAAGAAGAAATCAGAGAGAGCTTGCATGGCCGTGCGGCTACCAAACGTTAATGGTAATGGTTTAATGGATTCCCAAGCCCAAAGGCAAAATTCTATCTTGTTTATAGAACAGAGAATGTACTAGTATCAGGCTGGTCTTATACTGGGAGTTCATACGGGGCACATAATTAATTAACATAATTCTGATTTTATTTTATTAAATTAAATTAAAATCAAATCCTAGTGATAAAATGTCTACATTTTAGTGGGGGGAGGTTATTATGGACCACAACAGTATTGTTCGTATATTGGACCTGGTAAACGAACTAACTCATCATATAGCTGTCTTTAATAATATTATATATGAATAGATGTGAGTTAAGAATAAAACCTATTCAAGCAAAGGATGTATCCTTCATAATTGGTGAATGTATTTTTTTTTTAAGGATTAGTTTTTAGAAAATAACTTTTAGGATTTATGAAGTGAATATATGAGAAGGTTTTATCTCAATTTGCGGAAAAAATTTTTAAAACCACAATTTAAAAAATTACCAAACACTGCATTGCGGCGAAAATCACTATAATTTTTATATAAGGGTCCCATAGTCAGGTCGTAGAAACCATAGCCTATTTATGATAAGGTGAAAATTCACTTCATAAGTATTCGCAAAAGAGTAAAATTCACTTCCGAAGTATCCAAGAATGAGTAATATTATCCTGATTTTTTTTTTTTTTATCTCAACACTATCTTGAAGTTTAATTATGTAGTAATATCGTCTCAAATTAAAATCTCATAATGATGTTGACCTCATGATGTTGATGTGGTATGCCATGTGGCATCCCCATTACATTTTTTTATTATAAGGATGTCATATGGGCATGCCACTTGAAAAAAAAAGTGATGTGATGCCACATCATAATTATGAGGTCTACTAACATTTAGTATATTAATATGAGAGTGATATTGTTACATTATTAGATTTTCGAATCAAATTGAAACTAAACATGTTTTCAAGGTGACATTACTCATTCATGAATGCTTTTTAGGAGAATTTACATTTTAACTCTTATAATAACTCTACCATGCGATAATATATATGATATATAATTCATAAAAACTTATGTCATTTATAAAATATAAATAATATGATAAGATCTATTTCAAATCCCATATATCAGCCTTACAATTATAGATTACGTTGAGGGGGCTAGCTATCTTCTTATATTTTTTTTTTCATTAATTATAATTTTTTAAACATATACTTTTATGTTAAAAAAAATACTTTTTCAATTTAACTAGTGTTTGCGGGTGGGATCTCAGCCCTATTGCTTTAAAGATTACTGATGCAGAAAAAGAGCTGATCTTAAAGACCTCCATCCCTGTCGGTAGAAAGGTTGATCGGGTTGTTTGGCTAGCTAACAAGGATGGGGCGGTACACAGTGAAATCTGGCTATGTAAAAGCTAAGGGCTGTGCTGTAAGTGAACAGACAAGAGACCCAGGTATGTCTTTAAGCATCCCTAAAACTATGTGGAGGAGTATTTGGAGGGTTATAGCTCCTCCTAAGATCCAACACTTTCTCGAGAGATTAGGAGCTGGAGCTGCTATAGCAACCCGGTATGCATTATATAGACGCAAATGGAATATAATTTATTTCAAATTCCATATCTCAGCCTTATGATTATAGATTAAGTTGAGGAGGCTTGGCGAGTGAGAGTTGGCACATATGGTAAAGGGTCTAGGATTAGGCCCTTAGGTCGTGGGTTCGATCCCCTTTGCTGCCGCTGGGACTCCTTTGGTAGACGATCTTGTAAGTCCTCAATAAGTGCTCATAGAGCCCGGGGCCGTGCCCTGACCTTGGTGGAGGACTGGTGTCTAACCCTTCCAAAACTTTTCAATATAAAAAAAAAGTTGAGGAGGCTTGCAATCTCTCTCTCTCTTTCATTAATTATAATTTTGTAAATATATACTTGACAAAATACGTTTTAATCTAACTAGTGTGTGAGGACTCGACAGCGCCAAAAAAGGTACTAAATAAATTTATTAAATGAAACTGGACAAGACTTGTTATTAATTGTGGATATTCTGTATATTCATAATTGGTTTTGTTTGAGGCTACTTTGGGCAATGTCTTTAATCGCAATGCTATAATGCAAGCCATTTTTTAACATTGACCACAAGTTGTTTTATCCTTCTTTTAATTTTAATACTGATAACCCAAAAATAATGTGCGAAAGGAAAGTTTATGATTCTAATTATATTTCAAGAGGAACAATTTCGGGCCAAAATTAACTGTTCTTGTGCCGTTAGGACAATAAGGCCATTCATTATTGGCGGAACCGAGAATATTTTTAGTTCAGGGCAAAAAATAAATATGTTGAATTATTTACTAAATAATATCACATAATATTAAAAATACAAATAAATAATAACTAACAATTATAAAATCAAAACAAGATATAAGATAATAATATTTTCAGTAGGCATCTCAAACGAAAAATTTACTATCCTCTTACAGCTTTATGAGTAGTAAACTAAACATTATCCTGTAAGATATCACAAACACAATAATAATAATAATAATATGTATAATGAAATTTAATAAAATTAATATTTAAATATGCATTCCACCTACCTCAAAATAAAATAATTATAATATAAACCCAAAAAAATATTTTATAAAAATATAAAGATCTGATTAAATTTCAACTAAGTAAATAACATATTATAATTTATTTTTTAAAAGAGAAATTCATTATAAAATCATAAGACAATCAAATAATAAATCCAAACTAATTAAAATTAGTCATTAATCATCCTCTACATATACATAGTCATCTATTGTAAAAACCAAGACTCTCTCAAAATTATAATCCTAAAATTTTCACTAATCAACACAAAATTACCTTCATTAGAAAGAGTAAAATACGTAAAATAAAATATTTAGCTGGGGATAAATTATTGGCCAAAATAAAATATTATATGATATACACACGCATAATATAGGAGAACACCGTTTGGGGCCAAGTCCCCTGCCACAACGTGGTTCGGCCATTGAGGCCATTGGCTCACCAATCATTTTTTTTTTTTTGAATTTTAAAGCAAGTACTAATTACCTTAATGTTATGAATATACTTATTATGTGGATGTCCATTGACTCCCGGTCTCCAAATACTACAAGATGACATGGGACCCACGCATAGTATCATGCATAGTGATTTACTATTTGGTGGGACCCACACACAATTATACACACACCCACAGGAAGGAAATCCGTGAGTATACAGTTTATATTTTAGGAGAAAACTACACCAAATGACCCTGAGGTGTAAATTACACTAAAGACCCATTTTCCTTCTACAAATAGAGGTCTTCTGTAACTATTCATTGATACAGTTGAAATGAGAATTTCTCTCTCTACTTTCTCTCTCTATAATCTCTTCTCTTATTCTTATTAGTTTTATAACACGTTATCAGCACGATCGCATTTCTTCCTTCTTCTTCTTCTGCTGTTTATCTTTTTCATTCTCAGCCACACACGAACCCTATTTTTCGAACAACTCTCCAGATCTGAGACTCTTTCCTCCTCCTTCAGTTTAATTAGTTCTCTCCTAAAACTAAAGCAAGTGGTTCTTTCGTCTTCCCACCTATGGTTTCCCAGGAAGCCCATGTCTTTACATGTCTCTTTATCAAAGCCTTTCCTTTTAGTTTGTTTATATCCTCACATATAATTCAACGCCTTAATTCTTTGACTATCACCACCTTTACATTCTTCTTCTTCTCTAACAATCCAATACCTCACAACTCAAATGTTGTCGTCACCGTCGCCACCACCTTCGGGTTCAAATGGTCCATGGGTATACTTAGCGATGTCTTACGAGGCGGTTCCGACGGAGAAGCTGGACAGTATAGATGCTCTTTTTGCTGCGATAACAGATGCAACGAATGGTCACAGTGAACGGCCTTTGATCGCCGGCATTACTAATCTTGGAGGCGCACAGTTTAATCTTTGAGACAACAATTATTTAGGAGAAAGAGTTGCTTTACATTATTGTTGCGGGGTCTACATGTTTTCCTTCACATGGCGTACAGGACAACATTACAGTTTAACCTTTGAGACAACAATTATTTAGGAGAAATAGTTGTTTTACATTATTGTTGCGGGGTCTACATGTTTTCCGTCACATGGCGTACAGGACAACATTTTGGAGACATAGTTCACACATTCACGGTTTGGTTTGAAATATTTTCTAATGGGGCCATATGTTTTTATATTATTATATTATAATATATAAATATATTATAAAATAATCTAAAGAGAACTCACGTGAAACTAATCATAGAACATCAAGTGAATAAATTTAACTAATGTAATAATCTAACTAATGTCGATAATATAAAGTAATTGGGTTTTTCAATTTTCTTATTTATATCTTATATAATTTTTTTTATTATTATTATTAATTTGACTCCAGATTGGAAGTCTAGATTTAATCTTTCTTTTTAATTGTTTTTATTTGAGATTTTATTATTGTGACTAACATTTACCTGTGTGTATTTATTTTTATTGTTACTAACATTTACTTTTATGTTTTTTTTTTATCCTTTATGGCGGCAACACTATCTATTAATGGACTCTATTTATTTATTTTATTTTACATTTATTTATTCTTCATGGAGGCACACTAGTATCTATTAGTGGGCTCTATTTATTTATTTGATTTAGCGTTTATTTATCTTTTATGGTGGTGACATTTTGTGGGCCCTATTTATTTTATTTTAATTCTTTACTACTTTATTTATCTTTCATGGTGGCAACACTAGTATAGTGGGCACCATTTATTTTATTATTTACTGTTTTATTTTTCATGGTAGTAACACTAGTATAGTGGGCACAATTTATTTTATTATTTACTGCTTTCTATATATTATATATATATTTGCATATGCATATGCATCCTCTTTCTTACCTTTGGATGAGATAGGTCTCGCTGTGAGTTTACTACCATTCCTATTTCATCTTCTTTTTATTTATTTAGCACGTTTATTTCTAGTCATTTATTTTATTTATTTACTGCATTATATCCCCCTTCCCTTTTATTTTTATTTATTTATTTACAATTTATATATTCCCCTACCCTTTTTATTATTTATGGCAACGACACTATTATATACAAGTATATTAGTGGGTTCCATCTGTTTTATTATTTACTGCTTTTATTTTATATATTTATCCTGATGATAAATTGTTAAAGGCCATATGAGATCAATATGCCATTGAGATATGAGAATGCATAAATTGGCCTAAGAACATGAGGAGGCATAAATTAGCCTGATGCTAAGAGGCAAGTTGGCCTGAAGCCAAGAGACAAATTATGAAATAAGGCTTGATCCATAATTTTGTATGTCATCAATTGTATAAAGGCCTCAAAATTATATATTTGGCATTTAATACTCCCTTAAATTATGAGATAAGGGATTGTATAATCATGATTGATATTATAAATAAATATATCCAATTTGCTATTGCAGTAGCAAAATTGTGATTAAGTCAAAAAATATTGTGGATTAATTTCTTGCCATGATCAAACAAATCTGTGAATTATGGATCATGAATTTTATCCAACTTCATTCCTAAAAGTGAATGAAGCAATAAATAAATCGTGATTATGGTTATTTTACTATTATTTTGTGTTTAGATAATTATAACAATTTTTGTGAATACAAGAGAAAGAATATTTATAAATAAAACAATTAAACAAAAAACAATATTATTTCAACAAAGTTTAATAGCGAGTGGCTCAACTCCATTACAAACCTTAATCATCTCATTTTGAAGATATTTAATGTCTTCTTCTTTTGCTTCTCTTGAGATGGGATCCAGATGAGGCAAAGCTCTTCGTAATATCAAGATTTGCATCATAAGTTTCTTAAGCTTTTTGTGTGGCCACTCAGTTAACCCTCCTTTTTGATAGATCTTTTGTATGGTGTGAGTAGACATATTTAATTGTTTACTCGCATCATCTAGGGTTAAGTGAAAATAATCACTTAAATCATGGTGCGTTGTTTTCTTTATTCTTTCCTGTTGCTCCATTATTAATCTATATAATTCACCCTGATTAAGGGATGATATATCATATGGAATATTAACCGCGGGCTGTTTTCCTTTATCTAATGGATTTTCAATGTTGGTTTGAAATGAACTCCGCGGTAGTTCATTTGGATTTTTAGCCCATTCCGAACCAACACAAAGGACCTCATGATAGTCCAATACAGGATCACGCATCAAGTTATATCCTGATGCTTGTAAATCTATACAATACTGTGTCAGAAAATGTTTGATTTCTCCAAAATTTTTATTATTAAAATCAAACATTGGAAGCCTGTCAGTATTGTAAGATTTATCTTGTACATTTTCAAATAAAACAGCATGGGAAATCATACCTATCTTTCTTTTGTGAACTTCAAGTTTATGATATTGAAGTCCGTTGGTATGTATAATTTCCCGTAAAACATGACAACAACTACATTCCAATAAGCTAGTAGTTGCTAATTGGCTTGTAGTTGTTGGCTGGATGATTGTTGCTGGCTGGCTGGTTGTTGATGGCTGGCTGGTGGTTGTTTGCTGGCTTGTGAGTGCTGGCTCATTGATTGTTGTGACTATTGGTTGAACTTGATTGGTAGACTCCATCAGTTCGGCCATAGTTCTACACCTTTTATTAGGCCTTCTTGATGAACCTACTTCAGTTGTACCTTCAATTCTTGTAGATTGAGGAAGAACACTTGTTCTTGGGGGAGAAGTAGGTACATTTGAAGCAGAAAGAGGAATAGTAGAAGGAGGAATAAACATCTCAAAAGGATTAGGAGATAACAAAGAAGTAAATGACATATTGGGCTGATCATCATACAACAAAGCATCAAGTAATGCTGTTTCAGATGTATCAGAAACTGGGATAAAATTGCTAGGTCCTGCCATGACAATAGTATTTAGAGAAATATGTGAGTATCTGGTAATTGATATTATCAGATGCTTATGTGTTTGTGAGGCATGTTCGTTTGCCTTCTTCTATTTATAGCCGAATTAAATCCTATTGAATCTTTGCAGATTTGCGCAATCCTGTTAAATCTCTACAGATCTGCTCTCTATAAAGCACGAGCCTGGAGTCTTTTTAACTTTATATGCATACGACAATCTGAGTTGTTGCGCCTGTGATCCCACAGTGATACATGTTACACCTGTGATTCCACAGTGATGTGCCTGTGATTACACAGTATTGCGCTCGTGAATTTGCAATTATAAACTAAACATTATCCTGTAAGATATCAGAAACACAACAACAACAACAACAATAATAATAATAATGAAATTTAATAAAATTAATATTTAAATATGCATTCCACCTACCTCAAAATAAAATAATTGGAGAAAATAAAATAATTATAATATAAACCCAAAAAAATATTTTATAAAAATATAAAGATCTGATTAAATTTCAACTAAGCAAATAACATATTATAATTTTTTTTAAAAGAGAAATTTATTATAAAATCATAAGACAATCAAATAATAAATCCAAACTAATTAAAATTAGTCATTAATCATCCTCTACATATACATAGTCATCTATTGTAAAAATCAAGACTCTCTCAAAATTGTAATCCTAAAATTTTCACTAATCAACACAAAATTACCTTCATTAGAAAGAGTAAAATACGTAGAATAAAATATTTAGCTGGGGATAAATTATTGGCCAAAATAAAATATTATATGATATACACACACATAATATAGGAGAACACCGTTTGGGGCCAAGTCCCCTGCCACAACGTGGTTCGGCCATTGAGGCCATTGGCTCACCAATCATTTTTTTTTTTTTTTGAATTTTAAAGCAAGTACTAATTACCTGAATTATAATAAGCATAATCAAATTCTTGATCCCCACTAATAATAAAAATGTATCCTAATTGGTACAAGGCTTTTGTCCCTCCGATCAAGTTTTAATGTACTTTTCTTCCCCGTCCTGAAAATTCTCGCTGTCTTTGGACAAAATATTTGGCTGACCCAAAACAAAGCCTCGGATTCAGAGGAACCCCATTAACGCCAGCATCGCTGGGAGAGGTTTCAAATGTGGATCAACGTTGAAGTTGGCCAACGAATCATAATTTTTAACGAAGGAATGGGCATGAAGCAGCAGCATATACGCCACTTCCATTCTATTGGATCTTTCGATGTCACAGCCATTCAAATTTCCGATCAATCCACCTACTTAGTCCTCTTCTCGCATTCTTCCAAATTCGCATAGTTTTCTCAATGGATATCCATCACCAACCGGTAGTTCTCATCACTGGCTGCTCTCAAGGAGGCATAGGCCACTCCCTCGCACGCGCATTCGCCGCCCACCGCTGTACGGTGGTGGCCACCAGTAGGTCGCTCTCATCCATGGCGGATCTGGATCAAGACCCCAGGTTTTTCTTGCAAGAGCTTGATGTTCAGTCCGATGACAGCGTTCACCGTACTCTCAACAATGTCTTGCTCAAGTACGGTCGGATCGATGTTTTGGTTAATAACGCTGGTGTTCAATGCCTCGGCCCACTTGCCGAGGTTCCTCTCTCCGCCATCCACCAAACTTTTGATACTAACGTTTTTGGTTCGTATCATGATCATTATTTCAAGTTCTTTCTGGGTTGTAAAATGTTCTGTAGTTTTGCTGATTACACTAAGATTTAAATCTTCAAGTGATAAGAACAATTTGATTGTGCGGATGTATGTTTCCTGACCTCTGTAATTTTTTAGGGTTTAGGGATTTGGCATTCAAGCATATTGAGTTGCTCTTTTACGAGTTTGCCATGTAGAGTTGACATTTATGGCTCAAAGATATAATAAATATTAGGATGAACTGTGAAACAGAGGGTACAGTAGATTTAGTAATTCATGGGTATTGGAATTTTGGATGTTGGTACTTGGTAGGAATACTTGTTTAAAGCCTACTAGAAGAGATCAGAAGGAAAATTGTGCAAATAGTTTCTAAGAAGTTGGCAACACTTCGTTTAAGCTTAACAACACTTGTTTCAAACCTCCGGTGTAATTTGAGTGATGACAATTTTTCATCGTTATACAATGAAGATTGTTAAGAATGGCTTGCATCTCAAAATTCTAGTCAAGACGATAATAATATCTACACAGTGATTACTTGTTTTTATTTTTATGTATTAGAATCAACTCTTCAATATCAGGGTGTTTCATGAACAAACAGTTCCTTTCAAATGAAGCTAACCTTTTTATAAAGATAACATTCTTTCAAGTCCAATCAAGTTTGCAAATATTTCTATAAACCAATAAAACTTCATTTGGACGCTTCATGCAATTATCATTGCATAATACAAGAGGAATAGCATGATAACAGAGCATTATTTGGTCATTGCAAAATGCCAACTAAAGACCTCATGTTCCATGTTTCTGTCACATTTGCAGGTACCCTGAGGTTGATTCAAGCTTGTGTTCCTCATATGGCAGCTAGGAAACAGGGAAAGATTGTAAACATTGGTAGTGTAAGTGCCATGGCCTCAGGTCCATGGATCGGTGCTTACGCTTCCTCCAAAGCTGCTCTTCATGCTATAACAGATACGCTCAGGTAATTTGCTTGTCCTTCAAACTTGTTTTATATAATTGATGTTCAAAGTTGCTTAAATCTGCCGTAGACAAATGTATTGGTGATAAAAATCCGCTTTGCATAACCCTCACTTAAATCTAACTGGTATTATTTTTGGATATATAAATGTGATTTACAGACTGGAATTGAGCCATTTTGGGATAGATGTTGTGGCTGTGGTCCCTGGAGCTATAAAGTCAAATATTGGACAATCTGCTGCAGCTACCTACAGCCGCATGCCTGAATGGAAATTATTCAAGCCTTTTGAAGCTGCAATCCGAGAGAGAGCTTATTTTTCCCAGAAATCCAAGTCCACCCCGACGGATGAATTTGCTAAACAGACTGTAGCTGCCATACTGAGGAAGAAACCACCTGCATGGCTCTCCCTTGGCCATTACTCTTTCATCATGGCCATTATGTACCACTTGCCACTTTTTGTTAGAGATTTTATTTTAAGGAAAGCAATGAAATGTTGAGCACTTGAGCTGCATTTATGTTGCTTTTGTATGAACTATTTTCACTGTCATTGTGCTTCAGGTCTCTACTCCCCTGTTAATTATGCATGCAAGAGATAACACCTTGCTTAGGGGGATGTGGCGTCAGCCTTTTTTTATTTATGTATGATAAATAAATTGCCGCAGGGACCTTGTGTTTTGTGGACAAGCAAGTTCATCCAAAAGGTCAGGCCAGATAATTCATCTTTAAGATAACTTCTTTGAAACCCTACCTTAACAGCTAGTTTGGATTGAGAGAGGGGGAGGGAGGGAGAGATCTTTTACCCCCTCTTTACCAAAAAACCCATAGAAATTTTTTAATATTCTTAAAATATATTCTTAACAAAAAAGAATATTCCATTCATTAATAACAATTTGGTTAATTCCCTACATTCCACACCCTCCCCTCAAACCAACACAAGGCAAAAGGGAAAGGAAAGAAACCCTGCCACCCTTAATTCTCAAAGCATTAAAAGGATTAAGTGAGAATCGTTACATTAATTTATGTAAATCGGCAGTACCTGACATTTCCGTGAGGCAAAGGCAAAGTTGGAAGGACAAGACAAGAGGGCAGTGATTTGGGCTTTTAATGTGGAGGATTTCTCAGATGAAACTGGTTCCTTGTTCTCTTCTTCAATATCATCATATGTAGGGGCATCTTCGTTGGGGTCACAAACTGAGGCAGACAAGTCACACTCACTGGAGAGTCGTCCAGGCACGCCAGCAAAACCAGGTGACATTAACTTAACGGTTCTGCATTATAATTCCTTGGTCGGACTCAATCTTATCATCTAAAAGATAATGACGTCTTCGAGAAGGTTTCCTGGAACTAGTTCAAACTTTTTGTTTTTGTTTTTTAAGGCTACTCATGAGGCTGCTAGATCTCACACTACGTATATCCAAGCTTCGTCCCATGATTTTTTTTTTTTTTTTTTTTTAAAACAAACAGATGTTTCCATTGGCAACAACAGTTTTCTCCGAAGGCAGACGCCGGCAGACCATTTGACAACAAGATTTGGCCAAGTAGAATGCCTAAAATGGCCTCAATTACACGTGACACAACGATGGTCTCATTACTAATTAGCTGATTTAAGATTTAAGAAGACATTTCGGTAACCCGTAAACAAAAATTGCAAAACTTGAAATGGGAAATGGCATGGTTCAACATGAATCAGCCACCCATCTGATTATCGGGCTTGGCTCTGCATTTTACACCGTGGATTGTCACCGCCATCAAAGTCTGCCTCCATGGCGAATGCTGGTTTTTATTACGTTGATGATAAATGATCACGTTGAGTTTGTATTTCTTTTTCCTTCTTTGTTAAAGAAAAGACGATGATGAAGCTGTAATTTCTATTTTAAAATGAAAAAAAGTCACCAAAAACTACATTCAAAATGCAACGCCGAAATCGAAACATACATTCAAAATCCAAAGGAATGAGAAAACAAACACGTAATTACTACAAGCTAGCACTTCATTCACTTGTTCGATTTTAAAATGACAGGTAATGACTGTGAAGTGATAAAAATTAGATAGATAATAGCAAATAGAGAGCTGGGAACTATATTACAAACGATTAACTTAAATCGATGCTAGCCAATATATTCGGGGCATTGTGCACGTCTCGAGGTTACTTCGAAGATGGCAGCATGCTGTGAGCAAGATCGAACACTGGAGATTTAACATCCACTTACTCGCTTTCTTCATCACTGTCGATTAAATTCAAATGATTCATGTTCTTTTCAATAGGGGGAAGACCATCTTCAGAATCAGAAGAGTTTTGAGACTCAGCATCAGGTGCCACAACTGTCCGTACAGCGGCAGGAAAACCCATAAATTTTTTAGGTACAAAAATAAATCTTATTAGATGAAAGAGAAATAAAACACAGCTAAGTCCCTGAGCATATGCGAGAGAACAGAGACTCCCATATAAATGCACATTTACAAGACAAAAAGTTCCTTCTCAAGCTGCTTTGAGCTTATACAAATCCACTAAATTTTCAAAATATACACCCCATTCTTCTTTTCCTAAAATACATCCCATAAAAATATTAATGAGGGTCTACAAAAGAAACTTTAGTTTTTTTTAAGAAATTATCTTAAAGTTGCGCTAAAATGTAACAACTTTTTATTTTAGAGAAAGTTTGAGTAGATTTTGAAAATAACGAGGAAATTTATGTAATTTCCTCAAAAGTTCAATTATGCATTGGGCATATAATGTATATATAAAAAAAAAATTCCACAAAGGGTGAGCAAAATGCACCTTCACCATCTGAAGGAGCCATTCGAATCTGACTCTGTTGTGACAGCCAATCATTTTGAACAGAAACAATCTCGGAACTATTTTGGCATTTGGAGTAGGCCTTCAGCAGTTCCCTGCATTGATTAATAATACAAATTTCTGGATTAATAAAAGTTTAGGAAGACCCGCATCATTGAACATCAGCGCAATGAAAATTTCATCATTTTTCTAAAAGTACAAGATAAATTATGGAGACTTTTAGGAAGATTATCTCTCAATTTTCAAAATACACAAAAAGTTACTTGCACTTTAGTCCCCTTCGAAATTATTGATTAAACTATCTCCTATTTTTGGCCATAAAAAGATTAAACCTGAATAAATGATTTTATTTTAGATAAAAAATTAAATGGAAGAGTTTAAAACAAGACTAAAGAATTTTTTGCCGTCAAGGAATCCAGGCTTGATAGAATTTCCAAGGAGTTGAAATGGGAAACTATGGAAAACATAATGTAGGTGCAAGAAACTCTTTAGAGATATATTAGTTTATGTATTTTCTGACTTCTATTTGTTTATATTTTTCCTTTCTGTCTTTTACTTATTTTATTTTTCTCCTTTGGGCTTTCCATAACTAGCCTACGGCACTATGGCAGTGGCAAGTCTTTTTTAGACCAGTTCAAGCTCTGATTCCCCCCTCCCTCCCCCTCTGCTCCTTTTCTTTCCGTCACTGACCATAAAGATCATATTCTTATTGAACCAACAAGGATAAACTTATGCCATGCTGGTATTTCAAATCACACACCTTCACATCAGAGATTTAAAAGAAACATAAAATAGGTGAAGCATACCGGTTCAGTGACATAAAAGCATGACCCCATTTGAACTTGCTAAGCAACAGATTTGCCGTTTCTTCTTCCCCACTGTAAAGCCATATTAAAGAGATGTGTAACCTTATCACGTGTATATTTATTCAAATCTATATAATAATGAAGCAAAATTTCAACAACAGAACATTATATATACTGATCCAGTAATGCTTTGAAGCTACAAACACAATGCTAAGTTAATTATATAGCTCTGCCATGAGTGAAAAAGATTTCCATCTTAGGTGGAGAATAAATGACTCCAAATGACACTGATTTCCTTCCAAGAAGCTTATGCTAGGACCTGGGATGCATCATCAAATGCATGTTTTATATATAAGTATTATTGGCTGATGTGTGATCCAAGAGGCATCCCTAGCGCTAGTAGTCTAATAGCAAAGAGTCTAAATAAAGTAGTATTATCAACACAAACTCCAATTACAAGGATATTACTACTTTGGGTGGGAGTGTTGAAAAAACTAGAAGCACGATGCAATTAAGATATCAGCTCATAACAGCTGTAGCAACCTGTGGAAATAAGTTTACCTCAAATAAAAAGATTTGAAAAAAAAAAACAAAAACAAAAGAAACAACTATTTTGGTACCATATTGTTAGAGCAGCAGATAAGGCCTCTACACAAGATAGCTCACATGGCCGACCATAATTTACCGGGTTTGCTGCCACAAGCCATGGTACTGCAATTTTATACAATATAGTCAGTGATATAAGGATATGAAAACCAAAGTATGATTATCATACCAACATAAGTAGAGAAGACGCTAACTAGATGAGCCATTGCTAGAGGACACTTATAACTAACATAGGCCACAATGCTACACGATTCAAGGTATAATGCATTCATAAAGGAAGATAAGTTATTACAGAGGCGAGGAACAGTGCAACGTAGCTTCACAAAAGGCACATCATCTAAACGTGCCCACGAGCAATCCACAACAGCCAATCCTTTCTTCTCGATTAAAGGGTAATCTTCTCTCGAGACACATTGCTTTCCGACAGGACTGTCAAAACAGAAGCACAATAGATAATCAATGAATACAAGTTCAAGAGCTCCTAACATATAGCTGCTCAACATTCAGGAATTTCATTGCTTCTAAAAGGTTAGCTAATGAAAGAATGGACTGACAGGTGCCATCAGAACAAGGACAAGATTATTATGGAAATTCCTGCATGGGTTGAATAACCAAGCACCCAACCTCCTACGGTCCAATCACTCTGCTATCTCAGTCTATAACTCATTGCATTCACTGATTCGGTGCATTCATTCATCATCTTATAAAAGTAGATAGGTTGATTGATTCAAAAAAATAATTATATTTTAAGAAGAGATAGGTTGACAACCATGCAATTGTTTGTAGTAGAAGCAATAAGACTGTCAAACTAGATGTAAAAAATGGTGAATTATAACATCAAGAATAAGTGTGTTCAGGCTAAAGTAACAAACGTTCATATAGCGAGAAGGAAAAATAGTTTATTGCTATGTACCTTAGTACAACGCCCCCAAAACCATTGCTCACACGTAACTCCTGCATAGAATTGTTCAGTCAGGGTCAGTAAACAAATAACCATGCTTAGGTACTGCAATTACACCTTCAGATAATACAAAACTGACAATGATATTAGTAACTGAGTATTATGAACGTAAAATCGTTATACTTCTACTGGCAATAAGCAAATCATAGATCCATATTCACTTTGGAAGCAGCAGCAGCTAATACAGAAACGCTATAAGATATATGTAAAATCTTGTATGCAGACATATTATTGCTGAGGCCTGTGTGTGTTGTGCAAGCACCTAAACCTGTGTAAAAGGGCAAAAAAGAGAACGAAGAAAGAGAACAAGTACTTGCTTTTAACAAGCCAAATCTTGAAAGCTTGCGTCCTGTGCACCTTTTGATGTCACATTGCCCAAAGTCCTGAGTCAAGAACATTAGCAACAATTACATTCAAATTTGAAAGGCACATTTCTTTTAAATTCATGTTCTGAAGTCATATGGACATACATCCTACAGAGGGTTTCACAATGACGCAAAGCTGAGAGTACAGAAAAATAATCTTATCTAGTTTTTACTGCTTAATTTCTTGAAATAATAAATTAACAAAACCTTGAAGCTCAAGCGATGTGACTATGATACAAAAAGCAGATTGATCATTCCCAACTTGGAAGGGGTCAAAAAAATAGAAATTTACAACATATGGCTATCACAACCCCCGCCCCACTCCTTTCTCATGTTGCCCTCTTCTATGCTATCATATGGACTATAGTTTTTCTTTTTTGTAGCTTTCAATCATTGACCATGCTCCACAAAAGCAAATTTAGACCCCCGCCCCACTCCTTTCTCATGTTGCCCTCTTCTATGCTATCATATGGACTATAGTTTTTCTTTTTTGTAGCTTTCAATCATTGACCATGCTCCACAAAAGCAAATTTAGAGTGCGCGCACAGGCCGTGTTTGCAAAAACAGCAAGTTGTTATGTAAAAAATGAGATTGCATATCAATCAATATGCCTGGTTCTTCCTTAAAAACCGGATTCTTGGTCATTGGCATTGATGTGATATCGCAAAAAAATTTTATTTCCTTCTTTTTGCTCTTAACCAAGATCTAAGCAATATTCTTAACCATACTGCTAGATGAAGTTGTAGCAATATATTCAGCTTCTGATGATGACAAAGATGTCGTAGTATGCTTCTTCAAAACACCGAGATATGACTTTTCGTGCCCTCTATACATCTTGGCCAACACTATCAATAACCTATATTACTTTTCGTGCCCTCTATATAACCTATATTACTTTTCGTGCCCTCTATACATCTTGGCCAACACTATCAATAAACCTGCTAATTCCCTTTGTCAATACCCTTCGAAATTTAAAAGCATAGGACTTGGGTTTCAATCCAAAATAGCAATAAAAATAATTTCATACCCACATTGCAAGTTGAATCTTTGGGCCCGCTGATTCCTCCTCATTAGTTACTGCAGTTAGAAATGAAAATCACTCAATATCTTTTCTTTTTCTTCTTCTTAAGAAGAAGAATGGATTGAAGAAAAATAAAGGAGCAATTAGCACCTTGGGTGGAACTCTGAGATTCGTCATCCCTGTACAAGCCGGGATGGAGTAAGACAATGAAGCCCGTAAAGAAGAAATAATAACCTTAAAAATAGGTGATTATTAAGTATTGATCATAGAGCACGGAAAGGAATTACAATATGAGCTGCCGGTCTCGACTGGATTGACTGCGATGGTTGCGATGGCCTTTGAATCTCCTCTGTTTGTTATTTCCCATACTGAAAAAGACGGTGACCCGAAATTGATGGCGATGAAGTCTTTTTATTGTTGGTTGTGCTGTAGGTTACAATTCATAAGACACGAATGATGCTCAGCAAACAGGTTTCTGTCAAGACTTATAAGCGCGCGACGGCGCCAAGGGCGGTTTGCAAAGAGCTAAATAGGTTAGCTCCATGGCCGGAATGGATCCTCATTCCTCAGTCACGTGATTGGTTATCTAAAATAATAAATTGATATTATAATTATAATTTTATTAAATGTTAAGTATTTAACCTAAAAAGATTATTATATTTAAAATTCCCACAACACAAGTCAATGATGGTGAGTTTTATTTTCTTGATATTGAAATTTCTTGAGAATCTCAGTTGAAATTATTTTTAATTTCAATGAGGTATTTATAGTTTTTTTTTTCATTCTTAAAATTTTTTTGCCTGATCATTATTCAAATTTAAAAGTATAAGAAGTTAAGTTGGACAAGTGAATAATGTAATACAACATATAAAAATTATTTTTGTTAAGGAAGTCAAAATAATGAGTAGAGGATAAGTTTATATAGTCGTATGATATATACAAGTTGAAAATGCTAAAAAGGTCTTTTAATTATTTAATGCATTTTGATCTTTTAAAAAAGAAAAAGCTAAAACGGGGAATATAAAAAATTGCATATTTGAAAGTGATTCTATTGAAACTTCTGGCATCTTGTAGTAACCAGTAAGGAATAATTTTGAAGGCAAAAAAAATAAAATAATAAGGAATAATTTTGTCAGCTAATTAATTATTTAAATTTCAATAAATAAAGGAACGCAGGTTTTATTTTATTTTTTTTATTTTCTTGCTATAACGCAGGTTTTAATTTTTTTTTTTTATAAGAAGGTTTTAATTGATAACAGTAAGTAAGCTTCTTATTTGTTGATTTTTTTTTACCCAAAAAAATGTTATCCTCATATTGGGCTATCGGGAGACTGCTAACCCGTGGTAAGTGGTAACGGTAAGAAACTCGGTTCGGTAACCGACCCCGCCCGTTGCCCCGGTACATTTCTCTGTTTTCAGAATGTTGGTTGATAGAATATTCTTATTATCAATTTTTGATCGTTAGATGAGAAAGAGATTCTTATCTAATATGTCTTTTTCTTTTTCAGAATGATAGTAAGAATATTTTTCTTTTTTCTTTTTCAGAATACTAATATGCCTGTTTGGTGAAGCCTCTGCCTCTAGCAGGGTTTCAATCATGAATTGGGGGAAGATAAATGTACGAAATGAGTTGAGTTCGATTATAAGTACAACGCCAAACGGATCCCAAACGTAAATTCTAACACCGTCCAGGTGCCCCGACCCGGTGACCCAAGGGGAAGCTTTGCAGTTCACTGAGACGAGAGACAATTTCTGATGCCCCTCTTCAGAGACCTCCCCGTACCATGGTAAACTCCTTCAGAGATCATTCTGTCCACCAAACCTCTAGATTGAGCTACATTAATACAATTTCGATCTTCCTTCAGCCCCAATAGCCTGTCCCCTTCAAATAATTAGTCTCGGTGCTGAAAACTCATAAAAAGGTCAAGAAGATTGGTTCCGCTGTCATCAAGCTAGCAGCTGTTCAATTCCCTTCTCCTAGTATAATACTCTCCCAATAATCGTTTGAGGCAAGGTGCAGGATATTCTTTTCTGGTTGAGTTTCAAACTCTCGGAGGCGCATAGCTCACTGCAATGTTACGGAGGTGAGTATAAGCATTTTTAACGTCTAAGTAACATCTAGCATTTTCGTTGCAGAAACTTTCTGGTTTCTTCGATGAAGAGAGATTATAAGCATTTTAGTCTGCAGCTCTAACTCAGTTTTAATTCCTGTGGTTCGCGAACACCTCACTTGCTTTATCGGCTGCCATATCATCGTGCCATGTGTATAGACTGATTCCACGTGGTTGTGTTGCAGGTCGATTTTGGAAATATCATCCAGACGAACTCTTGGAATAAATCCGAGACATTTTACAAATCGGGTGCGTAATCTGTGCTGCAGTTATTCAACGCAGTATATGAAATATATATTCACATGGTCTTGCGGAGACTGATTCATAGACAAATGTAGGATATGCATTGTGTGAACCATATATAATGTGTTGTGGACCGGGATTTGTTGTTAATTCGCTTGTTTCAATCTGTCAAGAGGTAGTTTTGCTTGTTACTTCAATCATGAAGTTTTCCCCTTTAATATTATTTAACCAAGTTAAAACCAGTTAAGACGTGGGATTTGGTGTCTCCGGCATATCTTCGAACTATTGCTTCAAAATTAGCAGTTTATCTAGCATTTGAACAATCTTGCCTCTTTAGACTTCTTAATGATCCAAAAGTTTTTTCCTCTTTAAATGCTTTGCGTGATAATTTTGAGAAGAAAGGACCAAAATCATCTGTACCGTTATCATTTTCTACTTAACTCCCCCCCCCCCCCAAAAAAAAAAAAAAAAAATCCTATCCCCCTAGCACAACATTGGTGATCTTAAATTTCATCTAGGCCTGAGCAAGCCACTTGTAACCTAGTGTACTCACCCGCGACTTGGAGAAATTTTGCCCATTCAGACCTGCCCTAAAAGATTACAAAACAGGCGGGCTCAAACTGGCTAAGGTAGTAGAATAAACTTTATGTGCTAAGGGCACACCAACTGGTTGACCATTGGGTCATATTTGTGCCCATGGCCCATACATATGACATGAACAAATTAGGTTGTTGATTTTAATTTTCATTCCTAAATTTAATATGGTAGATTAGTATGCTTATTTTCTAATTTACTACCCTCTTTTCTTTATTGCATAATTTAGGCGATACCTTCATGTCTGTCTTCACGAAAGAAATTCTCAACCGCATCTAAGTCAGGTGGAGCCTCTATTCCTGGCTCCACAGGCAAGCCACCTGAATCTCAAGGCTCTTTATCAAAGTTTGTCATTGGCAGTTTTGCTGTTGGTGCTGCTTTTTTGGCAGCCTACCAAACTGGTTATTTGGACCAATATCTTAGGAAAGACCAGCATGATGTTCCCCAGAATGCAGAGATAAATGCTACCAATGAAGATTCTAAAAGCCTCCAACATTCAATGGAACAGTTAGTATCACCTAGCAATGATAAATTGAGCAGTGGAAGTCCTTCTATGGAGCTTGCAGAGCAAAAGATGGATACCCAGCTTCCTGATCTTAAAAATGTAACAGAAGACATTGGTGATAAGCAGATCAAAGTGCAAGACAAATATGATAAGGATGACGAGGGTACTGTCAATGCCAAAGAAAGTGAGCTGCCTGAATTTCCTCAAAGCAATGAAGCATCTGATGATTTAGGTAAGGAGTCTTTGATACAACCAAAAGAGATTGATGACATAAGCAAAGAGACTGACACTGCCACTGGTCTAGAAGAGGGAACTCAACAAGCTCCTGCATCTACTCTGACCAATGCTGCTTCAGATGAAAAGGGGGAAGAAAACATTGAACCACCGCAACAGGTGATGGAGAAAAGAAAAGAGGTACTTATGGGTTTTCCTTGATTTAATTTACTGGTTAACAATTAATGTTGGCCGGGACTCTTGGGTATCTATGTTGGATTAACTTTGATGATAGCATGTTAGCTTATCAAATGATTTAGTTACTCCCTAGCTATTTTAAGTAATTTTTTACTATCAAAAGTGGGCCATTGTAGCATTAATTCAAGGATGACAATGATTGAATCCTTCACTATTTCCCCCTTTCTTTATGTATTTTGTTTAAGCACTTTTGATTCTACATGAGGATTACTTAAAAGTCATCATTGTTTGAAATGCATTTTTGATGTTTATTGCTTTTGCATGAGGTTCTTTTCTTTGTTATGTCAAAGCAGGGCACGGTAGATAAAGGCCTAGAACAGCCATCTCCTCTCCTTGAGGAATATAACCTAAGAAATAAGGATGAAGAAAGTGCTGGAACTTTTTCTTATAGTCAAGGGTTTACTGAAAACAGCCAATTTTTTGAAGAAAAAGAGGTTACTGTTTGGACCTTGCTTCTGTTTTATTACATTTGTGGTTCAGTAATTCTTAGTCTTGGTATGTTGCTGAAAATAATGCCATCATACATGAGAAGTTGCAAACTAACTTATTTCTTTGCAAAACAAGGCAATTAGTAGTGCAATGGAGGGGCCTAAAGATGGATACATATCGAAGGATGGTAAACTGGTGTTTGATTTCTTACAAGCAATCCATGCTGCTGAGAAAAGGCAAGCTGACTTGGATGCACGTGTTTTTAATGAAGAAAAGAAAATGCTGAAGGTTTGACTTAGAACTATAGCTTGTATAACCTATATAACTTTTTTAACTCTCTTATCAAATTTGCTTAGCATTTGTACTTCTTTCTTGATTAGCTATGTTGTCTTATTTTGTTCCCATCTCTTTGTTCATGCTAGGAAAAGTATGAAAAAAGGTTGAAAGATGCAGCTGCTAGAGAACTTATGCGTGCTGAAGAGGTTGCTATGTTGGATAAGGTTTAAAAAAAAATTATCTCTTCCTCTCATTTTCAGCCCAATCTTCACTAGTTGGTTTTTTTCCTGTAAAAGCATGACTTGGAATTGCATGAGCGCAATAAAGACTATGGATGGATGCTAATTCAATCCCTCAGATGGAGAATACCTTGCATAAACATTTGCTGTTCGCTTTATGTGAAATTCTGAATGAACTCAACTATTGATTCTAGTCTTTTACTAGACTTAATAATTCAGTGAAAATGAACCAATACCATTCTGTTCAGTTTGACCCAATAAGTTTCGTAAAGATAGTCAATGAAATTGATCCTTAAGCCTGTTAGACTTATTTTTAACAATGTGAACACAACTTGTCCATTGATATACCTGGTGTTCTCCATAGTATGTGCTGCTTTATGCTTGCTTAAACGTTTCAATCAGTTTGTCTATATGCCTATTTTTTAAATATGGTAGAATAGAAGTTCATCTGTTTCCTTGTTTTGTCTTTATATTTTTCAGGAGCTAAAACGAGAAAGATCTAAAGCAGCCCTTGCTATCAAGTCACTTCAAGAGAAGATGGAAGAGAAACTTAAAATGGAACTTGAACAGAAGGTGCTCATTTAGTTTTATGTTGGAAATTTTAGTGTTATTCCCCCTTTCTTTCTCCATCTTTCTATCTACTCATTGCTGTCAGCTTATGAATTTTGTTAAAACAAAGCCACTTTTTGGGTGATTGCAGGAAAGTGAAGCAGAAACGAAGTTGAAAAAAGTTCAGGAATTAGCTGAGGCAGAGTTAAATGCAGCCATAGCAAAGGAGAAGTCTGCCCAACTTGAAAAATTGGTTGAAGCATATGTTGATGTGAGGATTCTATTGAAACTAAGAATGGCTGGATGGCTATGTCTAGATTATTCATAGATTAATGAGCAAATTTCCATAATTTTAAGAAAAGAAATATGATTTCAAGAAGTGTTGTACGGAAGAATGAGCAAGCAAATGGTTTCTTTGCCCATCATATGCATGCAAATGGAAAAAAAAGAAAGAAAGGATACTAATAAGATAAATTTTTCTTGTGTATCAGTCATACTTTTTCTCTTTCTTCCAATCATCTATATCATTTATGAGCCACTAAAATTATCTTGCCCTCCAATTCTAGATTAATGCCTTGGGCATGGCATTTTATGCTCGATCTGAAGAAGCTCGTCAGACTCATGCTGCAAATCATTTTTCTCTGGTAAATTGTTTTTTCAATTTTTTTCCTGCTGTTCTTTTCTCTCTCTCATAGAAGAGCCTAAAGGCTCAATGATTATCTAGTATTTTAATTGAATTTTTCAGTTTCGCCTAGCAGTTTGTTATCACCCTGTTTGAATCCTGCAGGGAGCTCTTGCCCTGGAAGATACACTATCAAAAGGATTGCCCATTCATAAAGAAGTTGCATCTTTGCAGTCATATATTGAAGGCGGAGAAAAAGATTCAGTTTTAGGATTGGTGCTAGCATCCCTTCCTGAAGAGACAAAGAACAGAGGCACAGACACGCAGCTATTGTTAAAACAGAAGGCAATTTTCTGTCGTTGAACTTAACATTAGTTGTTATATTTCTTGATTCTGTTAATTGTCATCATTTTGCAATCTGATGGACATCTGTAACTGTTGGGACAAGGGTACTAAAGACCTATCTATGAGAAAAGAGTGAAGTGAAAAGATGGTGCAAGAAGGACAAGACTGCATTATCTACTGATGATTTGACCAGAGAGGAAGAAAGAGGGAATAGTGCTTGTAACTAGCTTTCAGATGGGATAAGAGGTGGGTGAGAAAGAGACTAGGTTGTTGGTGAGAAATATATGAGAGGGTCATGGGTCAGAGGGAAGTGAGGGTTCAGTTTTGGGATGGAGATTTTCTTGCCTCTTGAATGCCAGAAAGCTTCCTTTCGTCCTTTTATTGCTTTCATGCCTTATGTTTTCTTTTTATCTGTCTGTAATCATCTGAGGATGTCAGTTACCATTACAAGATGTTTAGAGGTTTCCATCACAGCCTAATTAACCTTGTTTTTCTTAACAAGTGACATTTAACTTCGTTATAGTGATAACTGATGGTAGACACCTTTAGTTGCGTCCCTACTGATGGGGCGGTAAACTTTTCCAGCATGTCATTTGTTATCCTTTTTTGTTGATTATTTGATCTGGCCACTGTGGTGATTAAAATCATATAACTTTTGTGTCGGTTGTGCATTATAATTTTGTTAGGCACAAAGTGATTTAGGGCCAAAAATATAAATGAAGTTCGATACATATTTGATGAAGTTGCCCATTCATTTCTAAACATCATAGCAAGCTTTGTTTTTTTGAGCTTAATTGTAGAATTTTCTTATGTAACATAGTCCTCAATAATTTGCATGGTTTGGCTTGAAATTTCTGAGAGGTTGTATGTGTCTCACTCTTGTGTAGCAGGAATCCTACTGTGACATATGAGCGAATTTTTAACCAAGTGTTCACATGCTACTATTTTGATGCAATGATAAAAAAAGTGCACTTAACATTGATAAATGTACCATTCCCTAGTTCGTTAGATTCCATTCTCTACTCATTGGTGTATTTTCAGTTCTCAATATTCAGAAGTCCTCAGGATCTGTTTGGAGGTTCTATACTGGCTGAAAGCTCATAGTATGATTATGGTTTCCCTGTTGATTTTGTCATTTTCCATATCAATGACCAATCCCATACCTTTGCCTTCGACATTCTACAGCATGCTTATGTCATATCTTTTGAAGCTTCCTCAATGGTTAATTTTTAACAAAAAAATATGCTTGATTACTGAAGCGGTTTCTGGAAACTATAGGACAGTGTAGCAAATCCGTCTCTTTTCACACCTTCACCTAATTCATCATCATTATTGGCTGCAATGTTTTAAGAAATGTCTACTCTGGAGTCTACAATGAATTTTCTAATTACAATTTCTTTCATGAATTTTTCTAATTTGTTCCTGTTCTTTGGCAGTTTGATGCTCTAAAAGGTGCTATACGGCACTTCAGTTTCTTTCCACGTGGAGATGGAGGGATATTGGCTCATTCCTTGGCTCATGTCGCATCCTGGTTAAAGGTATGCAGATGATTTCCAAATCACCAACCGAACATTTGAGGCTGTATTTGGTAGTTGTTAAAATGGAAGAAATTTAGACGTTGACCTGTCTATTGCTATTCCTTTCCTTTTCCCTTTTCACTCCCAACAAGCACATCCTAGATCACCAGATATAAATTGATGTTCGTCTCTGACTTGTATTCAGGTTGGGGAAACTGACCAGTCGGGTGATGGGATTGAATCCATTATAAATAAAGTTGAGTTTTACTTGGCTGAAGGAAAACTTGCTGAAGCAGCGGATGTTCTGGAAGAAAGTGTAAGAGGCACACAAGCTGCAGAAATTGTTGCAGATTGGGTGAGACAAGCAAGAAACAGAGCTATTTCTGAGCAGGCTCTTACTCTTCTTCAGTCTTATGCCTCTTCCATTAGCTTTACATGAATCTAAAATTGGGAACTGATTCACAGTACCGTATTGATTTATTCCCCAAGCACGCAGAGATTATCCGATTCTCTCAGATTGCCAGCTGGAATTGCCTAAATTTTCCCTTTCTTATCAGCTGAAATGGCTGATTACATGTTTTTGTAACTCCAGTTCGCTGGAGTGATGTTAGGATCACAGAAAATTGAAGTGTTCGCTGCGGATTAATTCAATAATAACCGAGACCAAGAGTACAAAATGATTGAGTGCCAAATGCCTCTCAACAACAGTGCTTTCATATTACAGCAAAATTCTATTCCATCAAAATGATTTTTGTTGTTAGGCTTCAGACCCAAATTTCTGTAAAATTAAACTACTCAAGTTCGTAGCTCACCGGCTCATCCTATGAGCGCATCTGGTAAGCTGTTTTACTGTGCATTAATTTCTTTTTCCATTTTTCACAAGGATGGCAATTTTTGCCTGTACATTTTATTCTGAGAGTTAAATAAAGGGAAAATCCTTTCCAGGCCCAATTAAGCAAAAAAATTTCAAAAAAGGTTCCAACAACTTTCACATGTCATGACCTTTTATGATATTATTTCGAAAGCGTTAACAACAATATCAGTACCCCATTAATAACAAAATCAATATCTGTTAACAACAATTCTGTTAACAACAAAATCAATATCTAAAAACAACAAAATCAGTACCCGTTAACAACTATATTTTTCTGAAATAATACCAAAAAAGGCCTTGACACGTGAAAGTTGTTGGAGTTTTTTTTAATTTTTTTTTTGCTTAATTGGGGCCTGGGGAGTATTTTCCCTTAAATAAATCTACACTTGATATCTTTGTTTATCTATTCATGTTCGCAACAACTGCATAATATGTGGATCATAGACATTGAATCGTGAGTTTTCTGGTGCGGCGTGACTTTCCGGCCTAACGCTTGAACTTCTTAAAACAACTCAAAACAGCTAGTGACAAAAGACTAATCAATGTGATAATTTGTTCTTGCAGTCTCCCGCTTATGTTATAGTACTAGACTTCTGCAAGAGCATTGTAGTCTTCGGAAATAAACAAGGGGCGCATATGATTCGGATATAATAGATTATAAAAAATGGCACATTGTTTTTTTAATGGAAATTTAATAATAATGCAAATCTTAATTAGTGATAAGTTATTAAGATGTGAATTTTAAACTGCTAAGATCAACGTGGGGTTCAAGTTGAGTGAAATGACGTTGCCGCGAATTATGCAAGTGTGTATTGCTTTGTGTCCTCTCGACTTCACCTAATCCTTTTCTTATGCATGCCAGCTGAAGCCTGAAGTTGACCTTTATTTTTGTTGTCTTTGGTCTGAAAACACGGTACAATTAATGCTCAAAATCAAAACAAAATCATTTGGACAACTGTTTTTGTTTTACATCCTATTTTTTATGTTTTTTTTATCACTATAGCCAACTTGAATGTGTTGCTCAATTAACCAACTACCCTGTTTACAGCTCTGTTAACATTCTTGTGCTAGGACAGATCCTTCTGACTTTCAAGTCAAGAAGGAAGAAGGGCGTTTTATAAATTCTTTAATATGGAGAAACTTCTCTTGCACAACCTCTCTCTCTCTCTCTCTCTCACACACACACACACACACATTTGTGTCTTAATTTTCTCATCAAACAGAGCAGGTCATGAGTCAAGTATAAAAACAACCTCCAGCATTAACGTTAATAATTATTATTCACAAATTGACCAGCGAAAATCTAAATACTAATTCAAGTATGATTTAAGTATATTATTAAATAATGAAGAAATCGTAGATGGGCACAGTAGAACTCCCAAACAAAAAGGATTCCTTCATTAGGGTGGGGTTTGGGGACGTGCTTGGAAGGTTGGTTTGTTTGGTCGGAGTTCAATAATTAAAACAAAATGGTGGCAAATTATTGGGAAGGAAAGGATGAAATGGCTATGGCCCCACTTTTTTGGGTTATTTAAAAAAGAGCCAACCTTGGCACCCAAGGAAAAGGATAAACACACTTCTTTAATATTTCCGTCCTTTTTTAATCCCAATGAGTGAGCTTCAAAACACAAATTCATGTTTGTGTGATTACGATGTGTGTCCAAACCACAAGAGCTTTCTAAAAGCTGCAGCACTTCATGTATACAAAATAATAAGTCGTTCTTGCAGATATACTTGAAAATGAAATATATGTGCAACTGACAGCCCCAGATCACTGAAACTACCGTTCTATAAGGACAACTGTGATCCATTCATATTTAAACTTTACCTCTAAATGAACGAGACAAACAGCTTTGTCTGGCATATAGATGTCCATAATATATCAACCACGTTTTTTTAGGGATCGAGTATCACTTAGTTTTACCCTCCTTGGTGAATCAAAAGTCATTGGTTTGGTGAGGTAGGGGGAGCTATAGCTCATCTCAGTCACACGCCTATGGCTACGGAGGCCTCATAAGGGTTTGGTCCTAGAAGTAGAGGCTAACCAAACACCAATGAGTTGCAACACCGCTGAGCATTTTGAATTAATTTTAACTAGAGGTTTCAAGTTTAAAATTGAAGAATTTAGTTGCATTAAATACTTGGTGATAGATTTTTACCGCTCTTTATGATTCTGCTCAGCTTAATTCAGATTAATTCGGATATTGTTAAGTCCTTCAGTTGAAATGCCATATGGTTTTACTTAAAAAACATAATGTGTTAAGAAAACTAGGGGCTAGGCTCTTTTCTTCCCCAGTTATGGCAGGGTTCTTTGAATAAAGGCTTATTATATAACTCAATCCAACAATGAATGAACTATTCCTCATTACACTTGGGCGTTGTGGGGATCAAAGAAGCTTCCCAAAACCTTAGCTGCTAGCGTTGCGGATTAGAGCCTTCAACAAATTCAAATAATTTAAATTTAAATGCACGCACCAGCTCCTAAACAGCTCCTAAACAGCTGTGCTCGCCGAACGGGCCAAACGAGTTGGCGTCATAATATAATATAATACCTCCGGTCCTGGTTCTGAATATAAGACATAGTTGACTTTTTTTTAGAAGGATTAAAAAAGCTAAATAAGTTACTTAAGGTGTATTCTTAGATTATATATTAATTTATTGGTCAAACTAATTAGATTGAAGAAAAAAAAAATAAAAGTACTCTAAGATAATTTAATTAATTTCTTTAATCTCTTCAAAAAAAGTGTCTTCTTCAAAAAAGTGTCTTATAATTAGTACCGGGAATACCTTGCTTCACTTTCCTGTCTATGAATCTCTGAACAAATGACTTTATAAGTAGCGCTGGTACAAAAGATCTTAAACAAGTAAATAAGTCGGTTGTTCAGACTTTTAACAGCAGTCATTGAAGCAAATTCATATTTAATTATTAGAAGGAAAGGGAGGAATCCATTTTTAGCAAGCAAGTTCCGTGCAACTTCTTCCTCTGTTTTTCAAGGTATAAATTCACCTCAAAACATTCCCACGATCCCCATCTGTGATCTGCTCCTCTTTCTCCTCTCACTCTCTCTCTCTCTCTGAAACGCTCCTTTCTTGTTTCGTTTGTTTGTACCATACTCATAAACTTGTACTCAAGTCTTGAGCCATTGGTTTGATACTTCTCTTTTAGATAAAATGGGTTACTTGTCTGATCTAATGGGCGGTGATGGCCATCACAAGAAGAAGAAACAATTACAGACAGTGGAACTGAAAGTGAGGATGGACTGTGATGGCTGTGAGCTTAAGGTTAAGAAAGCTGTCTCATCCTTAAGTGGTGAGTTACATGCCTCCTCTGCTTCCCACTTCCCCTGTTTTTTCCAACTTTCAATCATTATTCAAATTTTAAATAAAATAAAAATGTTGAATGCAGGAGTAAAATCAGTGGGGATAAACAGGAAGCAGCATAAAGTGACAGTAACTGGGTATGTAGAAGCAAACAAGGTGCTAAAGGCGGCCAAATCAACAGGGAAGAAGGCTGAGATTTGGCCTTATGTTCCATACAACTTGGCGGCTCATCCATACGCTGCTCCAGCTTATGACAAGAAGGCTCCTCCTGGTTATGTCAGGAGAGTAGAGAACACTCCTTCCACTGGAACCATGACAAGTTACGAAGACCCTTATGTTACCATGTTCAGCGATGAAAACCCCAACGCCTGCTCTATCATGTAGATAATTCGTCAGAGAACAAATAGTAGTATATATTTTCATGATAACACTAAAATTTTGAAATTTCAATGTGAGTTCTTTTATTTTCTTCTCAGGTTTCCTCTACAATTTTCAAGTTTTCCTTTTCTTGGATATCCTCTACCTTAGAAGAAGTAGTAATTGTTTTCCTAATTTTCTCTACTTGAGAACAAGATTTAGAATCACGAATATGCAGTTCATTGTTTTTATTTCTTAGCATCTAGAACCGTTGTCTCCCGTTTGAGTTAACAGAGTTTCTTTTACATCGTGATATACGGTGCAAGTAAGTTCATGAGAGGAGTTTTGTCTTGACTTGTTTGAACATACTTCTCCAAGGCCAACTCAAACATGTTGTGGAGGATAATACTGAAAATTACATATACACTTAAGGTACAAAAGTAAATTACATATGCGCCTCATGCCATGTTCAATGATGCACCTTACTGGACATTTCCATATCACTACTCACAAAACAGGTATCAATATCATTTGTGTCCCCGACCGCTTGTCCGGGAAGAACAGTAACTTGAGGCAGTTGGAATGAGCAAGGAGTTCTGTCAAACAGGTTGATTTACACTCATCAAAATGTCCATTTAATTGCTCTTATCTTTTAGAACCATGCCTAGTTTAGGTAATCCTGAACAGAGTGGAGAAAGCATATCAGCAAGTGTCATGCCTAGTATTGACGCATCATTGTGACTGAATGAGAAGTTTTGCGAGAGGAATCTCATCTTATTCATCATGCATCGATGTATTTATACACAGTACACAAGTACATATAGGCTAATTAGAAAAACAAAAAGTGACCAACTACATGACTTGGAACTATAATTGACTAGCCATACAATACAGTCAATATGAATTGTAGGTGCCAGGCATAGAAAAAATGCTTGTTTACCATCTTAACTACCTAAGAATGCGAAGTGATGTCTTCATGAGATCAGGAACTCACTTGATCCAAGTATCTCTCAGGCGCATATTTGTATCTGACGATCTTCTATCCCTTTACTTTGCATTGCCAGAGTAAATACCAACAAATTTAATATCGTAGAGAAGAGTGGCATTGCCCGGTATATTGCAGTCACCTATACAACAAGTGATAATTTTGTCAGTATGAAATGAGTAAGTTTCAAAATAGTGACTCGCTGCATTTAGTGGTGGTGGATGATGCATGCACTATGTGAGGCAAGCGTTTTCTTGAACCTTGACCATTGAACCAGAAAAATCATGTCCCTCAACAAATGCAGAAGTAGTTTAATTTTAAACGCGTTGCATGTGGGGTTTAACTAGAATTTCTCACTGGATGACTTAATTGGATACTACAGTCCAGCAATTTCAGTTGGAAAGTGATTATAGACAACCTGAAAAGCATCCCGCAGGTTCTGGGCCGTATGCTAAATGTGGGGGAATTCTTAGTTTGCGTTTCCCGCCTGCAAAGAATTGGTAGATTAACAAGACCTTAAAGGGACTGAAATGCAACATATGGCACGACAATTATTAGTTCATACCTATCCGCATTGGAGGTACTCCTTCACCCCCCAAAATTCCCTGATCCAACCCCTTGATAACCTGGGCTTGAATACTTGGTAAGCGATCAGTTGTGAAAATATATGTAACAAACAAAGGAAAGTACTTTCCCATCCCTCTTGAGAATTCCAAGTACATAGCTCATAGTTTTTAAGCTAACACTTCTGGAACTCTGTATGAGGCCAAGTGATGTCATACTTGATAGTAGAGACAAACCAAACATCCAGAAAATCTTACCTTACCAACACCTATGCGCATGGTGAGAGGTCTACCTCGTTTGTAGCTGCTATCAAACACAGTCTCATCACCGAATCTTGCAGTGTAGTGAACCTGTAGATCATTGGTACCACTTGGCAGTTGAAATTTCAAGTGCTTACTAGCTAATATACAGCTGATTAAGTACTTATAAAACACTTGCATGCTCTGAGACATTCTTGCTCAGAGTAATGCCACACAAAAATCACGAGGAACTAATGATACCAAAGTTCATGTGTAAATAGGCTCTAGCAGGGGACAACTAGCTTTAAAATTTTTACCATAGTTCATGACTCTAACATTTCATGCGATTGGGAGAAAAATGGAAATCCAGGGGGGGACTCACATTAATAAGCTCGCCGAGAGGGGCTTCGTCCCCAGGTCCTTCTACAATATCGCAGTAACCGAGACCAGACTTGGCAAAGTTAAGCTCACATAAAGGTTCGCCCACAGTGGCGTAATATTCGATTCTAGTTGCATCGGCGTCCAAGGGCGTCAAGGCCAGGACTGAGGCTGCTACAACTCCGATACCAATGTCCAGGAATGTTTTCCTAGTTGCAGGAATGGAGGACGAAGAAAGCTTAGACGACTTGGAATGACAAGAAAAAGAACAAGAGAGAGTGAACTTGGGAGCAGTAGAGATTTGAAGGGCAGTGGGATTTATAGTGGCGATGGGTAGAGCAGAGACTGCCATTGATTTCTTTTCCGATATAAAGCAATCTCAACTTCGAAGGATGCTTAGAGCTAGACTGTTGTAAGGCGTAGCCTGGCATTTCGGCGAGAGACTCATGAAAACGGATATGATCTGGGACCCACGTAAAGCACAGGTCTTCCTCATTCCTTTTTTGCGTCGCTAAAATTATCGGTTTTCCTTTTTACTGACCCTTTAAAAATTGAATTGAAATGACAATAATACTGCTTACAACATTCAGTTTTTTTAGGAGAATAAAAAGATTAATTAAATTATTTTAAAATATTTATATTTATTATTTTATTCTAAAATGATTTTTCTTAATTATACAAAATATATGATATATTTAATTTTTTTAATCTCTCTAAAAATTAACTGAATTTTATATTTAAGATTGGGAGTAATATATACAATTAAATATCAATATTAATAGATAACAATATATACCTATGAGGGACACTTTATTTTACTATCATATGGTATATTAATTTCCTGAAAGTAACTAAAAAATATCGGGCAGAAAAAAATAAATTAAATGAAAAAATCAAATGCTTATTTTTGAAACTGTTTTAAGTAATTACTATATTTTAAAAGTGTAATTATCATTTATATATTATTTATGGATTTTTGAGCAAAAAAACATTTATGGATTTAAATTTTAAACGGCACACTTTGGATCTGATGGGCCGGCACTAACTTAATGTAAGTGATCATGTGGCCCAAAGTACAGAGTTTCGAGAGAAAACTACGCCCAGGTCCATAAATCAGCAAAGAACCCACTTGACTTTTTACTCGGCCCGAGTGTCGATATAGCGGTACGGAGATCCATTTACGTTGCCGTCGTTAAATAGGCTTCTCTTCCGGCGAAGTTCTTCTCACTGGTTGATCCACCGCGTGTGATGGATTCGGATCTGTTCGAATCAGGGGTGCAGGCGGTGACTTCGGGTACGGAAAAGCTATCCGTCACTGATCCGCTCACCAATGAGTTTGCCTCTATCAACGACGTTTGCCACGAGCTTTCCTCTCTACAGGAACTCGCTGCCCGTGGCTCCTGGCGATCGATAATCGACAAGGTTGCTAGAGCAAGAGCTCTTTCACTTCTCCAAAAACCCCACGATCACCTCACCTATCTCGCCTACAACGTCCTCGCCTTCACAAAATTGCGCCGTTTCAATGAGGCTTCTGCTGAGCTCGATTCCATGGAAGATCTCAACAGTTCCCACTACAAGTACGAAACGTATCCGAAAATATATCCTAATCGGTCCGGTTCCATGGTGCCTTTCTGCATTCGGTGGCTTCACGCCCTTATCCCTATTAAATTGGGTCAGCGCCAAGAAGGTATGGATAGGTTGTACAGTCTCCTTGATTTTGTGCGTGAAAAGTTGAAGGAGAAGGAAATGAAAGGTCTTGGTGTTTCTCTTGATGTGTGGAGAAAGAGGGAGGTGTTTGTAATGAACTCTATTATCGGGTACCATTTGACCGACAAAGAGTTTAGTGTAGCTTTGAGTTTGATTAAAGATTTGCTTAATCGTGATCCTTCGGATGCCACATTAATTTCGAAACTAGGGTATGTTCAAATGCAAATTGGTGATTTAGAGGGCGCGAAAACTTCATTCAATCAGATCGAGGTTTTGATGAAAGAGAGTAAAACTAATGGGTCATTGAGCGAGACTGAGCTTAAGAATCTTGTGAGCCGAAATAAGGGCTTAGTATATATGGTTGGGAAGGATTACGTCTCCGCTGTGAGGGAATATGAAGAGTGCATTGAGAGGGACCATACGGACGTAGCGGCTATAAATAATAAAGCCCTTTGTTTGATGTATCTGAGGGATTTGTCGGACTCCATCAAAGTTCAAGAAAATGCGCTTGAAAGAGTTCCTACCGTGGCTCTGAATGAGACGCTTGTTGTGAATTTATGTAGTATGTATGAGTTAGCGTATGTTAATCACTCTGATGTCAAGAGAACGCTCAGCAATTGGATAGCACGGGTTGCTCCGGATGACTTTGATGCAGCATGTACTCGAGCATGAGGTATCTTATCCACCCCTCCCTCTCAAGGGGATCTATCTCATTTTCTTTTGAGCTTCTTTTTGTAACATTCTTGAAATGTATAAATTTGTGTTCTGTATTAATGGTACGGTATTAACATTTCATTTTTTTTTATCATTCCAACTTCAGGATAATTCTTTGTTGGTATGTTTTTTCACTTATTTCTCATATCTTTTACCTGTCATGTGTCTTTTAGTAAACTGCAATGTGCTTTATGTAATAGAATAAGGCATTTAGGAATTAAGAAATCAGGTGAATGGGAATCATTGCATCTCAATGTGCTTTATGTTCTGTTTAGTGAGCCAATAGTGAAGTTATGGACGATTCAACACGTTCATAGCTGTTATTCGTATAAAGTCTCTTAATATTTGACTTCTCTTGATAATCTAAAATTTTCACTAAGCTTCTGGAGTATAACTGAGTCAATAATATTCTAGCTACATGGGTTTGTTTTTGTTAATTTGAAGGTTCAGCAAAACAACAGCGTAAATCAATGAAATGTCGTAAGTAATCTGCCTCTTAGCTGTTATCTAGCAAAGGTTTCTACTATATGCTATAAGGAAACTTTTTAAGTAGGGGTTCATCAAGCGAAAACTATATGATTGGTCCTTGGGGTATTTTGATGTATGATTATTAGTGAAACTTTCATGCCACAAACATGTTGCCTTTATTGATGATAGATCGTCTGTCTTCCAAATTACTGCTTCCCCTTCATTTATCTGTCTTACACTAATCCTACAGTTTTCTTGATTTACCTTTTACGAATACCAAGAGCTTTTATCTATATTTAATTTAATATAAAATATATAGGAAAATCATATTATTTATAACTTATGAATAGTGTGACTCAAGCCATTTTTTTCTCCTTTTCATTTAAGTATGAACCCATAATCAAATTCTTAGTTCACTGCTCCTCACTTGACTCAAGCCATTTTTTTTCTCTTCTTTGGTAGCAACACCTGGATATTGATCATCATTTTGGTGTTGAGACTTCATTTGCACTCGGAGTCCTCTTTCTAAATTTCTGATGCTTTGAGCTTGAGGTATATACAGAGTTGGTAGTTTTTCCTTGCTGAATATTTTAGCTTGATTTATTTGTTCAGTAGTAGCAGTTATTACTACTGAATCTCCCTTCCCCATGGGATTTGAACCTTACCATTGATGGTAGTTTTCTTGTGGATGATGTGGAGATTCTGAGTACTTATGAAATAGATGTTTTTCAACCGAAAATAAGGTGGTTGCAGAGAAGTAGAACAAATTTGCATGCTGATATGTAAATGTAATAGAATTGGAAATTAGAGTATAGGAGAAAGAAGATCAGAGGGTTGAGAAGAGAAGTAGAAGAGAGTAGAGCGTAGAGCTGATATGAACAATACGAACTGTTATTAGCAATGCAAATCTGAATTACACTAGAGATACTTTGCCGTATATGTAGGCATTAGAGGGGTTCATTAAAATAGGGGCGGTTCATTAGTCATTAGAGGCCATGTTTGACTATTATTGCCGCTCCTAAACGGCTAATTCCACTAATGACTAATGGTTAATGCCGCTTGTCTAATCAACTAAACCAAGTAACTGTTAAAATGCTTTTATTACAATATCATATCCCATGCTTCGTCTTCAATTAATATTGGCTAACTTAAATAATCATTATTAATATAAAACAAATTTCTAGTCACTTTCGGGCAAAAATAATCTAATTACTACCAAGTAACCCCTAAGTTCAGTTCGATGCACAATCATAAACCTGAAAAAAGCCAGAATTTGTATTCATAAAAAATACAGCTGATAAAAAAAAAAGTCATTTTAGGAAACAGGTCTACAAACTCAGGCATGAATATCAATAATTTTTTTTGGTGTAAAGAAATGAGTTTGATCGTAATTGTGATGGCATTCTATTGATTGATTGACGGATTGACACTGGCAAAAGAGGGATATTTTAAAGATGATGAAGGGTGTGCCTCCATTTTACCATTTGTAACCCATTTGCCGTCTTCAGCCCTTGTAACCTTGCCTTGAATTTGGATTTAACAAGTTAGCAAAATAAAGGGTAAAACAAGCCTTTCTTGTCACAATATTGGCACACCCAATTTGAATTTGACTGTTTGGCCAATAAATTTCCATTGATTAAGGCATCATATTATTTTATCTGCTATTTAGGAAACAATTAAATCATAGTTTTAGAAGTCATTTTCTGCATGCTTATGACCAAAGTCCTCTCAAATATTCATATTATGAATCGTGGAAGACTTCTGAAACACTAAAAGAAGCCATCACACTATTAAAAAAAGGAGGCCGGGGGGGGGGGGGGGGGGGGAGATGGTGGGAGCAGGAATGGTTTTTCTCTGGTAGGTGAATTGATATTCAATATGGCGAAAGTTGAGAAGGGGCGGCTGATAAGTGAGTGCGTAATAAATCGAAGGTATTAAACAATAGGCCTATTTGGAGTTTTAAATAGTTTAAAGTTAAAAAAAAGTTTTAAATAGTTTAAAGTTAAAAAAAGTTCCAATAGAAAGAGTTTTAAATAGTTTAAAGTCAGAAAAAAAACTCCCATAGGAAAAAAAAAAAGTCTTTAGTGGAGTATTTGGGTTGAGCTTTAGGTTCACTGGATTTTTTTGGGGGGAAAAAATTTAAAAGATAGTTAATAAAGGTTGAGTTTTAAGTTCACTAGGCTTTTTCGGGGGAAAAAAAAAAGCCAATTAAGGAAAAAACTCCATCAAGTAGCTTTTTTCAAAAAGTTTTCAGTCTTTTTGCGTGAATCCCGCCACTTCTACCACTATCGATCCAAATACAAATCATATTTATAAATTGATTTTTTTCTACCAGCTTTTTTAAAAAGTTAGGAAATAAGCTACCCCTCCCACCACTAACCTAAAGAGGCCCAATACTTCCACCTATCACTCTGCCACAACATTATTACTTCATGAGAATTGATTTTATTCCAAAGTGGGTTTATCATAAAGCGATTTATACCATTAAAGGTATGGTGATTTTGCTATTAAATAATTTATTCCAGAGTGGAATTGACCTTGGAGAGATTTGATTAATTTGATTCAATAATTTATCATATTAGAATAATATAAATGATTTTTATGAAGTGATTAAATAGTCATAAAAATAAGAAACAAATTATTTACTTATAGGGAAAATTAGAATAAAGGACCTAGAGGAAAAGATATTTATAAAATAATGACCATAAAAAAAAATTTATTTAGAATGATCAGATACAAAAATTTAAAAATTTAAAATACTAAAACCCTCATAAGTCATAACAAAATATTTTGTATTCCTTCTTACATTCTTTCACACACTCTACTTTTAAAACTAATACAAAATTCTCATTTGCACTAAATTAAACAATTTTCTCAATTTTCATTTTCCACAAAAAAATTACACATTTTTTAACTTTGTAAAAGTTATTTTTTTAAAAAAATTAAATAGAATTATATAACTTCAAAAAAAACTCAAGGTTTTTTATAATCTATCATATATGTTAAACCAAGAAATTCTACATGATTTATTTTTGTCTTAGAATCAACTTATGTGGGTTAAGAAATTCATTTGGTGTTAATAAAATTAAAAAAAATCTAAGTAATCTATTATATTTAAAAAATATACAAGATATAATATAGGGGTCTGGTTAGGAGTAGTTTAGTAATTTTAAATTCATATTTTAATGCTAGGTCCCTTTAAATATTTACAATTTTTATTATCTTTTATAATAAATATTATTTTCTCTAGGTCCTTTATTTCAATTTTACCTTATTTGTATAATCCCAACCCTTCCCTCTTCTCATACTCTCCCTCAAAAACCTGCTTCTTATTTTCACCTTTCAAATCCCTCATCCCATAACCAGAGATACCATTATGAATAACTTAATTAATGGTTGTTCTTCCGTTTTTAAAATTTGAAAAAAAAATGTATCAAAATAGTTAACTTAAATATAATTATTAAATAAATTAGTTTAATATAGCAATGTATAAAAAATGATAAAAGATGTTAGCGAGAATCTCCGGTTGAATTACCCGAATTTTAATTTAGATTACTAAAATTTACAAATTATTAATTAAGTTATGTAACACAATTAAAAATTTAAAATTTGGGCCAAATTACCTCTTGTCCCTTAGTTATTAAAATAACAATTATTTTTTTAAAAAAAAAAAGAAAGCAAAATTGGAGACAGAACAATATTGCTTATGCATAAGAACCCGGTAGAAAATTCATTTGAGATCTTGACACAATCAGAAAATTGACAAAGAAAGCTATTACAAGTTAGTTATAGTGTTAAATCTTTATTCCTTAATCACTTTTAATTACTCCCTCTAATCTTTATTATAAGGCATCAACTACCTTTAACTAACTCATTTATTACTATTTTCTAATTATACCATTATTTTTAGCTAACTATTTAAATTCACATCATTAAAGTAGGGGTAAAGTTTGAAATATTTATTAATTTTGGACTAATTTAATGACTTAACTTCTATTACTTAGTCTGTAAAAAATAGTAGTTGCTACCTTATAATAAATACTAAAGAGAGTAATACCTTTTGAGTTAATAGATTAGTTAGATGAAATGGCGTTTCAATATTTGTAAGTTAGCGGTGAATCATGGAACCTAATGATTAGAGATATCAAAGAAACACCCCTAATAGCAGCCAACCAAAGATTATTTATTGTGCAACTTTGGATTCCACAAACAAGATTCCGCAGCCACTGCTTCGATGATATTCGCCAGTTTGGATTATTTATTTATTGCGCCAGTTTCGATGATATTAGACCGGTTTTTCAGCGCTAAGCATGATTCCGTCATTCAGCAACTCACCTGCTGTTGCTTTCCTAGTAAAAAAATCCATCTTCGGCTGCACCCTACATCAATGTTAGATTTCCACGAGTAAGCAATGAAAAATTTGCAACCAATGCCAATTTTAAATTCCACAAATACATAGTAAATGCTAGAAAATGCAAATTTGGTGCGTTGGAATATGTAAATATGCATCTACCAGCCACAGATTGGATATACGTGACTACTGTGCTGGTTTCAATTATAGAATGAAGCTTAATCATGTTATTTGTATTTTATAAAGTGATGATGATGGCAAACAATATACAAGATAATGAAAGTTGTCTTGTTTGATGTAGGTTGGCACAAAAAAAATGGCATATAAAGGGAATGACAATCTATCTGATGTTGTTTTTTTGTTGATGATGCTGAACTTGCAAAACTTATTCACTCTAAAGAAAGAAGTGGAATGTGTGTATAGCATGTAAAGGGAATGACAATCTATAGGAAACAATTGGTAATCCACAAATGTAAGTGATTTTGTTGTTTTTTTTTTCCTTAAATGTTGTCACTTGTTATAGTACTATTATTAATAATATAATGGAGGTTGTGGCTATGTAATGCAGCTCTGGGACAATCGTTGGTTGCCCAGAACAAAGCTCTCAAGCTTCCAGCAATTTGGACAATGAATTTGAACATGTATCTTATGAAAATGGTCTCAACTGCATAACTTATGAAGGGGTGCCGCAACATGTGGTAATTTTTGGCCATGAACAAGGCTTGCTTGCAGGTTGGTAAGGTGGATTGCTAGGTGTCTGAAACATAGAAAGCCCAAGTTTAAATCTTCTAGTAGCCAAACACAATAATTTGATGATATTGGAAGACATGAAAATTAGAAAAAAAACTCACAGTCTGCTATACTTGTTTAAAACAATGCTGTTGAATATACAATTTTTTGGGCAGTTCAGTTCCATTTGACCAAGAAATAGCTTATGAGGAGAATCAGAATGCACCTCTGATCAATCTGTAAGGCAACATTTACAAACTACAAATAATTTTCTCTTTTGGTATTTCAAAACTAATCTGGCTAAATATCAGGTGTTTTAGGAAAAAAAGTATACATTTGAAGAAAAAATACCACTCAATTAAAAAATCTAGCAGTACCTATTATGAATTGTGTATTAATATATTTTCATATAAATGTCATTGAGGTGTATAATTTTCTTTTCTCATAAACTACAAGTGATTGCTTGCTACTTTATCATCACAAAAACTGGAGATTTGATAAATAAATCTAAAGTTATCCAGTGGGCTAAATCAATTCCTTCTAACTATATGCAACATCATATACCTGAGGAACCTGAGGGGTTTGTGATGGAACAAATATATTAAGCTGTTGTGGTTGCTAATATGGAGCAAGTACATTTGGTTGTTGAGGTTGCTGATATGGAGTGGGAACTGTATACCCTCTTCCATATGAAGAATCATACTGTTGTTGATAGGTTTCATTATATGCAATTCCAGGAACACCTTGCGGCACATGTCCAGATGCTGACTCCTAATAAACAGGCAATAAAAAAAAAATTAAAAAAAAAATCAATTGCAGCAAGATAGTGTTTTCCCCCGAGAAAATGTTGAAAGATCAAGATACATACTTGATAATTTCCACCATATGCAAAATTATCAGCACTGTAAAAAGATCTGCTCTATGATCGAGAATTTTCAAAGGCAACAGTCTTTATGTATAGCTCTGCAGCCGACATTTAGGATTATGTAGGAAAGAAAATAAAGGTTTTTAATTTCCTTTTTCCAAATATTGAAACTAACATGGTAAAATTACAGGTCGGAAAGTATAGCACAATTACATTAAGATCACAACTATTTTAAATTGCATGAAAACAAAGCTCTAGAATCCAGGAAACTAGGATTAAAATAACTTTTCTTACTCCACAAATAAAAACTTTTTCAAATGATTGCAGTTGAACAAGGTAAATAGCATATGTGATTCTTATAGCATATTCCTCAAGCTCCAAGCTCCAACCATAAGAGCCTCTCATCAAGGTTTTGTGGCTTTGTGCCCAATTTCTGAGTCTCTCATAGCTGATATTGTTGTCGTTGCTTAGACTTTTGACTCGGTTTCTATTCATGTGTGCAAAGACTTAGAGTTCACTCTCAAACTAGAAGACGAATCCACTCTTGATTTCTCCAATATGATTCCAAATTTGGCTCTCAGATCAATGATATCCAATTGGTGCGCTAAATCTAGTGTGGAGAAACCTTACCCGCCAAAATATAGCTTCGTGGAGATGCTCGTTTGTACAACAATGACTTCCCGGCTTCCGTGAATGGACATGGACAAGGGTATTATTAGAAAATATCATATATTTTTATACTCTAAATTGTGTGATTCACTTACAGGGTGAGGGAGAGGAGGGGAGTGAGAAAAATTTTACCCCCTTCTTTACAAAAAAAAATCTTATAAATTTTTTTTAATATTCTTAAAATATACTCTCAATAAAAAAAAAAATATTTCCTTTATTAATGACAATTTAGTCAATTCCCTTCTTTCTTCACACTCCCTTACCACACCCGCTTCTCAAACCAAAAATTTAAGATTTGTTGAGTTTATCAATTTTATATGAAATTTTCCTATCTCAACATTCTTTATTTAAGACTTTTCCTGTATTGAAATTTTTAATCATAGCTGTTTTTCTTTTGTTTTTTCCCCAACTATATATATATATATATATATATATATATATATTTTGGTGAAATTTCCCCAACTATATTTGTTTTTCATTAAAAGCATTAAATTCAATTATTACCAAGCACAGGGTTTTTTCTGGCCCGGGTCCTAACCCAATTTCCCGATTAAAGGGGCATTTCTGGTCGGGTCCATCGTTTCTCCGGTGGGTTTTCTTCTGATTAATAGGTGCGCGAGGCTTCTCAGGTTATTGCATGTCGATTTCTTTCTGTCTTCTCCTTCTTTTTTCCTTTAGATACGAAGGCAAGCATAGGCTTGAGAACATAATTCGGTGAAACTCTTATCAGCACCCTCTTTTCTGTCCTCTCCTTCCGTGTATATTGGTGGTTCTGTTCATCGACAGCGAAAGCAGTCATTATTGTAGGTAACGTGAGTCATCGTAGGGATGAGAATCCGAGTTTCTCTGAAGGCAGCGGCGAATGCTGAGGCTGGTGAGACAAGGTTGATAAAGACGCCACGCGACGGACAAGTGACACGGAGTGAAGTAATTTCCCCTCGAACGCCGGTTTTGACGAAACGTGGTTGACAAAATACGAAGCCAAACATGCATGTGAAGCTTATAAGTATGTTCCTTCTCCAACGCTCGTTTAGCTTTCAGGACGCGTTTTAAGAGAGAGTCTGAACAAAATTCCTTTCACAAACCTATTTAACTTGTCTCATGTATCTTAAATGTGGTTGGAAGGCAACTCCCATCACTAATGCCTCTTTATTGTATACACGCACCGTTGAATCTTGATGGACCGTTTCGTCCACTGCCTTATCCCCCACCAACTCTCCGTCCTACCAACCCCCTCTTTTTACAATTGTTAAAATCTAACATTTTCTTGTTCAGTGCGTTAGGTGAATGAACTGACTCTCTTTTTAAGGGCTCAATTGAACATTTGTTTGCTCATTGTGTTTGGTGAAATTTCTTTCCTAGCAATTAACCCTCGGTTCTCCATTCTGTAATTTCAATGGCCAAATCATTATATCATGCGACTTCTTCCCTAGTCGGACTTCGAGACCAATGGCTTGGCGTTGGTCAGGTTTCTCAGAGTGCTTTTAGATCAATTTCCTTTTCGTCGCGGCTTTCGGATTTTTCTCACGAGTAAGTTAATCTCGGTTTCCGTTTTGCTCATTCTTTATGCAATTTTGATTGCTGATAATGTTTTTCTTTTTTTTGGGTAGAAGTTTGAAAACTTGCAATCATGTAAGGTTCAATTATAACGTTTTACTTGTGAAGGCAAAAAGTAATTTGGATAGAATAGACATTGATATTTCTCTGAGCCCGAGAGTAAACTCTGTGAAACCTTCCAAGACTGTGGCTATAAGTGACCAAGCCACAGCTCTTGTACAAGCTGGCGTTCCCGTTATTCGGTTAGCTACTGGAGAACCCGATTTTGATACACCAGCAGTTATAGCTGAGGTGGGATTGGGTTCATTGTTTATCGAATTTATTGACACCTTGTTATTTAACTACTGTTGAAGTCACACCTTTTTTTTTTTTTAAATACGGGTAGGCTGGAATAAATGCAATACGCGAAGGTTACACGAGATACACCCCAAACGCGGGTGCATTAGATCTTCGCGAAGCAATTTGTAATAAGCTAAAAGGTCAGTCTACATGTTGAAAGCATTTTGTAGAGATGTAACTCACTTCACATGCTTTATTTATTTATTTGAGATGAGCATGAATGTATGCCGGTACTGTGGTTGCAGAAGAGAACGGACTTACCTATACTGCTGATCAAATTGTTGTCAGTAACGGAGCCAAGCAGAGTATTGTTCAAGCAGTACTTGCAGTTTGTTCCCCTGGAGATGAGGTGAAGGGCGTTATACCCTATTAATAAAACATCGAATGCAATTGTGCTGTAAAATCGATGGGACTTATTTTAATTACTAAACTCATCAGATATGGCATAGGCTTTTCTGGCATCATGAAATTTTGAGTTCTCTCTCTGTTCTTTTGTTAGGAAAACTGAAGATGTGCAGTGCCTTAGAAATTTTGGTGTTAAAATTGAAGTTCTTTTTTTGGCGTTCCCCCTCTACTTTCAACCCTTCTCCCCTTGATTCCTTCCTCTCTAAATGTGTATTGTATGCTTGCACTCACAGGACCTGTCTGCAGTCTGAGTGAACCTATTCACTTGTCTTATTTACTAGGACGCGGTTTTTTAAAAGCCTTTCCCCATGTTTTACTTCTCTCTAATTACATTTGAATGTATGTTCTGATTTCAGGTTGTTTTGTTCTTACTATGCTTGGAGTCAAGCCTTTGAAAAAGTCATTGCACCCTTAGCACATTTTTCCATTTATATTAATGTTTCTAATGTTCTTTTTGGTTAATTGACACTAAGTTGTCGTGTTGTCTCCTGAGATGCTTATAATATACCTATTTTATGAATAATGCAGGTCATTATTCCAGCTCCATATTATGTTAGTTACCCAGAAATGGCAAGGTTGGCTGAAGCAAAGCCTGTGATCCTGCCGACAAGCATTTCGAACAATTTTATATTAGATCCAAAACTCCTTGAGTCCAAATTAACTGAAAGATCAAGATTGCTAATTCTCTGTTCGCCATGTAACCCAACAGGATCTGTGTACCCTAAAAAAGTACTGGAAGAAATAGCTCAGATCGTGGCAAAACACCCAAGACTTCTGGTACAATTATATTTATGATCAATTCTGTCATTTCATAGTGTACTCAGCTAAGCCGATAGTTGGGTCTTGGAGATCTTAATGGTTTTTATTGGGCAGGTTCTTTCTGATGAAATTTATGAACACATAATTTATGCACCAGCAACTCACACAAGCTTTGCATCTTTACCAGGCATGTGGGATAGGACTCTAACTGTTAATGGATTTTCTAAGGTTAGTCTGTGGTGATTAATTTATCTACTGGTAGAGTAGTGACTTCAACTGTCCGGAGGAATAAGTTTCATTTGTTACTGTATTGTTTTTGGTTATATTATTGGTCTATAGATTGCTAATTCCCTGTTCTTACCGTCAGCTCAATATCTACTATTTATTTCTTATAGTGACTGTAGATCATTATGTTATAGCTGTTACAACTCCCAGGATAGGACTTTTATGTTTTGAGAGCGTCTGTTCTGTAGGCCTTTGCAATGACTGGATGGCGCCTTGGATATATTGCTGGTCCAAAGCATTTTATTACAGCATGTGGAAAGCTTCAGAGTCAGGTATGCTGTATTTTCTTTATTGGCCACCTCAGCTTGTAAACCTTACCTCATACTCCTTGATTTACATTTTCTTCAAGACATCTAGTACATGCTTAGTTTTATATTATGCAGTAATGTAGTAATTGACTTATTAAAATTGAGTTGGGTTAGTTCAGTTATCTATTGATACTGCATATAACAGCCTTTTGTGCATTGTCAAATTTAGTTCACTTCGGGAGCCTGTAGTATATCTCAGAAAGCTGGACTTGCTGCATTAGGACTTGGCAAAGCTGGTGGGGAGGCAGTTGCCGTGATGGTGAAAGCATTTAGGGAGCGGCGGGACTTCTTAGTTAAAAGTTTTTGTGCAATAGATGGTGTTAAGATTTCAGAGCCCCAGGTTCAAACTCATATTTATTTGCTTATTGCATGATGATTATCCTCATGTTGATTTGTCTCTCTTTATGCCTTGTATTTCTCTGCTTCCGTTCAGTAGACTTTCTGTACACTTGCAGGGAGCATTTTATCTGTTCATTGATGTCAGCTCCTTCTACGGAAGAGAAGCTGAAGGATTTGGCATAATTGAGGATTCTGAGTCCATGTGTCGATACTTGCTGGACAAGGGCCAGGTACGCTCTCTTGCTTCACATTTTCCTAAAAGGAATTATGCACGGCTTCATGTGTTGCAGCATCAAAACTTGTAATGCCTCAGATCTTGTAGTTATTGAGTTGATGTTTTTACTCTTGATTTACAGGTTGCCGTGGTGCCTGGGAGTGCCTTTGGAGACGATAGCTGCGTCCGCATCTCATATGCAGCGTCACTCTCTGCCTTGCAGGCAGCAGTTGAGAGGATTGAGAAATCACTTGTCACCCTAGGCTCTGGCTCTGTCTCCCTTGTATAATACTATAATGTCATTGAATTATGTAATGTGTCCTTGTTGTGTTCTCTTTTGGGTTTGGCAACGTGCAATTGTGGATCGTTTATTATCTGAATATTTAATGGCAGATATAGGTTGTGGAATTTGTGTTCCTGTAACATTCAAAATAATATTCCCTTGCACCCTTTTACCAATTAAGCGCCGCAATCCAAGAGAATCAACTGCATTTGTGGAAGAGCACAAAATTCATATTCTATGATGAGTAATGTTGGCATCAAGCATGACGCATGTCCTCTTGATACTCCCGCCGGTTTTAAATAAGTTTTTCAATTACATCATATGTTATATCTCTTTAAATTAAAGATAAAATAGTTTTTAAAAAAATGATAAATATAAATATTTTAAAATAATTTAATTAATTTTCTTAATATCTTTCAAAAAGTCATATGTCTTATATTTAAAAGAGAAGAATTTTATTGAATAGTGAAAGACTACTTTTATCCTTTTTGTTTGAACTAGTTTTAGTGTTTTTTTTTTAATGCAATTAGTTTTACTTATTAACTAGAAATGAATTTTGGCCAAGTAAAAATGAAATGTCCATTTTCGTTATAAAAATTCTAAATAAAATAAACTACAATTTTTTTGGGAAGAGAAGAAATAAAATGTTTAGTATAAACTTAAGGGTTTAATGTTTTTCCTTTTCCTACAGAAATATTTTTTCTACTTCACTCATATAAAAGTGAGTGGGTTCCACTCATATTTTTTTATCTCTTCTCTTTATAATATAATAGGATTCACTCACTCACTTTTATATGAGTGGCAAAAAAAAAAAAATCTGCAACAAAAACAGAAGTATTAAACCCTAAATTTAATAACATAATAAATAATCACGTTTAGGTTGAGCAAATTAAAAAATATATTTTACATAGAGTACGAATATTTTTCAAAACTAGTAGGCTTAAATGATTTATTTTTGGATGCGTGCTTGTCTTGTCTTTAACTATTCTTTCTTTCTCTTTTTTTTTTTTTTTAACAAACAAGAACAACTAACGTGTGACGCAAGTTCATCCCAAAAAGAAGCATACCATGAGACAACTTTCACAGAGAGGCCAGCAGAGAAGTCATGGACGAGTTCCAACTCGGTAGCGAAGGATGAACCCTTATTGGGAATATGTTGACGCATAATTTATGTAAGGTTCGTTATTCCTTCGTGTCTCTGTGAATCAATTCCTGCACAGAAGACTCCCTAGAGGAATGTCCCAAAATAATCACCATATCAGTGTCCCATTCGCCCAAGTTTCCTTCCAAAAAGCCTCATCCAAACTTGAAAGTAACCTCCTTTCCAGGCTCACACGTCAGACAAAAGGGAGTGAAAAAGTAATCTTCCCTTGTTTATTCTCATATTCCTCTCTGAGTTGGACTTTGTTTACACTTTAACATTTACATCCTCAAGAAGCTAAGGACCCCCTTCCTCTTCATGCAAAACCCAGCCCAATTACTTGAACTAAAAGAGAATCAATCTCTCTACAACTCTTGCCTTTTCTTCCTCCTACGTATTTCTCTTTCACGTGACTCCTTATTTATATGCTGTACCTACCCGTCAAATTATCAAAATCCAAGTTACAGGAAAATAGCTAGCGAGAGAAATATAATGGAGGTCTCTTGTTCAGCCAACAATCACACACCCGAAATTGTATTCTTTGATTTGGAAACTACAGTACCTCAAAAAAGTGGAGAACGTTTCTGGGTCTTGGAATTTGGTGCAATGGTGGTTTGTCCGCACAAACTAGTCGAGCTTGAAAGTTATACGACTCTCATCAGGCCCAAAGATCTATCGGTGGTCCCAGTGAAACCCAGAAGAAGCGATGGTATAAGACGCGCGGCCGTGAAAAAAGCACCACCTTTTGAGGAAGTTGCTGAAAAGATATTCAGTATTTTGAATGGAAGGGTGTGGGCAGGCCATAATATCCAAAGATTCGATTGTGTTCGTATCAAAGAGGCTTTTGAAGATATTGGCAGGCCAGCACCAGTACCAGTTGGACTCATTGATTCGCTTGGGATCCTAACGGAGAAGTTTGGAAGAAGAGCTGGCAATATGAAGGTACGTGAAATATTGAAATGAGAATTGATGGATTAGACTTTAGAGACATAGACATATACATACATGAGAATATTATAACAATCGTATCTCCATACTAACATTTACAATATTTATTATAGCATGCATGTTTCTTCCGAGCAAAAAAATTATATAGCATGTTTCTATAAAGCCAAAGTACTATAATTTGATTCTTGATAACAATCGTAAATTTTTGTTATGGGTGCAGATGGCAACATTGGCTACGTACTTTGGTCTCGGAGAGCAAAAGCACAGGTATGGATTTCTATGGCATATTAATTAGCTTCTGCATGGCTTTGGTTAAGTGAAAATTGGATTGTACTGATCCTCATATCCACTTCGAAACAGGAGCCTGGATGACGTTCGCATGAACTTGGAGGTCCTCAAAAACTGTGCAACTGTATTGTTTCTGGTATGAAATACAGCTTATGATCGATCTTCACATTCTGCTAGTTTTACGTTATGGAAACGATATATGTTTTCATTCCCTATATAATGGCGAGTGGATGATGTGTCAGGAATCAAGTCTGCCAAGTACATTGCAGAGCAGATGGTATGGGAATTCCAATATTATGACGCGAAGCAGAACTAACTATGGGAAATCACCGTGCAAAGAAGAAACAAGCAGGAAATCTCCCCCAACCGCTTCTCTGGGATATCAGAGGGCAGTCCCTTATGCAAGGGGAAGTTTACCAAAGGTTTTATTTGTGAAAATACTAATATTTTGTCCTCTACTGTGATAGAAATTAGCTGCTAACATTAATGATAATGAAACTCAGGTGACGGAAGGAGTGAAGGGCCTACTGTATAAAGCTCAAGGGCACCAGCCTCTAAACCACATTCTCAGGCATTCTCATTCATTGCTAAGGTGATAACTCACAATAATAATCAAGACGCACGGAAACGCCACTTTCGGAGAAAAGGCTTATTCTTTTCTACTTTGACAAAAGTCCTTGTGGGGATGACGACAAGGCCACAAGTTTTGTTCAGTTTGTAGAAGATATATATGCATGCGGGAGTGGGGTCGTCGTTCTATTCTTGATTTCATTCATCATTCGTTTCTTTGTTTTCCGAGGAACAAAGAACTAACAATTCAAGACTCCCTAACACTGAAAAGGAGACGGGTGGCAATTTCAATCCGTCTCTTCATATTGCATTGTATATATTCTTAATTATTTCTTCATTTGTTCATTCTTGAATGTATATATGTATTTAATTTGTAAATAAATTCGAAATAAAATGTGACATCCAACAGTTAGGTCCCCTTTATGTTTGGACTCTATTGCAGATACGAGTCCCAAGTCTGATTTATAATGCTTCACTTCACGGCATAAATTCATTTTAAGTCTCGCAATATAATAGCTCGGGTGAAGCGGCCGATATGACATTATTATTTATTCATAATATATTACCATATGGTTTTTAACTTTTTATCCCAATTTCACTATATTCTAATTCCAACTCCGTTTCAATTTTTTAAGAGAGTATATAATTTTAGGCAACAAGGTAGAGAAAAGGAAGATAAAGAGGATCACCACCCGACTGCATTATATAAATTTCACACGCATCAAACAGTTGTTGTTGTAGTAGGCTCACATGACACGCCATTATATAGTACAGAACCCCCATTCACAGTTCCTGCGTGTCTAAATTTGGGTTGACTTATTCTCGTTCCATAATATTAATAGACACACAAGATTAAGGGACTGCATATCCAGGACGATAACACAAGCATTATAATACAAGATTATTAAACTCTTGTCCCATATACATATATTATATCCTTAATTAGACTCGATCCTGCTTACACCCAACAGCTTCGGCAACAGTCAAGAAGACCCTTCCACCAATTGTTCTGACGAAGTTAGCAGACTTCAGCTTGTGAATCACTTCCCATCTTGGGTTCGCAATTGCCAAGTGAAACACACCCTCAGATTTGGTCAATAGATTCCTTACAAAGATGAAAAACTGCTATATTACACTGTGTGTATCTTAAGAATTACTGGGCCATGCTTACCTGCTTCCCATGTGAAACCAAACTCTTATGTAGTTCCTCTAGAGAAGAAATCCCTGACGTGTCGATGTTCATTAAATCTGCAATTATAGAACAAGGGATAAGAAGCTAATATTACATAAGGTAAAGACCATCCTTGATCCTCACTGATGACAGGTCTTAGCTTGCACTTTCCATTTATCATCCGGCATTGGGTTAGGGTTTAGTTGCCGCTCCCACCGCAAATATATGTTGAAAAAGGTCTTTTCTCAGTCCATGAGAAGGAAGAAAAACTTACTGGAGGTATGGATGATTACGAGCTGAATTGTCCTTTGGGTGTCTCCCTCGTTCTCATCGGCTTCTTCTTCTTCGTGTGGAATCCATTTCATGATCCTGAATCAGACACTGTTCATACTCAGATATTCTTATATAATTTCTTGACAGGACCGTGGAAGGCACTTGTTGCCTGTGAAGATACCTTTGTCTGACGAAGTTAGCATTGGCAAAGCAAAGCAAGGCAGACTTGACACGTATTATTAAAACTCCAGTAGTCTTAACAGCCATAGGATACTGATGGACATCGCAGAACAAGTCAGTTTCAGGGAGTCTTCCCAGAGTTTCTGTGCCCGGTCGAATTGACATCATTATTATATTTGTAAAGGATATCGCCACCTGTAAGTATAAATCAGCACAATTTAGTACTGTTTCATATCCCTGAACCAAGGCAGGCAGTTAGTCGATAAATAGGTTGTATTTAATTTTCCTTGAAGGTGGAGAGAATGAAGGCATGACATTTCTTTCTCCTTAGCATTAGTGTATTACTTGTTAAATAATTGGCTTTTCATGATTCTGGGATCTCGAGACTTGAGAAAACTCCAAGTGCAGCCACATTGCACTTTGCATCACTGATATTAGCTAGCGGAAGTTCTGGTTAAAAAGAATTATATCAGCTCGGCTAGTGGAAGTCACTCCAATAAAGATGTGTGATACGGTCCATATATATCCCTTGCTACTCGTCATACAAAGGACAAAAATATGGCCCCTAAAGCTGAAATTAACTATTTATGGTGGGCCACTTTTAAAATGTAATGGGCTGTTTGGGTTTTGAAGTCATCCTCCACAGCATGCGGAGACAGCGACTGAAAGTTGTGTCCCTGTCGATATGCTGTTGGTCCATGTTACGATAAAGTGTTGTTTAAGATTAATCGACCTAAATTAAAAACCAACTGGTTGCAATTATTATTAAATATTTTATAATCCATTTTGCTATAAGGCTCGATTATTTTAATTTGGTGCCACGGAATAAGAAAAGTCAAAGATTACAGAAGCGGAGTCGAAAATTACACTTACGGCCACAAGCAGGCCAGTCTCGACGGAGGAGAAGAGAACCCCAAAGAAGGCTCCAGCACAAGCAAGAAAGTCAAGCTTATCAAGCTTCCATATTCTGTAAGCCTCGTTGAAGTCTATGAGTCCTGGTAGAGCAGAAAGGAGGCCAGAATCGCCGTCGGAGTGAAATATAAGAGCTTGGTGAAGCATAGCAACGATATGACCACCGTAATAGCCGTCCCGATATTTGACCCTGCAGTTTCACATCCCGCCGCCACATTCACCGCCGTACGTGAAAACGACCCTACAAATTAGCGTTTCATGAGTTTCATTTCCGAACCCTTCAAAACTAACAATATATATGGAGTAAAGAATTTCGATCAGAGACATGGCTTACCAGTTGCAACGTAGCATGATGTGAAAGATCCTATAATGTTCATGAATCCGATGGACACCATTTCTTTGTTTCCATCGAGGTGGTATCCTCCGAGGGAAGCAAAAGATCGGCCAACTGAAACCGATTCCTACAAAGTGGTTCGAACTATTTTAATGGTATAGTAACAGGAACTTGAAACGAAGAATGGAGGGAGAGTGGTTACAGTGAGTGAAATAACAGCAGCAACCAGTCCGATTTTGGCGACTTCAGCAATATAAGGGCTGTTCAGCTGCAAGTGATGGACAGAACTTGGATTCAGCCCTGCTTTGACGTTTTTCACAATATTAACTCCATGTTTATCAGCTCGGGTGACAAAAACAGCGAGAGTTGATAGTACAACTGATGCAAGAGAGGAGATTGCTGGCAGCCAAAACAGTTTTCTGTTCCTTTTACTCTGCTCATATCATTTGACTGGTTCCATCAGAAGAGACAATCTACCAAATCAAAAACTTGGTACGCAAAAGTCATTTTGGGCTTATCAGCACTACCACTCACCAGAAATCTGCATGCAAGCATGAAAATGAGGAACGAGCATCCCAGCACTAAATTGCCGTAATTCCACTGCAGCCCATGACAAAGAAGGCATTAATTACCAGCGTTAAAATGCTTACATTAATATACAAGGAATATGAAAAGATATATATACGTACAGGATGATCAAGAGATTGGCGAACGGAGATGGTGACATAGACGACGTCGGTTTTGTTGGTAAAACTTTGGAAGCCAAAAAGGCCCTATAGCTGTTGAAGTCCAATAACAATGGCCGCTCCCGCCGTGAATCCTACAATAGCAGCATGCGACAGAAATTCCAGCAAGAACCCCAACCTATATATATCAACACATATACAGTTAAACAATTTCCCAAGGTTGACTCATGTCTGAATCATATGAGGTATCTGTAAGAAAAATTCCACCTCAAGAGTCCAAAGGCAGCCTGGAATAAGCCGGCAAATAGAGTGGCAGTAAGAACCAGCTTAGAGTAACCCAATGGATCGGTGGAAGGGTCTGTTAGTTTCTGAACCATTGACGACAACAGCAATGAAACCACGGCCACAGGTCCAATTGCTACCTCTCTTGAACTTCCCATCATTGCATAGATAAGAGGCGGCACCGCACTTGTATCTAGTTGGTTTTATCCACCATCATAACTTCATTTCAATTACTCCTATTAACAATTCTAGTCTATTTCGTTTAAATGAAAATCAACTTACAGAGGCCATATTCAGGATCCAGCCTTGCTAAAGTTGCATACCCAATGCCCTGCATTGAACAGAGAATGAAAAGAAATGAGGTTCTCATGGATTTTGTGAGTTTCTTTACGTGTGGACAGGCTAGAGAATACCTGAGGAATACAGAGACTTGCAACAGTGAGATCTGCAAGTAAATCGTTCCTGAAACTTATGGCTGTATAGTTTCGACCCCAGTCAAGAACAGGAAAAATGGCCTCAAGGAATGAAAGCACAAGTTTAGGTCCGGATTGGCCTCTGAGACCATACGCCTGTAATGAATGAAGAGAGATTGGGCTCTACTACCGCAGAACCATTGGACACATCGTTTGGGCCTAGAGAAGGGTCCATAAGAAAGAGCAGAAGGATCAAAAGAAAGACCTGGAAGCTTAGGGAAGTATGAGTAGGAAGATCTATAAATAAGACCGAATCCGTTAGTGGGAGGGCGTGAAGATTGTATTGGAATTTCTCTCTCTTGTCTGTTATTCTCCTCCCTCTCTGATTTTCATTCTGTTATTACGATTTCCCAGTACCTTCTTACTGCTGCATTTTGCCTATAGAATGTATTGCAGATTATGAATCATATATATAAATATAGCAGAAGTGATACCTTCTGACTTTGCCGTTACAGATTGTTGTTCATAAATTAATTGTGATCACAACAACGCCTTTCCTCGATACTGTGAAACGGTGTTGCTCACTGACCCCACAAGTTCATGCCACACACTTGGAGGCTCAGGAGCATTCAGCACCCACTCAGAACTTTCATCAGGTTCTTCACCCGTCTTCTCAATATCCTCCACCTCCACCACCACGTCTTCCATCTGGGCTGAAGAATCCATATTTGATTGAAGTGTTTGGGAGAACTTTGTCCCCTAATTAAGTACTCTATTATACTCTAACATGATCGAAGTCACTGTAACGAACAGAGTCACTCAGAAGCTCAAAGCTTCCATATTCAACCACACAAGGTGAGAACCAACCGATAAATTCTTATACACGGAAAAATGTTTAATTTGTTCCCAACGTTAGGAGTTAGGCGTATGAGAGAGACCAGAGAGTAAAAGGGGTGTTTCGACATGTCCACTAACTCTGGTACAACAATTTGGTGACTTAAAATAGATTCATCACAATTCACAAATAATGCTATTGCTCCATTACTTTTGTAATTTAAACTTCTCAAGGTACCAGCCAGTAGGTAAACATCTATTATTGATATCAAAATAACATGATTGGGAGGAAAGTCCCATGGGATTCAGGATAAATGGCAACTTTAAAGATTGTGTGCGAGATCATAGTACTGCATTCTTATCATCATAGCATTATCCTCTTCATACGTACTTAATAAGTTATAAGCTTTTTAGCCTTGCTTTCATGTTTTTGGTAGTGTTTGTAAAAGGCAATTTGTCCTACTCGGACCTTTTCCACTTCCAAAGTTCAAGTATCAAGGTCTATTTATTATGCGGCTCTTTATATTTTTGGAGAAATACCTTCTCTTATCATCTAATATGGACTGTTGATTGGAAAGGTGAGAGAAATGCTAAAGTAGTATTGTAGTATTGTGATTGATTGAACGGATATGATTTAGAAATTATGATGGATAATGAGAAAAGGATTATAAGAGAAATTCAACCCTATACCAATAAAGTAGGCATATAAATCATAAAGAATCATAGCTTATGAAACAACATATATATCATCTTATCATTTTAAATTATATTTTAAATAAAAATCCTAGAATTTTATAAAGTGGCTTTCTCAAGTTAAAATTTCAATCGCTCAACTTTATTTTTCCAAAATGACCAGATATGAAATTTAATAATGATGATGATTAGTGGAAGGCCATAATTTGCAGTTTAAAGATTAATATGCAAAGGCAGTCTAATTCTAGACCAAAATCTAACATTAATTTCTTAAGGTCTTCAGGTCATGAGTCATAAAGACCCAGCTTTCTTTATGTTTGGTCAAAAGATATCCTCCAATAAAATTTGATAATTGCAGGTGTAAATAAGAAGCCCTCTAACTACTGGCAATGTACATTCCTCATCACCATATCCACATGGGACCACCTTAAATTCTTGATCTCCTGATGAGATGAACCACTACTTCATTTCTTGCGAGGTACTCATTTCCCTTTTACCCCTTTCTTCTTATCTTCATCTTCTTCCTCTACCCTGTCATCACTCCTGCGCAGCAATCATGAATCACAAATGTTATGCTCAAAAGAAATATAAGCAATCAACATGAAAAATTGGGATCTGCGCAACACCTTCCTTCGTTATAGGAATTGGATTTGTTGAGGACGGGATATGCCTTCACTGACTCAACGCTGCTGCCGCTAAAATATTCTTTCTCCTCCGATTTGGAATTCCCGAACCTTGGATTCTCCGACACGTCTCTGATCATATCAGTCTTGGACGGTTTCACGGCCACCTTCTCCGACGCTGTACTTGCCTATCGTTCAACTGAGGCTGCTGAAATCTTTTTGCAGGTAGTAATAAATAATAATGAATTGTTGAGGAAGCGCAATATAGAGTGTAACCGATTATATTAGAAAATTACCCAACTAGAAAACAAAGTTTCTAGACGTAATTTAATAATATAATAAGCACCAACTACTATATTTAAATGCAACTAATAAATAATAAATCGGACAAATATAAGAGAAATATCAGATCCTAAATTCACTCCAAATAATTTACAAGTGAAATACTACAAAAGAGGAAGATATACAAATGCCTTGAGAGACAATTGTGGGGTTGAGGAATAAGGGAGGGGGAGGCACTCTATTTATACTAAAACCTCCCCCCTTCAAACCCAAAACCCACCGATGTGGGACTTGCCAAAACTCACAAATCTCCACCTTGGCAAGATCTCACAGTCTCAATTTCTCCTATTTACAAATTCTAATTGTAACTTCTATTCAAAACACCATGTTCAACAATGTTGATCAAATCCAAACAATGTTGAAATTTAATAGAAGTCACCACCTTTGTCAACATATCAGCAGGATTGTCATCTGTTCGTATCTTCTGTATTGTGACTCCACCTTCTTCCAAAATTTTTCTTACAAAATGATATCGGACGTCAATATGCTTCGTTCTTGCATGGTAGACTTGGTTCTTTGCTAACTGAATAGCACTCTGGCTATCACAAAATACTGTGATGCTTTCCTGACCAACACCAAGCTCTCCAAGCAACCCCTGAAGCCAAATCGCCTCCTTTACAGCTTCTGTAATCGCCATATACTCTGCCTCTGTTGTAGACAAAGCTACCGTTGACTGTAAAGTTGACTTCCAACTAACTGGTGCACCTGCGAGAGTGAATACAAAACCAGTAGTTGACCTTCTTTTGTCCAAATCACCTGCAAAATCTGAGTCACAGTACCCAACTAGACATTGATCAACACCCTGCTGAAAGACCAATCCAACATCTACAGTATTACAAATATACCGTAGAATCCATTTCACAGCTTGCCAATGCTCCATTCCGGGATCATGCATATACCTACTCACCACTCCAACTGCCTGTGAAATGTCTGGTCTCGTACAAACCATAGCATACATCAAGCTACCAACAGCATTCGCATATGGCACCCTTGACATATATGCTCGTTCATCTTCATCCTTCGGCGACATGTCAGCATTAAGCTTAAAATGTGGGGCAAGTGGGATGCTAACCGTCCTGGTTTCTTCATTCATACCGAAACGATGTAGCACCTTCTTCAAATACTCCTTTTGAGATAAGAAGAGCTTCTTCGATTGTCTATCTCTTGTTATCTCCATGCCAAGTATCTTCCTTGCCTCACCTAAATCCTTCATCTCGAACTCCTTCTTCAGTTGATCCTTAAGCTTCTCAATCTCTGCTTGATTTCTTGAAGCAATCAACATATCATCAACATACAAAAGGAGATAGATAAAAGATCCATCTTCAAGCTTCCGCAAATACACACAATGATCGTATTTGCTTCTCCTGTACTTGTGCCGCAACATAAACTTGTCAAACCGTTTATACCATTGCCTCGAAGACTGCTTCAATCCGTATAACGATTTTTCAAGTTTACATACCATATTCTCCTTTCCAGCAACTTTGAATCCTTCAGGCTGAGTCATATAGATTTCCTCCTCCAAGTCTCCATTTAGAAATGCAGTTTTAACATCCATCTGAACTAGTTCCAAATCCAACTGTGCTACCAAAGCCAACAGAATTCTAATGGAGGAATGTTTTACAACTGGAGAAAATACCTCATTGTAATCAATTCCTTCCTTCTGAGCATAGCCTTTAGCTACCAGTCTTGCTTTGTAACGCACATCACCTTGGTTAGGAAATCCTTCTTTCTTCGCATACACCCATTTGCAACCAATTGCCTTCTTACCCTTTGGGAGTTTGGCCAATCTCCACGTTCCATTCTGATGAAGGGACTGCATTTCTTCATTCATAGCATTCATCCACTCTTCCTTTTCTAAGCTCCGGACAGCCCATTTATAAGTTGAAGGAATGCCATCAGTTGCAATTGAAGTTGCACAAGCCACCATATCCATAAAGCGAGTAGGTTTTCTTACTATTCGTCGTGGCCTGCCGGTTGCGATTGATTCTTGTTGTTGTTGAGGTTCCTGGGTTGAAACCTCCCTTTCAACTGGCTCATCTTCTACAGGAAAGTCTTCTTTCATTTCCCTATCCTTTCTCTGAACTGGGAAAATCAACTCTCCTTCAAACTCCACCTGCTTCGAAGCACCATCGGTCTGTGTGGTATCTCCAGATGTTACCGGCTTCATAATAGTAGTCTCATCAAAAGTAACATCCCTGCTAAACACAACCTTCTCCGTCTCTGGACACCATAAACGATATCCTTTGACTCCAGAAGTGATCCCCAAGAAAATAGCTTTCTTTGCTCTAGGATCCAATTTTGATTCTTTCACATGATAGTATGCAGTTGAGCCAAACACATGTAAAGAATCATAATCATTAGCAGGCTTACCATACCATTGTTCCAATGGTGTTTTACCATCAATAGCAGCAGATGGTAGACGATTAATGAGATGGCTCGCATACGTCACTGCCTCAGCCCAAAATTCTTTGCCCAAGCCAGCATTGGACAACATACACCGAACCTTCTCCAGCAAAGTCCGATTCATGCGTTCTGCCACCCCATTCTGCTGTGGTGTATTTCTTACGGTGAAGTGTCTGACGATGCCATTATCTTCACAAACCTTCTGGAAAGGATCATTCTTGTACTCTCCACCATTGTCTGTGCGAAGACATTTGATCTTCCTGCCTATTTGTGCTTCTATCATCGTCTTCCATTTGAGAAAAATTCCCAAAACTTCATCTTTGGTCTTCATCGTATACACCCAAACTCTTCGAGAAAAGTCATCAACAAAGGTTACAAAATAATGCTTACCTCCCAATGAAGCTGTTTTGGAAGGACCCCAAACATCAGAGTGTACATAATCCAAAATACCTTCAGTATTGTGAATAGCTGTACCGAACTTAACCCTTGTGTGTTTCCCCTTTACGCAATGCTCACAAAAGTCCATGACGCAATGTTTCAATCCTTTCAATAATCCTTGACTTGTTAAAGTGTTCAAGGATTTTCCTCCAGCATGTCCCAAGCGCATATGCCACAACCTGGTTGCTTCTGCATCCTTCTCACTACTGGATGTTACTGCTGCCGTCCCAATAACTGTACTCCCATGATAGTGGTACGTGTTATTGTTCTTCCGAATACCCTTCATCACCACCAGTGCACCAGAGAATATCTTCATTACTCCATTTTCTGCAGTGATCTTGAACCCTTTTGAGTCTAGAGTCCCCACAGAAATGAGATTTTTTTTTAAGTCTGGTACGTACCGAACATCTGTTAATGTTCTGATCAATCCATCATGGTTCCTTAATTTGATTGAACCAATACCATATGCGGTAAGAGAAGAGTTATCTGCTGTGTGAACAATTCCACACTCTGCTTCTTCAAAATCAGTGAACCAGTCTCTGTTAGGACACATATGATGGCTGCAGGCTGAGTCCAATAACCATTCATCTGATGGTTTTGATGACGTTGTTGTAGCCAGTGAGAAATCTGAATTCTCATCATCACAATCAGCTACATTTGAGTCCATATCGGCCTTCACATCTCCAGGTTTGGCTTTGTTCTTCAGCTTCGGACAGTCCTTCTTCCAGTGTCCCTTTTCTCGACAAAAGGCACACTCATCTTTGCTGGGTCTAGACCTTGACTTGGATCTCCCTTTCTTTGATCTCTTCTTCTCCTCAGTACGTCCTCTAACCACTAGAGCCTCTGCCTCTCCACCTTTTTGTTTCTCTTTCCTTCTTTGTTCATGGCTGTACAAAGAAGAACAAACTTCTTCCAGAGAAACTTTCTGCTTACCGTGAAGTAGCGTAGTTTCCAGGTGCTCGTACTCATCGGGAAGTGATCCCAACAACATCAGGGCCAGATCTTCATCTTCAAAAGTCACGTCCAAATTCTGCAAATCCGTCACCAACTTGTTGAAGCTAGTGATATGCTCATTCATTGTGGTACCAGGAACGTAAGTGAAGCGAAACAGCCTTTTCTTCATGTAGAGTTTATTCTGACAGTTTTTCTTCAAGAACTTGTCCTCCAGTGCCTTCCACAGTCTACATGCAGAAGTTTCCTTTGTGTATTGATACTTCTGGTCTCTTGAAAGGTACGATCTAATAGTACCACAAGCAACACGATTCACGACCCTCCATTCTTCTTCCTCCATTTTATCTGGTTTTTTCTCCTCAAGGGCAAAGTCTAGTCCTTGTTGAAAAAGGACATCCAGAACCTCGCCTTGCCACATGCCAAAATGCCCAGATCCGTCAAAAATTTCAACTGCAAACTTCGCATTTGACACTATTCTGGTCAAATACGATGATGAGAACGACGAACCGCTAACATCTGCTGTGGACACATCACTCCTTTTGTCCGCCATTTCTGCTCCAAAAAATTATTTAATAGTTGCCAAAACAAAAGCTCAAAAGTAATTCTTTTCTGATGTGGAAGCTCAGACTAAGCTGCAACCACAGAGCATACTCAGACAGAACCTCGGCTCTGATACCAATTGTTGAGGAAGCGCAATATAGAGTGTAACCGATTATATTAGAAAATTACCCAACTAGAAAACAAAGTTTCTAGACGTAATTTAATAATATAATAAGCACCAACTACTATATTTAAATGCAACTAATAAATAATAAATCGGACAAATATAAGAGAAATATCAGATCCTAAATTCACTCCAAATAATTTACAAGTGAAATACTACAAAAGAGGAAGATATACAAATGCCTTGAGAGACAATTGTGGGGTTGAGGAATAAGGGAGGGGGAGGCACTCTATTTATACTAAAACCTCCCCCCTTCAAACCCAAAACCCACCGATGTGGGACTTGCCAAAACTCACATGAATGATGTGAAGAACCTACTCATTAACTAACAATTTAGAGATATTAGGTTGTGTAATGTCGGTATATGATATGATGATCATGACCAGAACAGGCACGGAGGAGTTTAGATCCTTTGAGAATATATTCTGCTTCATCAGTTGGATGTATAATATCGTTGACTCCCAAGTCGCACCACACGTAACCGCCCATGTAGCTCCTTAACCCAGCAAAATTACCATATTAGCCAGAAACATATATAATTTGTGTCCAAGCATAACCAAGAGTAATATATAGCTTGTACAGAGAAGGCATGCCACTGCTCCTGAGGGACATGAGCCGATCCAACACATGTTGTATCATGGTAACTTACGCTTCAAACTTGGCAGGAGAATGGAGTGCCTGCTTCTTCTGGAACGAGAGTCCACTGTCCAACACCACGTACTTGTTCTTCCCCTGCCTCACTCTGCTCTCTGAGGGGTTCCAAAAGAAACAGAATGGAAAGGGGAGGGAACATAGATAGACTCACGATTCATCAAGAGACAGTACAGCAAGAGAAGAAGAAGCATAAAAACAGGACGGGGCCTTTTATTGCAAGGAAAGATCATCAGAGACTAGGAAAAACATGATGGGATCTTGGGAATGGGAAGGACAAAGATAAACATGGCATGTTTCTTGCTTTTATATTTTACTTCTTTTCCTGGAGAGGGTATAAGTCACGAGCCCATAGATAAATAGGGGGAAAAGTAGGGATGGAGTTAGTGTAAGTGTAATAAAGTAGTGAGTGGAGTGAAACGAGAAGGGGTTTAGTGTTTACAGAGACTGAGATTTTTTATTTTTTTTTTGGTAAATTACAGAGACTGAGATTTCTTCGGATGAAGACAGAGAGAAGGAAGGCACAAGGTACCTGAGCCCAAAAGTTTTGGACCTCGTTTTTGGGCCCAACCATTGGCGGCTTTATGTTTTCAAGACCAACTAATTTTTTTAGGAAAAAAAAAAAAGTCTTTGTTGACTAAGTTAAAGGTAGCTTTTGCTTTTCTATACTTTCCAGCCCCCATTGTCTTTTTAGTTTTTTCTTCCCTTTCTGTGATTCACGAGCTAGATGCGTTCCAGCCTAGTGGCTAGGCTAGTAATTGAGAATATGGTGCCAATGTCAGGATATAAAATTCCATGTAAGATGTTCTCTTTTCATAAATTTTAGAGGGTTAAGGTGTAAAAATACATATTAATTTTTTCTTTAGAGCGCCAAGCACCACGTACTTTTTTTCTAAAGCAAAAATGCACATGTGGTTACTATTTTGGAGCAAAAGTCACACCTACCGTTATGTTACTCTTTACCGTGATGAGAAAGCAAGAGATAAAGTGAATGAATGTGACTTTTGCTCCAAAATGGTAACCACATGTATATTTTTGTTCCGAAAAAAAATGCTCTTGGGAAAAAGCTCATGTGTATTTTTGCATCTTAACCCAATTTTAAAAAACATGATTCATTAATTAAAAATAAAATAATACAGCTTATTTTTCAAATTATATATAATGCACGCAGTCTGTCATTTAGTTAGAAATGTTCTTCAGAAAAATAAATGAATTTACAATTTTTTTGGTAAAAAGACAAATATATGTTATATTAATAAAAAGGTTAAAGTAGGAGCAGAATGAATTTACAAAATGACGAGAGTCTGGTGGTCTACTCTACTTTGCCGACTTTTCTTAGTCGGCAAGGAAGCAAAAACTTCGGTCAGGATGAGATATCATACCCTGTAATTGTCGCGGCATTCAAACATAAAACCCCACCAATTATTAATTACTTTCTCAGTTCTTATTTACTTATTCTTATTAAAAACACATAAATTTTTTTAAAAAAATATGCATACTACGTTAAAAAAAAAAGTTTACCCATGTTACAGTATTTTAGATTTTAAACTATTTCCAAATTTATGTCATCCATTTAGTGGAGGTATTGTTAAAAGCAGGTATTTGTTAAGATATCAATTTAAAAACAAAACATATACTCTATTAGGGAAAAAAAAAACAAGAAGAAACAAAACACATACTCTAATATAGGAACAAAATAAAAATAGAAGCTTGAACAAGTATAAATAGAGATGGGGAAGTGTGATTTTCCGAATCACTGCACTCTGTTTCACATTTCATTAATGCAAAATTTTATATAATCTTTGATAAAATATAGCAAATATAGAGTATAGTAATTAGGATAAATTATTTAACGCCGTCGTTAAGAATTTTGACAATGAAATACAAACGAATTCAGAATGATTATTTTGATGTAGCTCCGGTCTTATTTAAATAAAAAGGTTTAATGTTTATACATTAACAATGGGACCCACTCACTTATTTGTGAGTGAGTCAGATAAAATATTTCTGCCTTAAAGACACTCACATAGAAGTGAGTGGGTTCCATTATTCTCAATGGGACCCACTCAGATAAAACAAAAATATTAAACCCTATTTAAAATATGATTAATATCACTTTTTTTGAAGTTATTTCTTGTCGATTGATATAAGGCCATTTATTATATTTAACTGTAGGATAAAAATAGGTGGTAAAAGTAAAGTCTGTAGCGCTAGACGATGATTAATATGCCTGCGTGTGATTTATTATTAGGAGTTTGACGGATCGTATTGTCATTATCATCATCACTGATTCAGTTCATTGAATGGATGATTGACATCATACACAGCACCAACCATTCTTAAATATGAACGATACCTTTTTGAAAATGGAATAAAGCCGTCCAATACTCACTTCGTTTTCTTCTGCAACTTGAAATTAATTATACCCTCGGCTCACGGGAATCTCTATTATTACAAAAAAGAAACAAGCGTATGTGACACGCCCACCCCCACTTGTTCCTCTTCACCAAGCATTTCCCTTTTCCACACAATATTTGCGTTAAGTAATAAATCCGATCTGAAAATATACGTTTAAAAGTAATGTTATACTAAAAAATTTTTCAAGTTCAATTTTATTCCGGAAGTCTAAAAATAGAGCAATGTTACCCTTTTCCATTAAAAAATTAATGTTAAACATTAAAAAATTGACATTGACCCTTAACTTTTTAACGGAAAAGGGCAACATTGCCCTACTTTCAGACTTCCGTGACAAAATTGAGCTTAAAAAAACTTTCAAAACAACATTACTTCTCGATATATATTTTCGGGACGGATTTGCTAATTCACCCCACAATAATCCATACTTATATATTTCCTTTCACTTACTCACTCCCCTTAATTCATAATTTCTGGAGTCATAAACTACCTTCTTGATCTGTCGGTACTTGATAATCTAATTACCGTAATTTAAATTATTGCGTGAAGTAAAAAATCGATACCGTTGGTTAAGACGTATTAGTAGGGTCCGTTCAGATGGGATGGCGTAGGATAAAATGAAAAAAGCGAGATGGACAGAATCAGAAAAAGCCTGAAGTATTTGAAAAAACACACTCTTGTGTAGGAAATGGAAATTGGTTTTATTGCCGTGGATCGATCATTCGTTGGTTGGTCGTGTGTATGGTAGGACGAGGATCAACGTCACAGAGAAGCACCACCCACAATGTTGAAGGAAGTTCATATCAAAAGCTGTCACACACCATAACTATATTTATAGCACCCCTCACCCCTCACCCCACTCTCTCTATGTAATATACTTGTTACATTTATGGACTCTCTGTGAATGAGCATCTCATGTACTCTTTCTCATATTTAGTACTTAGTATAACCCGATCACCCTCATTTTCTGAAAAAATGGGACACAAGTTACTGTGCCTCAACCTTGTATTATTACTGGCTCTCCGTCCTTCTTCCTCTCAGCACTCTTCTCTGCCCCTCAGAGCTGTGAATCTAGGAAACTGGCTCATCATTGAAGGCTGGATGAAACCCTCTCTCTTTGATGGAATTATCAACAAAGATCTTTTGGTGTATTATTGTTAACTTGTAGTGTCATGGTTTGATTTTTGTTGCCAGTTTCATTTAATGGTGATCATTTCAGGATGGAACTCAAGTGCAACTGAAGTCAACAAAGTTGCAGAAATACCTCTGCTCAGAAAATGGGGGAGGAACCACTCTTGTAGTCAACCGCACAAGTGCTTCGGGTTGGGAAACTTTCCGGGTAAGCTCTTTCAACTTCTCCGAGATTAACAAACGTGTTCGTTGGATAGGCTTTTTAAGAACTCGATCTTCGAATCCCTTCATGACTATGAACAATGCGTGCAGTTGTGGAGGGTGAACGAATCATATTTCAATTTCAGAGCGTCCAACAATCAATTCGTGGGATTAGATAATCAGGGTGCAGGGAACGGCCTAGTGGCCAATTCAGATTCACCAAGCGACTTGGAAACGTTTCAGATTACAAGGAGCGAAGATGACCCCACCTTAATTCGTATCCTCGCGCCAAACGGTCTGTTTTTACAGGTACCTCTGTCTTCTATGTCCGTTAGATCAGCTAGTTGCTACCAGAGCGTGTTACTATTACCAGTGACGTTTCTGTACAGAATTCTTAATGTGCCCCGTTTACTGCGAAGTTTCATCAGCATGTCTGATCAGAGGAGTAATTATGTGATTTACTTTTCAGGCTAATTCAGAGAACATGGTAACTGCAGATTATGAAGGATCAGGTTGGGAAGACGATAACCCCTCTGTATTCAAAATGACCATCCTTAATGACAAGACTATAAAAGGCGAATACCAGATTACAAATGGTTATGGCCCAGACAGAGCTCCCAAAATCATGCGGGTCAGATATTTAATATTTTCTTCCACTAAAATATTTGCATTCGTTAATGATTGAAGCGAAGCAAGTGATAATGCATTGGGCATGTACAGGATCACTGGAATACGTACATAACAGAGGAAGATTTCAAGTTCATGTCAGAGAATGGTATAAATGCAGTGAGGATTCCAGTGGGATGGTGGATAGCGTCTGACCCAACACCCCCCAAGCCATTCGTAGGAGGGTCCCTGGATGCATTAGACAACGCCTTCACATGGGCACAGTAACACACACTGACCATGACTCCTTCTTTACTCCTTAATGAATGATCACTTACTCCCACATCATTAATGAGCTCTATTTACAGGAATTATGGCATGAAAGTAATAGTAGACCTGCACGCAGCTCCGGGCTCACAGAACGGCAACCCCCACAGTGCAACCAGAGATGGGTCTCGCGAATGGGGAGATTCTTACATACCACAAACTCTATCAGTCATCGACTTCCTAGCCGCAAGGCACCTCTGCTTTCACTCATTTCTCTTGCTTACTTGAAGTTACTCTGTTTTCTTTCATTTTTTTAATGAATAGAAAAACTTTCATGTGCAGATATGGTGACAGCTCAACTCTGGCGGCGATAGCATTAATGAATGAACCACTAGGAGTGAATTTGGAGAGCCTGAAGAATTATTACCGAGCAGGGTACGATGCTGTGCGGAAACACAGCGCCAGTGCTTATGTGATCATGTCCAGTCCATTGGATAAAAGCTCCAAGGAGCTATTATCTTTCATCGCAGGCTTTGAAGGAACAGTTATTGATGTGCATTATTACAATCTTTTTTCCAATTCCTTCTCCAAGATGAATGCCCAACAGAACATAGATTTCATTAAGAAACAGAGAGCTTCTGATATTACCTCTCTCACCTCAGCGAATGGGCCCCTCCTTTTTGTGGGGGAGTGGAGTGGTGACTGGCTGGCACGCGCTGCATCGAAGGAAGATCATCAGAGATTTGTGGAGGTGCAGGTGGACGTGTACTCGCGGGCCACTTTTGGATGGGCCTATTGGGCTTACAAGTGTGACTCTGACTACTGGAGCCTCCAGTGGATGATCCGGAACAACTTCATCAAGCTCTAACCATCTCCCACTTTTATTTATCCATTCACCAAAGCCCACATAAGCCTTTCTACACGTTATTATGATGACGGGCTTCATCGGCCCAACCATTGGAGAGCATTATCTAGGACCATCCCATGCAGCTTCTCTTACTTTCCTGTCTTTCTTTCACAAAGTTACGTACTTACGTAATAAAGTCACTGCCAACTGTAGAAATTTAAGTCAATATATCATACCTCTTTCCATTCTAAATATAAGATAATTTTAAATTTTTTTCAGAAAAATTAAAGAAGCTAATTAAATTACTTCAAAGTATTTTTATTTTTTTTTTAAAGTAATTAGTTTGACTAATAATATAATATATAATCTAAAGATACATAACATATTATATGATTAAGTAATTTATTTAACTTTTCAATCCCTTAAAAAAAATCAACTTTAATTGAAACCGAAAGGAGTATGTTACAAAAACAATCTCCCAGAGTGCAGTGCTGGGAGTTTCTTTTTTTCTTTATTATTCACGTCAAGATACACAACAATTTTTTAAAGTGACAAGTGTGTTCCTGGATTGGTTAAAGTCATGGAATCTGGGTCCCGGGTCTATGGATTTGATGCTGCTTTATAGATATATGGCCACCTGGGCGAATCAAAACGGAACAGCTCAGGGCAGAAACAAGAAACGAAAGGGAAGGACGTTAGAATTTTGTGATATTAGGTGGAGCGAATAAATCAGAGAGAAGTCGGTAGTTTTATTTGGATATTGGTTCTTAGAGCCGTGCACTGAAAATTACTTGTAACTGAAACAGACTCCTTTTGGATTTTCTGTTCATGAAGGAAATTAATGTGGAACCTATACCCGTCGCCACGTGGTGCCTCTGAAATTCACATAAACTCCCCGGCCAATTTCATGTTGAGATTTAGATTAAGATAAATATCCATTTAGTATGTAAGACGTTTATTTGAAAAATGGAAAAAATTTTCCTATCAATAATAACAGCTACTAGCTCGGACACCCACCTCTTCGCTGAGAGAAACAGGCATGTGTACGTGTTTGCTCCACACTTTCACTGGCTCTCCTTCCTCTCTCTCTTTCCTTTTATAAGTTAAAATTCCACTAGATTTGGGGATGCATAATGCATTACACTGAAACTGTGTTTGTGATGATCTCATTTGACTCAAAAAAATAATAAACCACTCCCCTCCGAGTCGGAGACTAAAATGGTAAAGTGGATTTTACGAGAGAAACGCTGACTCAAGATCAAGTTGAGTCAATAACAGATTCCTGAACCTGATCATCAAAGAGAAACTTTTGTTTTTGTAGAGGAGGACCAACAACTGATGAGGACTTTTTTGGAGTATTTATAGAGCAACAACCCCATTAATGTACAAGAGCTATATAGAGAGAGAGACTGTAAACCAATTAATTAATCTGTACAAAGTAAAGGCCTGGAAATACGAGAGACTCGGATGCTGATAGAGCGAGAGTAGAAGCCCCACCACAATGTAACTATTCCACTTACCACATGATCTTCGATTAATTAAACCAGGGCTCAACGTGTGATACATCTACGAGGAAGACTCCGGAAACACCATGGATATGGAGGGACAACATTATTTGTGACCTGGGATTCTCGCTGAATTCTTGTTAAGGTCGTTATCCCATATTGCTAACGCCTGATATATAACTATCCGTACGTATCCCCGCAAAAAATTGATAGATGTTAGGTTGCGTATAAAGAAGCACTTGTTACTACAAATACGTAGTCGATCAGCTGCAACGTGCAAAGTGTCTTGAACGTAAAAGCTAACTGAATAACTGTCCCAATGAAAAGGACGTGCGTGTGATATATGGAGATGCAATAATAGAGGGGTACGTGTTTTGGCTGATGCCTTTAACTTGTGGTGGGGTTGCCTGATATTGAAACACCGGAAACAGAGCCATCAAGGTGCCTCGAGGTGGGTGTTGTTATTTTTGCTAGTGCTGATGGTACTGCAAATGCTGTGGCTTCCAATCCTTCATGCCCCATATAATGCACCTCTGGGGTTCCACGTGGAATTATGATTCCTTTGCTCATGGCCAAATGGGCCCCCTCGGATTGGGACAACCTTTGTTTTTTTTCAACTGTCACAAATAATGCAGCGTTTTGGTCCCGGCCATAATTCAACATTTCAACCTTCTCCGATTACAAGACACAACATGTTACAGTCTGATTGGTTCCTCTCTCTAAGCCTTTCATTCTTTCGTTTGCCCTTTTTTTCTCTTTTTGGGGGCTACTAAATAAATAATTTTATCTCTCACACGTCGTTTTTTCCTGGAAACACAAATGAGGTATTTGCCAAAACGGAAAAACACAAGGAGGACCGCTTGACAAGAACATTTCCCCTTCGGCCCTTCGTATGCATATACTCCTGTCACCAAGCTTGTGCACTAAATTACGCTCCCTCTAAAGAAGAAACTTCCAATTTAGCTTCTTCTTCTTTTTCTCTTAAATTTCAGTTGCTATGTTTAAGTGAGAGACAGGTGTCTTCACTGGCTTCCCTCTCCATTTAATGTCTCTATTATTAGATCAATTTTTAATGATTGAAATTTAATGATAAATGTGAAAATGGAGACTTGATATGATGTTTGAGACATTAAACAAAAAGTAAATGGAGAGGGAAGTCAATGGAGACAAACATTCCTCCTCACTTACACTTCAAAATTAACACATAAATAATACCCCTTCAATCCCTTAATTACTTTCACTTAAGATTTCATTAATCCTCACCGTGAATCTTATATATTTTCATCTCTTTACTTTATTTTATTTCAGTTTCCTCTCATCGTTCAGAAAGTCTACTAAATATTTTTTTTCAAACGTGCTAATATAATTATGCTACAATGCCAATGGATAGAATGCGGATGGAAGGAGGTGATAGTATTTGAAATTAAGAGCCGGGAAATAATAAAAACCTTGATTTATATTTCTTCTACGTACTTAGAATACAAAATATTGCCTGCTCTCACATTGAAGAAAAGCAGCAGACAGAAAAGCTACATACACGAGAGGTACGCTTCTCACATGGGAATAACAGGGAAGCACATTAGAAGACATTAATTCAAACATAAAATCAACTACCAAGGTATTACATTTGGAAATTCCTTAACAAACATATTTATAAGAGAAATTGGGAATCAATTTCCTAATTATACGATCCCCATGGAATCAAGCTTCACTTGTACTCCAGAATCATGTTGTTCTCAGGAGCCAAACCAATGCAAGCCCTCATGATGTTCTCCAGCATAGCACGCTGCTTTGACAATGCGTTCACCACTGGTGTACCTGGTGGCACCTGTTATCCATGGCCAAATACCTTTTCTTATTCATCCATCTCTTCAAATTTTGGAGGAAAATGAAGTAGAATTCGCTATAATTTTTTTCTTAAAAAGAAAGAGATCATTATGTACTGAGCATTAGCATTATTTTACAATGTAACTAAAGCAGTTATACATGGTTGTGACAGAAAAATTAAGCATGGGAAAGTATAAACCAAACAGAGTAGCTAAACCAGAGTAAATGGACGACTCACCAGAGGAGCTTTGGTGAGGTAACTGAGGATCGCAGCAACAGGGTGGAACGAGTGAAACTTGCCCTGTAAAAACCATAGACAACTGTGTTTTAGTAAGGCTGCGTATATACTAAAAAAGCTTGGACACTAACATAATTGATGATATAAATAAAGGAGGCAAACGGACCTCTCCTTCAGCCTTGAACTGAATCCGAGTGCTAAGCTCAGCGAGAAGGACCAAGTCTAGGATAATAGGAGCGGCCAACAGAGAATCCTCGCATGTGTTGTGCAACACGATTGTGTTCTTTCCACCCATGAATATCTCCGAAGTGTACTCATCCATAGCTCTCTTGCTGTCTCCCACGTAGGGGACATACTACGAACGCAAGTAACAAACCAGAGAGTTAAGCATGAGAGACGACACATGCAGAGAAACAGAGCGAAAAAAAGGTAAAGCAAGAATTTACCTTAATAACGACAACGTGATCAGGATGCTCGACAGGCTCATAGAGGATGGCGTTGCTGTTGACCATATCGTCGACGACGTTGCTTTTGGAGATTTCCTTGGAGCGGAAGGTTTGTGGGGCTGAGAGATTCATCCCGTCATTGTTTCCCAGATGGTTGTAGCTCACAATTGAGGTTGGCTGTGACACATCGCCAACACATTTCAAATAAGTGCCCTTTTCACTTGGAAGATAAACAAAAGTAACATACTTAACCCGTACAAACAAACCATTGGCTCTTATTGGTATAATGAAAGCAGTAACCTAAAGACAATTAAAGATATATATTAATTCACCTTGATACCAGCGCCGACAAGGAAATCCACCAACACAGATTTCATTTTGGTCTGACCACTCTTGAAGTCATCCCCTCCAATCAAACTGTTCCTCTTGATGGCCAAGTCAATCAGTCCTGATGAGCAGCACATTATGTAAAATTCAGAAACTTGGTTTAATCTTGAGAAGTCAGTGAACAAGCCTTTTACAAGTAAATAGTGTACCTGAGACAAAAGTGTTCTGAGGGCTTCCGTTGATAAAAGGAACGTTTTCTAGAACACAGGCCATGGCGAACAAGGTGGAAGGAGAAATCTCGGATTCATTCCTGTCCAAGGCGGCCAAGAGGTTTTCCATGGTGTCGTTCACTCCCACAATTACATCACTGTACCTCTCTGTGTTGGCAGTCCAGAGCACAACCACCCTGTCCACCTTGTTGGCTTCCTTAAAGTCCCTTCATATCATAAAAAGTGGACCCATTCAGTATAAGTTTGAAGTTAATGAAAAACGTCTTCTGATATGTATTTAACTATATTATTAATTAATTTGAAGCCACCGAGTTGTTAGGACAGTATTGTAGTTACTTTATGTCTTTGATAATCTGTTGGACTTGTTCTTTTTTGGTGCCCTTGATGACGTTGTTGGCTCTGTCCCCTTGGTTTGCAGCAATGAAGTCTGGGTCATAGATTCCGGGGAGTGGAACCATGGATTCCATGTAGGGCCTGAGCTGCTTTTGCAGATCAATGTCAAAGACCTTGGCCCTCGCCATGGCATCCGCCAGGTTCATGTCACTGATATCCCATCCTCCAAACACAATATCGTCAGGGTTCACCTGCGCATAAATTTTGCGTGATATTTGAACAATCATTTCACTGCGTAAAAGACGACGACGGCGAAGAGAAAAAGAAGAAAGAAGGGGATTATTTTAAAACCAAGATAGAATACCATAGGAAGGAGGCTTTTAAAGGGTGCATGAATTTCCTCGCCATTGAAGGAACCCACACGGATAGTGGATGCCTGGGTTAGGGAGCCAAAGTAATTGGCCTGTTGAATTTTGTCCTTCGTTGCCCACGAAATACCCCTATCAATCGATACAATGACGTAAATAAAAAAATTAATAAAAATTGTTCGGCTTTAGTACAGCCGAACCCAGAAAGTGGACGAGGAAGAAGCTTACTCTCGGTTGGCGATAATACCGCCGGTGAGAGTGCTGCCATTGTTTCCACCCCATCCCACAAGCATTACCCTAAAAGCCAACAAATTAACATGCAAAAAACCAAATATAGGCGATTAAAATCATTGATAGGTACGCACCCATAAAAAAAACAGAGACAGGAAGATATGAGAATCAAATGGAAAAAAGCATAAAAGTGCAGGGGAGGGGAAAATTAGGAACTAACCCTAATTTAGGGACATGGGTGTTGGTTATGAATTCATATTTAACAGTTTTAGGCTTGACAATCCACTGATAGGTGCCATTTCTGTTCTCATGGACAAGCTCAGTGGTTTGATAGTTGTACACAGAATGAATTTGGCCGTCTGTGTACTTGACATTGGGACTCTCGACCTTAAAGCTCTCAATGAACATTTTGAAGGAGGGAAGAAGAGAAGAAAGGGTTTGAAGCAGAGATGTGGATCTCCTTTCTTCTCTGTTTGTTGTGCGTATCGGTGGTGCTCCTTCCTTCATCTCCCGCAGTCACTATATATAGAGAAAATCGGAAACTCTCGGCTTACACGTGGCGAGAAAAAGGGGCCATGTAGGACGGAATTGGGTTCCTGCCTATCAAAAGACAGACAGAGAGAGTCCAACGGATTTCGACTGTTTAGATCTAATCTGGACGGTTTAGATTTAATTTTTTAATTTTTTAAAAAAATTATTTTAATAGGTAGATAATCTAAAATAAAGTTAATCTCTTAACTAATAATTTTTTAAAAAATAATTTTTTCATTAAAAAATAACCAAATTAAAAAAATTAAATCTAAACCGTCCAAATCCGTTGAACTCTCCTGGCCTATCTTTTGGATAGGCAAGGAACCCAATTCCCATGTAGGACCTCCTTCCATGTGAGTCGTTTTTCTGTTTTGTTGTAGTGAAGACAAAAGAAGAAGACCCCACAGCATTTGATTGGTGAAAACACAATATATACACAGACACTCATCGGAATTAGATTTATTGCCTATCCTTGGAATAGGCAAGAGGAGCTCGTCCGTACGAAAAAGCTCCTAGCCGTCCAAATCTAGATTTGAACGGTCGATATATTTTTTATTTTTTTTGTACATGAAAAAAAATCATTTTTTGAAAAAATGTTAGTTCAAATATTAACTTTATTTTATGTTCTCTACCCATTAATTTTTTTTATTTTTAAAAAAAAATCAAAAAAAAATTGGGTTGGACAAACGAGCTCCCCCGGCCTATCCTTAGAATAGGCAGGGAAATGGAGTCCGACACTCACCACTCTAATATTATTTATAAGTTTATTTTCATCAAATCTCAAATGTTAATGAGAGACAGTTAATTCAATAATTATGGATGTAAATTTTCAACATTGTCCTTGTTTATGATTGAGTATTTTTTTCAATTCTTTATTCTCTCTCTACCTTTATGGGTAAAATTGTCATAATCTTATTCATTACATGAAACTGAACTTATAAATATGACCAAATATTTTGGACAAAATAGATTTATAAATAGGACGAGAGTGGTGTATGCACATGTATCACAATCTTATTTATTACATAAAACTGAACTTATAAATAAAACTAAATTTGTTTGGTCAAAATAGACTTATAAATAGAAAGAGAGTGGTGCATGTGAAAAATAAGGGAATTATTATAAAATTCAACAAAGAGTAGATTTAATGATTGAGAAATACTAATGCTAAATGAGATGTCATTTTTTTTAATATTGAAAATTGTTGTCTTGTCATTGAGACTTGGTATTTTAGGCCTTTTCCAGGGTGCCTCGTAGTGATTCCCCATTAAAATATGACATAATTATTTTATTAAATAATTATTTTATTTTATCATTTATTTTAAAAATTAATTCCTTTTTGTTTTCAAAATTAGAATTTAGGACGGGAGGTTATATCATATTTGGCTATGATTCGGTGTAAACTGTGAATCAACAAGGAACTCAGGGGTGTTATCGTGAAGTAAAACGGTAGCGTTTTTCACTGTCACCTTTGTCTATGTTTTGGTCAAAACTGTTACCTGTTTTGTTAACGGAGCATGTTTTCCGTGCATGTGAACTGTTTCATTATTCCCTCGTTCAATTAAATTATTGGTCGGGTCCTCGATCGATTATATTGAGATTTGGGGTCACACAACTCATCTCATTCGAAGGACGGAATGATTTTGTCTTCTTATATATATTATATATATTTCTGACAAATATATATATGTGTGTGTGTGTGTGTGGTCAGTGAAAACTTAGACATGCGTATAGTAAAATTTAATAATTCTTACCGAGTTAGGAATTTATTCATGACAAGGTGCATAATAAGAGGAGAAGGCATAAGTTAAAATACTTTATTGGAATCATATCCTGGGATATATGAAATAATGATGGATTAAAATTTATTATATTGCAATCATTTATTAATATTAAGGAATATTTGGTTTTAATGTTGATTCCGCTGTTATCGTTTATCATTAATTGTGATTTGCGTTTGGTTGTAATGCTGATTTGATTCTTTTAATCATTAATTTTGATCTCCATTATTAGTCTTAGGATCCTATAATGTTCTCTCTGTATGTTAGAGTTAGATTGAGGCCTATCGTAGTGTATTGAATAGGAAAAAGTAGGTAATAAAATGGAGAGAAAATACCCTCTCGTTGAAAATTTCATTAGTGAAAACAACCTGATAAATTGTTGTATACAAAAAATATATTCCATTTTGATTCTATTTATATGTCTTTTTTAACTAAATCACACGTACCAATGAAAAGTAATTAGCTAAATGATAGATTATAATAGGGTAACTTCGGTAAGTACACCGATTATTACAAATAATAAAGTAGTGAGAAAGTATTGTCCCACGAGGAATAGTATCCAATCACTAATTCGCTATTTGCGCTTTAGTTGGATGGATGAGTAAAAGAGAATAGTTGTAACTAAACAAGAATTTCAAGAATTAAAGAAAGAAATGAACTCAAGATCAAGAATCTCAAGAAAATGTTTAGAAAAGACAATTAATCAAGGAAAGCGCAGCTAGGGCTTAGAATCCCCCTATGTTTATTTAAGTATTTGAATTGAAATCCTAATTGATTATGGTTCTCAAATTGACTATCAATTCTCTAAAATTAGACTAATTCCCAATTTCTTGATATTACTTTAATCCGTTTATCTTTAAAAACAACCTAATGTCTTAATATTGCTTAAAAAGATCAAATCTTTAAACCAGAATTATAAGATTGCATAGATTCGTAAGCCTATGTCTAAGTCATGCAATTCTATGATGAATTAACAGGTTCCGATTAAATGCACCAACATCTCTATTGTCATACATCAACCTATGAACAATTTTAAAGGTGATCAATCTTCAAGAAAGCATTAAGTAAAGAAAATTCATTCAATAAAGGAAATCAAGATTCAATCAAGAATTCGAGCAAATAGGATAAACTTGCATAGGGTTCATCCTAGCCCTAACTACAAAAAGAAACTTAGCCAAGCATGGCTAGATTAAGAAAACAAAGAAAAAAAAGATGAAAATAGAATAGGTCTTCGATGATTGGGGAAGGTTGATCTCCACGATGAAGCTTTGATCTTCTTTCTCCAATATCGTAGGGTTGTTTCTTGTGCACCAGGTTCAAGAAGGTCCTCTCTTTTCTAGGGTTTCTTCTTTTTATATTCTAGGGCCCCCCTTGACTTCAAAACCATTAAAGAATATAAATTTTTTTTCCTTTTTTAGGCTCTAAAATTATAAAAAAAAAATCAGATTTTGGCAATTCTAACGCCCTGGGAGCCACTTTTGGCGTCCTGGGCACCAAACATTTTCTTGCAAGACAGAGAGTTGGCGCCCTGGGCGCCAACTTTGCACTAGTTGGTGCCCTTTAAAAATCCAGGCAGAGAGTTGGTGCCAATTCCAGAAGGGGTTCAAATAGTTAGCGGTTTGGGCGCCAACTTTACTTCCTTCGTGACTTTGTTTTCGCCTTTCTTTGGCTCTTCAAATTGGCTTCTCTTGTGAGTAAAAACCTGTGAAACACACAAGAATATTTGTGAGGGTATGTCTGACATCAAATCCATGTTTTTTTCTTATTATTCCTGAGCTTTTTAATCTTATTAACTCAAGTTTACGCTCAATTTGTGCCTTAAAAATATGGTAAATTCACCGCTTATCAGATTATAGGATCAATTTTTTTCCCTTATTTATAAATGCGTATATTTCAACTTTTTCTTCTCTTCCTATTTTCATTTGTACCATTAATATGAGCAAAATTATCACAATCTTATTTACTACCTAAAAGAAAATTCATAAATAAAACCAATTTTGTTATGAAAAGGGATTTATAAATAAGATCAGAGTGCTTTTATTTTATTTTGATCATTCTCACCAATAAAATTTGTAAGTTTAATACCATTGTATATAAATGTAATTCCTGGTGAAGTTTCTACATATTTTTCAGTTGAGTTATCTCATAATCCATTGTCTTAGTTTTTCTTTAGAATCTCACCTTCACCCTCCAACAAAAAAAGAAAAATAGATGATCAGATTTCATATTTTATGAAAATATTATTTTAAATATAAATAAATAAATTTAAACTGTTAAAGTCTGGTTTACACAATTTATACCTACAACACATAAAAAAAATAAAAATAAAAATAAAAAGATAAAATACTATAGTAAAAATTTAAGAAATATTAAATATGAACTATTCACTTTTTGACATGAAAGAGGTGATGATATTATAAGAAGAAAAAAAGAAAAAAAGATTTCGAGAGTATCCTCTTTTTGGTTCATACAAATTTTGTAAAGTGATAAACTTTACTACAATATAACTTTTTTGACTAATTTGATGTTAATTTTGAGTCGGCAGCACTCAATGATTTATTTTATGCTAATATATATATTGCATGATGCACTCGCATCGTCAATGATTCGATATCTACTTAACTAGTATATACTTGTTTCATAAACATTGCTTTCACTACATAGAAAATTTGCGTGCTTTGTTAATCCCAAATAAATATATACAACGGAACAATTGAAATATGAAAACGAATGCAGTCTCTTAAATAAAAAAACAATAACTGCCGCACGTATCAGTATCATGTTATTGCCACAGGATCTATTGACAATTTGATATCATGTACGTTTATTTCAAAAAATAAAATAATGTAACTACATTTTTAATAAATTATCTTTGCAATAACCAGCTGAAATGTTTAATTTAACAAGTGATAATTGTAAAATTCAATAAATCATGAGACTACATATATAATGCCAATTAAGAGATCAATCATATTTGTTCTCTCGTGATCAAGAAATTTATGAACCAAACTTTTTGACAAGATGAAAATTTTATCTGCTACATACAATTTTCAATATAGAATTATAATAAAAATTGGCATGCGTGATTTTATAAACTACTCTTTTCATGCAGTGAACACTACGCTTGCTTTTAAAGTAGTAATAAACATGATTAAACAGATCATTTTTTTTCAATCTTAGAATTATTACGACGCTCCGTGCATGGTTTATTCAAAATAAGGTGGGCCCCGTGATACCCCTAGTCCAAGCTGGTCCACGATGACCACATGCTGGGCATATCCATCCCTGAACCATAAATATTGAAAAGTGAGGGCGCAAAAATAAATCAAAAGCAAGATTTAAAATAAAGTAATTTGGCAGTTTGCGTCCTCCTCATGAATCATCACAATACACAGCACTGTCTCTTTGATGGCCAGAATGCTTCGGATTTAGTCGGCTGATCGATTAACATGGTGATGCTTAATTAATCATACCACGTGTCTTACTATTTACCACACAAAGCAACACACCAAGACTCGGGCTTTTTGACCATTTTGTCTCTAATTAAATAATTATTTGTCTAAATACTCTTGTCTGAAAATATATTATCAATCTGTTCATGTTTAGTCGATTACATGGGAAATGCAATCGACTAAACAGTGGTAGATTGATTTTTTTCAGGTTTCGCGATAAGTATTCGACTAAGCATTGTAGTTTAATCGATTACATATCGCGCAAGCAATTTTTTCTCAGTTTCCCACTATGTAATCAACTAAGTTACCATATTTGGTTGATTACATATGGACAGATTTGTTTTCTAAAAGGCTATTTGAATTCATTTGGAACCCTTATCACATTTCCGCCCTAATGCTTTATATTTGCTACCTGTTTGGTCATTTTTAGTGCAACCCATCAAAGTGTAATATCATCCCACTTTGTTGAAAGTAATGTTGTTATGTAATCATTGTAATTTCACTTTGTTAAGTTTTGTTTTTGTGTAGAATATGAAACTTACCCCCTTGCAGCTCCTAATTTCTTGTGTGAAGGATGAGTTCAAATTCAAACACATATGTTGCTGTAGTATACCATAGCAGGAGACATTTTAAAGGTCCCGATGGTGTTCAATTTGAAGAAAAAACGAAAATGATAAAAATCAAAAGGGCACTACGTATAACGAGCTATAGAAAGAATTTATCGAAAATTGGGGCTACATGACAACCATTGCATTTATCGGTTGATTGCCAAAGTGGAGACTATTGTCGTTAAAAATAGTTTATACTACATTAGTAACGATATATGTGGTGATAAAGACGTAGAGTGTAATATATATGCATATGGTAATTAGAAATTACAAAATTTTATTGAGATATGTGTTGAGCTTGAATTTGATGAATCATCATTTGTTCCCATACAGCTCGGTCAAATCCAGGCACGGCACATTGCTATCCCCATCATACTCAAATTTGCCCACCCCATCAAAATCAAGTCTCAATATGTCCGTCCAGATGGGAGACGTTATCACTATCTCAATGCCATAAACGCGAGACCTCAAGTCGCCATATATGTAGATAAGGTTATGGTAGAAAGCTCTCACCATACTATACCATAACCTTTGAGTATAAACACACCATCTCTGCCAAGCCTCTCATATTGGAAGCCTCCAGTAATGACACTATGTCAAATCTCTCCTCAGCAAAGAAGCCCATATCTAGTGACTTCAGCTTGCAAATGGCTCTACCAACAAACGAAGCCATGAATTGTCTATGTTGTACTACAGATTGCTCGACCAAATAATCGTAACGGAGATTATCCTGTTGTGCCCTAGAGGAGGATGCCCCACCGTCCCTCCAATGCTTCGGTCGTCTCTCATTCTCACTGTTAACGTTAGATGGAGATTATCTATGACGCATGATAACAACAAAGACTTACAAAGGGACATTACAAACCATCAACAAACAAGAACAAGCACAATCAAGTCACATGCCAATAAAATCTCCAACAAAACTTTGAAGAAACAAATATTTTACAACTTAAACAATACAAACAAATGCATAATCACACAATTTGAAAGTAAAACGTATAATGGCACCAGCAACAACCAACAACGGTAACAATGTAATTGAAAGTAAAACGCATAATCAATTATCGAACAAACATAATCAATAATCGTCAATATCCAAACACATAAGAACATGCAATTGATGGTTTATACCCACTGTTTGGTTTAGATTTTCTTGTAAAAAGCCTCTCATATGTTCAAAAACACACAAAAACATGTAGTTGATCTCTCATATGTTCAAAAACAAAAACCAACAATTTAAATCAACGACAAAAACACTACATACTGAAAGAATAGAGAGCCTAATCGATTAAAAGAAGAATATGTTCACATTAAAAAAAAAAGGCAAAGTATGAAATGTGAGCGGAAAACATACCAAAATCAACGCAAATATCTCAAGATTTTGGATCCCTTCTCAACCTACCACTGGATTTGGGCCGTTTTTGGAGAAAAATGACGAGAGGGGAGAGCTTGGGTGACCTAACCAAGTATATGTTTATGTTATGATGCGATTCAACCTTTTAAAAAACTGAATCCGCAATATGTAATCGACTAAACATTATAGCTTTGTCAATTATATAATGCTATAACTGAAAAAATGAATTGTCGCTATATAATTAACTAAGTGTTGTAGCTTAATCGATTATATATCATAAAACATGAGAAAAAATCAATCTGTCACTATTTAATTGATTACATATCCTATGTAATCAATTAAACATGAGCAGATTGATGATATATTATCAGACATGACATGGGTATTTAAGTAAATAATTATTTAATTTAAGGCAAAACGATCAAAGACTCGCTCTTTTGACACTTGGAGCATGTTGAGAAGGTTACTTTTGAGGGGGCCATGACCCCGCCCAAGCCTTTTCCATTTCCCACTGAGCACTTGGACCCCACTCCCCCACTTTTTTACGTACATTTCTGTTTGTTTTTACAATTATTATTATTTTTATGATTAGGGCTTTAATTTTATTTCGGACAATAATTGGGTCTTTAATTGAGCGCCCTCCATCCCTTTGTTTACAGGTGTGACCCGCTCCATGTGCCGGGCTTGTTTGGCTGCACATCTTATTCGTTGTTTAATATACAATTTTTAAGATTCAATCCCCAATAATTGAGCGTTAAAAAAGGGATTATCATATCTCATTATTAAAAAACATTTACCAAGTCACATCACCTATTAATCACGCGTCATACAAACCGTGTCAAGAGGGAAGTATACGGTGAGAGTATATATGTGTTTTTTAATTTTTCTTATTTAAAAATTAAATCTTTTCCGGAACTTTCATGTACAAGTGACCAGGTAAAACTGTGGAGCAAAAACCAATATCAGTAACTCTCATCAAAAACCAAATAAAACATCACCCTTTTTTTGTACAAGTGACCAACGCTGACTTCGTCCACTTTCAACAATCACCCATTAGTATAAAAATAAAAAAAATAAAAAACAAATCACCCATTTCTGAGAAAACTAAACCTGTTTAGCATAGTGTTGCCAGGCCTAAAAAGTCAGTGAAAGGGTCCCAAAGGTCCAGAAAAGAGCAAATTTTGGGGTGTTTAGGATCTCATTTGGGCAACTAGGCTTTTCTTCTAAAACACACTTTTGAAGAGAAGCTGAAAAACTTAACTTTCGGTTTTCGGCCGTGGCTTTTGATTTTCCATTGGCCTATATTTAACACTGGGTTTTAGCATCATTAATTTCACATGATAGGCCATAATTATATTAAAATTAATGAGAAAATTATATTCAAATCAACTATACAACTAATATTAATCAAACTTTTTTTTAACAAATTTAAACTTCAATTTTCATCTTCAATTATCATAATATCTACAACTAACACACAAACCCACAAACCTTGATCCACACATATGCATATATTATTTAGTAAGATTCATGTTATTTTCATTCATTTACATATCAACTAACTTTTCAAACATTATTTTAAACAAGAACCCATTTGAAAAAAGTCATTCCTATGAACACTATCCCAAACACAAATCACATTTACAGTTTGATTTTTATCTTATCTTACTTTTGCAACCGTCATAATGAAAATAAGTCGTTTCCACCATCTGTTATCCCAAACGACTTAAATGCATCTTTCTCTATCTATACTCGATATTAACAAATCTTTTAGAATGTGAATTTAAATTTAATTTATCCAATTTTGAATGAATCTCCACGAGTTTAATAGAAACCCACGAATTGTGTGTACTCCGAGTAAGCCGACTGCATGGCAATAGGGGCCCGTGTAACATGGTCAGGGAGATCAAATGCATCTACTAGTTCCCTCGCAATATTCCTCACTTGGAAACTCAGATATGTCGTCAGTTTCTGGATTGCCTGCAAAATGAAACAACGCCATCAATCCACATCTTTAACAACAACAACTATAACAATTGACAGTGAGTTAACAAATACTCTGAACTGCACTGGTTTCCTGACACTGACACCATATATTTTGGCTTTTCAAAGATATCATCAATAAAGGTGTTAGCATACCCTGGCCTTATTGGGTGCTACATAATCAACATTGCGGTAGGTTCCTATGTCGTTCCAAATTCTATCCAGGGCATAAAGATCACAGACAAGCTTGAGAGCTGCTTTGGAACTTGGGTCAGAACAGCTGATGCAGAAACAAACCAAGTCAAATGCAAAACAAATATTCTTTAAACTAAAAAGATAACAATGGAGGACATAATCCAAATAGTAGGAACTAGAAAGCACCTTTCCACAGATTCAATAAATTTAGCAAGGATGACTGACTCTATATGTGACTCAGCAAGTGTCAAAAGGTGATTTAAGCATCTGTTCCAAGCACCAAAGTTCCCAAGATTTTTAGAATGCTTCCGAAGTCGTACAGCAACACTTTGAAGCAACCTTGATGTGCGGTACTGTAATATGAAAAGTTACATGAATCTTAGACCATTTCATTCACCATGTTATATATTGTAGACAGAGAATGAAGATGACACTCACTCTAAAAGCATCCAACTGGAACTGAGGATTTCGTAAATGTTCTTCCCCTTCCCACCTAGCAGTTACAGGATTTGGCTGAGAGAGATATGTGTTCATGGATTCTTTCAAGTAATTCCACGTGACTGCAAAAGTCCCACCTTGAAACTTTTGCTGGTATTGTTTCAGCAGATCAGCTGCAACCTGCACTTGCATTTCCAATAGTAAAAAAGGTATTCATGCCACAGGAACCAAACCATTAACAGAACTTTGTCGAAACTTTTGGTTTTCATTATTTAGCTTGCTATTTGGAGGCTAAAGAAAGCAAGATGCAATTCTACTGAACCATAAAAAATAAAAATAAAAAAAGCAAAAATAAAGCAACCCGGCCTCTGGCTGACAGGAGCTAGTTAATAACTAAGAGTGTAATATATCAAGGATTCAAGGTCAATGCAGTATTTTATACCTCAGTCCAGCTTTCCGATTTAACAATGTTGTTAATTGTTATCAAGGAAAATTTAGACTGACGTTATTTGCAAACCTTAAATGTAGAAAACCACAAAAGGGGACGAAATATTGAAAGCGACATACAGAATTACATGTTGATTATGAGTAATAGACTCATGTTTCTTTTATCTTGTTGGTTCTCAGGCAAAGCAAACGACGAGGTCAGCTTCATTAATGTTTCTGACAAGAAATGATATGGTTTTAGCCAATACCTGTTGAAGAAGAACTGTGTTGTCCCCTTCAAATGTCTGAAAAATATCATGATCATTCCTCAAGATACCAAACCGATTTACAGCAGCATAACCATGACCTCCACAGGATTCCCTGCAGGTGCTCAGTGACTTGGCGGTATATGCCGTCACATAAGCCTTAAGACCAGCTGAAAGAGCATGGACATCTCCAACTAATGTCTCATCGTGAGACTTCTTCATTTCTGAATATTTTTCCACTAAATATGCAGTGGCGAAATGAAATGCATAAGTTGAAGCCAGCATTGGCATAAGCTTGTGTTGTTGAGATTGGTAATCAAGGATGCAAACTTCAGGCTGGTTTGGAGGTCCAAATTGCTGACGAAGTAGAGAATATCGAATGGCAATTGTGGCAGCAACCTTCAGGACACTAACAGAAGAATAAGCAAGCCCCACCCTACCACCTACAAGCTCCCCTAATGTTGCAGCAAACCGTTTATTTACAGTAGGAAGGCTACTGGTGTACTTCCCATCACGAGAGACATCTCCAAACCTATTTAGAAGATTATCTCGAGGTATTCTTACTGAACGAAATCTTAAAGCTCCATTATCTACACCGTTTAATCCAATTTTTTGACCACAATCATGTATCTCAATCCCGGGAAGTGTCTTGTGGGTCTCCATATCCCTTATAGGGATAATAAAGGCATGGACACCCATATCAGAAACACCTTTCGAATCATAAGTTGGTAATAGCAGCCTAGCAAAAACAGTGGCAAATTTTCCATGAATTGCAGCATTGCCAATCCACCATTTTATGGCACCATCAGTAGGTGTATCGATGACGAATTCATCTGTGATGGGATCAAAAGTAGCAACTGTTTGGAGGCTCTGCACATTTGAACCTTTTAAGCACAAAGATAGCAGTTTAGGACATTGTGTTATGCAGCCATAAGACAAAACGTTTGGGATATAATAGAATATAAACATAAAATAAGTGCCTCAGTGCCCCCGCAGAGTCTTCACTGTATAGAAATAGAAAACACTCTGATAGTGAAAGGGAAACAATAAAGAAAAAGATGGACCTGAACTTTATCATCTAGCCATCTTCTCAGCTATACATTACGCGAAAGCTCGTGGTATATTTTGTCGGGTGAATATAAAGCGAATTTCACCAGCATCTACTCAGAAGTCAAATTAAAAGGAAAATATTTCGCCAAGTCTTGAGGACAAGAATTGGAGATGCGTAATAACTACTCAGAATGTCCGATATGGGAAATACGTTGCCAAACTTTTAACAGCGGGGATTACTGATCCGGTGCGTTTGATTGAAGAAAGAAGAGTTCAGAAGTTCAATTTTATTTTATTTATTTATTTTTTTTTTGGGTTTGGAGTTTAATCGAGCAGTTAGTTACTAGCATCTGATCAATCTGAGAAATAAAAGAAATGAGTGCACCAGAATTTACCGTGATGCAGTTCGGTCATGGCAAAACAACCCGGGTAGTCCAAATTATCAATGCCGTCGAAGTATTTATCCCTATGCTTCTTGGTTCCCAAATTGAGAACAGAACCTCCCCAAAGACTGCAAAGGAAAGAAGGATCATGAAATTCAGATCACGATGCATAAATAAGATACGCATTCAGAGAATGTTTGGATTAAAGAACCGAAAGCACATATACAATTCAAAAGGAACGTAAGGTTGTTGAAGAAATAAAAGGGGGAAGGGAAACATAAAGGTTAAAGCGGGATCACCTATATTGAACACCCATCTTAATCCCAAGAGACATGTCGACGCAGCCAACGGCTTCGAGAATGGCAAAGTACTTGGAGGGATCGTCGACCACGTATCGAAAGGGCCTGACTCCGGCTTCCCTGACCAAGCCAAGAAGTTGCCTCATACAGAGCTCACGGTGGGCATCTTTAGAAATCTCCAAGGGGGTTTGGAGTTCAGGCCTAGAATTGAAGTAATCCAAAATCTTCTCCTGAATATCTCTATGGTTACCCCTGATGAATTGGGATAAAACAGCAGGGTCGAAGTCAAGCTTGGCGACCTTTGCGCATGTTAGCATCTGCAGGTGGGGTTCGCCATCGGAGAGCGGCCGTGGAATAGGGCTGAGGTGCAGAGATAGCGTGCGGATACGCCGGGAAAGCGTCTGAGAATCATCATCGCTCTGCATTTTTTTTGAGGATGGAGAAGAAGGAGAGCCAATGGACGATGAGGAGGATTGAATAACAGCAAGAAGGTTGGAGTGAGTCAGAATGAGAAAGGCTTCAGTTGGAGAGGAATAAATAAATGGTATTATAGTTTCTTTCACGACACCCTGATGACGTGGCGGATACGTATAGGATCAAAAGTTGGCGGGTCATGTTTCCTGGCGCGCCTTCCAACGTCATGCCCATGGCTTAGAAGCGGATAAACATCCAAACCTCCCCGCTGATTGGTGCTTATTTTTTAAAAATCAAATAATTAATTAAGATCTATCTGCAATATCCAAAAATTTGAAGCTTGGAATGGACCATCGCGAAGCCCAACATTCAGTCCAACTTGGGAACTTGGATTAAGTGAATCTTTGGTGATACGAAACCGTAGTTTAAAAATATTTTTTTATAAGTTGAGATAAAATATTTTTTACTGGTATTATCCAAACACACGCTAAGTATATAGAGGCTCGCATAATTTTTATTATTTTTTTATGGAAATATAAAAAAAAAAAATTGCCAAATTAAAAGGATGAGTGAACTTTTCCATGCTTTATATATTTTACTATAATTAAATTTTATTGTTGATGTATTTCAGTTAGTTTCAGATTTAAATTTTACACGCTCAGCTTTAATTTAAAATATTTAAATTTAAGTATCTAGATATTTTGCACGTTTTCTTGCTCGAATTAAAAAAATTTATGCACATTAAAATACTGGCTCTCCTACTTCGTCTATGTACAGACTCTCTGTAGAACTATAAGACTTTCTCAAATACCTATAAAATAAAATTAACTTTCTTAAAGAAATTAAAGAAACTAATTAAATTACTTTAAAATATTTTTTTTTTTACCTAATTAGTTTGAAGAATAAACTAGTATATAATCTAATGATACACAACATATGATATGTTTAAATAACTTATTAGCTTTCTTAATCTTTCCAACCAAAATCAATTTTATCCTATATTTAAGTCTGAAAGGAATAATTTTTATATAAGTTACACACACTTAATATCTTAACCTCTCCTCAATTTTTTTCTAGAATCTTATAAAATCTAGCATTTCTTAAAGTAAAATAAAAAAAGTATTTAATTTTTATTTTTAATTAATTAAAATCAATATAAAAATAAGTATTATTAATTAAATATTAATTGATAATAAATAAATAATATTTAAATATATTCTATACTTATATATTTATTTAAATATAAATATTTCTGTACTGTAAAATTTTAAATTATTATAATTTATAACTCATGTAAATAATAGCAAACATTAATAATGATAAATATTAATAATTATCAATTTTAATTTCTACAGAACTTTAAGTACTCGCACACTAGGATTTTTATTTTTATTTTGAACCGTGCACTCTAGAAGACGAGTTAACCCTCTTTCATGTTTTGGTTGAATTTAAGTGTTTTTACTAGTTAAATGTTTAAAAAGTATGTTTACATTAGTTAATATAAAATTCTTCTCACATTTTTATTTAGCATATTATAAATCATGTTATAAAAACAGTTTCTTTCACTAACCTAAATAGAAACGAGTCATTGTGCGGTTGTACCATTATCACCTTCGATATTATATGTAAAATCTAATTGACTCTTTTAAAGAAGTTAAATAAATTACTAATCCTATTATATGTTATATATAATTAAAATATATATGAGGTTATAAGTATGAAAAATTAATATGAAAAAATATAATAAATATAAATACTTTAAATTACTCTATCCAGTTTGAAATATAATACAAAGGTGAATTTTTTTGGGATGTTACATAAATTAAATAAGTTAATAATCATATCATAAGTTATGTATCATTGGATATATATCAATTAATAAGTCAAGCAAAATAATTTTTTTAAAAAAGTAATAAATATAAATAATTTAAAGTTAAGATTTATTCCTACTAATCTTTGTCATAAGTCATCAATTAGTAAGTGTATTTGATTCTTTTTTTAAGATATTTATTTTTCTCAACGTGCATTAGTTATTTTTTTTACAAGTCATTTATTTGGTAATAAGGGTAGTGAGTGAGAGTAATAATTAATATAATACTATAATTTGAGGCAATTAGTTGGGCAATATTAAAAATTACTTAACTTTTAAGAATTTTTTTTTACTTTAATCAATTTCATTGATTTATAAAAATTGTTAATTGATGCCTTGTAATAAAGATAAGAGGAAGAAGGAAATAATAATTTAATTCACGTCCTTGATTTGCCGGAAATTTAACTGGGCCGTCGGATGGTCGGGAGCTAGTAACCCACACCAATCACAGAAGCAGCTCACTCACATTTTTCCAATGAAAATATGTTATCTAGAATAAACTGTTTCTCAAACCAAATCTACCTCCGCATCGTATCTAAAACATTTAATGTACGTATGCGATGTTAGCTAAATACTCAAAATCTATAGATTATTCAATACTAATGGATGATTCCTTTTATTTTAATTTGGAGAGGAAATATTTATTGATTTCCAAAAAGCTATATATATTAGATAAAATTGATCCAAAAAAAAAAAAAATTAAATAACATAATAGATAGGTAAATAACGGGATCATATGTCAAATATTTTCATATGATCCCTTAAATGACTCGTAAGCCGTAATTGATATTTGAATTAATTTTCAAGTTTAATAAAAATGCTATAATAAAATAATGATAGCATAAAAACTAAAGACAATTTTAAACCGAATGATAAAATGATATTATTAAAGATAAATGTTAAATTAAGTTTGAATTGAGATTTTGTTATATATCACGCTGTACAAAATTTGAAACGAGTATATAGTTCATTTGATTTATCGGGCTGCTTCTCATATTATATATTCAAATGAAGTTAGATTTGAATTTGAATTAATTATTTATTGATGCGTTTTTTGGGCCTATAAATAAAGATCTTTTGTCAAACGGGCCTAATGGATCTAGTTAGTAGGGCATTGGCCCAATAAATTAAACGCGCCTAAAAGCCACCAAACAGAGGGGAGACAATTTACAATGGCGCGTGATGGTTTCATAAATGTGTAATTTCAAAGTTGAAATCGCGGCCATTTGGTATGTGTTCTCCTTCATTTTTCCCCGCTAAGCAGAATCAAGTGATTTTGAATCGGCGCTGTCAATTGGAGTTTTGGGTGAATGTACGGTTGCTGCTTCCATTGATGCTACTTCTACTTCTCTTCCACATCCACCACTTCTCCACATAACGAGGTCCGTATTTCTCGACTAAACCCCGTTTGGGTTTTGTTGTCTCCATCTTTTTAGGTGTCGTTATATACAGTTAATATAGGGTTACACTTGTTCCTTAGTTACAGCTGTATTTTACTCACAGCACTTCTCCTCTCAACGGGAGATGTCGGATGAGGATGGTTCAAGAAATTGATTGATTTCGTTTAAACTGGCTTCGTGAATTTGGCGGTTAAGCCCTCTCCTTGAAGTAAATTATGGGGAGTGGAGATAATTTCAGCGATGGTATTGTGGAAACTCGCACTACTCTGGCCGATATCACGAATCGGCCCCAGAAGAGAGCGTTTTCATCGATTTCGGGTGATTCGGCTCCTAAATCTGGACACGGGTGTTGTCAGATCGATGACATTGGTGGGGATTTACATTTCGCAAAGAAAGTTTGTTTCGAAGGCGGACACGCTGCCGGAGTTTCGCAAGGATTGGCAAATCATTCCTCAGAAAATGACGAAAGGGACCGAACTCACAAACTGGCACCCTCCAAATGCGGGGCAACTGAACGGTCAGCAATCTCTGGTTCACTGGATTCCAAATTTCCTGGTCTCGAAAGATGTGTAGGACTTAAGGGCAATGGCGGTGAAAATTCAACTGAGGACGGGGGTCCTCTCAAAGATTGCTCTTGTTTTGTTTGCTCCACTGGTAGTTTCTATTTCTCTTAATGGTTTTTTTATCTTCTACAAATTGAATTATATTTTACTTTAGCGCCTAAAATGCTCTTTTTATATTGACAAATAGCTGCTTATATGTGGTCGGACCTGCATTACCAGGATATCAAAGGTAGACTAAGCGGTGAGTGCTCATGGAATTTTTAATTACCGTGTCTAGGAAACTTCCTCTGCCTCGTTCAATTCCATAATCTATTTTAATCTATCGAACTGTCATATGGTTTCCTTTATTTTCTTACTAAAAAAGAATCATTTTGGCTAGCTTTGAAGAAAAGTCAGAAAGAAGCAGCAAAGATGGTTCAGAAAATTTCTGGAGCAAAGGATAATGCTGCCCACAGCCAACAAACTCCTACCGAGTCATTAAAACTAGAATTGGACCTAATGGATCAGTGGAGATCACTGTTTGTTCATATGGAGAGTACCCTGGCTCACGAAAGTAGCCAGCTTGTAAGTTCCTTAAATTTAGCCTGATTTGAGTATCGTTTGTTTTACAATGTTCAATTTTTAGTCTGAACTCTGGACCGCGCATTCGCTCTTCTGTTTTCACCATGCTTCAAGAAAATATTGAATTCTGCTTTATTGACTAAAGTTTACTTCTGTATGCTTCACAATTTATAAACTTAATTTCCCCTAACGTTTTATAATATTATTGTGCAATTCAGGAATCAAATTTTGAAAAACTTAAAGATCTGAGGGAGAGCTTCAAGTATGATCAAGAGGTGATTGAGAAGGGGCATTTTCACGGTCATTAGTGATATAATGTTTGTTATGATTGTAAGATTGATATATATATGTGAGCGCGCATGTTAGTTTGTATTCGTTCCCGTGTTTGTGGGTTATTATAACGAACATGGTATCTGTTAAGCACTTGAAAATCATACATAGAATTAGAAAGAGCCGTTTGCTTCGTGTCAGACATGAAAAGAATCTGCTTCCTTTGGGAGTACGAGCATATATCTTAAGCGGTTAATACTTAATAGCCTTTGAGACCGGAGGATGATTTATAGTTCTGCTTCCAATTAGATATCAAATACACCAGGCTTATTCAATTTTTTTTTGTCTGTATGTCACTGTGACCAAAAGGCTGTACGGTGACTGTTATATTACAAAAGTAATAGATTTTGAGTATGTATATACGTTATAATAGGATGTGTTTTTCTGGGTCAACTGGGAAAATGGGCTTGTAAATATGTGTAATATGAAGTTGGTTGATCCCTCTGAGCTTGTGTGTGATCTATGTAAAGGGGCCAAGAATTGGTGAGGCAAGTTTACGGACCATTCATGTATGGAACCAGTTTCCCTACCTTTCGTTTTGGAAAGGCAGGGGGAGTTCTCGTCCATACGAACGAGCTCCAGGCCGTCCAGATCTGATCTGGACGGTTGAGATCATAAAAAAAATTTTATTATTTTTTTTTTAAAAAAATTTATTAGGTAGAAAATTTAAAATAAAGTTGATCTTTGAACTAACATTTTTCTTAAAAATGATTTTTTCATATAGAAAAAAAAAATGATCTCTGCCGTCCAGATCTAGATCTGGACAGCCTGGAGCTCGTCCGTACGGATGAGCTCCTCCTGCCTTTCCTTTGGAAAGGCAGGTAAACTGGTTCTTTTTTTTTTTTATATCAAAATTTTAGGAAAGAGGTTGAGTTCACCCACAATTCAAGGGTAGGGTGAAATTTCCTTTCTTCTTAGGTGATACTAATGTTGAGCAGGGCGAGTCGTCTATTACCCTCAGACGTTTAACTAGGCACCCAGGAGCTAGGATGCCTCCCTCAGCGTCTTGACCAACTCTAGGATCGAACCCTCTCCCTTTGGTGAGAGTGTCCAACCCCTTTGCCAGTTGAGCCCAAAAATGAGGGGTAAACTGGTTCTATTCATGTATGGCAAGTTTCGAATATCGTGTTCCGGCCCAAAAGTGAATGAGGATGCTCGACCAAAGTAGGGTGAAGCTGGGGCTGTTGACGAATGCATGAACTGGAGGGAACCAACATGGTTTGTTTGGTCAACGCATTTCCTATGCAACACGGCCATCAAGTATATTTTGTGAAACTCAGGAAATTTCATGTCATTGGGCAATGAAACAGTAAAAGGACTCAAAGACGCACATGGCGGCACATGGATAAAGAGATGCCTTATAAGCCTGCCATTATTAAAGTATTGGATTAGGTTAGGTATTATCTGGGCGTTGGAGTTACGGCCTCTTACTTATGTTATTTAATTGCGTTTCAATACTGGATGAGTTAATTAATTAAATGGGGAATCCTTCCAAGAACTGGGTTGGGTTGATGATGGAACAGCCCCATGAGATTGATTGAATCCAACGTTGGCAAAGCTTATCTTTAGGGGCTAAAGCTGAATTTCAGCCACTCACTATGGCTGCTGTGGTAGACCATTTTTAAGGTACTCCACATAGATAATTCACTTACACACACATCTCCCCTGTGGTTGAATAATTTTATCAGTTCCAATATCAGTCCTGGTGGTGACGGTAGTGCGGCAAGATATATAAAATTAGAACCTAAATAAGGATTGGGAATTATGACAAAAACTAAGTAATTGTTTACGTAACTCTCAAACCATGGTTTTAAAATTCTTTTTTTACAAGTTAGGATAAAACTTTTTTCATGTATTTATTTCATAAATCATAAAAATTATTTTTAAAAGTTAATCTGAATACAAAATAAGAGGAGGATGCTTATAACGGGGGGAAGAGAAATGCCTTTGAATGGGAAAATTTTAAAAAGTGAAAGGAATTCAAAAGTCTGAATCAATGAATTGGGTTTGCGTGGCTTGAAAGTGATGCCAGGTCCCACCTTGGAGTGTTGAGAACTTGATAAGGAATCTCGTCCAACGAATGTGCCCCCTCACCTTTCTTCTACGCCACGCTTTGCTTCGTCAACCTTTTGACTTTGCCTCACCCCTTTTGCATTTCTCTTATTTTAATCAAATCTCAAATTTTAGTCATACCCTGTCATGTAAGCTTTTCTCATTTTATAAAGGGTTAAGAGTTTAAAAAGTATATATGTATTTTTTTTAGGAGTGTCTAGCACTAAATGTTTTTTAGGTGTAAAAGTAATTACGTTGTTAGTGGTTATAAATTAGATGCAAAAATACCGTTTGATCGTTAAGTTTAATTTTTTTTACTGACTAGACAACGATATGGCTTTCAAAGGTGTAAAAATACGCATGTGGTTTAGCCAAAATAGCACCCAAAACCAAATATATATTTTTTGTGCAAAAATATACGTGTGGTTTGGCTAAAACTACCGTTTCACTGTTAGTTTGACTTTTCTTTCTAATTGAACGATGATGTGGCTTTCAAAGCAACTGTGTGGGGCAAAAAAAAACCATTAAAATTGAACCATCAGGATGTCGGCGGGATCAAATATCCATCAGACAATGCGTACTTGCGTTACCTCAGAAATAACCTTGTGAAAGTCATACAGCTAAAATGGCATGTGGATGAAAAATATATCTGCATTGGATAGATTGAGATTTTCAGATAGAGTGTTGTTACAGGGGCGAACAGAGGGCTAAAGATAGTGATATTACTTCTTCCTAACTCAAACTTGCTATCAGTCGACATATTGACTTTTTTTTTTCTATACAGTTGCTTTGAAAAACTAGTTACCATTCAGTTAGCAAAAAAGTCAAACTAATGGTCAAATGTTATTTTTGGCCAAAACCATATGTATTTTTGCACCTTGGAAAGCCATGTTACAATCCCGTCAGCAAAAAAAGTTAACTTAATGGTCACATGGTATTTTTGCTCTTGATTTATAACAACGGTCACTTTTAGACCTAAAAATAAGCATATGGTGTTGGACACTCTTAAAAAAAAAAACCACATGTGTGGTTTTGCAATTTAACCCTTTTTTAAAAATGAAGCTTCTATTTGAACTCTCTTCTTCTATTTGAAAATATTTTGAATATTTACACCATAGTTTTAACTAAAAACAATCTATCTCATTATAAAGATAAGATTACGTCTATCTATTTTTCTTCAAATTTCTTTTTGTAGGAGTCTTATATACTAAGTCATCCTTAATATACACTCTATTTTTACGATATGCAAAGCTTCATCAAAATTAACACCAACACATTTAATATTACCTCCTAGTATAAGACCAAGTTGACTTTGTTTTAGAGAGATTAAAGAAACTAAACAAGTAAGTTAATCATAATATGTGTTATGTTTTATTTTATTAAATATCAGTTTATAAATCATACAAATTAGTTTAGTTTAAAAATGATAAATATAAACACTCTAAAGTAATATTTTAAAACTTTATATTCATTTCAAAAAATTAGCTAGGTGTTATATTAAAGAGTGTGTTAGAGTATACTCTCACAGGATACTCCATCTGGTCCTCATTATAAGGCATCAACTATCATAAGCTTTTTGTCTTTATTATAAGGCACCAACTACATTCAACCAACCCATTTATTAATATTTTTTAATTATACCCTCATTCTGAATTAATTCTTTAAATTCATATCATTAAAGTAGGGGTAACTTTGGAAATATTATCAATTTGTAACCAATTTAATGACTGAACTTTCATTCCTTAGTTTGCGAGAAATAGTGATTGGTGCCTTATAATAAGAACCAGAAGGAGTAAACATCTAAAATTATATTATTATACATGAGTGTGAATATTTAATATGGAAATATGTGGCAGAGAATTTACTACTTTCGGTCCTACTTATAAGACTAAGTTGACTTTTTTAGAGAAATCAAGGAAACTAATTAAATTACTTTAGGCTATTTTTTTCTCTAAATTAACTAGATTGTATAATAAAACAATATATAATCTAATGATACATAAAAATGTGATGATAAGTAACTTATTTAACTTATTTAATCTTTTTGAAAAAAATCAATCCAATCTTATAATTAAAATTAGGAGGAGTAATTTTTTTTGAAAATAGCCCCCCAAAAAACAGAAATATAAAAGGAATAAATTCGTTGATGGTTTTTGATAGGGGTATTATAGACGTAGCCCCACCCTTTAAAGATCCCATTCGCCCATTTGTAGATTTGCGTGACCAATTTGACCTGCCCATTCGACCTCTCCTAGGGTCCTACTTGTTCGCGGCATCTTCATCTCTTCCTTTCAAACGATGGTTCCTCAGTTTTATTCAACTCTCCCTCATTCTTTTTCCAAATCAAAAAAAGTGAGTAAAAGATGCTCGGAGCGTGCGGTAACCCCGGGCCATAAAAAATGTGGAGAAAACTAGGGAACTTGAAAATTATATTGTTTGAGTTGATGTTATAAAAATTCGTTTTACATGAGTTGAAATAATTTTTTTTTTCAAATATTTATTTTATATATCGTAAATTACGTATAAAAATTAATTTTTTTCATTTATTTAAATATATACTCCCTCTAATCTCTATTATAAGGCACGGATCACAATTTTTTATTAACTAAAGAATGAAAGTTAAATCATTAAATTAATCCAAAATTAATAAATATTTCTAATTTTGCCCTTACTTTAATGATGTGAATTTAATGAGTTGGGTAAAAATGAGGGTAGTATTAGAAAATAGTAATTAATGAGTTTGCTAAAGATAATTGGTGTCCTATAATAAAGACAAAAAACTTCTAATAATTGATCCTTTATAATAAGGATAAAATGAAGTAGATAAGATGGGTCAAGTTTCTCTCATAATTCTTCTTTTATTATTCTTCTTAATCTCTAAATCACATCCGTCCAATAAATATTATACTACTTTTATTTTTCTCTTATTTTTTCAATCAATGATGCAGATTTAATCAATACGAGAAAGTAAGAAAAATGATAAAGAGAAGATCTCTTTCCCGACAAGATGAGTTAGTTACAAAAGCAGAATTATTCTGATATGGCGAGGCTATACTTTTAGCTCATGGACGTTGGCATCTGGCCATGTCACCGTGACACATGAGTGGGGCCCGACGAGTTTCATGTGAAGTTGCCTTGGGTTAAAGTAACCATACCACATGGTTACTGCGTTCCTTCCTCCGTCCCTTTTTTTTTAAAATAATTAAATTGCCAAACTTCTGGTCCTCCCCCTTCCTCCATCATTATCGCCTTCGCCTCAAGCTTTCACAAGCTTCCCTTTACACACACACACACACATATATAATTTATCAGTACTTCATTCAATGTGGTCACGCCTCTCTTTTTCTCAATAAATAAATTAACGACGGTAGATGACAATATTTTGATGACCTCCATGTTTTTATATTACCCAATTACTCTTTAAAAAATGGCGCGGAGGGCAACACAAGAACGCAATTAATAACAAAAGTTGACAATTACAGAGGGCATGCACAGTGTTTGTTGTCAGCAGTATTTTCTCCAATGAAACAACGAAACGTGTACCGCACCACTTTGGGTGGACCACCTCTGTCACGCGTGGCGTTTTCCTATTGGAAGGATGCCAAATACGAGCATCAGTATCGTTGAAGTTGACGAGGCAACATATTATTTTTTTTTTTTACGAAAATAACGTGCTTTGTCATTGGAGTAACCAAAGTTTGAGGCGAAATAGGCCCTCGAATCTCATTGCCACTGGACTATATAAATGGAGGAAGGGTCACCCAGAAATTGCAAGAGTGGAATTAGCAAAGTGAGGCCACCACCAAAATAATCACAAGTGATTGAGATTTTCGTCTCTCATCTTCAACCTTTCCCCTCCTCTGTTTTCCCGCTTCTTGGATCCCTCCCTCTCATCGTCTGTCTGTCCTCGAAATTGAATTTCGATTTCGAGTCTTTGTAAAGATCCGCTTGCACATCCTTGAACAGCGACTTTCAAAGTCCTGATTCAGGTAGAGGTTCTGGTTTCCTGTAAGTTTTCCTTTTTTCCCCTTCGAGTTGCAGCTTTCTTCAACCTGTGCTCTGTTTTTGAAATTGAGTCAGGTCGTCTTCTAATATATTTGGTTTTAGATTCTTTTTTCCCCCCGTGTCCTTCACGTATTGTGTAGCATGATGGCAACTATAGGTATGTGTGATAAAATCAGCAGCCTGGCATCAGATTTCATAGATCCATATGATGAAGATCTGACGAAGGCACTTGAACCTTTTATGAAAATGGATTCACCGACATCGTCTCTATCTTCTATCTCTCTTCCATCATCACCTTCCTGCTCTTATACTTCACCCACTTCTATGTCCAGTTATCATCCCAACCTCCGTACAGTATCAAGCTCCCACATATTTTCTCCTGGGTTCTCGAGTAGCATAGGGCTTAACCAACTCACCCCATCTCAAATTCTTCAGATTCAGGCTCAATTCCTGGGCCGACAGCAACAATCCCTCGATTTCCTCAGTCCTAAACCTGTCTCCATGAAACATGTCCGTAATGCTCCGAAACCCATGAAACTATACCGAGGAGTGAGACAGAGGCATTGGGGGAAATGGGTGGCTGAGATCAGACTTCCAAAGAATCGTACCCGTCTCTGGCTCGGCACTTTTGACACCGCCGAAGAGGCTGCTTTGGCTTATGACAACGCTGCTTATAAGCTGAGGGGTGATTTTGCTCGCCTCAATTTCCCTCACCTGCGACACCAAGGAGCTCATGTGTTTGGTGAATTTGGGAATTTCAAGCCTCTTCATTCCTCCGTCGATGCCAAGCTTCGAGCTATTTGTGAAAGCTTGGCCAATTCCCAGAAACAGGGGAGTGCAGGGGAAACTTGCTCCGTCGGCGATTCAAAGCCTGAGGCGGTGCCGGAAGAGTCAGAATCAAAGAGTGATGTGGAGGATTGTAAGGTGGAGAACACAGCATCGTCGCCTTTGTCTGATGAATCCTGGGCGGGGTCGTCTTCCCCTGAATCTGACATCACTTTCTTGAATTTCTCTGATTCCAAGGATGATGAGACCATCGACTTTGGGCTGGAGAAGTTTCCTTCCGTGGAGATTGATTGGTCTGCTATTTGAGACGTCATCAATCTTCCTTGTGATACGGTTTTATGCTGTTTCAGATTCAGTATGTATGTACTTTTGTATTTTGTAGTTCGGGTGTCTTGAGCAACGATCTGCAATGAAATTTTTGGAATTTGCAGAGGTGTTGCAGAGACAGTTACGCAAAATTAGTGTAGAAAATAAGCGGTTTCAGGAGCTCATATTCCTGGTTGCGCCGGTGCTTTTTAATCCACGCACGACCAAGGGAGCTTCCTCTTAGTTTTAGGTTGTACTTGTACTTGAATAAATATTATTGTAGAACGTTCCAGTGTATGAATCTTGTGTTTGTGAGTTCAGTTTCGCGGCCAGTTCCCACAAATGAACACAACTAATTACCAAACAATGCATACCAATTCACTTGAACAAAATGCTGAGGAGAAGACTCAGAGCCTCCTTCCAAGTCATTCCAATTTGATTGACTGATACGGCTTTCTAACTTGGGTGATTACTGATTAGCCAAGGCAAAGATATATTATTGTAGTAGTATATAATATGCAACGGCACACATATTGACGAGAAATAAAATAAGCATTTAGTTACATATGTATGATTTTCATAAATTGACAATATAATATTTTATTATAAAATAAATAACCAGTCACACTTTTGCAAAGAGTCAATGGTTCAAACAAAAAACAAGGAAAGAGAACTCATGATAAATAAGCTCGCCGCAGATGCATCATTATTTTTCACTTGCCATGCGAAACGAAATAAAATGAGGGGGAAAAAAGAATAGGATAGATATTGTATATTTTGATGTTTATATATATATACCTTGAAATAAAATGCTTGAAAGTGAACGAACGTGTTCAATGTTGTCAGTTATTAACTGAAGTTTTTTTCATTAAAAGAGAGAGATGGAGAGAGAAAGAAGTTGATAAAATGAATGGACCTCATCAAGTGTGTCATGTTCTTTCACTGCTAGCTAATTGCCTCCTTCGCTATATTCATTGCAACATAGAAGAAGGAAAGTGAAGAAAGGGGAAGCACATGTGTTTGAGATCCTTGAAAGTGTTTACTTATGTAAATATATTGAGATAAAACTTCTCTTGTATATTTACTTAATGTGTTATAAATTATGATTGAAAAACTGCTTTTAAAAATTCTAATCACTATTCTAAATAAGTAATGAACGATAAGTTTACTTAAAAGGATACCATGAAGAAACTTTTTTTTTTTTTTTTGTTACTTGAAGGAGAAAGTGGGAGTTGATGATGTGGATTTAAGCAAGTAGCCAAGTTGTTGCTTCTCACTTTACAGCTTCTCATGACGTGGCTTCGCCATCACCATTACAATGCTTCCATAACCAACTCATGAATCCACTGTTTAAGGTTGTGAAGATCTTTGTGTGATGTGTCTCACTCTCAACATTAAACCAGATGGTCCCCATTTTCATATGCCTTCAATTCGCCCCATTTTGAATTGCACTTGATTTTCATTCCTCCATGTTTATTGTTTTTTTCTCTTGACGTTACTATTGAACGTGTTAGAATATAAGGGAATAATTGATTGGTTAAGTGAATTAGTTAGTAAGGGTTAGAGATTAGTTAGGAGTCTAGACTATATAAAGGGGTCTTAGGCTAATGAGATATGACAAGTGTATGAAGTCTCTTTATAAGAGCATTTTAGCTCCTCCTCTTATCAATAATACATCATTCCTCCTTATCTTATCTCTCCATATTATCTTCTCTAATTATATTTCTTTACATGGTATCAGAGCAGGCTGTTTTTGGGCCTAATTGTTATCTGCCTACCCTTTCTTGATGAATCTTGGGTTTCAACCCAATATAATTTTCCACATGTTCTTGCTTCGTCGCTGCGTTTTGATGTTTCTTGGATTGAAGGCTCAATTTATTTTTTAGTCCACCGTAGGCTCTTGGGCCCTTTTGTTTTTGGGTTCGTTACGGGTTACCCAACCTTCTTGATAGGTTTTAGTGGTTCTTGAAGCTTCGATTGAGTTTTGCACAAAGGCTATTCACTTTTGGCGACAATCTTGCCAATTTGTTCTTCGAAGGATCTACTGATAATGGCCTTTGCTGGTTAATCTCAGTCTTTCGGAAGGATTTCTTTTCAAGATCGTTGGATTTGATCGAATTTCTCGCAAGCATCGGTCCCAATTGGGTTCAATTGGCCACATAGTTCCACATCGATTTGATTATTGTGTTTCGTCAAATCGCGGATCTCTTGGTTTCACGACTTGAGAGCAGCGCAGTCACCTCCTCGTGATCTTGCGATTCCGACGCACACAAATTCTGAGAGTTGAGAGCTGAGTTGTTGCCTCCTTTGCAATTCCGGCAAGCAGAGTTGAGAGTTGAGAGCTGAGTTGTCGCCTCTTTTGCAATTCTGGCAAGTAGAGTTGAGAGCAGAGTTGTTGCCTCCTCCTCAAAATTGCTTCTTGAAATGAAGCCTTTCTTGATTTTGTCAGTTGTTGCCGATTTGAGGGTCAAACGGTCGTTGCTGAACGTTGTCGTTTCGGAAGAACGAACACCCTATTCCACGTCCTTGTCGTTCTCCCTGTCATAGAAAGATTGTGGTTTGTCCTCTCATCTTGATTCTCTGAAGTTTTTATTGAAATTCCACTGCAAGATTACTCTTGGTACTTCGAATTATCTTAATATTTCAATATTTAAGCACCACCAAAGCTTGCTTCAAAGATTGCTTACATTGTCTATCAAGATCGATTTAGGGATTTCTCTATTAAGAAGGTGTGGCAGAGCACGGTGGCTTTAGGGGCTGCATCCATATGGTTTTACCTTCTTTGAAATGATTTGGTGGGTTTTTTAGTGATGGGTCTGAAATCTCCACGTGTTTGGATGGGCTGTCCTTCGTGATCTCGCTGCTGCATTATCGTCCTTGGTCCTTCACTCGAATGTTTCTCTGTTCATGGTTGCTGCGTCTATATGAGGCCCATAAATAAAGGAGGCTGGGAAAGTTGGCATCAAGACAATGAAGTGTATTCCTAGAACTACAAAAGCAAGTTCTGGATTTTATGCAGCCTCCTACTGCTTGACATTTGCTTTGGGTTGAAGGCAAATTATTTCTTTGAATGCGAGGAGATTGATGATGGAGAATTGAAATCAAGGCATCACTTGAATGTCCGAACATAATCAAGAGAAGCTGAGAGTTGCTGCGATATATTGCCTTTATGCTGAGTCCTACAATGAGCTTGTGAAATACTTAACTGTAGGGGGCCACAATGATGAGGCTACAGTTATATGTGGGCCTTAGTTTCATTGCAGCTCTAGCTGTTATATATCATGCATCCCACAACAGAGATCAATTTTATCCAATGGTTTCTTTTGTCAACTTCTGAAAGAACCACTTTTTAATTACCAGATTAATTACATATTTAAAAGAGTATTAATCAGAGTTTACCAGATAATAGGTTTTACGTGGAATTTAAAATTTTCAAAATATGTGAAAGTATGCATGATAAGCCCTAATGTGTGGCAATATACAGTCATCCAAAACATACAACAAAAGAACAGAAGTCCTACTCTTAGCACCGCAAACTAAACTTCTGTCTGTTTCCCTGAAGGACCTGAACCGAACTGGTCACCTGTGGAAAAATGTTGTAACCATCAGTCCAGCTCATTATGAATATCAACGAGTGCTAGTGAGGTGCCAAGTGGAATAAGCAATTCAATCCAAAACAAAACAGATCCATTTCAAAATAACAATTCATCTACATCTTCTTTATCCATTATTACTTCATAATCAAGTATCATGATGGGTGTCATAAAACTATTCAATTTCAATACCCAAATACCTCTAATTAATCCATCCAAACCGCCGTACTTCCACGACTAGGCCCATGGGCTAAGTTACACCCATATTACTGGTTACTCTAAAAGCTCACCGAGCAAGTGATGAGGACCGGCCAAAATCCTCAGAGCACCTGTCCCAGACCATGGGTCTTTTCCCCTCTTGAACTGTTGGGGTGTCGTAAGCTCTCTTGAACTGTTGGGACAATAAAAAGCCAACCATCGTGCACCAATGAAGGCATTCACCACATGGTGTAAATAACTTTCCATCTTCTCCCATTTCTTCTCATTCCATAATTATCATGATAAATGAATGCATATATCTTAACTCATAAAATTCCACAAGGCAATTTTATTTAAAATAATCATAATCAATTTAATACATACTCAATAGCAGCATATTAATAATCATAACAAGTGGAAAGTGGTTACCTCCCGCCAGAGCTAACTACTTTCATACTGCTCTCAAACCAGGCTTCAAATACACTCAACAATTCAATCTATACAAATCAATTTTCTAACAATTAATAACATCCTTAAAATTCCACATATCCAGAATTATAACTGATAATTAAAATACACTAATTCTAAAATAATAACTCCTTCATTATCTATTTCCATTGTTTATTTACTTCCTTATTCCTAATAATAAGGACACATTATTATCATTATTATCATTCTTTCATTTTATTAACTTGAATTCCCCAATTATGTTTATTTTATTGATAACCTCCTTTTTCTTAACAAACACATTTTTTTTTATTAATCAATTAAAATTAATAATGACCAACCATTAGATGAGAATATAATTAAATGTATTTATTTAATTATTCTCATGGTTTCCAAAAATTGACCATAATGTAATGCTAATTTATGGTTTCCAAATTATTTAACAATGTATTTTATGAATAGCAATGAGAGTAAAGATAAAATAACATCAAGCAAGATACATAATTATTCTCATACATACATTAATCTATATACATATATAACTAGATTTGGTTAATTCATTTAGCTCCTAGGCACATTTTCATTTTTTTTTTTTTTTGTACCTGATTCCAGACGCCATCCATATGCATATAAGTATGAGAAAAATTAGTTACCTTTCGTTTATTCATTTCTCAAGGTTCATCTAATACACGTATATATACCCATCATACATATAAATACATATGGGTATTAATAATGAAATAATTCTCCTTACATGCATTAGCCCAACATAAACTCACCTACTTGTTTTATTTTCTTTCTTTCTTTCATGCAAACACGTTACACATATACATATTTATATATCTAAACACTTTTTCCCCTTTCTTTTCTCAACAACCCGACACACACATACATGTATATAAGTAGATAAAACAAAAACTCCTCTCTTCTCCCTTATTCCCGACATACCCGACAGCACAGAGATCACACACATATATATTTAACTTTGACTTTTCACTCCCTACCCGATACACACACCTGGACACACACACACACACACACACACACACACACACACACACACACACACACACACACACATATATATATATATATATATATATATATATATATATATAATTAACTCTTTTCTTCCATTGGCATGCACATACTGAACCTTCCCAAAAGAAGAACCTACGGCAACTTTACATCAGCAATTATATATTCTCTCCTTTGCAAAACAGAACCCATGACAGCAAACTCACATATATATATACCTATGTTTATTTTAGTTTGTTTGCTCTCTTTCTTATTTCCTCCAAGACAACAGAACCGACATGCATGGAAACATCAGAATATTTTCTTTATTTTTCTTCATGCAGACACACAGAAACAGAACTGTATACTCAAACATGCAGAAATTAAACATCTACAACAACCCAAAGAACCCCCTGTTTTTTCGTTTTCTTTTTCAGTTTTGACTTTGGTGTATTCTTTTCAGTTTCTATTTGGTTTTATCATGATTAAATGATCACAGGAACAAAGGAAAAGGAAGACAAGAATCACCTTCAGGTTTTCCAAGCTCCAAAGGTGATCAACGTTGACTGATTCCTTGCTCTGTTTTCACGAATGACGAAGCAGAGGAAATAAGAAGCTCTCCAAAAACACTCTCGGTCTCTCTTCTCTCTTTCTATTTTTCGGCTTGTGTCTCAGAAAGAATGAAGAAACGAAGGAGTAAAGACAAGTATTTAACTATCAAATAATCTTTTCTTGCATGTTAAATTTCGGACAGCTGCCCTTCTACGTGTTAATTCGCGACTGATCTTGTGTTACTGTAGCTATTAGATGGTTTTATCTAATGATCATTGAATCGGTTTGGGCTTAAGAAAGAAAAGGTCTGGGCCGAAGCAATGGTTCTGAGGTCCAAAAGAAATCATGCGTCTGCTTCTCACGATGAGTTGGAATTGAGAGGAAGGAACTTTATTTTTCTGCTGCATAACGTGTCTAGCCACTCCGTTGGTTTAATTGATTAAATGAGATAATGGGTTCTCAATATTGGTGTCACGTGGGCTTGCATGAAATGATTTATAGGCTTTGTTTTAATCCTTCTGGTTCCGCCAATTTGCAGGATAATGAGAGGGATATATACATTGACACTCTATGGTATAATAGGCTTATGTTGTAGGCTTTCTCACATGGTCCAATGATCCATCTTTCCTTTTAAAACAACATTTTATTTGCATTTTAAACTTGATTGAAATCATTGAATAATTATGGAGATAAATCCTTAATTTCCAATAATTATTCTTTTAAATATTTTGGCCCAAATTTCATAATTTAATTTCCTCATAAAATATTAATTTACAATTCCCAAAATTTTGGGATGTTACATTTCTCCCCACCTAATTAGAATTTTGTCCCCAAAATTCCTATCAAGTTATTCAGGAAATTAACCCATATCTCAAGCTTCTAACATGCATTCACAGAGTTCAGAACAACATTGCCAAAATAATCTGACATGAAACATAATAAAACCAAAGTTCACCATGGCACACAAACTCCAACATTGACATAACACATTCACAAATACACTAACTTAATCAAAACAAGCACAACTACATGCTTAAGCAAACAAGTTCAGAAAGTCTCGATGCATCCTTTCCTCGGTTTCCCAGGTTGCGTCTCCGGGCGTCATACCCTTCCAAAAGACTTTTACAAGACGAATGGTTTTCTTCCTTAATTGTTTATCCTGGATATCTAAGATTTTCTCTGGTTCTGCTCTATAAGTCAAGTTCTCTCTCAACTCGACTTCCTCAAGGGTAATGATATGAGATGGGTCGGGATGATACTTTTTCAACTGCGACACATGGAATACATTGTGTACTCTAGACAGATGAGGAGGCAAGGCGATCCGATAAGCAACAGGGCCTATTCGCTCCAAAATTTCATATGGCCCTATAAACCGTGGAGAAAGTTATGAATGAAGTTGCATATGGGCAAGTGTTACACTATGTCTGAGTGCAGAGGGATCCAGGTATCATGTTGGGTTTCTCTAATTTTAAAAGAATTCTTCATTTAAAAGTCTAAGAGGATGAGTACATTAATGAAGCCTGCATCAATCATTAAAAGGAAGGGAGAAGCAAATCTACTGTGAAACCAAGTTACTAAGATTAATTAAAGTTGGTAGGATGAAGAGCTTCCTGATTCTGATTCTGATAAGTTGTTCTGCATAGTCTTCATTATGGAAGAAACTGTACTGAAGATATCATTTTTGTGCAAATGGAAGAAAAGAAGCATGGGAGAAGAATGTTATGAAGATATCTTTGTATTGTTTTGTAATTGGAAAAAAAAAAAAACTATTCAATTCAATTCTCCTTATACCTTTATTTTTATACCCTTATTTTGTGTTGTTCAAGTTGAACACTTTGTTAAATAGTGTTCAATTTGAGGGGGCGTGTTAGAATATAAGGGAATAATTGATTGGTTAAGTGAATTAGTTAGTTAGGGTTAGAGAATTAGTTAGGAGTCTAGACTATATAAAGGGGTCTTAGGCTAATGAGATATGACAAGTGTATGAAGTCTCTTTGTAAGAGCATTTTAGCTCCTCCTCTTATCAATAATACATCATTCCTCCTTATCTTATCTCTTCATATTATCTTCTCTAATTATATTTCTTTACAGAACGATCGAGATTAGATAATTTAGATTATTTATCACGCAAATGGAAGTTCAGTGAACAGAACCATACGTGAAGCTGAAGAAAATGACGACCACGCCCATGATATAAGGTCTTTGTGTCAAAGAGCCTTTTAATCACATGTGCATGTGTTAAAATCCCATCGTTAATGATGTTTGATTAAGGGAACATGTTTCTGGATTCCAGGATTCCTGGTTTTTTTACTCGTCAAGCTTCACGTCTCATAGTATTTAATGATTTGGGCTTAGTAGACGAACTGCCCCCAAATAAAGGATGGGCCCATTACGGGCCTTTTCCTGGACTCTACTGGAGCCCATGGACCACGTGATCACATTACACGGGTCTTTTTTTTTTTCTCCCGCAAACATTACATGGGCTCTTGGAGAAGCTGACATTCCCATTCCAATAATTGAGAGATACTTCTATTGAGAATAGGTGGCAAGGGACTTATTCTCTCTTAACCATGTCCTTAGTTCGATGCTTAAAATTGAAGAAAATAGTGTTGAGAGCTCTTCCCCCCATAATTTATGGGCCTGACTTTGGGCGAATCTGGATTAGTGGGAATTGAATGTAAATAAAAATGAGAGGTATGGAATATCAGTCAGAGAGAGAGAGAGAGAGAGAGAGAGAGAGAGAGAGAGAGAGAGAGAGAGAGAGAGAGAGAGAGAGAGAGAGAGAGAGAGAGAGAGAGAGAGAGAGAGAGGTACTTCTTAAATTCAAAGGTACTTCGTTTGAAGTTATGTGAAATTTTCATTTCTGCCAGATATCCGATGACTTAATGATTTGGGCTTAGTAGACAATTTGGGCCCAAATAAAGGATGGGTCCATTGCATGACTTTTACTGGACTCTACTGGAGCCCATCGAACACGTGAAAGAATCGTATTAAAGGGGCTCTTGGAGAAACTGACATTCGTGGTTCCAATAATTGAGAGTTAAATTCAAAAGTACTTCGTTCGAAGTTATGTGAAATTTTCATTTACTGCCAAATATACTATTATACTCTTATTTATAAATAAATAAAATAAGACACATTACCCTGTCACCTCACGCAAATGCTAGTAGTTGATGACTTGATATGTTATAAATAGCACGCCATAAAAGGTAAATAGTCTCTCCAATTAAGACTTGGAAATGATGAATTTACCTGAATAAACCAACTTTATCAATCATTATGCTTCTTTACTTTATAAAAAGTTTTTTGACCAAACTCTGTCGACGCTAGTTAATTAGTCAGCTCCTGTGTAACGTGTCTTCATGATATAGCTGGTAAATGTAGTTTATCGTCCTCAATAATTTGGAAGCTGTCATATCATCATCACTTGAGAAGAAGCATGCAATAATTTATTCTACTTGAGATGACCAGCACTCGTCGTACGTTCTTCATGCTTCGGGTTACAGGCCGACAGCTAATGCTTGTTTTTCTTAATTACTCTTAAAAATTTTCCTGATAACCTTTCAGAAGTTGAACTAATTGATAAAAGAACCCATGCATGCGAATTAAGCTCTTAACAGTGCCTCTGGTGTGTAATCTTACCTAATGCTGATGATGATTCTGTGAATCAATAAGATTTTCTGCGTCAAAGATCCTTTACATATATATAATTAAAAAGAAATGAAGGATTTACCAGAAAGAAAAGGGATATATGTAAACGTAATCTTGAGAATCCTGGGGATCCACATGGCTCTTATAAAAGAAATAATTAACAAAGAGGAATTATGAGTAATGGACCTTCAGAGTAATGGAATTGGAGTAAAACCAAGAATCAGAATCAGAATGAGGACGGCGTGAGATATATTATTAACCATCTAGTAAACAAGGAATATAATAATCGTTGCTCATCACTCTAACATCATCAAATCTTTGGAAAAGTAAATTTTCTCTGCTAATTAATAATTTCGAGCACGCGGATTCGATCGACAGTAGTGTGCGTGCCAAGCATTATTGGTGAAACTGTTTGAGAACCAGATTATGAATCGTTCGAAATATAATATGAGTGAATCCCATGCGAACCTTGGACTCTGAGGAATACACTGCACCTGCCTGCTTCATTGGCTTTCTACGAAGAAAGTGTTATTGAAAAAGAACCGGACAAGAGAAACACATAAAAAGTAAATGAAGCTTGCGATCCAAGATGCAGATGGGGATGGCATTATATGTGTCTGCCAATATTAATTAGGGCAAGTTGCTCATTAAGCACACGTGGGTTACTTTTTTTAATATAGTTGTTCGTATATGATTATGAGAAGTATCCTTATTCTAATTCTAGTCAAATATCCTCTTATACTAAATATAAAACAGAGCTAGATTTAATCTTATCATATGTTATGATTATGAAAAGTGTCCTAATTCTCGTTAATTCCCTATGATCATAAATATAAGATAGAGTTTGAATTTTTGTTGGAAAAATTAAGGAAACAAAATAATTTATTTAATTATATAATAAATTATGTATTATTGGATTATTTATTAGTTTATAAGTTGAAGTCAGAATTTTTAGAGAAAATATAAATATTTGAAAACAATTTAATCAGTTTTTTAATATCTCCAACAAAATGAATTATATTTTATATTTAGAATCGAAAAGAGTATCATCTAGGAGATGCTAGATACAACTATATACACCGAGATATCTTGGAAACTGGATAGTATGAAAATAAGTATGTATTGTCTAAAACAGAATCGATGTTTGTATATATAATTTGGGGTCCAGACACCTGTGTGGTCTGGACAAATATTCTTCCATGTGGCAAGAGATATGCATTTATGTATGATACAACCTCTAGTCCTAATTATAAGATAAAGTTGATTTTTTTTAGGAATTAAAAAAGCTAAATAAGTTACTTAATTATTTTATATATTGTGTATTCTTAAATTATATATTAGTTTATTAGTCAAACTAATTAGTTTGAAGAAAAAAATAAAAATACTTTAAAGTAATTTAATTAGCTTCTTTAATTTCTCTAAAAAAGTAAACTATATCTTATAATTATGACCGGAGAGAGTGCCAATAATAAATGAATGAACGTGGAAGTGATATGATTTGAATTTAGGGAAGGGATACTAGGAGTAGGGGAATCAATCCAACAGATTTGGACCATCCCATTAGGAATGGGAATCTGGAAATGAAGAAGAACACACTTTTTTTGAAATTAATGGAATAGTGGCCCCCTCCTCAGAATATGTGACAGTATATCTATGTTCGTAATTTCCCTTTCAATTCCTCTGAAAGGAAGCAAGGTTGAATATTATTAAGGGATGATAATATAATTATTCTGAAAAGTGAAAAGTTAAAACTGGTGAGGATGCTTAGCGTAATATTTTGTATTATTTATACATGCAACGAGAAGAAGCCAAAAGAAGAAGAAGGCATGTGAGGGGGTTGGTAACGGGGAAGAGGAAAAAGAAGGCATATTTGGTGAGTGGTGGTTAGGTAGAGATGTAAAAAAGTCAGGGGCATGTGACTTGACCTGTTAAAAGCCTGGTCAGGCCTAACCTGTCAGGCTAAAAGGCCAGACCAAGGCCTCTTATGAGGCCTGTTTTGCCTTAACAGGCCAAGCCCAGGCTTGATAAGAGGCCTGTTTATATTATTAATATTAATTTATGTAATTTTGGTCTGTTTTTAGCCTATTTAAAGTAGGCCTGTTTTCGGCCTGTGACCTGTTATTTATATTATTAGTATTAATTTATGTAATTTTTGCCTGTTTTTAGCCTGTTTAAAGTAGGCTCGTTTTCGGCCTGTGGCCTGTTAGCTTAATTAAATAAAAAATATATTTTTTTAAAAAAAAATATTTTTTTTTTTAAAAAAAACACAGGCCTTAACAGGCCACAGGCCAGGCCCAGGCCGAAAAGTAGGCCTGTAACATACCACAGGCCAGTATGTTATAGAATAGGCCTGGCCTGTTAAGGTGAGGCCTAGCCTGACCTGACCCATTTACACCCCTATAGTTAGGTAAAGTTGGGTGATACAGGGACGCGTGATGAACGAAGCATATACGTATCTTAAAATATGTCATTATACAATTTGTGGCTCTCATTGCATTCCAGGACCTCCTCTGCTCCTTTCTTCATTACTTCCTTATATAAGTAATTAACTTTGTTTGTCTTAAAATTTAAACTACTTTTTCTTTTTATACAGCTATTAATTACATTTTTTACATAATCTTTCTGAATTTTATTGAAAGACACCAACTATCATTAATTTTTGGTCTATATTTTAAGACACCAACTGCCTCTAACTAACTCATTTATTACTATTTTCTCATTATACTTTCTTATTTTTAACTAACTTTTTAAATTCATATCATTAAAGTAAATATAAAGTTGAAAACATTTATCAATTATGAACCAATTTAACGACTTAGCTTTCATTCCTTGATCCATGAGAAATGATAATTGGTGTTTTATAATAAAGATTAAAGGGGTATTAATTATCCCCCACTAATTAATAATTCTCTTTACATTCAATCATTTATTAGTCATTGTCTCTTATATTTTGTTCTCATATTCTTTTTTCATATTTATTATTTTTAACTAATCTCAATCACCAGATCGTAGACCGTTTTATAAAATTCAATAAAAAGTTACTTATAAAAAAGATAGAAGAAGTACTCCCTTTAATTTTTATTATAGGGCACCAATCACTATTTTTTAATTTTTATTATAGGGCACCAATCACTATTTCTCACGGATCAAGGAATGAAAGTTAAATCATAAAATTAGTCTAAAATTAATAAATATTTCTAACTTTACCACTACTTTAATGATACGAATTTAAAGAATAGGTTAAAAATGAGGGTATAATTGGAAGATAATAATAAACGAGTTAGTCAAAGACAATTAGTGTCTTATAATAAGGAAAAAAAATTCTAGTAATTGGAGTCTTATAATAAAGATCAAAGAAAGTATTTACTTAATCTCTCTCACTACTATATTTTTTTCCTAAAACCACGTCCCCCCCCCCCCCCCTAAAAAAAAAAAAACATTTCGATTTTCCAAGATTTCATTAACTATATCATCCCTCCAATACATGCACGTGGGATTCCCACGATATTTGACTAAAAATGGAATAGTGAAAAAACCTAAATGTTCTGTTTAATGATTAGTCCGTGTGTGATATTTATTAAATGCGTATCTATTATATGTGGTCACCCTTTCCGGGTCATATATATATATAGTCACCCCTGTCAAAGAGCCATATTCTTTTTCTTCTTGTTTCAAAACATTAGTCTTCATATTTCACACATTCGTGATCCGACGGTTGACAACATTCCATGGAAATAGTTCACAACGTACCTTAAACTCATGACTGACTTAGATTTATTTGTTTGCATTCATTAATAAAAATTCCTATGGATTAAATATCAGATTTATATTAAGCATTTATTAATAATTAGAAAGTTACATTATATAAAATACTTAAAAGGGGAATTGCACTTAATGGGCACATAATAAAAGCAAATGGACTTAAACTTTGTCTACAAACTTAGTACATGGTTAACAAGTATAAAAAGGTTGATTGTTATAGCTACTTGGAAATATCAGTTCTTCCCTTTTCCATGATCGTATGTTCTTTAAGGCTTAAAGTTACTTAGTTGAAAAAGGAAAACATCGAACAAAAATAATATTTAAAAAGAAGAGGGGGAATATTATATATATAAGGAAAGAGCTCGTGGTTTACCGTATAAGAAATAAGAACTGCACACTTTTAAAAGCAGTGGGGAAGGCTTGCACATAAATCACATCCCTGGTTTTAGCTCCATAATCCTCATTATTTCTTAACTAGCAAATGTATCATTTGATTTTTTTCCCCCTTAAAAGAACGCATTAGGGAGAAAAGAGAGAGAAGAAAAAACAAAAGAAAGAGGAGTGGATACTGGCCTGGAGAGTGAAGTGGGAACTGGGAAGTCGACCATGCCGACCTGGGGCTTCGTAGGAACGACCCTTTCTGTCACATCCCCCAACTGTTTCAGTTGCGATACAGTTAGATCCTCTCAAAGTGAAAGACATCCCCGAAAGCTAATTTAATGTAAAAGCCAAAAAAATAAAAGTAAGAGATAAATTATTAATTAAAGTAGGGATTTTTATCTATTATCCGCCTCATTGCCATATATCCTTTTTCTTTTTTATTTTTATTTTTAACTCAAAAGTATAAACCCAAACATAACGATTCCTGAATAGCACATTATCTCAAAATGATATAATTGACCCAAAAGCTTTTGAGGGCACATCTAGTATGGATATGCATACTTGAGTTGACGTTGGAAAAGTATATTCAAATAAGTTGGAATAAAATTTTTCTCATAAATTTACTTCGTATATCATAAATCATGTCGGAAAAATAATTTTTACCATTAATCCAAATCGACAATATTGAATCTCCTTATTCCAGTTTCTCAAACATAACAATAACAGTGTTATATCATATATGGCACTTTAGGTGACAGAATAAAAGTGGGACATACTAACTTGCAGGACTTGCTTTAATTTGATTGAATATATAGTTTGACAAAATTAAAGTCAGATGCCAAATTACAACGTCGATCAATAAATCCTATTATTGTTATCATTATCACTATTATTATTTCGGAGATATATGAATGGCTCGTGATAAAGGAACTTATTAATTGAAAAAGGAGTGGAGATAGATGATCGATTGAGGTTGTCAATTAAAAGATCAAGGATATGGACCGTCAAGTTGTATCCTTTTGATCGAGCACTGCACAGAATTTGTTTATATCTGCGGAGATAGTGGATTCATGATATATCAACTCACGCAAGTGATTTACCATTGATTATTATTCTTCCTTGTTTAAAGCGCACGGATCAGAAAGAAAGAAATATCAGATTGATGTGATAAAGAAAACCACTCTTTCTAAGTAATAATATCTCGGGCATTCTATAGCTAGCTACCTCATTATTTATCACATTCCTTTCAAACATATAGCCTTTCACTCTCACTATCATTAATTAACACCCGGTCCCTGGCTTTGCTCACACCTTCGTTTAATTTAAATTAAAGCAGCTTTCAAACTCTAACCAATTTTATCACCTATTTGTCCTATACATAAATATATTCTTGTCATATCTTGTTAGTTAATTAACATTCATAAATCTAGCTATATAGCAAGCTAAGCTGGTTCAGATTTCAAGCTAGGATGGTTCAAATTATTTAGTTTTGCTCAGCTTTAATTTGTGTGGTGGTCAATTCACCATATACATATTATAACAGGCGATATTAGTCCTAATCATCATATACAAGAAAAAGATGTGGGACCTGGCAGAACAAAGTATCATTATAATATCTTCATGCCTTCTCTCTGTTTTCATTTTTCTTCCTCCTTCAGAAAGGTCCAGAAACAGATAACCAATGGAGAAAAGTGACATGTTTTATTTTTTAAGAAAATTATCATAGCTAGTTGTGTGCATATACGTGCAAACAAGGTTCTTTTGTTCCCCGATATTTCCCAATCATTGAAGCCTAGGGGAAAAAAAGGAAATAATTCTCAAGATAAAACCAGCAAAGCAAAAGCGTGTGAAGACAAGAGGGTGGGTACGCATCAAATAAATGACTAGACGCCACCGCAGAAAAAGAAGAGAAAAGGGTAGAGAGATACATATTATATATGTTTTTTTATGCCAAAAGGAAAAAAGAGGATTAAAAACGAAATTAAGACCTCTTTTATCTTTTTGGTTACGGGCACCTATGACCCTGAGTCTTTTTTTTTTTTTTTTTTATCAACTATGACCCTGAGTCAAGTAAATATGTTTTTTAAATGAAATGCCAGTATAAGGTATTTTAACAAGTTAAGTTAGTTATTGATAATTCATTCAAAATTAAAAATACTTGGAGCGTATAGATCAAGATGACGTTTTAAAGTTGGAGAATGAATCACGAATGACCAGATGCAAACTTGAGATCAATGCTTTTATACACACACAGCTATAAGGATTTACACAAACGAGCGATCGACTTTATTGACACGGCTTGTTTTAGATTAGGTGGGAAGAGAGAAGGGCAGGTGTGTGAATGAAGAAGCGCACACTGAAATTAAATATCCAGACAATAAGAGGCTCTGCCACCAATTAATAGCCTTGTAATTGATCATAAATATAAGATAAAATTAGTTTTATTGGAGATATTAAAGAAAATAATTAAAATATTTTAAAATATTTATATTTGTCATATAATCTCTAACATATTTTGTTTAATAAACTAAGGGAGCAGGATCAATTCTACACATGAAGTTTGCCCCCAAAAATGCTCAGTACCATGAAGATTTTTCTAGACAAAAAATGTACACGAAGTTACATTTTGGGAGCGTCCAGCACCACGAACCATTAGTCAACCAACGTTGACTGTAAAGTCTGACGGAAATGAACAGTAACTTCGCAAAAATTACAATTTTGCCCCTAATTTTAAACTGAAATTACCATTTTGCCCTTAGTTTTAAATAATGTTTTTTTAAAAAAATAATAAAATAAAATAACCCCTCCCCCCGGTGGCCCCACCACCGCTGGCCACCCACCCCACCACCGGCCGCCGGTGACCTCCTCCGGCGATTTTTTTTTTTTAAAAAAATTAAGGTTTTTTTTTTTTAAAATAAGGGGAGTCCGGTGGGCTCCGCCAATGGTCACACCACCGCCGATGGCCGCTCTCCCCACTGTCAACTGCCGGCGACGGCCACCTCCTCCGGTGATTTTTTTTTTGAAAAAAAAATAAGATTTTTTTTTTAAAAAAACGAAGGGGAGTCCAGTGGACCCCACCACCGTTGGCACCCGCCCTCCCCACTGCCGTCTATCGCCGGCGACCGGCAGCCACCTCCGGTGAATTTTCTTTTTAAAAAACCTTAGTTTTTTTAAAAACAAAAAGTCGCCAGAGGAGGTGGCCGGATGTGGCCATCGGCGCGGCCGGCGGTGGGGAGGGCGGCCACCGGCGGTAGTGTGGTCGATGGTGGGGCCCATTGGACTCCCCTTAGTTTTTTTAAAATAAAACCTTAATTTTTTTAAAAAAAAAAAGTCGTCAGAGGAGGTCGCCGGCGGCCGACGGTGTGGTGGGTGACCAATAGGGGTGTAGACAGGCCAGGCCAGGTCAGACTTAACCCTTAACAGGTCAAGGCTGTTCTGTAACATACTGGCCTGAGCCTAGCCTGTGGCCTGTTACAGGCTTATTTTTCGGCCTGGGCTTGGCCTGTATATAGGCCTGGCCTGTGGCCTGTTAAGGCCTGCTTTTTTTTAAAAAATTTTTTTAAGAAATTATTTTTTTAAAAAAATAATTTTTTTTAAATTTTTTTATTTAATTAAGCTAACAGACCACAGGCCGAAAACATGTCTACTTTAAACAGGCTAAAAACAAGTCAAAATTACATAAATTAATATTAATAATATAAATAACAGGCCACAAGCCGAAAACAGGCCTACTTTAAACAGGCTAAAAACATGCCAAAATTACATAAATTAATATTAATAATATAAACAGACCGGGCTAACAGGCCTAAAAGGCCTCTTATCAGGCCTGGGCCTGGCCTGTTAAGGGAAAACAGGCCTAAAAAGAGGCCTTGGCCTGGATTTTTAGCTTGACAGGCCAGGCCTGACCAGGCTGTTAACAGGCTAGGCCACAGGCCCCTGGCCTTTTTACATCTCTAGTGGTCGGCGGTGGTGGGGCCACCGGGGGAGGGGTTATTTTATTGTTTTTTTAAAAAAACATTATTTAAAACTAAGGGCAAAATGATAATTTCAGCTTAAAATTGGGGCAAAATTGTAATTTCTGTGAAGTTACTGTTCATTTCCTTCAGACTTAACGGTCAACGTTGGTTGACTAACGGTCCGTGGTGTTAGACGCTCCCAAAACGTAACTTCTTGTGCATTTTTGGTCCAGAAAAAACTTCGTGGTGCTGGGCGCTCCTGGAGATAAACTTCATGTGTAAAATTGCTCCTTCTCCCATAAACTAATTCATAATCTAAGGATACATAACATATCATATGATTAAGTAACTTATTTAGTTTTTTTAATCTCTCGAAAAAAATGTTAACTTGTGTTATATTTAGGACTAGAGAGAGTAGTATGTAAATTCCCATGCAAATAAAAGGTTGTACTCTTCTGATCATATTTATAAGATAAAGAGAGACGCAAGATTGTGGTTCTATTTATTTATGGAGTAGAGAGAAAATTTTCATTTTAATGTAGAATTTTATCCTTCATTTATTATTTTGTTTCTTTTGTTTTCTTTAGGTATAATGAATACTAAATCGGGTTAGAGTTATAAAGTTGTTGAAATTTATAGAAAACTTTATAAAGTTTAAGATTTTTCTTAATTCACATGAAATGAGTTAAAAGTATTTTATAACTAAGTTAGAGAAGTATATGTTGAATCTAACTTATAAACTCGGCTTATCATATTTTTTTTTATATATATAAAAAAGTTTATGTGAGGGTAGACATCGGAAACCTACCACGGTAAGGGTATGTCTTCAAGCTCAAAAAAACATTTCCAGAAGTATTTACAGATGACCTACCAAAAAGGCCCTCATAAACTCGGCTTATCATATTGCTTACCTCTCTAATTAAACAAAAAATAGTAAAAAGGCAACCCTTCTTTTTGGGACCCCGGCCCATGCAGCTTCGAGGCATTGTGCCCCCCGGCCTAGACAATCAACAGTTAATAAGGAGCCCCTCTCTCTCTCTCTCTCTCTCTCTCTCTCTCTCTCTCTCTCTCTCTCTCTGTGTATATATATATATATATAACCCAAACGCACGGATGCATAAGTATAAATTGAATGAAATCATAAACTAATTAGTAACATCCATTGAACTACAACGTAACATTGAATTAACGGTCATACAAATACATATATGCTATATTTGATCTTAATTATACAATAAAAGTAATTATAAAATTAGGACAGGAAAAAAATACAACATAACATGGGTGGCCTGGTCGGTACGTGGTGTCCAATTGAATAGTGAAGGTCCACGTCACGCATCGTGTGACTTTGGGTTTACCACAATCAGAGTCCGACGACTTCCACCGCTTTCCTTATGATTTGCCCCTCACCTTCCCTCTATTTCTTGCCAATGATTTCTCCAATTCTTGCTAATTCATAACCTCCACTAACTAGTTACATAATTAATCTAAATAACTAATTTTATCCCAATATATTTCATGAAAAAATAATGTGAGAGACAGAAGATTAATAAACTGTTATATTTAAAATCAAAACCAAACCATTCAGTCCTATAGTAATATGCGCACCACCATATGAAAAGCTAACCAAATCATCCTTGAGCCTGTGAAAATTAAAGGCCATGCATGCCCAAAATATAATTTGACATTCATCTGTGAAGCAAGTATCAAGTGACAAATATATTATTTGAATGGCGGCTATATTTTTCTTATGTAAGACTGACAATAACAAAATAAAAGGAGGAGACTCAAATTAAGGTAGTGTTTAAAAACTTTCTAAAACCTAAATTTACAAGATAAATATGTGAGAGAAGTTTTATCTCAACTTGCGTAAAACTTATGTTTTAGTATACTCCCTCTGGTCCTTATTATAAGGCACCAACTACCTAAAATTTTTTGTCCTTTTTATAAGGCACCAACTACATTTAACTAACTTATTTATTACTATTTTCTTATTATGCCTTTACTTTAATAAACTTCTTTAAATCTACATCATTAAAGTAGGGATAAAGTTGGAAACTTTTATCAATTTTAGGCTCATTTAATGACTTAAATTCTTTTTCTTGATTTGTGAGAAAATATAGATGGTACCTTATAATAATAAGAATCAGAGGGAGTATTTTCAAACACTACCTAAACTCGTTTTGAGGGCGCATGCGTGCGTTGGAAAACAGAGGGGCAGGGAATAATTGAGGGGGAGTGGGGTCAGTCAATGAGGAGAAACACACGTGTGGTGTGATTATGGGGTTAGGCGTAACAACGTGGGATGATGTTTCCCCGAATTACCCTATGCCGTATATGGGTCTGACCCCACCCCGGCCCCACTTTTGACTGTGTCACCAGTTGACCACTTCTCGCTTCTCGTTGACTTCCCCGCTTGGGCTCCTTCCCCTTTAATTTCTTCTTCTTTGCTACCCTCTTCATCTCTCTACAATATACAATCCTATCTCCGGATTGGTTAATTATTTTTCAAACACAAAAGGAAATAATTGAATTATTTTAAAATATTTATATTTATATTTATATTTTTTAAAAAAATTATAAATTTATATATAATTTAATCATACAAAATATATAATATAATTGAATAACTTATTTAATTTTTATAATATCTTTAAAAAAACCAACTACATCTTATATTTAAGATCATAATTAGTATTTCTTTTCTTATACTTGCTAGCCCCCTCCGTTTTCAAATATATGAAACATAGTCTGCTGATTTCTTTAATCACACTTAAGAAATATTGAGGTGTACGTTTAATGATATTAAAAAAAAAACCTCTACTCGCAGTAAGTTCTTCTAAATCTAAATAATGGCAGCAGTAGACTATAACTGTCGTGATGATAAAAAACGATAGTCATGTATCCAACTGTCTGTGACCATATTTATTGACGATGGAGGTAATAAGTTGACACATAATTATCTTTTTTAATTTTTTTAAAAAAATATTTGAACACTAACACACGCACACACATTAAATAATATGTTTAAATAATGGGAAATTATTTTAGTTCAAAGATTACTTTAGTATGAGTATGCACCTGCATACCCAAATCCATATATTGAGTTGTTGTGTATTAATAATTGAGAAAAATTTTAGTGGGGAAGAATTATATATATTTTTCAGTTAAAAATTACTGCAAGTTTATATGCCTCTATGTTTTTTTTTTTCAAGACGTGAGACTTCTTTATCACGTTCACCACTTTTCCTTTGCCCTTTTAATCTCTTCTGTGCTTTTTTATTGATGAATAGGAATGGTACATTTTATTATTATTTTGAAGTTATTAAAGAGACTTAGGTATATTTAGCCTAATTTTTGGCCAGATTGTTACTTTATATGTATATATATGCGGGCACGCCCCTTTGGACCCCTCAGTGAATATATAGAGAATATATTGAGAGAGAGAAATCCATTCTTCAACAATGCGGTTTTTATGGCAACAAAATTAGGTCTTTGTGCATTTAGTGCACTGCTTCTTCGAGAAGTCTGAACCTAGCCTCCTGGTTTGAACAGAAGGAAAAATAATTCGGGGTTTGGAGAAGATGCCCAAAGAAGAATGGATCCTCTAAAAGTTGAAGTTGAATGCGTGCTAAGCATTATTAATTAGTATCAATACTTCAACACATGAGAATATGCCATAGTTAGGCACCAAATAGAAGGAATAATGTTAAAAGATTGGAAAGATGGTCAGAGTGGTGCATATAAGAACACATACAGGGTTCGAAGTTCAAGGGGGAAGCAGACTCTACGCCACGCACGTGAATAAATCTGAACCCGACAGCCATCTAGTAACAGAATCTCGTGCTAGCTCCTCATTGTAAACCTGATTTTTTAGTCTGTAACTGCTTTTGCTTAGCCCATTTGATTTGTCAGTTAAGAGCTAGCTAGCTCCCCCATTTCTTAATATATATTTTATGAGATTTAGAAACTTGGGAGGCAAGTAATTAATTTTGTCACGTTCCCAATTGTCAAAAAATTCGGTGGGTGTTTCTCTGATTTCTGATGCTAATCGGCAAGCATCGTATGCGGATCGAAGTGCCTTTATTGGTTTCTGGTGCCATGCTGAATTAGCTTCGGTGTCTCTTTCTGACTCTTTGAATTTCGTCACCCTCGACAGACTCGGAACACGCAAGATTGACGAAGATCCAAGATACAATTTATATAATATTCAGTTGCTTTTTTGACGAAACAAGAATGCCAGCAAGGAAATGAATGAGGAAAAAGGGAAATAAAGAATTTTGGGTGCCATTCCGTTCAATGAGTGGCAGAAGGAAACCAGACACCATAAAAACAGTGGGTGATCGATTACTATTACTAGTATATAAGAATAAACATTATTAAACTATAATGGACTTGACCATATCGCTTGGTTTTGGTCGGGGTAGACATGGAAATAAGTCAGGTCAGGCTAAGTCAGGTCAGGCTAGGTCAGGTTTTGGCTAAATAAGTCTGAGCCTGTAATGAGGGTAGTAGAAGGTCTGACCTTGAATTCAGGTTTTTTTTTAGGTTTAAGCCTGAGCCTTCATTAGGCCTGATTGGGCCTGGAGCTTTTTAAAAGCCTACTTTCAATGTAGGCCTTTAAAAATGCCTCGTATTGTAGACCTTAGAGGTCATAAATAGACTTTATACATTTTGAACCTATCAAAATCTATATAAATATAATCTAAAATTAGAATGTATAGAATAAAAAATAAAAAATATTATGTTATTTATATGATATACATTTAATTATATTTATTTAATATGTAAACAGGCTAGGCCTGAAAGCCTACAGGCCAAGCCTTAACAAAATATGCTGACCTATTTACATATTTAGGCTTTTAAATAGGTCTTGGTCTGACCTTTTTGACAAATGGGCTAGGCCCTAAACAGGTTAGGCTATAGGCCACCTGATAAGGGTCTGACCTATTCCCACCCCTAATCGGGGGGAAAGTATATAAGAGCATGAGTTCTTTATACTCCCTCTCAGACATAATATTTGGGTAGTTGCTTTTTCTCCTAAATATAAAACCTAGTTTTTACACTTGTTAATATTTTTTAAATTTATCCTTGTTGATATTTTCCCAACAATAATTAAGAAAAAAGAGAAATGGAAAAATTAAAGAAAATAACTATTAACTATAGTGTTTTAAAAAATAAATAATATTTTAACTAATTTTTTAATATGATCAAATTAAATAAATATGTAGTCGAGTATATATTAGTAATATGGTAATTGAGGAAATATAATTTTATTGTGATTGTGTGAATTGATATAAGGTCTATTTGGATTACAAGCTTTTTGAGTTTTTTGTGTGATAATTTTGACAAAAAGTCACTTAACGTTGCCAGCTGATTTTAGATCTGTTTGGGTTAAGTTTAAATTTACTTAACTTAAAGCTCAAAAAGCCCGTTAAGGAAAAAGTTCCACTTCTTAACTTTTTCCAAAAGCTCTCACCTTTTTCACATAAGCCCTGCCACTTCTATTATCATCAATCCAAACGCACATTATTATCAATAACTTGACTTTTTTCCCCAAGCTTTTTTTAAAGTAGTTTTTAAGTCACCACTTCTATCACCAACCCAAACAGACCCATAAGAAAGGAGCGGGTGTAATTTATAAGGTGATCCGCATTGCAGGCTGACATAGCCAGAAGAAAGGTGGTTCATATTATTTGGGTGACAGACATGGGGCTTGCTTTATTCTTCCTTCTGTTGTTGTTTTTGACCTTTGAGTTTTGCTTTATGGTTCAGGCCTTGAAGCATTGAATAATGAGTAAGAAGAGGAGGATGAAGAGTGCTGTACAAACTGGAGACCAAGTAGCAAAGCCAGGTGTCTGAATGCTACTTGCTCTTGCCACTCCCATTTTCTAACTCTGCCTGTCCATCACCTGCTCTCCTTTCCCTTCCACGTACTGTACCCTGTTATACTCACTTAGCGTCATTATTCCATATATTTTAATGTTTGTGTGTGTTATTGGTGCATTGATCTGTACCTTTTTCCAGCTGGAAGGGCAAATTATTAGAGAGCATGCCAAAAAACAAAACATTTGGAAGCAAGCTGAGAAAAATGGTATACGCTTCCTTTTCTGGTTCGTAAAGGGAATCGTGATGAGATACACCCTCCCATTGGTTTTGGCGTCAACTCGGGGACACAGAACAAAGGCCTTTTTTACTTTTTATATCTACCAAATTAAAAAGGTTACTTATTTTTACTTACTTGATCAGCACCCTACCAATGTGTAATCGGCTTCGTCCCTGGCTGCGCTACATTACCGCCAAAACGAAAATTCCTAGTTTGTGGTGTTTCGCTTTAAGCAGATCAAATGCAGGAAGTGGATTTTCAAAAATTCTGACAATTATAATTATAATTTGGAGACTGGAGAGGTGCTACGTGCTGGTATTGTCGGAGGAAGAAAATATAAGAGGGCGGGGCCGGGAGCACGTAAAAATATGGCGAAACTAAAAAAGGCCTAATCAACTGAAAGCCCCAGCTAGGGGAATACGTTTCACCCCCCCAAACAATAGATTAATTTTTTTCCTTTCTCAACTAATAAAAAGGTGAGACATAGGAGTGAAAATAGGTCAGGTCAGGCCAGGCTTCACCCTTAATAAGTTAAGCCTGTTTTGCAACATAGTGGTCTATTATAAACCTATGGCCTGTTAAGGAGGCCGGTTTTCATTTTCATTTTTATTTATTTAATTAAGCTAATAGGCCACAGGCCTCACAACAAAACAGGTCTAGTTTAAACAGATTGAAAACCAACCTACTTTAGCAGGCTTAAAACAAACCAAAATTACATAAATTACAATGTTACCTTTATAACAGGCTGGCTTGACAAGCCTAAAAGACTTCTTATTAGGCCTAGGCCTGGTGAGTTAAGTAAAAACAAGCTTTATAAGAGGCCTTAGCCTGGCCTTTTAGCCTAACAGGCCAAACTCTTAACAGGCTAGGCCGCAGACCGCAAGCCCCTATCCTATTTCCACCCTTAGTTGGACACTCTCATTAAAAGAAGGGGTTTCAATCTTAAACTTAGTCAAGACATTGAGAGAGACATTTTAGATAATGTGAACTTATAAAAACGCAGATTAAGATGGAGACATGTGTATTCTCAATTCTGTATGTCCTGAGAAGTAAAGTCATAACACTCTACCCTTGGTTTGTGAGTGAACTCAACTCCTCTTCTAAAATTTATTTATAAAAAAAGGAAAAAAAATCCTCTTTATTACTCTCTTCGGTCCTAATTATAAGACATATTTAACCGATTTTGGGGAGATTAAAGAGAGTAGTTAAATTAGTTAAGTTCACTCATTTTCCTAAAATGCCCTTATATAAATTTTCAATGACATTAACATACCCCTTAACCTAGAATATTCCTTTCCATACTTTCTAATTAAAATGATGGTCTTGCAATATATACATATATGTGTGTGTATGTACACACATATGTATGTATGTGTATGCGCATACACACACACACATATCTACAACCCCCTCCCCCCCAAAAAAATTAAAACACATACACCCCCCACAGATACATATACATATCTACACACAAGTAGAAACCCCCCACACACACATGCATACACACATCCACACACACATATACATAAACACACACACACATAAGTGCATGAGTATGTACACACAAGTATACACATAAACACACTAACATATATATTTATATAATGTGTGTGTACATATATAAATATATATGTGTGTGTCTACACACACACACATATAGGGCTTTGGTTTTCTTATGTTATATGAGGAAAAAAAAAGTTTCCTACACACACATGAAATGGTGGGACCCACATATATATTATATGTGGGTCCCACCATTTCATGTATGTGACATGAGAAAATGTTTTCCCATGTGTGTGTGTATATATATATATATTAGTAAATTAATGTTAACTCATTGATAGATAAATTAAAATCCAACAATTTAAGAGTTTTATTGACTGGAATATTCTATGCACCTAAATACATATACTTACTAAAAACTAAACATACTTGAGAGAATAAAATAGAGGTATTTTAGGAAGAAATTGACAAAAATTTAAATTTTGTCTTATAATTAAGACCAAAACCAACTCTTAAATGTTGTCCTATAATTAGGACCGGAGGGAGTATATAAAAAAAAAAGTTTTTTTAGACAAAAAAGAGAGGGGGACTTGAGATTGTCAAGCGTGGAGGAAGAGTAAAATGGGAGGAGGCGTTATAAAGGAAGAAGGCATGTTTAAATTTGCTTTAGAAAAATATATTTACGCAACTAAATTGAGATAAAATATCTCTCATAGAATTATTTCTTATACTGTAAATCATATTTAAAAAACATCTAAGGGAACTCCAAAGAGGTAGGCGGAGGAGGGATGTCGGGGGCTGAGTGGCAGTTATGACTTATGAGGTTGACCAAACCCTCTTTTTTCTTCCTCTCCCCTGTTTTATTTATGTATCCTTCCCATAATAAAACCCAGGTCGAACAGGGCTTCCCTTACAATTAACCCAAACATTAGGGACCTTCACAGTTTCACTTGACCTTGACTTTCCCGAACTCGTGGGTCCCCCTTCCCCCCAACCTCCTCCAATAAATCCACCCCCTTCCCTTCCTCTCCTCTCCCACACCTCCCTCTCCTCTGCCACCCTTCACCATATTCATATCTTTAGTATATTGTTCCTCCAACCTTCTCTCTTTCCTCTAAGGTTCATATCCTACTTCATTCAATACCCATTGCCTTTCTTGTCACATTCTTCTATATATATACTCTGTCTTGACTGTTTGCCTTTGTGTTTGTTTGTGTTTCCACTCGCAGTGATCATGACGAAACAGAATCTGATGGTTTCTGATGCAAATCCTGGTCTCAGCATGGCTACTTCTGCCTCCGTTTCCAACTCCTCCATTTTCGCCGCCACCGCCCACAAACCGCCCGCCGTGCCCTCTGCCTATATTCCCATTCCCCGGCGAAAGGTGCTCAAGAAACTTGAAATCAATGCTTGGGTTGACTCCATGAGAGCCTCTTCTCCCACCCACCCCAAATCCACTCCTTCTCTCGCCGAAGAACATAGCTCTTGGATTGTCAGTATATATCTCTCACCCTCCTATACCTTTCTCCCTGTTTGATGAAAAATGTTGGATTAATTGATTTGCCCTTTTATGTTTATGAAACAGCTTCACCACCCCTCTGCATTAGACATGTTTGAGCAAATCATCGATGCCTCCAAAGGCAAGCAGATTGTTATGTTTTTGGATTACGATGGCACCCTCTCGCCTATCGTCAACGACCCTGACCGTGCTTTTATGTCCGATCAAGTGAGTTACTGGCTCACAGACATATCGTCCTGTTCCTTTTTCCCCGTCCACTATTGGTTTTTCTGCTAATATCTGCTTTTTATGATGTTTATATATCAGATGAGAAAAACAGTAAGAAAACTGGCGACGTATTTTCCCACTGCCATAGTAACAGGCAGATGCATAGACAAGGTACACTTAAGAGCCTGCTTCTTACTATCATTTCTTTTTGGTCTTGGACCTCTGTAAACTGACCCCCCCCCCTTTTTTTTATTGCCAACAATAGGTATACAGCTTTGTTCGCCTGGCGGAGCTATATTATGCGGGAAGCCATGGCATGGATATCAAAGGCCCAACAACAAGCTCCAAATACAATAAAGTGAGCAGCTTATAGAATACCATTAAATTTAGTATTCTAAATTTCTAATAAAGGAAAGTTTGTAATTTACATAATTCATGATCGACAGGGAAGCAAAGCAGAGGCGATTCTTTTACAGCCTGCCAATGAGTTTCTTCCCATGATAGATGAGGTTCGTCTTTTTACCACTCTTCCCTCTTATTCTATTTGGTTATATGTCAATCTATGAGGTTCCCAAGTAAGATTGTTAGCGTAATGATCAATTTTCAGGTGTACCGAGTCTTAGTTGAGAAAACTAAATCAACACCAGGAGCGATGGTGGAGAACAACAAGTTCTGCGTCTCTGTTCATTATCGTTGTGTTGATGAGAAGGTATAGTTGTAAGCTCCATACGTGGTTTTAAGTTCTTATAACACAGTTCTATAAAAAGTCTAAAATCAAGCCCGACATATACACAGAAATGGAGTGAACTGGCTCACCAAGTGAAATCGGTGCTTAAGGACTACCCGAAGCTTCGTCTCACCCAAGGAAGGAAGGTGGGCCATAATTCTGTTTTCTTGTTTTACTCATTTACTTTTTCCTTGTGGTATTTGATTTATATTTTAAGTTTGCCCATTAAAGCAAAAGTTAGCAGGAGATTATGTCTCACTTTCACTCCTCATTTGTTTAAAATACAGGTCTTTGAGATTCGTCCCACTATTAAATGGGACAAAGGGAAAGCCCTAGAATTTCTACTTGAGTCACTTGGTGAGTTCAGGTTTGAATTTGATTGCAACAATGAGCCCTTATCAAATAATTGGCACAGCAATCTGAATAAAGAATAATTGTTTTCAACAGGATTTGCCAATTGCGCTGAAGTCTTCCCTGTCTACATTGGTGATGATCGAACCGACGAAGATGCCTTTAAGGTTATTGTCTAATAAATGCTGATATGTTTTTCTTTCAGAGTTCTACAAAAAGAACGCTAAACATGGGATGGTTTTCGTGCTAAATTCAGTAAATCGTTTAATGATGAACAGAAATTGAGAGACAGAGGACAAGGTTTGGGCATTCTCGTGTCAAAGTTTCCAAGGGACACATGTGCATCTTACTCTTTGCAGGAACCGGAGGAGGCAAGTAGATCATTTGTTACTTTTTTTTTTTAATGCTCCTACGGATGCTCAAAATATACTATAGTTCCCTTGTTTAGTTTATTAATGGTTAATATATATACATGCAGGTGAAGGACTTTCTTCAGCGTTTGGTAGAGTGGAAACAAGCATCTCAGCGTACATGTTCCAAATAAGTGTAAATTAATGTGTACTCTTAGATGACATATATATGTACGTCCATACCCCAGCCAATCATATTAAGTTCGGGGTTGGATATATATATATATATATATATAGTAGAGGGCCTTTTGTCGTTTTTGTTCAGTTGCAGAAGGAAAACACAAAAATGTAAGGAAATGGAATGACATAAGGGTCGTTCTTATTGCTGTACTCCACCTGTTGTGTTCGTGCTAACTCTAACTGTGATTGTGGTTACCTAAAATATTGAAATTCCACCATGTCAAGTTTATTTATTTTGGCTTAATTTTCTCTCACCACTTTCAAGAACGCCATTGATTAATGTTAATTGTATACTATTTATTTTAATCGCATGTCATTAATTATCTTCAGTTATAAATATAAGACATAGTTGATTTTTTTTGGAAAGATTAAAAAAACCAAATAAGTTAGTTGATGATATTATATATTGTATATCTTTAGATTATATATCAGTTTATAAGTTAGGAAAAATAATTTAGACAAAAAATGAGAAATTTAGATACTTTAAAGTAATTTAATTAGTTTCCTTAATCTCTCGAAAAAAAATATCAACTCTATCTTATATTTAGGACCGAAGGTAGTATTTTATTATTTAATTTGTAATCTATTTACCTATTTGTAGGCTTTTTAATGAATAAAAGCATCAAATTTCATTCTTTTATTTATTTATAATATTATTTTATATTCATCAACCAATCGACTACAGAGCAAATTTCTGTAGCTTCTCAGGCGCATGTAAATGCATTATTCCAACTACTTGTGTTTATGTATAAAATTCCCATATCATATATATTCTTAATTAATAATAATAATTATCCTTTTTTCGAGCCCCAAAACTTAGTACCAATTCGTTTGTTTTATTATATAGAATTGAAAACATCGATCTTCGTAGACCCAATGTTGAATTATGAGTTAAAATTAAATTATTTACCGGTGGACTTCGTTGCCCCCAGAATATTTTAGTATAAGGAGCAACTTAATTAGACATGTTTATTTCACTTATATATAACAGGGCCAATTATTCATCCTCCGCTGTTCTTTGGACCTGTAGAGGTCTATACTAATTAGTTGTCAACTATTGGTTCCCCTTTTCTCAAAGTTCTTAGGTGCCTTGTTGGGGATGGACGACGAGTGTTAATTAATTGACATTATTATTCTATTCTATGCCAAAGAGATCCCAATCAATATCGAGTCACACACTGACGCAGGAAAATATAATATTTTGGTGACAGATCGGTTCATCGTGTGCTTATGGATTCCGTATCTATTTTAACATATATAATGAACTGAATATATATACATGCAACAAGCTTGTTTGCTGTTGCCGGAACCACGTTCTGCTTCATTATTGGCTACAATGCAAAGAACCATTTTAAGTATAAATCCTGTAAATCTACAGTCAAGTGATGGTTCTCTCTGCTTAGGACAACATTTTAAGTGACGGTCGACACGTGCATTAACCAGAAGTTATGAAATGCAGCGGCCGGATAATAACTTTGCCCAGCTTAGTAAAATATCCTTAATATAGGAGGAAATAAGATAAGCATTAATAATTGGATTTTTGGAGATTAAGGTAATGCGAGGGCCCCCCTCATCCAACTGTCTTGTAGGTGTTCTATCTTGTTTCTGTAGATGACTCAAAAAGTGGCAGTTGTGACTTGAAAGCAAGACTTTTGATTTGCCTTTGGTGCTCTAAAAATGCTGTACTATATGCCTCATTATTCAACGCTAGTATTATTGTTCATTCGCCTTTGCCCTCACACACTGCAATTTGTTTTCCGATCAAACACACTGCCATTTATGGCTTCCCCTCTTTCATTCATTTTTTCGAAGTGATCATTGGCACGATATATTGGATTCTCGAACCCCACACTTTAACCTATACTAATTATATGGGCTCTCTCTCTCTCTCTCTCGTTATCAGTACATATATACATGCACATATAATAGAAGATGTTGGGTTCTAGGTGGATCAATTATTGGTGGCCAAGGAGGAAGAATATTAAAGTAATCATTTTTTTTGTCAGAGCCTTTCAAGTGTTGATGTTTTCTTTTGAAATCAGTAGTGGTCAACAAGTAAACTGGTTTTGTCTGCTATTAAAATAATTGAGCGTATATGATGAGCATTCCCGAAGAATATAGAGATGGTGATTTTTTAAGTTGGACAGGCAGGTAGTGTAATCACATGCAGGTAGGTTGGACATATATAAATTAAGAAAGGAAAAATATAATGCATGTCCCATTTAAGACACATGCCAAAAGAAAGTAGTGCCTGTGAGTGGCCATGTTCTGGAAGCACGAAACAGTGCACATTATTGATACGACGAGGGGTTTCTGAAGGAGGAAAATCTGCCAAGTGTCCCTGATTGATAATATATACATGAATATGAAAGATGAAGAAAATGCGGGAACGGCTCGGCATGAGATGCTTTTAGTGAATGGGGGAATGCAGAGAAACAGAGAGACGACAAGAGATGCTTAGGAGGGAAGGAATGGGAGGTAATATGATAAATAAAAAGATGGGGAAGATGGAGGTGATAGTTAGAGTCTGTCAGGTAGGGAGGGAATTAAGGGGTTAAAGGTGAAAGCAAGGTTAGGTTAGTGAAAGTGAAACGAGAGAGAGAGAGAATATAAATGGGTTGAAAGAGGAGTTGGAATCCACTTAAAAGTAGTAGGGGTTTGATGTGAAGCATATTGGAGTGAGACGCATACACTCGGGTGCATGCTGCTAGGTGTCATTTTAATCGATGTGGGACTGCACACAACACCCCCACCCTTACTTCTCTGTCATGCACACACTCACTTGATCTGTAACATCCATGTGGCTATTATTTAGTTGACTTGATAAGAGAATATAGAATTAAGCATCAGAGGCAAGGCAAGAAGTGAAGTGAGAAACTAAACAAAGGAGGGAATTGAAATTGAAGAGTTAATTTGCCCAAAGGAGAGAAGTTAGATATGGAGGTGTCAGAAGGTGTTGGGTGTGGGGGAGGGGAATGGTCCTGAGAGGGGACACGTGTTGGAGAGAGAGGGGATTGGTCCCTGCATAGAGGGTCGAGCCCAGGGAGGACACCTGTGTGGAAAATACTAAATTACTAATAGACCCACAAATGCTCATGGAAATTAGGGAAATTCGCATATATAGACAAAAAAAAAAAATTATCAAAATAGCCCAATACCTAAAAAATTTCAGATCTAACTTAGTTGGTGGCGCCACGTCAGCGGGCGCCACCTTGTATGTGGCGTGCCACGTGGGCACGTCACAAGGTGGCGCCGCCACTTGGGCACGCCACACAAGTGTGACGCCTCTTTAACAATTTTTTTTAGTTTTTAATTATTATAATTTTTTTTACTTTTTAATTATTATAATTTTTTTTCATTTTTAATTATCATAATTTTTTTTAATTTTTAATTATTATCATTTTTGCACGTTAATTCTGTACGTTACCACATTTCCACGATCCTAAAATTGTGGGAGCAGATTAAACATATAACGTGCAAAAATGGTGGGACCAAAATTTCAGAATTATTTTTCGAATTTAGTGAAAATAAATAACGTGCAAAATTATTTAAATTTTCACTAAATACCGATTTTAGTGAAAATTGTGGGAGCAATTTAAACTGCTCCCACAATTTTAGAATCGTGGGAATATGGTAACGTGCAGAATTAACGTGCAAAAAGTTCGGAATTATTTTTGCAGGATAGGAAGCAGAAACATATAACGTGCAAAAAATATTTGTTTTCATTTATTTTCACTAAATTTAAATAATTCTGCACGTTATTTATTTTAACTAAATTCAAAAAATAATTCAGAATTTTTGGTCCCACCATTTTTGCACGTTATATGTTTAAACTGCTCCCACAATTTTAGGATCATGGGAATTTGGTAACGTGTAGAATTAACATGCAAAAATGATAATAATTAAAAATTTTAAAAAAATTTATAATAATTAAAAATGAAAAAAAAAATTATAATAATTAAAAAGTAAAAAAATTATAATAATTAAAAAAAATTATAATAATTAAAAACTAAAAAAAAATTTGTTAAAGAAGCGCCACGCCTCTTGTGTGGCATGCCAACACAAGTGGCGCCCCACGTGGCGGCGCCACTTTGTGGCGTGCCCACGTGGCACGCCACACACAAGGTGGCGCCCGCTGATGTGGCGCCACCAACTAGGTTAAATCTAAAAAATTTTTGAGTACTGATCTATTTTGATAATTTTTTTTTGGGTCTATATATGCGAATTTCTCTGGAAATTAATTTATATTAGAGTTAAGGTGTAAAAATGTATATAAGCCTTTTTTTTATCATTTTAGAGCAAAAGTCACACCCCACTGTGATGTTATTATTCACCGTCGTTATGTTATTGTTCACTTTATCTCTTTCTTTTTCATCATGATGAACAGTAATATAACGATGGGATATAACTTTTACTTAAAAATAGTAACTACGTGTGTATTTTTTCTCTAAAAAAAACACATGATGCTTTAGAAAAAAGACTAATATGTATTTTTACACCTTAACCCTTTATATTATAAATTATATTTTATATTTAAAATTACCTAGAAATTCAACTGTGACATAAAGAAGGGGCCAGGTGGTGGTCACATGGGGGTACAGATGCCTTGCCCAGTGAGAAAAGTAGTCTGTGCCTCTTTTTTGTGAATCCTTATATTTTATTTATTTATATATATACTATGTGTTCTATGATTTATGAAACCTTTCTGCTCTCTCCTTCGTACGTATCGTTTGTCGGATCACTGCATGATTTGAGTGTGTGTTGCTTTCCCATTGGTCCTCTTCCTCTCCCCACTTACTTTTTATATATAATAGTTCTTCGTATCCCCTTATTATATATATATATAACCCCCACTGTATTACCCACCAACACACATTATTCTTCCCACTATTTTCTCCAGTTCACAAAAACACCTAATACCCAACATCAAACACAGCCCCAATGCATGTGGGTTCACTATTAACTTCATTAATCTTAGCCTCAGAAACATGCAATAATTGAATTTTTAAAACCCGCATAACACATGTACTTATCCCCCTTCATTTCGTCTTGGCCTTTGGTAACGTGCAATTGAATTTTAGAGATCTGACTCGCCTCACAAATACATATACGGATCTAGTGAGATACTCTACTTTTCTTCTCAAAATATATCGTCAGATATGTGAATACCATAAAACTCTTAGATTAATTAATTGACAGTAGGTTATTCCAACTTAACCAATGGCTAGTCTCATATTTGAGCTGTAAGTATGCCGCGATAATTATATGTATGTATTCATACCTAGTTTAAGTAACAAAAAGAAATAATGATTCATGTATAGTTTTTCAAGTGAAATAATAATCCGTGTGTGTGCTGCTTTGTTTAATGAGAAAGTAATAATTTGCCCAGAAAGAGAACGTACACTTCTTTAATTTGTTTTTTTCCCACTAAAGTATTGCGGGAATGATTGTGATATAAGTGGTATAGAGGGGGACTGAAGGATGAGGCATCCAACAAGACATGTGTCTTTCGGTGATGAAGAAGTTTTGGAGTTCCGAGCCTGTAAAACAGGCATCAATAATTAAGCAATTAGGTAATGTGCCAATAATTATATTAACCAATTATAAAGAGACAATAAATGAAAAGGGCAAAATAGAGGAAAGAGCAGAAATGGGAAAGGGGACATGAATGAACTCAGAAAAGAGGTCTAGACAGTACGTGGGACATATATAGAGAGATGGGGGGATTGAAAAGAAATATGAAGAAAAGGAGGGGAGAAAAAAGAGAAGAGAAGAGAGAACAATAATATGTGTTTGTGGGGATAAGGACAGAGGGAAAAAGGAAAAGAGGAGTTACTATTGGCAACCAAGCATGTGTTTATGAGTAGCTTTGGTAGAGCTCTGGTTGAGATATGATACTACAGACAAGTCAAGGGCAGTGAGAAGGGTAAGGCTCTTTGGCCTTTGGCATGAACAAATTAAAGTGGATAGCTACCTGACCTCTGTTTAAAAGTTTGAATCCTCCATAACTTCAAAATAATACCCGCTCACTTAAAGCTTTCCTACTTTAATTCCAACATTCTTTTCCTTCCTTTAATTTCCCACTACTTACCCCACAGCATATTGAATTTTTAATTTCCCCAATAAAAAAAGCTTACCTTTAAAGTTGTCTCCTCTACACTCCTTCACTCTCTGGTCCATCAATTACTTTATTTTTTGTATATATGCCTTCTAGATGCATACACTTGATGGTATATTGCAACTTTTTTTTTTTTAAACCATATTATGGTTTGATGCATACACAATGAATCCATCTAAAGCATGTACATTCACTTTCTATTTTAGACTTCTACAGATTTTCATTTTGTGAACTTAGAGAGCAAGTGAATCTGAATAACTTGTATTACAAAAAGCAATTGGAACAGTATATACAAGAGGAGTATTAATTATATCATATCAAATCTCATCATATCTTTACACTCCCCTTAAGATAGAGTATAGGTGTTAATTATATCTAACTTGTTATAAATATAGTCAACCAAGCCCCATTCAAAGTTTTAGTAATTAAGTAAATCAACCCATCAATTGATCTTCAGACCTCACATGTGTACTATCTGAATAAAGAAAGCATATATAAATAATTCAAACCCATAACACATCGCCGGAGCAGCATTAATGTTCGCAGACATATATGTACGTTTGAAAAACAAGGGAGAAGTTAGCATTTTTCTCAATAATTGATGTAACGTGAAAAAGGCTGGTTATTGAATTGGAGCGAGATTTCTGGATTGGCCATCTTAGATTTGTATGTATATGCGTAAATGTTCATCCCAAGTAATATTGATACTATGCATTGCCCTTCTAACATAAGGGAGCATGCTTATCAAAGTTCTAATTTAATTCTACAATCTTGGAGTGGGTTCCTTGTAATGTGCTGAGGAGGCTTATTTGTATTATTTTATTATTTTCTTAGCTTGATATAATGGGACGTGGTTAATTTTGAAAGTTGCATTTGGATACTGAACTTTCATTGTTTTGAAGCCACGATAATGTCTGAGCAAAAAAAAAAAAAAAAAAGCCACGATAATGAACTTTCGGTACGGTGTAAAAAGACTTTCAATATTATTTACCACTTACAGGTGGTGAAAAAACTTTCAATACTATTTACCACTTATTGACACGTACAGGAGGTGGCCTCAGTATTTTAAATTTGCGACCAAGTTCATTGAACGCTTTCACTTGCGAAGAAACTGTGGTGCTTCACGAGTGCGTTTTGTAATTAAGAATAAGCTCTGAAAAAGTAACACTAGCTAGCTTTCAGTCATATATATATATATATAGTCCTATTCGCATTCTCACTTAGTTTGTAAAGATTATAAAGTGCTCGTGGTTAAAGAGGGGGGGGGGGGGAGAAAGTAAGAACAGATCTGGGGTCAGTGGCGCTTTTGGATTGAGGGGTCAATTACAGATATGTTTTATTAAATAAACAAAGGGATTAATTAGTAGATCTAGCTTTGGATGATTGTGGAGAAAGGACAAAGTTTGCCACTTCAGAATGTGTTCAGAGCCTATGGGCATGCTGGGCCCAGCGTTATTAAAATTGTTTTGAGTCAAACTTCAGTCAATTATCGTGACAGCGATGGGGCACCCTAAGCTAGATTCGGACAGCTATATTAAGGGAAAATTCCATTCAGGACTAAGAAATTATTGTCAAAAAAGGCTTTAAGAAAAATCATATGCAGAAAAGGCCTTAGTATTATTTCAAATTTTTTTTTACGGATATAGTTGTTAATGGCTACTAATATAATTGTTAATGAGACTGATTTAGTTGTTAATTATACTGATATAGTTGTTAACCATTACTGATATAGTTGTTAGCGTTTTCTGAAATAATACCAGAAAAGGCCCTAGGGCCTTTTTTGGCATTTAACTTTTCTTAGAGCTTTTTTTGATAATATTTTTCTACCTTGGGCCCTGAATAAAATTTTCCCTTATATAAATTCTGAGACAGACAGGCACGCATTTATTTTATGTGGGGATGGAGGACTAATCAAAATAGGTAGCTAGCACAATATTTATTCACTCACTCATTATATGTAACTGTTTAGAGTGTTGATCAAATCAAACAAGACAGTCTTTTTCCCATACAATCAAGGAAACATTGTGGGCATATATACGTCCTATTGTGATTGAATAAGAAATCGTCTGAAACCTTCTCAACGAACAAAATGTAAACACGTTAAGTTATAGGCACTAGAATATTAAGTTACAGAATTGATTACTTGAATTCGGGATTTAATTAATCAGCAGTGGATCGGAGGAAGAGTCTAGGGAGTTATAGAGAGATGGGACGTGAGGAAAGTCAGATAAATTGGAAGCGAATCGAACATGTGTGCTGGCTAGTTTTCTGTGTGAGTCACAGTTAATTAGTTAATTTGCCGTTGAAGAGGGAATATCCTCTAAGCTTATCTGGTTGTCCCCAATCCTTAAAGTTACGCGTTGTGAAGCCATTACGTGGCTTGTCATATTTTATGTTGTGTTACGATCATGCTACGTGGATATGATGTCAATTTATCATTGTTACTTTGTTATAATCAATTTTAATACTCTCACTACCCTCTGTCGAAGGTATGATTCCCGTCGTTTATGCGAGAACCGTTGCAGCACAATTGACAATGACATAAATTGGTATTTCAATCACTATAATGTCATTAATTCTTAATATAACTCAATGACTGTACAGTTTTTTTTGGATACAAAAAAGTTTTAGAGGGATTCAACGTCAGTCCCCTACTAAGGTCAGGATACGGCCCTAGGCTTTTTGAGCACTTAATGGGGATTTATGAGATCGTCTCGCGAAGGAGTCCCAGCCACGGCAGCGGGGATCGAACATACATCCCTTTGGGGCTTGACCAAATCCCTTATTATCTATACCGACTTCCTTCGGCATGATTGTACAGTTAAGACAGAGGTTAAGTTCAGAAATATATGCCTGTATTAACTTGCCCCGAGTAACCACACACTGGTAGAGCAGACCGTCTTGTTGGAGTCGTGTTTGAGACGGCAACAGAAAACATACAGGGAGAGCAGAGCACAGAACGTAAGAGAAAAATAATAATTTTATTCAATATAATCAAATAAACAAAGAAGAATTTATTTAACTGACTATTTTATATATAGCTAAAAATCAAACTGCTTTTTGTCCTTTTGCTTTCATAATACATGGTGAGCCCATATCTAATTGAGTCGAAGGGGAACTATCTCTATGTGACATCCAATGAAGGGGTCTCAATATGGTGGTGTGGTGTGAGATAGGGTCACAAGTATATATAGAATTGGGCTGCAATTGGAGCCCATACAATGATCTTGGGGTGGAAAGGGTTACGGCCCAATATAAAAGAGACTTGGCCCAGTTTATTTTCATGGGCTACATCCTACATGGTCCTTTAATTCCATACGTCAGAATATACGCCCCGTCTTGCTCTTATCCACGTCAAACCCAAGTCTACGCACACTGCAACATCTTAATAAATTCTTAAGTCGAACGTTATTTTGCTGCCCCAAATTATCACACATGTTTAACACACAAACGCACTTACTTCTTATCTTAAATATCAAAGAATAAAATGAGGGGTCCAATTTTTTTGCTATTTAAAGATATATAGATGTAAATGATGAAATTAGTTCAATGACATGGAGAGGGAAGATAAAAATATCATTTGAGTTATATATGTGATAAAGCTGAATAATTAAACTCAGCAACATTTATAAAAAAATCTCCTTGCCTTTTTTTGGGGACAAGTGCGGGGTCACTCCAGTAATCGCGTAGTTACCACAGAATATAAAGTTATTAGACTTATGAGTTTAAATAAATAAATGATAGTGATTTAAACTCAAACAGTAAACTTGTAATGGTTTAACATTACAGTGAAATTGAAATCAGTATTAATAGTATGTAATTAAATAACTAAAATATAAAAGATGATAATAAATTAATTTAAATATATTCTAAATCAAAACAATTAAAATTAAATCTATCAACATTCATAATTTGTCATATTTAATAAAGAAATTTCTATAAAATTTATATATAAAGCTGATAAGTGCGATCAAATAAAGAAGTTAATACAAGTTTAAAGATAAATTAATCTGATTTTGTAAGTTAGAAATGTAAAAATAGTAAAATCTATATATAAACTTGTGAATTTAACTAAGTTTACAATCGTCACAAATTTACCAATGACTCGGCTAGATTTTATAAGCTATAAACGTAAAATGGAAAAATTTAGAAAGCCAACTCGCAAGTTTGACAACAATAACAGCATACATAAAGCCATGTGATATTATCATATTGATTTTCTTTTAAAGTTGAAATAGATACATGATATGATATGGATTACTAAACAGTGAAACATGTTAAGCTAAACTGATTGCTTCTTACCAGATTTGATTAGGTGCCTGTAGCCAAATTAATAGTGGCATGTCAACTAGAAAAACTTAGTTGAGGGGGGATATCATATTAAACCGTGAAATCAAAATGGGAGAATTCACACTCCCACACTCTAAAATCTGAAGGCAGATATTTTGCAGGATAACGGATGCTGAGATTTGAGAGTAGAGGCACATGGCCATTATTAGTTGTCGTCTTCTCCCACGTGTTCCGCGTGGAACTGCCTTTTTTCGGGGTTCATCGAAGGAACTGCTTAGGTCGATCTTTTTGCAACCACTGGAACATGTTCATGCAGACGGAATAATTATTAGCTGACTAACCCATGTGTGTCGAATTTTTTAGCCAAAAAAAAGCACTCCTTCCGGTCCTAATTATAAGATAATATTTGTAGGTTGATTTTGGTCCTAATTATAGGACAACTTTTTAGTTTTTATCAATTTCTTCCTAAAATACGCTTATTTTATTATCTCAAAGTGTGTTTAGTTTTTGGTAAGTATATATGTATATGGGTTGCAACACACACGCGTATGTCTATAAACATATATATGCATGTGTGTGTGTGTGTCTACATATATGTGTTTGTGTGTGTGTGTGTGTTTTGTGTGTATATGTGTGTGTGTGTGTTTGTGTATATATATATATGTATGCATAGTTATATATGTCAGACTTATCTCTCTCTCCCTCTCTCTCACACACACATGTATATGTATGTGTGTGTGTCTATAAACATATATATATGTATGTATGTATGTATACATACATATATATGTTTATAGACACACACACATATGTGTGTGTGTCTCTCTCTCTATATATATGTGTTTGTGTGTATATATATATGTATGTGTACACATACACATATATATCTGTGTAGATACATGGTTGTGTGTGTATGTGTGCATGATAGATCTATATGTATACACACACACACACACACATATATATGTATATCTAGTAAGACCATTATTTCAATTATAAAGCATGTGGAAAGGAAAGTTGGTCGCAGAGATATGTGGCAGAATTGTTGATTAACTTTTACTTATGTCTTTTAAATGTATATAAGGACATTTTAAGAAAATGAGTAAAATTAACTAATTTAACTCCTCTCCTTAATTTTTCCAAAATCGGTTAAATATGTTTTATAATTAAGACAAATTTTATTAAATGAGTACTCCGTACGTATTTTACTTGTAATATAGCTCTTATATAAAGTAGCCATGTGGCAATACAGTAGTGTATATCTATATATAAATAAACATGGTCCACTCCTGGATGCACACCTGTCTGCCTTTCGTTTTCTCGTATGGGGTTGTGGATCCCCACTTCTACAACTTCTAAACTATTCCTATTATTGTCAGCATTTTAGTAATTTATCATCCCCTATCACGGAGCATCTTTAAATCATAGGTATACGGAGCTCGTGTTTGTAAAATACCATATTTGTTTTAAATATATCTGCTAATTATATGTAGTTGACTTTTTAATGGACAATGAAACAAAATAAATGGGGCTTAAGTGATTTTTTCTTTATCAGGGAATTTTCAAAAGAAACATTTTTCATTATTCTTGACATTTTGTTAGATATCTTATGAACCAAAACATGAAACCATCACCTGTGGGATAAAAATGGAGAGCAATGTTTAGCAATAGTAGATTAACAACCATCAAAACATGACCACTACAACCGTTCAAGTCATATTCTGGTTATAGTTGAATTACGTAGATATTATGACCAAGCGACTTGATCCACCACTTTAAATCATATATTAAAAAAGGTGGTGTTTTTTTTTTTTTTTTAAAAAAAGGGAATCATCAGCGACTCAATAGCGGAGGTGTTGAAAATCGTAACACGCACAAGGCATCACTTGAGGATAATGAGATAATCCCAAAATCAACGAACTTTCCTTTGTTGCGCTCAATCAGTTCAATTGAATCAGCAAGCAATACTCGTACGTACTCACCTTATTCTTCTCTATCCTTCTCCCATTCCAGTACGCCATTGGTGCGACTCCAACAGGTATGAGTTGACGGGGTGGGTCATGACTATTTTGACAAGGGGCACTCTGGACATTCACCACCTTTGCCGGCTTTGATTAAGTGTTATTTGGTTGGCGCCATGTGAAATCACGTTAAATAATCCAAGAAGTACATTTATTAATAAATGTTAATTCAGTGGGTACAGGGATTAACTCATAACCATATAAATTTTAAATATCATCTTTATTTAAGTCCCGAGGCATATTCTAATCTTAATAAACCTTTAAGACCTAACTCATCTAAACGTTTTTTATTCAAAAAATTGGTTTTAATTGGGCATATGCATACATTCATCTTCCTCATCATCTTTCTAAAGGAAAAGTATAAAGGCTGCTTGAGGAAAAGTAAATGTGTATTTCCGAAAATTACATGGCTTCTGAATATATTACGCTTAACTGATGAAAGTAAAGTGAAAGAAGACACGACAAAGAGTTAAAATTTCCTATCAGATATATTTATATAATTTAACTAGATTAAGGGCTTTCCCATCAAGGTTTAACAGGTAAGGAAGATCTCCTTTTCCAGTAATTATGTTTTTATACCAAAGTGAGAACTTACCACCCCAAGCATTTAAACGATATGGTGGAGTAGTTTACTAGAAAAAAGTTAAATAAATTAAAAATAAATCTGTAAAGCGGGCAGAGTGAAAATCAGGAACGATCAACCCGGCACCACGTGGATTATTTTATTCCTTGGTCCAATAGAAGCGCCTCACATATTGTTATAAAGAGATAAGCGTAGCCCTCTCACTCCCCGCACACAACCATGGCTCTCAGAATAGCTCTCTCCTCTCTTGTCTTTCTACTCTCACTCAGCCTCGCCTCCATCGTCAGATCCGTAAGTTGCTCTCTTCCTCTCTTGTTTTCTCCACTTGCTTCTCTGTTTCAATATCCAAAATTTGAAATGGGACTCTGAATGAATGCAGGACGAATACGAGTGCGTCTACACGGTCTACGTCAGGACTGGATCCATCTTCAAGGGAGGAACTGACTCTAGGATCGGCCTCAAGTTATACGATTCCTATGGCTATGGAATTTACATCAGAAATCTCGAGGCTTGGGGTGGCTTAATGGGCCGCGATTACAACTACTTCGAGCGCGGCAACCTCGACATCTTCAGCGGCAGGGGTCCTTGCCTTAACTCCCCCGTCTGCGCCGCCAACGTCACCTCCGACGGTACCGGTTCCCATCACGGATGGTACTGCAACTACGTGGAGGTCACCACCACCGGGCCTCACATGTCCTGCGCCCAGAGGTTGTTCACGGTGGAGCAGTGGATCGCTCGGGACGCATCGCCCTATCAGCTCTGGGCGGCCAGGAACTACTGCTCCAAAAAGCTTGAACAGGATCGCGCCCCTCCCGTCGATGGCTTCAGATCTGGACTTTCCATTCTGAAGCCCACTCTCACGATAGTGTGATCCAGCTGAGCAGATTAGTAATTAGTAATTGATGTAATGGTCGTCAGTGTCTAGTCTTGTGAGTGTGGGAATCTGAGGGTATTTAACAGTCGTGGTGTTGATCTATACTTGTATCTGTATGTGTAGATCACGCGTCGCCGCGAGGTCGGCGATGCAGATCGGGTCACCGGACTGGAATCTTCAATTCAATAATAATGCCCTTAATGGTGCGGGACCTACCTACTTGACCTCCGGCAATCAGGCAGAGCCGCGTGTTCCTTATATCTATCTATCCAAGGACGCCCAGAAACAACAAATGATATAAAACAAAATACATAATTACTTCACCAACACCGTCTCCCACATAGAAAAAGTGAAAAACACATCATTCCATCTGTTCCTTTTTATGAGTACCTCTCACACGAATCATGATCTCTCTTGCCTCTCACTGTTTAAAACGTGACCATCGGGTGATACAGCTAGAAAGACGGTGAAAAAGTATATTTTCGTGGGACCACTTGGATGAAAAGTTAAAAACAACATTTAGGATAGAAACTTGTGTTTTATTAAAAAGTTGATTTAAAAAAGTTGCTGGATTGGAGTAGAGTAAAACAAGTTCCAGTAAGATCGCATAAAAAGTGAACTTCAACAATAAACGTTCTATTCATCCGCTATACCCATAATTAACAAGGTGTCATCATTGCTATGCCAGACGTGTTCATGACTCTGTACCGCATAACGTGGATGCATAACCCAATAAGCAGGAGGCAATGCAATATTGCAGCCCATCCATCCATCTATTAATGGAAGTATCCAGCCGCGTTATTAGAGCTTCACAGCCAGAGGGCTCGTCGTTGTCAAGTTTCCCATAATTTAAAATTTAGACTACCTGGTTAGTTCATAAATGATCACCTCATCCAAGAATGGGAGTCCTACACCAAGGACGAGTCGATAGCTTTTGATGACAATCCATAAGACCAGAATGCACCTAAAGAAGTGATCAGCACCTTTCCAATGTCGAAAAACCCACAGTAGCTTTTCTAACAAGCTAATGTTTTTTTTTTTTTAAATACTGAAAAAGTTTAAGTGGGTTCGTTACTGATCCCCCACCAAGATCAGGGCGCGACCTCATAGCTTTTTGAGCACTTATAAGGGACTTACGAAATTACCTATCAAAGGAGTCCTCACCACGGCAGAGGGTTCCTTACCATCTATGCCAAGCCTAACTAGCTAATGTTCACTCACTTTCCTCTGGCCTACTTTCCCGCATCAACAGTATTGAAATGAATAACAATTTCAGATATTTGGACTTTTTTCTCCGTAATCCCGATTGAAAATGCTCAAAAGACCAAAACGGAAGAAAATCAATTCAATCATATGAGATGGAAGAATACAGGGTTAAGCCTCATCCATTCATCAAGAGGCGTCAAGTCGCCTTTCCCTTCATTTCTTTCAATATCTCTTTTGCCAAATCATCTGCGTCATACTCAACTCCGAAGCATCTCTCAACCTCCATTTTAGGGTTCAACAAATACCTGATTGTTTTCACACAATTATTGTCCGCCTAAAGTCCATACCTCAAAACTTACACAAAGGACTAAAGGTCAGAAGAGCGACTTACATGTTATGGGAAGAGTCAACAAGATAATCACCACGCTCCTCCTCTACCTTCTTAAAATAAACACGGTATTCTTGGGCCATCTGCCTTATAGCTCCCACAGGTCCAGTGAGCCCTATAATTCTTGAGTCAAACTCTGCAATTTGTCGAAGACAGGGGGAAAGCTTAGCGGGGGCAAAAGTACATAATAGAAAAGTTCTTAGCAAAGAATTTGAAGAACTATAAACTGCGACACTTTTGGGTGTCAAGCCATCTCACCTTTAAGGTATTCACGAAGTTGTGAGGGAGTGTCACGTTGAGGATCAATTGTAACAAATACTGGTAGAATCTTAACATTCTGTTTTGATTCTTCATCCAGAAAAAATACATTTTGTTAAGGTTAATCATAGAAAAACGACTATCATAAAGTAAAAAGGGGTGGGCAGAAGCGCTGAACCTAATATATCAATTGTCTTGGCCATAACGTTCATTAGGTCTGGCCCCAGGTCGGGGGATGAGGTATACCCAAAGTAGAGAAGAACCCAATTCCCAAGAAAATTATGTTCTGTAACCGTTCGTTTCTCTGTATCAATTAGTGTAAAAGGACCCCCAATTATGGGTCCCCCAGCAGTATTTGCACGACGGCAATCAGCCTGACCTGATCCAGCATAAAAAGAAAATCAGTCTGTGGGAATTGAACTTGCATTTTTTGGCTTGGGACTGTCTTTTGACATTACTGAAGAGTCTAATTCAATAATGGATTTACGTCACTAAGCTTTGATGCCTGAAACTAGAATGAGAGAATTTCAGGATGAGAAAATGCACTTCCACCAAAGTCCAAACATCACTAGTGACTAGTAAAAAATATCACTAAAAAGATTGAGATGATGGTATTGTTATGGTTGTCACCGGGTCTTATTCTCCTAACTATTTGATATTGTTTCTTAGATAATACATCCATTTTGACACGACAGTTCCAATAAAGGCAATAAATCAATGGAGATTAAACCTATCCCTAGCTCCCATCCCACTCCAATGTCAAGAACTTCATTTGCAGACATTCAACCTATAAAAAGGAAACTATACAAACTCTTACAAAGAAAACTACTTGAGGAACATGATGCACAACAGGAAAGCATATACAATTATACGTAGTTTCAACAAAAGGAGATTCAATGGGTCCGCGAGAACAAGCAGCAACCTCACACTCACTACACATATATACAATCATATTGCAAGACATGGTCTACAGGAACTAGATAGCTTCATGTTAAGACATGCATCTAAATCAGTAGGCTATTTTTTTTTACCTGACAGCAAATATTATCAGGAAAACAACTCTAGCATAGCATATTATAAACGGCTGATCATGGAAAACAATTACTGCTAGATTTTCTTATGATGTAGGAGAACAAGGATGATGGCAAGGCAATTTGAAAGCTGCCATAGAGAGAAAAAAATGCTGATGACTAAAGAGAGAAAACTTAAAAATGGAAATACCTTTATGAACAGCTCTTCTCTCATCGTTATAATGCAAAAATGCTACTATCCCCGCAAATCCTAGCATAGCAGCTGGCTGTAGAGAATCAATTGTGTGAATGATACAAGCAAACTAATGAGGTAGAAACAACATAGGCACGGGTGCTACTATCGCATGAGAAGAAGAGTTCATTGAAACAAATGGTGAGCAGCAATGTCACAAGGAAACAGGAAAAACATACAATAACATAAGTAGCCGGTATGTGAGAAGTATGTGATTCTGAATGCACTACATAAGGAGCATCCGGTTTTCCTCTACTGCGTTCTGATGATTTTTTACAGCTAAAAGATCGAACTCTCTTCGAGGGGCTAAACCTGATATAATATCATTAACAATCCGAGTAAAAATAATTGCTTGACGACAAGCGGTTCAAAAGCAACCATGTTATTGTTCCAAGATCGAAGTTTAGATAATGATTTACATCTGGAAACAGCCAAATTGAGCTTTTGCCAGAGTTAAAGGTACCAAATAGAGCAAATATCAGAGGGGACTCCAAATGCTCATTTTAAATGAAATATAAAATTTTTTAAAAAAAACTAATAAATAATTTTTAAGAAAGAAAGAAGGGTCGAATAACAAAACCCCGGAAATGCTCAGGCAAGTTCCCGTTGAGAAAGTGATTTCTAATCTGATGATTTAAAATAAAGGAAAATGAAACACAATTGGAAGTACGAAGACAAAGGCTTACAAGTGAATGACCAAGAAGAAGGAAGGGGTACAGAAAATGACCTCGGAAAAAGACGGAAAACGTCTCTGGTGAAGCGACGGTTGGAAGAAAACAGAATAAACCTAGAAACGGGCATACTTGGGGATTCTGGATATCTAAATTTCTAGGAAGCTAGCAGCAATGGATTTATGGAGGCTGAATTGATTTCATTTCCGGGCGGCAAGTGTTCTTCAACTAAAGTACTGAACAGTTTCAGACCGGAAGAACAGTTTTCGTGCTGTCCAAGCTCACGCTTTCCCCGGCTGGTTTCCCAAAACGGCGAAACGCCACTTCATCGTTTTTTTTTTTCCGTCTCAGATTTCTTGCATTCTTGCCGTGGATCTTTTCTAATTATTTAACATCACTTTTTTTTTTTTATAAGAATTTATTTAACATCACTTGTCAGAATTTTATTTCGGCCGAAACTTAAGCCCACAACTTTTTTTTTGGTACAAACTCGTAAAGTGTACATCACCTAGCGGTCCGGTAGCGAACTTGAGGCCCATAATTCTGAGTGGTCCAAACTCTTCGCAAAATAGGAGCACAAAGTTCAATTACGGGTTTTTTTTTCATTCATCTTTTATGTGACCAAAAAAATTCATCTTATAGCTTTTGGGCTAAAAGCCTGGAATGGGCCCAAATTTTTGGGCTTTATACTTGTGTGCCAAAAAAATTATAAATAAAGTGGTTCTTTTTCAAATTCTTCATGGTGTACGTATGACTATGCATCTAGAAGATATAAATATTTCGCGGCATAGTTATTTTGAATAACTATAGTGATAGTAATTAGTCGTAAATCAGGAATAGGATAGAGTGAGAAATGAAAGAGAGAACGAGGAGACAAGAGAATGGTCAAATTCAAAAACACGAAGAGCTGTTTGATGCTTGTACGGAGGCAAAGGCGGAGTTAGGATTTTGAGTTTATGGGTGCACAATTAGTGTAAGGGTTTGGGGGTTCGGGGGCAGCGCCCCCAAAAGTTTTTTTTAAAAGAAAGTTTTAAATTAATGTATTTTCTAAAAGGAAAAAAGCTTGACAAGATATGGCTCATGACAAAGAAAAGGGATACATGGTTGTAAACAATATAAATATATATATAGTATTTTTATTATTTTTTTACAAAGGGATACATTTAAATATATATATATATATCAAGTGCACGCTGGATCATGGCTCATGGCTCGAAAATACAGAGGGAGGTATGGTGTATGTCTGACTCTGCTCTCGGACAAGGGATATCTTCTGCTCTTAATTAAATGTGATCGACTTTTTTTTTAGTTGGGTCAACGAGAGGGAGTGAGAATAATGAATAATTATTGAGCATGTGCTCGGAGCAAAAAAAAATTGAGCATGTGGGTTGGAGGCATGGGCTGAACTGAATGAGTTAGCTGGAGCATTGTATGGGCCGTGGGGAATTAATATCAGGCCAAGAAATAATGAATATTAGAGGATATACATTTAAATATATATATATCAAGTGGAAGCTGGATCATGAACTGAATGCCATGAACAATATATATATATATATATATATATATATATTATTTTTTAAAAAAAATTATGGGTGCACTTGCACCCATAGAAACCTATGTGGCTCCGCCACTGTACGGAGGACACCTTTTGTGGTGTATGCACAGAGTGCTTGACCCCATCATCTCACCCACTCCGTAGACTTGTTCTACTCTTTGCCTTCCTTCATTCTCCATTTAAATGGTCCCCTTTTTCGTAACTCTCACAATGAATTCTTGTTCCTTCCAGATATCCAAATACGTGCACTGTAATAGATTGAGCCATGTTAACATTAAATGACTAAATTACAAAGAATAGAATTTACTAATTCAGCTACTGATTAATGTCCTCGATCGTATCTTTCTGGCCTGATAAGCTGGTGGGAATGGCTAAAGATGTAAGCGAAGAAGAAGCTTTTTTCCATTTTTGAAGTGGGGGGAGAAAAAAAGGATAGGAGTAGAACAGTTAGGTGGCATTAGACTTGTCAAAACAGGGACTGGAATCGACTATTGGAAAGATGGGTCACATTAGATTCCGACTTGAAAACTATGTTTGTCAATTCAGTATTCACATCGCTTTCTCCAAATCAAATCTGTTTGCTATTCATCAATCCCAAATCAGCCTCAGTAGCAGATGATGCTGCTTTCTTTCCCATCTCTTCTAATCCTCCACGCCATATCCCACGCTCACCAAAACACACTTGTCACTCCCATCTCATCAACTCCCCTTCTCAATTATTTCACTCCTCCCATCTTAACTTGATTCTCTTTTATCTATAAATATATACTTTAAATTAATTAAACATTGTTTTAAAAATGAAGGATTAAGAGCTAAACGCGGTTTATAACTCAATCTTGTCCTTTTGCATGCCTCTATATTACTTTATCAGGCTCTATTAATTTTGGGATCTTATCTCCATTTGCAAATATAAAATGTAGTGGACTATATATATACGGCTTTGAAGTCCATCGCTCTGCAGCATCACACAAGTTTATTAAAGGAAGCTTTACTATATAATTTATAGGACGTGAGGAGACTAACATTAATTCTTTGAACGTTGAATATTCAATAGTGTGTTTTTTTCCTATTATTTCTGAGCAGTACTCGATTCGTTGAAATGAGTTCTCCAAACAATATTCCACAACGTTCACCAAACTAATTCATATAGTTAGTATAGAAAGATGAGGTATTTCATAACCTAATTCGGCTAACTTGGAAGAAGGAGAAGAAGAATATAATTGTCAAACAGCTCTACATCTATTGGTTTTGCGTTCGTCTTTGATGAGGAAGCATCCTATGAGGGCATGATGACTCTAACGTTATTCATATTTCCTAGTTTTGACACCTTGTTTGACCCTCAGCCATTTCCTTTTAATAAACTTTAATCTAATTGTGCAACCTGTGAGCCTATTTTTAGCTACAGTACGTATTGTTTGACCTAGCCAGATAGAATATTAATTATTCATTTGATCGAGTTAATTGATTTGGATGGCGTTTAATTCAATCTTTTTTTTTTTTTTGCCTCCTCGGCAAATAAAGTTAAACAAATACAAAAAGCAAACTAGTGGTGTCACGTCGTACGTTTAAGAATCAATTTTCTATCTTCAAATGGCTAACCTGGTTAGGTAAAAGCATCATTAATAAGAAAATTCAGCCTGATCCCCGGTCCCTTTCTCTTCTTATCCACCGCACTGCACATGTAGGTCACATATACAAAATATCCTCACTGGTCAGAAAATATAAATTAAATAAAAAAATAAGAAAAATTAATTAATTAATACGGTCTATAGTATACTAAATAAGCTATTCAATTCTAATTATAAAAATCATATTCTAATTTGAAGAACTTGTCGATGTTTTAACACCCTACTGCCGCCATAGCAGTACAGCTTGAACGCAATTCGCACACCATAGATCGGAGGAAAACAAGGAAAATATTATTAATTATAAGAAGGTATATATAATTTCATAATTTGGTTGACCAGATTTCCTTAGATTTTGTTTTGTTTTTGCCTTAACGTTATATTATTATAGTATATATATTTGTCCGGTATAACCAATTGTGTGTCAATCCATTATTATTTTGAAGCATACGGTATCCATCTTTTAATTAGTTGTATATGTTTGATTCTTGATGGGTGGTGCAGAATAATGGCAGAGAGGAAAACACCGAAAAAGATAAAATTTAAAAGGCGAGGCAACAAAATATTCGTATAAGTGGAGCTGATTGCAGAATACTGAAGAGGCATTTCGATTTGGAGAATATATTGAAGGGATTTTTGAATGTATTAATCATTTATCTCAATTATTCACCGTTATACGCCTGAATATATACATATATACATATATATATATATAAGTCTCATCAAGATCGTTCATTTGCAGTGTTCTTCACTTAATAAAAAGGCACTTTCGGTGTACTGATGACTTGAAAAAGAAAAACAAGCATACGATTCTTTTTTTTTTTCCCTTTCTCATCCGGTGCATAAACTTGAAAGTTAATTTGTGGAAGGACCTGCAAAAAAGAAAACCCATTGTTGGTCACAGATAGCTTGACACACAAATACACGTATTTAATTAATGGTAGTCATTATTACTCGTCCTTTCTTTTGACTTCTCATCAGATGTGAATTTTTTTTTTAAAAAATAGACAATATTAATTAATTAGCTTTAATTTATCCATCTGAACGGAGGTTCGAATTGTGCATTTGGGAGACGTCATTTTCGCATGCAGTCCATTTTTTGGTTTTTAATCGGCTGTCAAAACATAAATTATTGAGCAGCTGATTCTGAAGCAAAATCAAACAAAAGGGTTCCTTTCTGCAACCTGTCCGTAAAGAATAATTTATTTAATTAAAACTCTGGATTCCATATCTAATTGTATAAATCAATCAATTAAGCGGCTTCTTGCTTTATCCGTTTCCTGCGCTTCTGTGGTTCATGCATCACTAATCCTATATAATAAACCTTTCAGAAACAAAAGAAGGTGTGACTGTGTGTGTATTAATTATCTATCTATCTACCATTTACGTGACATGCAGGTTGTCACTAATCCACGTACGACGCGCCGTTTAATCAAACACTGTATATCTAACTAAACGACGAATGAGAGGTGAGGTCCTATAACCTATTACTATTAGTGACATATAATTAATTAATGAAGTACGGTGATGATTAATATATATATAGTGGAGAGGTTTTGTGGAATCACATGTTGGGAGACTGTTTAAACTAATCGCAAATAGCGGATATGAGGTTCACATGTGGAAATAGCAAGAAAGGCAGACAAAAGCAAGAGAGTAGGGGTCCGTGTGTCACATAATTCAGGATTCTTATAAAATCTATCTCTATAATTATTGAGGATAATTAATATGTGTATATATAGGATTCATCATCAAATCAAATCAAGGGAACACACTGTTAACGATAAAACTGACGAGGGAGGGATTAGAGAGGAGGTCCCATCATCATCATTTCCTAATCTTTTTTTTAATTGATTTGTCAATTAATTTATCTGTAATATTTTTATAGGTGAACACGCATGCCCCCTCATTTTCACTAATTAATTAATTAAAACTAGTTTTACTCCTCCAAGTAACTTCATTACCACATCATTCATATTAGTTCATCTCAGTTTTATTAATTTTTCCTCATTCACTCCGATCCCCCCACGTGTCCTTAATTATTCCCAACCAATATCCCCCTTCCCCTACTTTTGCCCACTTCTTTTGCTACCTCCATTAATATTCTTACGTACTCTCTGCAACCTCACTGCTATATATTTCACAATTCAAGTCTATAAGTGTTTTGCAAAAATAACAACAAAGGAGGTGAAAAACATGAAGATATCTCTGGAAATTTAAATAGCCATGGAGGGATGAATCATTCAAACATTTAAAGCTTTGCATTGATATTGTAATATTGATCCATCTGATAGGCTGTTGGAATTCGCTTTTTGTTTTGTATTTATCATCACTTTTTCCGGGGGAACATAAAGAAAGAAATTATTAATTAAGTACCTTTTGACTACTTGTGTTATATAATACCTCATTATAATATAACCCCGGATATTTTTTCCCATTGACGACTAGACGCGTTTGGTGGGGTTATTACTTATTTTAGTTGGTGGCAAAGAATGTGAAACACAGTAACTAAGAGAGATGAGAATATAGAATCAAAGGAAATGAGGGTTTGAGGAGCACGTTGATGCACGTCAGGGATAAGTAAAAATGGTTGACGGGTAGTTGGACTTGAAGGGCTCAAGAGATAAAATAGTTGGATGGGAATTGAATCATCAATTGTATATATAATAGCCAATTAGGACTTGTGAATCAGAGTTGACATAAATGGTAAGGGATTTAAGATTAGACCCTTAGGTCGTGGGCTCGATCCCTTCTGCCGTCGCTGGGACTCCTTTGGTAGGCGATCTCGTAAGTCCCCAGTAAGTGCTCATAGAGCCCGGGGCCGTACCCTGACCTTAGTGGAAGACTGGTGTCAAACCCCTCCAAAACTTTTTTTTATGTATAAAAAAAAAAATAGCCAATTAGGACTTGATCGATGAATATTGAATTACATACGTGTAAGATGAGGAGACGTGAGAAATGGTTGCAGCTGCTAAAGAATACAAAAAACCATAAAGAAGTACACTGTACTGAACACGTGCATAGCAAAGGAAAGCTTTATTCAATGAAACAAGTTGACTATTTTGAAGATACGTCGTTTTTATATATCAGCAATGTGAGTGAGAAACGATGGTTGCAGCGAACGCATCTGATGTCGTTCAACTACTGATTCATCAGTCCAGAAAGACAATAATAAATAATCCCATTTTTAACTTTTTCTTCCTTTCTAAAACACACAGTACCATATTACAGAATCATACGCACCAATCACTTATATCCCACTTAAAGCTAAAAAAAACCTTCTTAATTACGTGATCTTAGCTTCTATCAAACATATATCATCGTTCTTGACTTCTTTCTTCTTCACCTTCAATTCATTCCCTTCAGATGGAGATATATATATGTGCCGTGAGCCTATGAGGAATTCTCCGTTCCAGCTTCTTAATAGATTAAACCACACACATGCATGGTCTCTACTATATTTTATTAATTTTGTCACTCATTTTCTTATAATTAATCAAATTCTGACTGGGCCAAATATATCGGAAAATTAAAGAAGCCTCTTCATATTATTATGTATGCGGCTCTTTGATATATTTACTTGTTGACAGATCGATATAAATTTTATTTGTTGTGTTAGTCTTTAAAATAATTAATTTGTTCTGTACGTATTTGTATTGACTTCTTCAAGCGATCGGAGCCGCTAGCTGCTTCGCTACTTACCTACCTTTATGCAATATATACAACATTTGTTTTCTTTTCTTTTTTGGCCGCTCTTAACTTTATGTACAATATAATTCCACAATCATAGCTTTCTATTGGTTGATATGGTAGGAAGTTTACAATATTCCGTAAAAGTAAGAACACAAATTTAAATTAATTTCAGATAACATACTTGTTGAGAGAAAGAAGTAAAAACTCTTTACTTTCTAAATATCGAAAATGAAGACCATTGATATTACCCAATAAAAAAGAAAAAGACTCTCATGGAGACTTTAGTAATGGTTTCATCTTAAACTCAAAAGCAAGACTAAAAGATGACTAGATACTTGTTTAAACTAATGGCAGGAATTGTTTTTTGGATATGATTTACGATGTAAAAGATGAATACATATGAAAATTTGCATCTTGACCTGTATAAACATTTTTTTTAACGTTATCTCAGATAAGTCATCAAGCCGGGGCTGGCACTTTTGTAATTGATGCTAAAATAATATGTCCGTTGCTTGCCCACCTTATTCCGAAAAATCCAACACGAACAAGAAAAAGATATTACTAATATTTAAAAATAAATAAAGAAATGTGTATTATATATGGAAGAGTCGTATATTTTTCTCAGATTCACGCACCAAATCAAAACCACAACTCCCGCATACTTTGACCATCTACCCTTGTGCCATCACCACGCTGCCTCTCATGGCTACCCCACTCTGATTTCTTCCGGGCAAGTGAAAACAGCCACGCTTTTAAGTTTGGAGAAAAGTTCAATAGAGCCATCTTCTTCAATTCTCTGAAACCCTAAACACGGGACAAAGGGATGCCAGCTCTCAAGTCCCAAGTCCCCAACACAGAAATTTGATCAACTGATCGATATGGATGCGTACACCCTCTCTCTTCTGGTAATAAATTGATGTTTATTCTTTAGTGTACGTACTGTATATCCTTTTGCTCCGAGACAAAGCAAAAAGCAAGACGAGCACTGTTTGGGTTGCAGATCAGAGCCTTAAAGACGTGGGTACTTTTCTGGAAGCTTTTCCTTCCAGAACCAGAAAATATCTCCTTCTTTTTCCTCTTTGCTCCATACCTCATTCTGTAGCCTCCTCTTAAATGGCCATGTGTGGGTAACTCACCCAGAATCTCTCTGCAACACCCCCCATCTCTCTCTCTCTCACCTTTACGTCTTTCCTTTTTCTGCTCTCTCTCTCATGGATTCGGGTAATAGCGGGAGTATGCAATCCTCCAGTGGCGGTGAAGATGATTACGAGTCACGCGCCGAATCCATCTCCGCCTTCCTCAACAACCAACCCTTCACCGCCGGTTCAAACCCCCAGCCGCCTCAACACGGCCACCTATTCCATATGCTGGACCCTTTGTCGAATTACTTCGATCCAAGTCCAAATAGCTTCCAAAGATCACCGTCGCTTTCGAATCCTAACCCACTCCTGAACCTGGACATGGCGTGGTCGAAACCCGGCGGATCCGCTGATCTCGGCGCCTTGATGCCGCCTTCATCGAACCAAGCCTTCGGGTCGGGTCAATTGGGAGGTCCAAGCAGAGGCGGCGCGTTTCCCACGGCACAGCAAAATCTGTCTCAAGAAAGTTGTTCCCGAGGATTAGTTTCGGTGTCAGGCGTGAATAATGATCAAGGCCACTCCAACGCCACCAATAGCAACACTGTACGAAACCCAAAGAAGAGGTCTAGAGCTTCTAGGCGTGCCCCTACCACTGTGCTCACTACCGATACCACCAACTTCCGTGCCATGGTCCAGGAATTCACTGGAATTCCGGCTCCTCCCTTCACTTCCTCTCCTTTCCCCAGAGCCCGTTTGGATCTCTTCGCCTCTCCTTCTTCTCTAAGATCTCCCCATTTTGACCCTCCCTTCCCTCCCTATCTCCTCCGACCTTTTCCTCACAAACTTCACTCCCCAAGCCCCTTTTTGTCTTCTTCTTCAGCTCCAATGCCGTCATTTCCCACAACGTCCTCCATGGTTGACCCCTTACCTTCTAATCCCGCAACTAATTCTCCGGCGACTTCCATTAACTACCAACTGTCTTCTGAATTAGGCCTTCTGAAGCAGCAGCCTCATCTCAGCGTGAACAACATGCACACCCCGGTTCTCAACTTCCAGTCCATCCTCCAACCTCCGCCTAAATTCCAAACACAGAATTCTTCCTCCATTCTCGCCCCAAAATCCCAAGGCTCTTTGGAAATTCCGCCCTCTGCTGATTCACATCTTAAAATGGGCGTGTTTGACGAATTGGGATTGACCCACACCCATGCAAACGCCAACGTCGTCGGCGGGCTTCATCGGAGCATGGTTCCGCCATCACAGGACGGAGCAATGACGGGGAGGAGCAACATGAACAACGTCGTCGGTGGGGCCAGCTATAGTAACGCTGAGCGAGTCACAAACGGGATAGTAAACTACTTGGCTTCTTCTTCGGATAATTTTCATGGAGACAAAGGACCGGATTGTGTTGCTGCTGTGCCAAGAAGTGAAGGTATGTTGGAATCATGGATTAATTGCTCATCTGATTAATTAACTCCATCCACCGAAAGCAAGAGAATAAGAATTAATATCTCATCAGTTCAAGATAATGCATGAATGAGGGAATCTCCGTATGCTCATCTTAACCATCTACTTAAACAGGTCCTTTTTTATTTTATTTTTTTCTTTTTGGGTCCTTTTGGTCCCTTCAAATTATGTGTAAATAATAGCTAGCAGCTAGCTTCCCCCCCCCCCCCCTCTTTCTCATTTTTCTTCCATTTCTCTTGATTTTCAACTGTGCTTTTGATCGTATACATTCATATATATATACACACTAAAGGAATATGGTGGTGGGTTTCGTATATTGTTTATGTCTGCAGTTGGAATTTGGAAATCTGACTCTGCTATTTAGTTATGGTGTTATTGTTTTTGACTTGTATGTGAATAAACAATTTGCAGTATTGATTGAACAAGCCTCCGTTCCTGGTAGTAAGCCTGTTCCCCCTAATTTAGCTGTTTGTTTGAATCAGCCATAGAAATTACTGTTCTAACATGATTAACAGTATTTATATATAGCAAGTATATATGAGAGAAATTTTTTTGGTAAAAATATGAGAGAAATTTTATATCTATATGAATGTACTTTTTTTCGTTGAAGACTTAAACAGGCCCTAATCTACGTTCTTCTCCTTCCTTCCTTCTTTCTCTCTCTCTTTCTATTCAAATGGCGTTTAAAAAATCGAAGGTTTTAGGAGTGATTGGTGGCGAGAATTGAGGAGTCTTTCGCCGCCGCAATCTCGTTTTATTGAAATCAAAGATATCTTCCATGTGTCGTTTTTTAATTTTTAAATTTGTTCCCATCTATAAAAAGTAACGAGTATAAAACACATGCACATTTTGTGTATGTACGGGTCCATGCAATTACATTTACTCACGCAGCTCTCTGCTCTTTAATTCTTGTTTTCGAAAAGAAGGCATTTGACACAAACATGTCATGCTTGGATATATTAACCCATCGATTTACGACAAAGCCATGTTACTACTGATTTTTCGAGTTTTTTTTTTCGTTTTCTGAGTTGGAGGAATGTTGATAAAATCGATCATTGTAATAGTATATAATATTTAGATTTAGTAAGAGGCAGCGAGAGATTATTTAATTGTCTCTGTTCACAATTAAATGAATGTTTTAGATTTACTAAGGGCCATAAGCATTTTTTATTTTGCATATTTATACGAGATTTTTTTTTTTAACAATATATGTATACTATACTAGATTAAATCCTTAAAAAGAACGACTCTAATAAATTTACGAACATGAGCGCCCATAATCTTAGCTGTGAACGTGCGAATATATGGGCATACTTGCCATTGGCGTTTTCAACTTGATTCGCGGTGTGGATTCTGATTACCGTATTTATTATTATCAGTCCGTGGAAAAAATGAAAAGAAACTATTAAAATACGTAAAAAATAATTTATTTTTTTTTAAAAAAGCACTTTAATTGGGTCTCAGTCCCCCTCTCAATCTGTTATTTGTCCCGATGTGCAAGTTATGTGTATGTATTTTAGATGTCGGGGAATATAGCATCTGAGTTGTGAATATAATGGTGAAAATCTGCTTGGGATTAACTAACAAAATGGAACTTGGATTTAGTGGTGTATTCATAATTGGGAGCTGCTAATAAGAAAACTCTATCGTCGAAATGATTCAAAATATGCCACCAGAGGCAGATGAAAGATGATTGAAGCGAGTTGGATTGTTGATAGTGCTTGAGAATTTAAATTTTATATATATAGTATATATATCTTTAGATACAACGAAAAGTGAAATTCAAATTTGGGGGTTGAACTCCCCAGACACATTTACCTTTACGGTATTGTGACCATTTGTGGGTGCAGCCTGTAAAATTAATAGAATTACGTTGAAGATTATACGAAAAAAGGAAAAAAGAAAAGGGAAAGGCATTAATCTTTTTTGTGAAACATGATTGATGGGGAAAAAAAGGCCAATGACATGTTCACTCGTGACAGGCACATATATAAATTTTCCATTTTGCGAAGCACTTTGGGCAAAAAGAAGAGAGTGAAAGGAAAGAGGAGCTCTGTTTCAAGCAAAGCATGCACGCTCCTCCTCTGGAACCGTTATATAATTGTGAAATAGCCAAGGTTTTGTCTTTGCATGAGACTTAGGGATATATATGCATATAATCCTTAAAAAGTTGGTGATCTTTTTCATTGCATTGATTGATAGATCATGATCTTTTTCACTTCCATTATACATATTTCACCTTTGGTTTTAAATTTTAAAATGATGAGAGAGGTGTGTGGGGACAAAGGGTGTCCTTCAAAATAACATTCCTTTATTTATATATATATATATATAGGCAAAGGTGAGACACAAGAATCAATCAAAAACCTTATTTTTTTGAGTACTTCCACAAAAGGGATCAAATTGAAACGACGTGTCTCTTCAGTTTATTACAGGCTTTAAATATTTAGAAAAGACATGCACCACTAGCTAGTTGTTAAATTCAAGGGGCTCTCAATTACCCGTCCCAAATCAAAATGATTCATATAAGATTGTGAGAGATTCGGGAGGGCCATGCCTTGTGAGGGAATAAGCTGGCCGTAAGATCTCCATCTTGCTCATATATACGATCCTCCTTTGAGAAAACGATTCTAACGTTAGCTAATATCACAATGCTAAATTGTTGCTGAGCTTAATTAATCACTAAACATATACTTGATTTATGTGTGAACATGCGAAGGGTGTAGAGAAAGAGAATAGGGGGGGGTCATGTGTGGCAGTATATATAATGTATAGTAATATAATGATGGGTTCTCTACTGAGTGGTTGAGCACCAGAAGCAGCAGGGTATTGTCAAATTAGGGTTCCCTCGTGAGCCAAAACTGGCATACCCCTTCCTCACTCAAGCACACACATACAGTGCCCTACAATTTTGAGCCTAATCTCAAAAAAGATGAATCACTTTCTGGCTTCCTCCCTGGAAAGAGGCCACAACAAAGCATCCATTCAAGTACCCGATGCCACATGAAGACAAATTAAAGCTGTATATAATATAACGCACACTCGATTTCAGCTCTTTATATATATATATATATATATATATATATTCCTGCAGCAAAATCTTGTGTTAGAGATTGTGTTACTCATGATTCCATGCCAACTAGTTAATTCCCCCATTTGTGCCTTTTTCCATATCATATCCCTCGCTGTCTGTGACCCTGGAATATGCGCTCCACTGTGCTCTCCTTTATGTTCATGTCTTTCCAAAGGATGATGTGCCTGTGCCGTCCATTTTTATATTCTTCATCCAGTTCGTACGCTACTTAGCTGGATTTTATATATATCTATATATCTTGTATAAAGAACGCATGAAATCATCACATTTTCCTCTCTCTTTCTTTTGCTATATGCCTCTACTTCTCTTTGCAGACAGATAGCACATGTCCACTGTACTCCCTAACAAAACTATAGAATTGATGCATTACCACAGTGTACTCTAGCTTTTAGTGTTCACATCTAAGATGGATATCCACCCATTGGAAGGGTCTGGACGGCAGGTGGGCAACAAGATTATGTGAAAGTGAATCTTTGGCGGTGAAACAGCAAATTGGTGTGGTTTGTTAATATTGTTGAAATCACTCGTTAGATTTTGAGAAAAGTAAAGGGGTGATGCACTTGAAAGGGAAGAAGATTAGTTGGAGTTGTTGCCCGGTGGACAGTTGATTATGTATATTTGGAATTATTTTGTGGGGGGTTAGGTGGGTCAGGGGGTGATGTTCACGAACCCTACTTTGTCTGCCACTCTTGCTCTTTCCCGTAACCCTGGCCATCCAAATTATCGTGTTCACATCTACAACCACGTCCACACACACACACACACACACATATTTATTTGTAAGGCATACATGTGGCGTTTTTGGCCCAGACACTGCCTTGTTCATGCCGATTATATATGTTACCCACACGTACGTGTAAATTCCTTTAAATTTTAGTCCTCCTTTTTAAACTGGTGATCATCCTGCGGATCCATAATCAGCAGCTTCATTATATCTCTGGGAGAGCCCAAAATTAAGATGCTCAGTTCTACTGTATATACAATGATCGGAGAGAGATGAGAAGCACAGCACAGCATTGCGACGTGAAATTGAGGTAGGGAGGCTGCAGTGTGTTAGTAGTTTGAACATTGAAGTACAACAGTTATAGTAGTGGAATGAAAGAAAATTAGGGAGAAAAGGCGGGAGATAATAGAATAAAGAAGATGAAGTGAGGAGTAATAATGGGGGTGTGATGAAAGGGAAATTGATTGGAGAAAGATTAGGGAAAAAGAGAAGAGTTAAAAAGAGTGGGACATGGGAAGAGCGCCACACCGTCCTTTGGGTCATAATGTTCCCTTACTCCTCATCATGCCCACTCCCTCATGCCTCTCTGCTGGTGAGCCCGCAACACAGTCACTGTCTGTATTCTGAATTCTCCACTAGTAGTTCGTGTGTAGGTATATATATATACATATAGCCATATAGGTATGCCGCGAGAATAAGGAGAACTTGACCTATATAGTCCCAGAATCAGAACAGCTCCTGTTTCCTTCTCAGTTTCATGTTTACCTCAACTAAATGCTCCTCTCAACCCACACGTTTGTTGCTGTCATCACTATTGCACTCTATTTACACTTTGCAGCCTCTTGACGCAATGTATGTCACAATATATACCACCCCTTCACTTGAGTCTTGCATTCGTCATAGTAAAGCTGGTTCGTGTTTTACTCCACCTCCTTCCAGGCTGAGCTCACATCTTCCTCAGGCTTACGTCATAACCCTTGTATTATAATTATTTGGTGTCGCCTGTATATCACTCATAAGTAATAGTATTGGCAATTCATTAAAAAAGGGAAAGCATTTCTGAAAAGTGAAAAGGGAGCAGAGATAGAGGGACCCAGCAGCAATAAAAAAGAAGGTGATGATTGCGGCATGGCTGTCCTTGTAAAGTCTGATTTGATTTAATCTGTACGGATGCAATGCCCCATCAACCAGCCCTCTCCCCTTTCCTCCCCCCTCCTCCTTTATTTTTTATTTTTTTTATTTTTTTAAAATATATATGAGAATTTTACAAAACGGGGAGGTTCACCTACGATCTAAATCTATGGTAGGACGAAATCTCCCTTTTTCCTATGTGATATCAATGTTGGGAAGGGCAAACTGTCTATTACTTTAAGACGTTTACCTAGGCACTCAGAAGTTAAAATGTCTCCCCCAGTACCTTGACCAACTCTAGGATCGAACCCTCTCTCTTTGGTTGGAGTGTCCGACTCTTTTACTAGTTGAGTCCAAAGACGAAGGTTCCCTCCTCATGAATACAATGATGCTCTCTCTCTCTCTACACCAAAAAAAAAGAAGAAAAAGAAAAAAAGTCTAGGTAGAGACAAAGCATCAACAAAAATATTGGGCCTTCTACAGCTACCATAAACTCATCGTTGGGCTTCTAAAACTACCCAGTAAACTCTTCTTTTTCATAATATACTTGGGCTAGAACAATTCTGTTCCCTGAGGCCCAAACCACCGCTCTATCAGTCTATCGCAACTCTCTACCATCAAATCCCGAGACTGCCTGCTTACAGGAAAGCTATTGAAACATTTTAACAACAATAATAATCACAGTTATTACATATAAATATGGTTACCTTGTATCTGCCACTGCTTCCTCGGCCGCAAATCACCATATTTGGATGATTTGGAGAGGAATGAATGAGATATGCATGCACAGAGTTTTGTTGTCGTGTTCCATTATTCATGAGTGTGATCGTAGGTTCACATAATTATGGCTTTGACAGCCACTGCATCATTTCCCTTTTCACTGCCTGCTTTGCTTCCACAACTCACGGGCTTCTCCCACCATAAACACTGTATTGCTCTGGACGTTTCTGGTTGCCGATTCACATGTAGGGGCTTTGTTTGATGGAAGTGAAGGGCTCAGAGAAGCTTCATGTTGTTTCCCGCATAATTGAATGAGTAGAGGTGTTCATAAATTTGTAACTGTTAAGAAAAAAAGTGTTGCATGAAATTCTATCAGACATGAAGGGGTTAAAATAAAAATTTCACCGGGGCACCATGTTTGACCTTTAGTTGTCAGATATAAGTGAATATCAACTATTTAGTGAGCCAACTGTCAACAGTGGGGTGGTGGCGCAGTTGGCTAGCGCGTAGGTCTCATAGCTACTGAGTAATCCTGAGGTCGAGAGTTCAAGCCTCTCTCACCCCACCTTTTTATTCTTTTTATCCCACCAAACAACTGGCTTTCACTGCTATAATATTTTAGTTTTGGGTTTTACGCATGCTTTTGGTTAAAAACTCCCGCTTTCCATTATAACCACAAAACCTTTGAACTCAATAGCTTATAAAAGGTCTCAGTTCAGTGGATTCACCCTCTTCATTAAAGAGATCACGTCGTAACCATTCATATAAACTACATGCAAGCAGGCGCAATTTATGAGAACATCGGAAAATTTTCAGACGGTATTAAAGTGCAGGTATATAGACTTTCTGCTTTAACTCTTCACAGTCCAAAAACCAAGTTCAGAAGCCGCAAAAGTGAGGTCCTTAGTAACTTAACGCTCGGAAAACAACCTGGAAGTGATTTCGCATATCAGTCAAAGGATCTTTCCCCATTTTTATTTCCACGAGTTCACGCACTGGGAGAAAAAGATGAAGCAAATAGCATTAGGCAATACGCTGTCTCTGGGATAAGTAGGTTGTTTTTGGCTGTAGATGTAATGAAGGGTGATGCACGAAAATGCCAGTGGATCTATTGTTACTCCTGCCGGGGATCCAAGAAATGAAAGTAAGTAGAGCTGAACGAGAGGATTTCAGCTATTGGAACTTGCGTTTTTCTTTGAAGGGATAAACGTTATAAATATGGAATATATAAATGAGTCCGGTTCCTCTGCCCTGGTAACCCCTCTCCCATCTCTCATAGTCTCATCTCGTCCGTCCAAATCCGGATCCAACGACTCAGAATGACCTTTTAAAAAAATTATATTTTTTTTAAAAAATAATAATTTTTTTTAAAAAAAACCATTCTTGGCCGTTGGATCCGGATTTAAAAGGTCGAGATGAGGCTGTGAGGGATGGGGAGAGGGGTCGCCGTACAGAGGATCTAGTTTCATATATAAATATATTTTAAATAGTCTCGACCCTCCCTCGAGATCAATCACTTTATTACTTTTTTTTTAGTGATAAATATAATACAGATTTAATTTTCTTTTGGAGAGATTAAGGTCTTAATCATATCATATTATATCTTTAGATTATATATTAGTTTATCAATTAAATAAAATATTTTTTTTAAAAAAAATAAATATAAATATTTTAAAATAATTTAATTAACTTTTCTAATATCTTTACAAAAATGAACTATGTTTATAATATAATGATGCAAGCTGTAGTACAAATTTAAATGCTTGCCAATCTTATTAGTATTTTGCAACTCCTTTTTATTTATATTTTTAACTCAATACTCATCATTACACACATAATTTACAGGCAAGTGAGATGATACTAATTTAATAAGAGTCTATTGGGTAATCTCTAAACCTAAGTTTTAAAAATCATTTTTCACAAGTTGAGATCAAACTTATTTCATAACTTAATAAATCCTAAAAATTAAAACCAAACGGGTACTATAGTTTTGTTGCATTTGATAACAAGACAATTAATATAATGTGTTTATTGAAAGAGATGTTAATGAATTTATAAGTTCCGCTCCACTTGACTGTCTTTCAGATATATTGTGATCTTCTAGTGACTTTCCTAGTAGTCGATTTTATTTCTTTATTGAGCTTTTATATTTGTATAAAATCTAAGTCCCTTCAGGGCCATCCAATAAATTTAGGACGATTCAGAGCGCATAAAAGCTCCTAAATGCCAAATACAAGATGATTAACCAGACTCTTAATTACAGGGAAAATCTGTATAAAGGTCAAAGTAATAGAAAAAAAATTAAAAAAAAGCCTTAACATTATAAAAATATCAGAAAAGACCCCGGGGTCTTTTTAGTATTTTTAGAATCTTAAAATATTTTTTTGAAATTTTTTATATTACTTGGGCCCCTATACGAATTTTCCCCTAATTATATGGTATGGTAGATCCGCAACACAGTGGGACCCAGTACCTCGGATCTACTTTTTTTGGGCCACTTCAGAATTGACTTTAGAGAGCATCCCCTTTACTTTGTATCAACTTCATCTTTTCTTTTCCTTTTTAAATACAATCTTATTATGTTCTCTCTTGTTTGAAGTTTCACACCACAGCCTCTACTTTTTTTTTTTTTTTTCAGGATATTGTATGCTAAAGAATCATACTTAGATTTCTGTTGGCACTAATTAATTATTATTAAAAATTACATGCTACTTATTCATCTCCATTTCTTTTTTCCTTTGGTTTAAATTTCACACAGGATAAACATTTGATTCATGAAGACATGGAGTAGTTTCTGTAATGAAAAATAAGGGGCAGAGTGGCAGACCACTGTTACTTTTTAATTAACAATGAAGTTCTACTGTACATTATATTGCTCTCAAATTAATTATATATATATGTCCTGAACCCAAAATTTTACTTTTAAATTTTGTCGCCTATGAAATGGTCGCCTAAGTAATATTGGATGATCTCAGCCCACACACACACATATATATTTAAAGAGGTTTTGATCATGAAATAAGATTATTATTCGAAAAATTTCACATAAAAGAAATAGTTCAAATATGTAGGGTTTATTTCAATTAGCACACAAAACGCAATGGGATGAAAAAGAAATAAAATAGGGAAGTAATTTTGTGAATATAATGTAAAACATTCGTATGCTCCTCTTGCCAAAAAAAAAAAATAAATAAATAAATTGTATGTTCCTATGTGGATAAAAAAGGTAATAAGTAAAAACAAGTGTCATTGAGTAATGAAAAGGAAATTATCAAGAAAAGACAAATATCATTGAGGGATAAAAGTGATATGAGTCATTTTTTTAATTTCTTTTTGGATTTCTCCCTTTTGGGTAGTTGAACAATCATGAGTCATGACACAACTTTGATAAAAAAAAACAAGACATGACACAATGAGAATGGAACTAAAGTCCAATGCATGGACTTGTGCGGGGTGTGTTCTCACATGTGGAAGCATGACCCACAATGTTCCGGCGATATTCCGATCGTAGAATATCAAAATCCCAAGTTCAATTATTGAGATCTTCTCCTTCTTTAATTTCTCCCTTACCATATGTTAAAAGATGCTTAATTGCCTTCACCCTCTTTGGAAGCTTCACTCCTTAGTCCTAACTTCTTACAAACAAGTGTAGAAGCTTTAGTATTTTGCTAACCAATTTGGCTGCCTCATTCCCAATACTACTAGGTGGCTAATCATATATTAGCGTAAATTATTATCTCTAGTTTTAAATATAAGATATAGTTGACTTTTTTTTAAGGCATTTAGAAAGTTAAATAAGTTATTTCATTATATAATATATTGTGTATCTTTAAATTATATATCAATTTATAAGTTAATCAAAATAGTTTGGGAAAAAAAAGATAAAATAAATATTTTAAATTAATTTAATTAGTTTCCTCAATCTCTTAAAAATATTAATTTTATTTTATATTTAACATATACTCCCTCTGGTCCTTATTATAAGGTACCAACTAACAAGTGTTTTTTATCCTTTTTATAAAACAATTGCAAGTTTTCAAAGTGCGATTAATTTATTTTTCCTTGTTTGTTCATATTTAATAACGGTAATGTGAGAGAGTACTATATTTAAATTGAGGGTGGTTAGAAAGGGTAATATTAAAAACCACTTGAATTTTCTGACAAATTTAATATTTTTAACTAATTTTATTGAATTGTAAAAATTAGTAGTTGATATTTTACAATAAAAAGCAAAGAGAGTAAGAGAGTAGTTGAGAATGGAGATCAATTTTCTGCAGTATGGCAACCCAGTCCTGGTCCTTGTTACCACCACCAACAGTATAATGATCCGATCGCTGTTATAAATGTATCCGTTTATTTTTATGTGTATTCATCGAGATACGCCCATGAAGCTTTTATTATTAGACACTCAGATTGCATCTGTGTCAACGGGTTATTCGCTTATTGGTCAGCCTATGTTACTAAACTCCACAAGTCCTCATGAACCCTTGTCACTGGGCATATTAAATTCACTGCATCTCTTTTCCTCCCTGTCTTCCAACGATCGAATTCAATAAAATTGCATCACTCTTTAATTTGACCAGATTTGATAAGCCATATGAACAAACCACATTAGACAGGAGGACGGCAAAACCATATTAAATTCATTACATCTCGCATGGTTCAGATTTGTCAAAATAACGGTAATGGTAAAAGGGCAGGAATATGAATTAAACAGTAGTGTTGGAGTGTCCCTCACGAAAAAAGAAAGCCCAGGGCATATAATTTTTTCTGCAGCTTCCAGACTGAGTTTTCACAAGTATTAGTATATGTTAGATGCTCACCGATCACAAATTGTCCCCTGCTACAACAAAAAAAATGGGAAAAAACGATTGGCCTAGGCATTAAAAATATGACTCATGTTTCATGAAAATTAAGTGCTTGTTTGGAAGTAGAGCAAAATCTAGGTTTTACGTAAGTTGAAACAAAACTCCTCTCACATACTTACTTCGTACTACTCAAAACTTAAGTTTTGTAAAGTTTCCAAACACTACTTAAATTAGATACTAATGATGTTAGAATTTTGCTAATTATACTGTCCAGGTTAGAATTTTGTTAGATTGGGTTCTAATGATGTTAAAATACATTTGTATTTTTTTCTAAACTATGAGGCTCACCCGAATTTTAGTGAGTTAAGGAATTCAACTGCTCATAAATTACTTTCATACAAAATCTTATTTCAGGAAAGAATGAAGGGGACAGTGCCTCTGTTCTTCTAAGTCCCGTGAAAACAAGTATTCACCTTTTATTACTTATTTAAAAAATAAAACAAGAAAAGAAAAGATGAGTGAATCATTGATATGAAATTCACAACATTAAAGACGGTTCCTCATTTTTTTCCCTCAAAGGTTAAATGAATCTCATTCTTAATGTTTTATTCCATTCCAAATGAATTTAACAGATTTCACTTCATTCTTTTTTTTCTATTTCCAGAAGAGACAGAAAAGTGAAGAATGTTGAAATATTTGTTTTTTTTTTTTTTGATACTGCAAAAGTTTTGAAAGGGTTCGACACCAGTCTCCTACCAAGATCAGGACACGGCCCCGGGCTCTATGAGTACTTACTGGGAACTTACGAGATCGTCTACTAAATGAGTTATAGCCACGGCAGAGATAGAGATAGCTTAAAGAAAATATTTGTTGACCTTAAAGAAAGTTGAAATTGAGACAATAGCTTTTGGGCTTTTCCAGATGCAGTAATAGTAGCCCGGGTTAAATGGCGGAGACACAGATATCCACATTGTGTCATTTACTCATGGTCTGGTTGGCGGCATCACCATGTGATGGGTTTCCATTCCTCCACTTAACATACGACCTCCCATAAACGAGTCAAATATAATCACTCCCTTGCCATTATTATTTATCGCTTCACTCTTCTCTCTTCCAAGTTTCATATAAATCAGTTCAACTGCTCAAGTTTCTGCTCCTGTTCTGTGAGCCCCCATATGCTGCAGATCTCGAAACCATTATACTTGCTTCTAGTTCTCGCCCATGGCTCCACCTTCATTCCTCTGCCCTGCTTCCAGAAACATAATTCTGCTTCCTCTTCTTGTCCTTCTCCTTGTTTCTACATGCATCACTGCCTCCTCCCATTCTCAACTTCAGAGCAAACAGTTGTCCAGTATTAGAAGAATGTTGGAGGTAGGAGATGAAAATCCGCCGCCGAAAAAGAAAACCACCGGCCAGATCCAATCCCTCAAAAACCAGACCCAGCTCATCAAGCCTAAACTCAACTCTTCCAAAAACCAAACCAAAACCATCCCATCCAATAATGCTTCCTCCAAAAACCAGACCAAAAAGACCATCCAATCCAATACTCTCTCCACTGCCAAAAACCAAACCAAGCTCCTGAAAGTCAGCTCCTCCAAAAACCAGACCAAGCTCTTGAAAGCCAGCTCCTCCAAAACTCAAGCCAAGCTCGCCGACACTGGCCTGAAGAAGCTCAATTCTACTTCCAAGCTCAAGATGCTCAATTCCAAATCAAAACCTTCAAATTCCACCAAAACCAAAACGGCTCCAATTTCCAGCAAGAAATCCTTGGATCTTCTTCCCAAAACCAGCGATGCCAAGAACAAGACGACTAAGTCCCCTGCCGCCATGCAAACCAAATCCAAATCCAGTGATCTTCAATCCAGCAAGTCAAGTAAGAATCAGAAGGCCAGCCCGCAGAATCCAAAGAAACAAAAACTGCCCAGCTGGATCGATTCAGATGACGACGATGATTTCGTTTCGGATTTGAAAGACCTGCCCACTAAGTTCCAGCAGACTCTAATTCCAGACCTGAAGACAATCTCCTCCACCTCCAGAGCTTACATTACCAAAGCCAATAAAGAAATCACGAAGGGATTCAAACCTTACGTCGGCAACAAATACGCATCCACCGTTGCCACCGTACTTTCGTGCGCTTTCGCGTTGATCCCTCTGCTTTTAGTGTCACTCATCTTCAATAAAATCAAAGCCTATTTCTCAATCCAGAAACTCTTAATTTTCGTCCAGATTTATCTCTCCATCTACTTCTCCATTCTCTGCCTGTCCGCTCTCATCACCGGACTCGAGCCCCTCAAGTTTTTCTACTCTACTTCTCAATCCACATACGTGGGTCTGCAGGTGCTCCAGACTCTGGGTTACTTGTTTTATCTGCTTCTCCTCCTGATGCATCTCATCCTGGTGTTCTCCGCCGAGAGTGGGATGGGCTCAAAGTTTATGGGCCTGGCCCAAACATTTTTGGGCTTCGCCATCGGATTGCACTACTACGTCACGGTGTTTCACAGGGTGGTGTTGCGGCAACCGCCGAAGACCAATTGGAAGATTCACGGGATTTATGCGGCATGTTTCCTCCTGATCTGTGTCTTTGCCGGTGCCGAAAGACGGAAGAAGGCTTACTTGGAGGATGGCGGAGAAGAAGGCAAGAAGAGTTAGTTAAATTGCATTCATTAAATTAAATTACCTCCAAAATTATCAGAATCACCATTTTCAAGACTGTTCATTTAATACTTTGCCGCAAGGCAAGGCCTACGGTCTTCATCTGCTTTCTTGGCTTTAGGCATCACATGATCACAGCTACTCTATCAACAATTTTTTTTCCTCCCAGCTCTCTACTTCGGCATTTTTGTTTTAAATTTTTTTTTCTCAGGTCAAAAGGAAGCAATTTTCTATATTGTAAGATAAGGGCATACATTTTTCTTTTCTTTTCTTTACTTACAACTGTATCCCATAGATCCCGCGGACTTCAACTGGTTTGTGATGGTAATAAAATGGTCCATTTCTTCTTTCTTGCTGAGCTTGGAATTCGATGTAAAATGAATTCAAAGAGCTCTGCAACTGCTTTGGTGGCCAACATTAAGGAAAAGATTAGTCTTTCCTTATGTTTGTATAAAATTTAAAAAATAAAAAAGGCCGTCGACGACTATTTTCCGAGATTGGGCGCGTCATGAGCAAAATAGAATAATTTATAGGAGCAGGTGAAGATATAGAGGGTATAATGGTAATCTGAATGCCCCACCGACGGGGTCTTATTACTTATTTCTGCTTTATGTCTTTGTCCATGTGGGTTCTGTAATCCATACCATTATTTAAGGACTGTTCAGTAAGCAAGCGGGTTGGGGCTATAGTACACATTTGCAGCTGCCTGTCTCACATTTCAAAGTTTCAACCTCCTTTCTAGGGATCTGGAAATCTGAAGACGTGGCATCCCTTTTGGGTGCTGTTCAACATCACTTCCTATTTTTGTCTCCGTAACTTGTCTGGACTTTTCTTTCACTCGCAATGAGTGACTTTGTTTTTAGTCCTCCTCACACTGTATTTTACAAGATGTTTGTCTAACATGATAGTTTTTCAGTTGGATGACGTTCTGGGGTGTGTTTTGAAAATCTAAGGCTGATTGTTAGCAAGAAGATTGGAGAAGGGGAGGGAAGATTCAATTTTCCCTCGGTTATAGGTGTTCGTTATACGGAATTCATCTTTTAGTGAGGTACTATCTTTCTTCACCCATGAAAAAAGTTTCATTCCTTAATCTTTCCTCACATATTGAATAGAAGATGAAATATTGAATGGAAGATGAAATCTATCCGAAAGATTGTGAATAGATTCCCATTAGGGGTCCTTTTCTTCTTCCTCTTTTCTTACCGTCTTCGACTTCACCTTCTTCCTCTAACCTTTAGCTCTCTTTGTTGTCGACGAAGACTTCCTCCTTCATTGTCAGAACCCACGGACGACTACCACCGGTCGGAACTTACCTGGATTTGATTATTTTTTTTTTAGCTGTTGTGGGGACGTGGGATGAAGATTTTTTTTTTTCCCTAATGTGAAAAGTATTTGGGGAATTTCAAGTTTTATATTTTAATTTTAATTTTTAAAAATTATCATCTTCCATTCTATTTTCTATGTCTACTAAATAGTTCAACTTTTTAAAGTTTCCTCTTAATTTTCTTTTAAATTCTTTTCCCTCCTTTAAATTCCTTTCCCTTCATAAATCTTTTCCATAACAAATAGGGCCTAAGAATTTGTCCACTCATCAGGTGCTCATCTTTCTACGAAAAGAACGGGGTATTTTCGGAAAAAAATAATGATACTGAAAGCAATGTACACCATTTTTTATCCATTAACAAGTTGGGAAAAATACCATTGCGCGTCAATCAAGTGAACTAGTTTTATCAAAGGAACGTTGTCGAAATAAAAACTTTCTAATTAGTATTGCTAATCCCATAATTAACGTTGCCTATTCATGTTTATGGAGGCATAAGTTCTCAAAACACAACGATAACAGTGAAAAAGAGGATGTGAACACCAAGTGAATAACTGAATCACCGACTAATTGCACACATAATAACAGCTCTATGCAAAAGTGGAAGTTCTGAAGATCAAACGTAGTCACACATTAATTAAGGATTAAAGTGCACTTCAACTAATTAATAGAGTGGCTATAACGGTAAGCATTCCCTAATGTGGAGAAAATGATAATTAGGGTAAAATGGAGTAACATACTCATATACATACATATGTTGATTCCGTTGTTGCCATCGAGTCAGCTTGCAGTCGCTTTCTATGCAGGTGAGTGCTGATAGGTTCACTGTCTTTGTCTATGGAACACCCTAATTATCAAAATTCTCACGCGTTATCTCTACTTTCCCAATGATTCCAAATCACCTGCGAATCCTTGCTAAACACCGACACATTTCTTAATGGCAATCAATTCCAAAAAGCATTCTTTTACAAGCTTTATTTAATCATATTCTTTAATAAGTTATATCACTGTGTTTTTTTTTGCTAGAAAAATTTTAGGAAAGGGGTTGGGCTCACCCACAGTCTAAGGACAGAGCGCTCGGAGCCCAGTCCGCAGAGAATACTGGCCAGAGAGTACACATGTCTCTAACTCTGCTAGCGTTACCACTGCTTCACAGACCCCTAGAATGTCTCTCCCAACGCCTTGACCAACGTAGGGATCAAACTCTCTTCCTTAAAGTGAGGAAGATCAAGGGTAGCTATATCACTATGCTGATTATTTGCTTCAACGTCATTCTAGAATGTGCCCGTGTGGCAGCAGTCAGTCTTCAAGAAGAGCCCGTGTATTTTTGGGCCAACACAAGAGGAGCCCGTTTGAACTGCAAGTTTGTGGCGGGATAACAATTTGAAGTTTGAATACACCTGTAAATTTCATAAAATGTTCTGTGAGCTAAATGCCTAATTCCAAACAGTTTCACGCAGCTCGGTTTTAATTCAGCGACAGATGATAAAACTTGATCCTGATAATCTATTTTAACTCGCGGTCAATCTCAATTATTCGCTTCTTCATCTAGGGATGGGCAAAAAAAAAAAAAAGTTTTTCTATTTATAGTGTGTTTGATTTGAGGGAAGGGAAAGAGATTAACCCAAAAGATTAGTCTCTCATTCCCCCTTTCATCTCCTCCCCTTAAACCAAACATACCCTTAGTGATGTGCTCATGCTATTTTAGTATATTTTTGTTGAGTGCTTATAAATATCTCTAATGGTATAAGAAAGCAAAATAATCGATGCCCAAGCACATAGTTTTTGGTCATGGGTAGCCCGATAAAATATAAGATAAAATCTGTAGTACGATTTGTACTACAAACATTATCCTATATTTAGGATTAGAGGAATATGTGTCAACATATGTATGTATATGAGTATGTTACTCCATTTGACCCTAATTATATGGATTAGTTGAGTGTTTATTTATTCAAACGCAAAACCTTAATCTCTCTTTCGTATATCATATTTACTAGATTTTCCCAATTTATTATTCTTTCAATGATTATTATATGATTTATAAGTTGTTGATAGTATTTAAATGTAAAGGAAATCCTATATAAAGACAGTTAAATTACCAAGATTTTAATTTGGGCTACTAATTAAACTTAACAAATAATTAATTAGGTTATGTAATACAATTAAAGATTTAAAATTTAGGTCAAATTATCACTATATTCCTTAGTTATTTAAAAGAAAAAAAGCAAAATTAGAGATAAAACAATATTATTTACGCATGATATAAGAATTATAATTATAAAAAATTCATTGGAGGTCTCCACAACATCAGAAAATCGGCAAAGAAAACTATGGTAAATTGGTTCTAATGTTAAATCTGAATTTCTTAATCCCATTTAGTTAATATTTGTTAAATTCTGATTGAACTCTTGATTGCAAGTATTCTCCCATCACAATTTCTCCTGCTTATTGGCCGATGATATCCTGAAAAGATGAAAAAGATTAAGTTTTTTGGGGTAAAACCATCCAAATGTATTGTCCCCAAAAAATGGAACCAAGACTCGCCCGATTGCCTCTCTTTCTTTGCTCTCAAAACTGAAGGAACTGCCCAGTCTTCCTTGGATATATATATAACCCGACCACTATGGATATGATTTCATCTTAGCCCAAACCCTATCTCCCACTTCATATATATTCTACTTCACTCGTTCCAGCCACAATTTCAGCAAGCTTATTGATCCTGCATTTACTTCCTTTTAGTTCTCTAACTTTCTTGACCAGATTTTCAGTAGGCACAATTTGATCAGCAAAATTGTTATTCCCTATTGCATGAATCATAGTTGTAGTTTCAATTATAACTTCAAACCCATTATAGGTCTTATAACCTCCAAATTCACCATTTCTTAAGTCAATCGCTCGTCAAGACCTTTGTATTAACAAACAAGACTTTCGACCCGTACGTTGCACGGATATGTAAATGCTAAAGAATTTTTTTTTGAAAGAAAAAGGTGTCATCAAATGCCATGAATTCAACATTTGATTTTATAACACCCCGGATTTCTAAAGTTCAAATAACATAAATATTCCAATGATTTTCATAAATAATAATAGAAATCCAAAATAATCAACATCCGGAAAGTGTCACCGCCGCACTTGTATGGAACAAGTGCAAGGCTTCTTATTACAGGAAATAATTCTAAACTTAAACATTATTTTGAAAAAATAAAATTAATGAAAATAAATGAGTAGATAACTAGAGTTTATTGTCCGTCATCCTCACTTCTCACGGCTAGCCCCAATTTTTGAAACCTGTTCACTGAAACTCTACTCCCCCGAAGGATCATCGCAGCCCAAGAATACACACATCAGCAAACGCTGGTAATCCTAATTAATTAAGGGTAAAATGAAATAAAATAGAACAGAAATAAGTAAATAGATAAATAAATTTGATATGAATTAAAATAAAATAAATTAATTATAAAATAAATTAAATTAATCATAAAATAAAATAATTTAATTCCAATATAAAATAATTATAAAATAAGATAAATTAATTATGAAATAAAATTAAATAATTGTAAAATAAATCAATTCCAACATAAAATAAAATAATAAAAATAAATTAATTGCAAAATAAAACGGCATAAAGGTATCATATGTGTATATGTATAAACTAAAAAGGTGTCATGGTTTTTAGAGTTTTCTAGTGAGAAGAGAACCATGGTAGACCCGGATATCCTGCCAGTCTACCCTGTGACCCGGAAACCTGCTTGTCACAAATCATCATTAAATTGACCATAGATCACTTTCTTCCTAGTGTGCACACCTCTTCCCAAAATTGCTACTAGTGCCCCGGATATCCTGCCAGACACCACTTTGGGAAGAACGGATATATCGGTTCACATCAAATAATTTTTTTTTCCGAAGGCATAAAGCCAGAGTGTGTGTTCATTACTTTGGGAGGTACCACCCCAAAGCTATCCTCCCACTTGGTAATTTATTTTGAATAGTTTAGACTCATAAAAACCAAACATATGCATTAATGAAGACAAAAGACTCTTCCTACATTTTTTTTGATTTATTATTTAATTAACTATAGGATAAAATATTTTAACATAAAATATATTCATATCCTATTTTATTATGATTTAATTTCCTCATGATTTTAGGAATAACTGAATAGATTACAATCTGACTCAATTAGATTTACTTGATCTCTGAGATTAGGCGGCAGCTATTTTGTAACCTTAATTCTTTCTGTACACATATGATACAAGTTCATCAATAAGGATAGAAGTTGAATCGCATAATACAATACAAATTAAATCCACCAATCATAGAACGCACCAAATCATCATAATAATGCCTGGACATTATTAATATTCGCACCATTCTCCTTGCAGGTAGGTGAGTGTGTATTATCAGTTTGTTTTGTTTGTGTGTGTGTATGTGAATCAAAATCAAACATCATTAATCTAAAAAAACAAAACAAAATCGAAGTCGCAGCATATACCATTTTTTTTTCTCGGACAACATACACCATTCAATCACGTGATTTGATAAGAAGGAATGTGCAAATATATACATATGTAAACACAACATAATAATATTCAAACTTGCAAATCAAGAAGCATGAATGGATATGTACGTGGAAAATATGGATTGTCTGTGTTATGCGTAAGTCAAGAGGCATGAATTCATGGATTTAGGTGGATAATATAATCTATCTAGTTGCTGATGTTATATTATATATTATATAATATTAGGAAGAACGGATTTCTCATATAATATGTTTCAATGACAAAAATTGGAGACCGACATATATATAACAACTAATTCCTATTATTCTAGATATTAGGATTACAATAACTTAATCAATGATATAGGTTGACGAATCAGAAACTCCCACAATGTACTCATTAACGTACAATTTCTTAGGGATTAGGATTACAATCAATTAATTCTAATCAACGTTCTAACGCTACCAATAATTAATTTTTATTACTCAAGGGATTAGGATTACTTGGTCTCCGTGGTTATTAAGCTCCTAGAAGGGAAACTTTGCCGCAAGGAATTTTCAGAGGGAGAGAGTTACTGAACGATGAGTAAAGTTAGGCGGCTAAACCTAACTTATAATTAGACTCTTAGGGTTTCGTGGTTATTAAGCTCCTAGAAGGGAAACTCTGCCGCAAGGAATTTTTAGAGGGAGAGAGTTAATGAACGATGACTAAAGTTAGGCGGCTGAACCTAACTTATAATTAGACTCTTAGGGTTTAGTTATTAGCTAGGCTTTGTGGGTTGGGCTTTTAACTATTACTAGTTTAATAAAATAGTGATAAATCATTTATTAGATTCTAATTTAAATTAATTTTTATCTATCCATTTATTACTATTATATTTTTTTACTACATTATTAAATTTAAATTTTTAATATTAGTATTATTAGTATTCATTATTATTATTATTATTAAAATAATAATAAAATCTATGGTATTACACTGTTGATCTAATAAATGATAAAATAATACAAACATTATTAAATTCTATTAAATCAATCAATAAATCTATATTTAATAAAATCAAATCTATCTAAACTAACAACTAATCAAATTAATCTAAACTAATAAAATTAAACTAATACTATATTATCACTATTATTACTTTTACTTTTATCATCATCATCATCATCATTATTATTATTATTAGAATAATAATAATAATTTGGGGTATTACATTTAATTAAATATGGCATAAATGTCATAGAAAATTTCATACATGAACTTACCTTACTACTTTCATAGTAACATAAGGTTTTAGAATAGTTCTCTATAAACAACATTTATTGTACTACAAATACATTTATTGAATTCATCCAATATAAGTATTTTTAATCCTACAAAACTTTTAATCCTACATAGTGCAACATAGATAAACCTGCTACACGCCCCTTGAAAACAACCTTATAAACTGTTTTCCCACATCTCTAGCAAAAATCAAAGTGACCGGAACTAATCTCAAACTCTAATAGCCGAAGGACACTCGAAGAGGGGATTTGAATGGCTATGGCAAATGTACTAGCTCTATGACTTGGACTTCTGGCCTTTCCTTTGTACGACTGGTTAGTATTGGTTGAGGGCATTATTGAAAAATAACCAACATTTAAATATTTCATATAAACTTAATTTAAGATTTTATTTATTTATTTATTTTAACTCTCTATGGAATTTTTCCCAACTGTAAATCAGTAAAACAATGAGTACTTTTGAAAAGTTGGCGCGCATATATATATATATTTCCAATACTTGTCGCGTACATGCATTTGCAACGTTGTTGTCATAATGTTGTGCTTATCATGAATCAGCGTCTGACATGGGTTTCAATTATTGGAAGGCATAGGTTAAGTAAACATGCTTTAACCACCGTGCATGTCTGACAGAGTTATCCTGCAATTGTCATCCATCTTCAATAATACAGTCCTACTAGTAGTACCTTTTTGAGAAAGGACATCAAATTCTTTCTAAGAGATGATAAAAATAAACGTGGCTCCACCCTCCAATTTTTACAGCCATGCCTAAGTTAATGCTGCCCTTATCATTTTCCCCCCATTTTTTAAGTGGTACTCTCTCCCTTTTATAGGTAATTTTTATTTTTATTGTTTAAAACCAACTGATGGTTAAGATTTTTTAAAAATAATAAATATGTTAAGAATATCATATATCTTTTAAAATATACCCATATTTATGAAATTAGCATAAGAGAGAGAATAGTAACAAATATCACATTCGTCCTATTTATAAGTATTTTTTTATTTAAATCACATATATCAGGTAGATGTAGTTAGCTCAATGATTATAGGACAAATTTTCAATTTTGCCTTCATTTATAAATGTGTATCTTTCAACTATTTCTTCTATCTATATTTTTATTGGTACAATTAATATAGACAAAATTTTCACAGCCTCATTTATTACGTGAAAGATGGTTTATAAATATTCCTTCTGGTCTTTATTATAAAACACTAACCACAATTTTTCACAATCCAAGAAATGGAAGTTAAGTCATTAGATTAGTTCAGAAATAATAAATATTTCCAACTTTATCCTTACTTTAATAATGTGAATATAAAGAGTTAGTTAAAAATGAGGGTATAATTGGAAAATAGTAATAAATGAGGCACCAACCACAATTTCTCACAACCTCATTTATTACGTGAAAGATGGTTTATAAATACTCCTTCTGGTCTTTATTATAAGGCACCAACCACGATTTCTCACAAACTAAGAAATAGAAGTTAAGTCATTAGATTAGTTAAGAAATAATAAATATTTCCAACTTTACCCTTACTTTAATAATGTGAATATAAAGAGTTAGTTAAAAATGAGGATATAATTGGAAAATAGTAATAAATGAGGCACCAACCACAATTTCTCACAACCTCATTTATTACGTGAAAGATGGTTTATAAATACTACCTCTGGTCTTTATTATAAGGCACCAACCACAATTTCTCACAAACCAAGAAATGGAAGTTAAGTCATTAGATTAGTTTAGAAATAATAAATATTTCCAACTTTACCCTTACTTTAATAATGTGAATATAAAGAGTTAGTTAAAAATGAGGGTATAATTGGAAAATAGTAATAAATGAGGTTATTAAAGGTAGTTGGTGTCTTATTATAAGGGGTAAAATATTTTGGTAGTTAGTGCCTTATAATAAGGATCAGAGGAAGTAGGACTAAAGTAGTATGAAGGGTTATGAGTATAAAACATGAAAGGAAGTGTATGATAAACAATCAAATGAAAGAGAATCAATAATGAGTGGTGATGATTAATATAAAAATATATGTATTTAATAAGGGTATAAAAAATAGTTTAAATTTTGATAATTAGGAAAAAATTACTTATAAAAAATACCAGGAAAAAAATTACTGTACTTATATAAAAAAAAAAGGCAGGAGTAAAATATATCTATTTCGATTGGTTCAAAAAATACATGAAATTCAATATAATGCACTCCAAGGCCGAGGCACCGAATTTGCGTTCATATGGCATGCAATCAATCATGCACAATCATATCCGAACAAACTGGGTTCATTCGTCGATCAATTCAATTATTACTCTGATTCTTATGTGATTTCGCCTTTTCTTTCTTGAGCCAGATCAATTTGCGGGAAATGTGTATTGGCGCACGTCCCAACTAAATCTTTCAGGCGATTTGTTTTTCCTGAAATATTTGGTAGTAATTAAATGACTTGGATTCAACTTTTATGATTTTTTTTTAACATTTTTTTATTACGTTTCTAGAATAAATCAAATTTTAGTAAATCTTGATTAATTATAAATTTATTTTCATAAATTAATATTTTAATAGTAGTTTTTTAAATACATACCGTTAATCTAACAGTTAAAAGGAAAAGGGAAGAGATTCGAAATACGATGGGAAGGAGATCCTCTTCCCAAGTTCGCTCTGCAAAACTCCCCTTCACTTTTCCGTTAGACGCCGTTTCGGTCGTGTCTCTTTACTAGCAGGAGCTGAGTTAATGTAGAAATCGGAAAAAAGCAACACAGTCCTTCTGGGCCCAGTTCACATGAAGGTTCAAACAAACGAGAGAAGAGGTTTCTTTTTCCTTTTGCTCAAGGATTATTCACTGCTCGGTGTCTTCCCTCTGTGCCACTGCCACCTAACTGGTGTATACGAGGTACCGGCTTTTCATTCTATCTGTTTTTGCGATTCTACTTATTCTCTTTTTTGGTTTTGCTTTCTCTTGCAGGATTCTTCGATATCGAGTCCTCACTTTTTTTTCTTTCTTTCGTTTTAGTTTTTTCGGTTTCTCTCCTTCTGTGCCCGTGTGTCTAATTTTCATACTGTGATTCAGATTTGGAAGTGTTTTCCGTACTCATTTATAGCTGATTGCTTTGGTTTGATTGATGCTAGGCGACATTGTTGTGTGTACATTGCTCGTGGTCGTTGATTTCCCTAGCTTGATGACTGGTCATCTCTCTCCCGTGACTCTCTCTCTCGGTTATAAATTTGAGATGAACTTTTCCTTAAAATCGGCCATATCCGTGATCCCACATATTATCGGGCCTAACTTAATGAAAATTGAAACGTGCTGTTTGCAGTCATTTTTTATGTAGACTGAGACAGCCGACAAGAATTTATGCATCTTGTTTCAACAACTCCTATTTCTTAATCCATGCTCTTTTGAACTGAAAATAAGCTTCCTGTACGAAGGAGGAATGTAGGAAGATGATATTGTTGTCATTAAATTTAGTTGATGTGAGTTTTTGTCTCGTTATCATTAAAATTAGACGACTTTTTTATTTGTTCGGTGAAAAGTTTGACTTCATAACCAAAGGAACATATTACCATGCACCGTATAAGTTATCCGGTTCAAAAGAAATTGTTATGGTGACTGGGACATGGTCTTCTGTGTCCCAAGATTTCCAATATTTTGGACTGGTTTTGAACTTGTCTAGTAAACTGAAATTTCTTGTGAAATGAATTCAGTAGAAAGGCTTGCAAATTGGATACATATCTTGCATTTTCTTTTTGATATTTAGGGAATTACAGACAAGTCATCGGCAATTATTGTTCTTGAGTATTTCATGACATGTATTATGGAGCACAGTAGCGTGCAGATTTTGTATCGTTCCGTTACTGATATACCGGGGAATACTGATCTTATATGTAACTTCTTTGCAGTTCTGAAACAGTCCCTCGGCTTCAACCCACCTGATAAAGAATTGACTACTTGATTCATTAGATCATTGCTATAATTCACTGAACATGGAGAAGATATCATCTGACTGTCCATACCCAGGATGTTTTTTTTGTGTCATGAAGGAAGGGAATCCCGGCAAGCGAAGGGCAAGCATACTAAAATTCTTCAAAGAACTTCCATCACAAGATGACGATGGTCAGGTTCTTCCCATCAGTGGTCTTTGGAACACAGCAATGGCACATCCCAATGACCCTGAATTCATAGAGTTGGGAATATTTGAATGCATGGCAGCTTTGATATGGAAAGGGCGGAGGAACCGTCTCTGGCTGTCTCATGACCAGAATATATACATTCCTTATTATGCTGCTCACATTATTGGTTCCTACACAATGAATATGGAAGAATTTGCAGAAAGTGCTGTTAATGCAGGGGTGATTCCTCCTTTGGTCGAACTTTTGAGAGGTAGATTAACTTGGGTTGAGCAGAGGGTAGCTGTTCGTGCTTTAGGGCACTTAGCTACTTATGCTACCACTTTCCCTGCTGTATCAAGTCATGGAGAAATTCTTGAGCTCGCCATCCAATTGGCAATGAGTTCTCTTGAAATAGTATATTCACATTTCTATCAATTTGTTGATAGAAGGCTAAGTTACCACTGTGACCTGCTCACCCGTGGCATGGGTGGAGTTGAAATGGAATCTAGGAAGGCTGAGGAATGGGCAAGTCAGTTGCAATGTTGGTCTCTTCAACTAATTAATTGCTTTGCTTTTAAACCTGAATTTCTTCCCACCATATGTGAACCTGAATTTCTCATAAAACTCCCTGGCATGTGGGGCGGACTTGTTAATGAAAATTCTCCAGCTGGTATTGGTTTATTGAGAACAATTTGTCATCACAAGCTTGGTAGGGGACCTGTTGCCAATTGTCCAAGCATCATTGAAGCATTGTGTAATATTGCTTGGTCATCAGATGATTGGCAGTATATGGCTATTGATTGTCTTCTATGGTTGCTTCAAGATCCCAATACATGCCACAAGGTAAAAGCTTTCACGGTTTTGCATGGCTACTTGGTTCTCATTGTGACGCTTGAATTACATTTGTTCAGGCTCTTTTGTATGATGTTACAACACAAAATACTGATTGTTTTGGAAAGAATGCTTGACTAGCTAATGAATCAGTTTTGACTCTTAAGCATGGGAATTATCTTCATTGTAGTCTAAAAGAGTAACAGATAGAAAGAGTCAAGATGAGGACTTTTTTTATTTTTCACTCTGCTTGAATTCTTTAACTGTTTGCCTGTAATTTCAACCTTGAATGTTGAAATGAAGCACTGGAGAGGGGGAAAATAATGAATGATGTAAATGCTTAATATTTTACATACAAGTGTCATGAATGTCTAATGGCATTGATTTAAGGCGTCAGTCTGTCAAGCCTGGGGTCGAGTGTCTCCTAATAGGCAGGTTCTTGGTCTTTGTTGTGCCACCAATTAATTTCTAAATTAGAAGTAAAATAATAATAAATTACCTTGTCTTCAAAGGATCATTCGGCTCTATAATTTCTCTTCAATTGCCTAATGCTTGTATTCTTCATTATATCACCACGACTCTGGAGGATCCAAGTTTATATTATTTGGTTATTGCTAATGCACCAGCCTGAAGCACTTAAGGCTTTTATATGCATTATACGCAGGTTATTGATAAAGTGTTACCTACATTGGTAGACCTTGCGGAAATTACAACTCTGGGTGATCACAAGAAGCTTGGTGACTCCATTGTGAATGTTCTTCAGGATTGCTTGGAATCACAAGGATCAGGAAGAAGCTCAGTAAGTAGCCGCACTAAAGAACAAATTGAGGAAGTACTAAATTCAAAACAGAGATTGAAATGGGAAAAAACTATGCCCAAGGAAGATCTACATATTAAGCAGGCCGCAGCACTAGTGGTCAAGCTAGAAGGGAATTCTTTATTCTCGTCAGGAAATATATCTGGAGCTGCATCAAAATACTCCGAAGCATTGTCATTGTGTCCAATGAGATCCAAAAAGGAGAGAGTTGTTCTATATAGTAATCGAGCTCAGTGTCATCTTTTGCTTCAGCAACCCTTGGCTGCCATAAGTGATGCTACCCGTGCACTTTGCCTCCATAATCCGGTCAATCGTCATGCCAAAAGCCTATGGAGACGAGCACAGGCTTATGACATGCTTGGGTTATCAAAAGAGAGTTTGTTAGATGCCATTCTATTCATAAATGAATGCTCACAGTCAAATGATCCTGATCTCTCACTGAGGCAAAATAAAGTTCCTGATTATGCAGAACGCTTGGTTAAGAAGCAGATGCGTGCTGCTTGGTTATTTCGAGAGGCAGCTATCAAACATGGAGGTGTTCATAGTCAGGGTGACGGTGGTGACCTTTATGGCCCAGAGAATGATGATTCTGATTGGGAGACCGCAAGTGAAAGTGATACGGAAAATGATAGAAGAGATGATGATATTGGTGAGGACAACGATGGTGATGATTGAAAGAATGATGATGAGAGGAAGGATAAATACGACAAACCTTCAATATGAGGTACATCCACTAAGATAATTTCCTGTTAGTATTTTATGACTGTCTAATATACAAAAAAGTCACGGATCTTTCAAACAGAAAACAATGAAAACTTGAGATAGTTTGAAGAGTTACCATGTAAAATGTCACCATCTGATAGGACTCTTTTTGCAGAAAGAGCCAAAGCTTAATCTCCTTTTAGGCAGAAAGGATAAGCTTCAGAATAAACAAGAGTTAAACAGACAAAGATTCTTCGCTCCTTTATTCATGAAGCTAATCTCCTTAAATAGGAGACAAATACATCAACTGAAAGCAATAACTGACGCCACTAATCTTAGACTTAGGACTCCACTAACAGTACGTGGCTTAGGAAGTGAGCCACCAATTAACTAACTGACGATAAAATAATAACAATAAAAAAGCAGTACGTGGCTATTAAATAATAACAATAAAGCTGAAAGATAGGGAAATCATCCCAACAAATCATCCTAACATCTAGCAAAGCACCAACGTCTAGCAAAGCAGATCCACAAAGTCAGTTGAGAGCGCCACGTAATCCTCATGAGCAGTTGGTTGTATCACCATCTGAGGTTCACCTATGAAATGGTTGATCAACATGAATCTAACTGATTTTTTAACAAGCCAACATGCATCTTTCTCTTAGGTAATGATTTTTCATGTATAGTGTGGGAAATCTGGAATAGGATATTTGGCTTCAACTTGTGAAAGAGATTTCTTTAAATTCTATGCATAAGTTATCCCCACTTAAAGTAGCATCGACTCTACTAGGTCAGACAGGAACATTGAACTGTTCTTATCATCTGAGGTTGTTCAGGGATATAAATGCCAGGGACTATTTATGTCAGGCCAACGTAGATTTACAGTAGCATAGTCTGGCCACCTTGTTCCTTATTATTCTTGCTTTTGCTGCTTGTTAGAAACTTTAATCAGGATATCCCAAAAAAAAAAAGGTTCCTTGTTAAATCTGGCAACAAAAAGGTATTTGATGGAAATTGTTATTGTCAATAAACCCACCATACCCCCACTTTTCTGTACACATAACAGGTTGATCATTGTTGTCTGAAAGTGCAAGTCTAATCTGCAGTAGATATATGATCCATTTTATTGTGCGGTGGCCTTTTCTCTTTCATGTTTGGTTCTACATTTTCATGAAGGCTTCTGTACATTGTTTTAAATATTTGCTTCCTTTGTTAAGTTGTAACGCCATTGTTTCGAAATTTTGTTTGCTCCAGATAAAAAGCATGGATACACTGTGCAACTTGCGGAAGAGAATTTGTCCATAGCTTTCATTTTTCTCCAAATGTAGCTTGTTTGGATTAGTGCTGATAGTAGTGACTTTTCTTCTATATAATTTTTACAAAGTTAAAATAGGATAAAAGTTATATAGTAAATGTGTGTTTTTCCCTTCCTACTTCCTACCTTGTTTTCAGACCCAGCCACCTTTCCAAATAGGCCACTGTTTTTGGCATATTCTATGTTTCTTCTCCCCATTTTTCCTGTTGATTTATTTAAGTGTAAAAGTTGAAAAATCTCAACTCTCAAGTTCGGAGATCCGCATGCCATTCGGGTGCCGTGAATCGTTTATTTATTGAGGGGATTTGTGTATGTAAACCTTTTAGTGCTTCAGTTTTTTTGGTACAACCTTTTGTGCTTAAATTTTGCCTAGCTATACTTTACGCCTGGTTTGGTTTGAGATTTTTTTAAAGAACGCATAGAAGTTACTCCCCTCTTATTGTTTGAATAAAAAAAATTTAATGAGCAGAGTTAACCTTACTATGGTAATAAAATTATCTAAAAACCTCATGTTTTATAATACTTATATATTTATTTGATGTTGACAATTTATCAATTCATCTAGCGCTTTTACTTTCAATAAAACCCTTGGAGCAAGTAAAACTCTCCATAACTCTACCTTTTCCTTACAAAGTTTTCAGTTTTTTTATCTTTACATTTTTGTTTGTTCTATTTAAAGATTTGTTTTAAACTCTAAATAAAATAGGGCTTTGGTTTTCTTATGTTACATGAGGGAAAAAAAAGATTCTTACACACACATGAAATGGCGGGACCCACATATACATATATGAAATGATGGGACCCACACACATACACATATATGAATTCATATATGTATATGTGGGTCCCACCATTTCATGTGTGTGTAACATGAGAAAATGTTTTCCCAATAAAATATCCCCTCCCTCTTTATCCTCTTCTTATGGAATCAAGCTGATGACTTGACTCTGTCTCACTCACAAAAACAATCGACCATATAATCTTTCTCTATATATAGGGATAAGATATTCTTACTACCATTTTTTCTTACTACCAATCTTACTATCACTTTTTCACCATTAGATCAGAATCTTATATATTTTTATCATTTCTCCCTCTTATTGAGATTCTGATTTAACGGTGAAAAAATGATAATAAGATTGGTAGTAAGAATATCTTATCCCATATATATATATATATATAGGTTGCTTTATACTTCACATTGTTTGTAATCGTGTTTGTCATGTAAAAGAAAAAAGAGAGAGAGTGAAATACTATGCAAATGCATGATGTGATATCCTTTATATATCTAGCATCTAATTCAAATCCTTAGATACCTAACTCCAATAAAATATTACCTAACTCAAACCGAATCCTAATATCTGAGAGTAACATCTAAGATATTTACTCAAAAGTCAATATTATAATATGTGATATCACAATTAATTAATTGTATTATACATATTTATATACGAATAAAAAACAACCATAAAAATCGATTCAATATCATAAGAATAAGATAGTCAATCTCTTATTACCCCCCCCCCCCCAAAAAAAAAAAAAATTGACGGATCATTAAAATATTTCCCTTTACCTCCTCTTTCCTCTTTATCTACCTTCAATTCTCTTATCTTCCTTCCAATAACATTTCACCTCTCCTATTCGTAGAGCCAAACACAGCCTTATTCTAAAGGAGCATGATCATCTTCTCGTCAATCTGCAAGTAAAATTCCCTTTCACTTGCAGGTAACCATGCTATTTTGCGTATATTGCATAATCATTTTGCTTTTACTTATTGGATTAGTAGTATTCCTTTATGCCATGTGTCATGATCTCAACGCTCAATTCATTAATTACGATTCTCACTTTTAGGCCAGCTTCAACATCGACCCCTCAAAAATTAGAGATTTGGATCCGTATACGTCAGGTTGCACAATAAACTCCTTAATTTAACAAAAAAGTAAAATGATGTTTTCCTTAAAAAAAATAAAATGCGAGGAGAAGATAATTTGAACAGAAATTTCCCAATTAGTTCCTAGTACTCTCCAAGGATTAAACTCCTTTCAATAAGTGTAGATTTAACGAACTAGTGCTTGGATGACTTTTTTTTTTTTAATAACAAAATCATACACAAAATTTAAAAGTGATTGAAAATGATGATTTTAAAATGGGTTAAGTACCAATTTTGTCCTGAAAGCATGTACCTAGGAGCAATTTTACTTTAGAAGTTTTCGGCGTAACAATGTTGTCTCTAAAGTATCAAAACGTAGTAATGCTGCCATTCTGTTAAAAATTCTAACGTTGACCGTTAGGATTTTTAACAGAGGGGCAAAATTGTTCTTAGGCGTGTACTTCAGGAGCAACATTACTACACCAAAACGTAGCAATGTTGCCTCTAAAATATCCAAACATAGCAATATTGCCCCTCGTTGGGGTTTTTAACAGAGAGGCAACATTGCTATGCCGAAAACTTCCAGAATAAAATTGTTTCTGCACCGTACTTTTGGGATAAAATTGGTAAATAATCCATTTAAAATTAGTACAAGTGAATGTTGCTTTTATTATTATAAAAATCAATCTGACAAAAATACTTTCAATAAATAGTAAACCAAACGCAAGCGTCCTGGTCCTGGGCGATCAGTTCTTAATGCAGTTTTGAAGAGTGATTAATCTCAGTAGGTGCATAATTCGTAATCTACAGGGTCCGGATTCACACGTACCGGTTGCCCCGTTGGCCATTATTAAAGAATTTACCTACACACCAAATTTGCTTCCGCGTGTCCTGCCGATCAGTTCTGAATTTCCGTTTGGATACTTTATTACGTGCACCAACATCCTTCAATGCCAAAGTTCCAGTCTTGGATCGGGTTTGACCGTTCGCACGTTGTGCTTTCCCTTTTACAATAGGTTCCCCAGGCGATAATCGCATAATCGCTTGACCCGACCCGGTCACTGCCCATGCTCGCCTGAGAATTCTATTCTCACCCCGTGCATGTACTTCTTTCTCACTCATCATCGCCTTCTCTCTTTAACTTGCCTCCACAATCGACAATTAGCTCATCACAATCCATTTATCAGAGACTTTAGTAGGTATTCCTTTTTATTTGTTTGATCCTGAATATTCGCTACTCAGCTGTGATGTTTGCTTCTTCAGCTCCTTTCCAATGACAGTGTTTTTAATCTTTTAAATGTCGCCCTTCCCTTTTTTACTTCTTTATTTATGCCTGAAACGCTAAATATCCAGTTTTGCGTATGGTCAATTTGTCAAGTGACAATTTTTGCTTGCTGGTTATAGCTTCAGCGTATCAGGATCGTATCATATCAGGTATGCCCTACTTGCTTTTATTATATGTGAATTGCTTCTCTTATATCTTCGTGTTATCTCCGATATGCTTACTGAGTAAGATGGTATATTATCGCGGACTCGTTATTCGGATCGCTGATACGGATTTCACTCCCAAAAAAAAGAAAGAAAAACCCATCTTGACAAATGTTTGCTGGTACTGAATTAGACTACTCTATTTTATAGGAATATGCTTTCTTGCCAAGCTTTAAAAATGATGGAGCATGGCTAACATTGTCAGACTTGAAAGTTTAGCCATGTCTCTTGTTCACACCTCGATAATGTTGTGGTCTAACGTCTTTTTTGTCTGCATGTTATACAGAGACATACAATGGATCTTAATATATGGTGGAATCATTTCTATTTTTATGTTCATGTTGCTGCATAAATGTTAACCTATAAAGTTTTGCATGAGCTTAATGGACAAATTTAGCTATTTTCACCAGTCGCTTGTTCAATCCTAGTTGAGTTCTGACTCCTGGAAAGTAGGCACCTTCTAGATATATTATCAGCAATTTGACATAATGTGCTGAACTCGTAGCATCACCCACTATTTAAAATACAAATGGTCAAAGAAAAGATAAAAAGAAGGGATTTTTCTTATGAAAACTTAGTAAGTGGTTGATGCCATGGGCAAATTGTATGGCTTTGTAGTGCTTGCTGAAATATATGATAGCGGGAACTTCATAAGAATGGAAAGTTCATTGACAACTAAACTGAGTGATTCCCTCCAATAAAGATGGGGTGAAGAATTAACTCTCGTGATAGTTGCATTTTCTTTCTCCTGGCTGTCAAGGGAGAATTCGATTAATTGAATTCCCCCCCCCCCCCAAAACTGACGGCACCCTTAGAGCATTGACTTCCTAGAGTTCACATCTAAACATTAATTTATCATGTGTGTGGGGCCTAAATTAGTGGAAGTAAGGAGCATGGTGCTCTTAAAGCATCGCATAGATTGAGTGCATGTCTATTTAATCTGTGTGTAGGTGATTTTTCCACTTTCCCTTGAACTTTTGCAATTCCTGCAAGATGCTTATTTATTGTTTTTGTGTCAGATTTTACTAGAATTTCATGCCCCTGCAATTAAGCCGTACAATTACTACACTTACATTTCTTTGTAAGAATTAAAAAGAGGTTGATCTTCAGCCATGCCTTCCCTTCAACTGTTGAAACTAACTGAGCACGGCCGGGGTTTTCTGGCTTCAAGGAGGTATTGGCTTTTCTATTTGTTTCTGGTGACAACTTATAGTAGATTATGATACCTGACTTTGACTTTGAATTGCCATTTTCTTAATTCATTTGCCTGTTAACTTATCATGTTAATGATAGTTTTAGTCAATTTATTTATGATGTCACAAAAACCTTTATTATATGCCTGGGTTGGTTCTGACAAGTGCTTGCTGTCTACCCAGATGTTGAACATTTGACCTCATTCTTTTATCAGAAATAGGATTCAATATGCTCAAAGCACTGTGTTCTTAAAGTAGAAAATAATCAAACTAGTATTGATATGAGATATAAGGGGTGTGAACAAGTTTCTTGTATGTAATACTCCTATGCTACAATGTCAAATTGTTCATTCTATGCGATTTAAATTCTTTAGGAACTAGTAGTTACCAAGGAACCCAATTGAAAACGAATTAAAGATGCTGTACATTCTGTGGATTGCTGTTGCTTGAAACATCAAAACGTGTTTCTTGAGCTTGGCATTACTATTATACTTATACCTGGAATATTTATATTCACTTTGATTGTGGTCTTGTTTACTCTTAATGGTATCTTTCCCCAATTCTTTATTTTCATTGTTCTGTTGATCAGTGGAATTAACTATATCATCAAAGTTTCACTCTTTTTTTTTTTTTTGGTGATTAATAATATAGAAGAACTTTACTGCTTGCAACTGGTATCTTAGTTGCTGGTGGAACAGCTGCATATGTACAATCAAGGAGTAGATCTAATAAACACAATTTAGTTGACCATTGCAATGGGCACAATAATGATAAAGAAATTACCAAGGAGGAGATTGTGAAGAGCTCTACTGAACCAAAAAGTAAGCAAAAGAAAGGGGGATTGAAATCTCTTCAAGTTCTTGCAGCAATCCTTTTAAAAGAGATGGGCCAACCAGGTGCAAGGAACCTTTTAGCTTTAGTTTGCATTGTGGTAAGCCTATTTTGTCTTGGATGATGATGTGCTATGCTTCGTTTCAATATGGGGATGTAACAGGCACTGAGTTCAATTTTTAAATGATTGACCTCGTTATTCTTGGAGTTACATAATGGGCAATTTTCCCCCATGGTTGTGTGGGCTTATGGAAACTAGCTAAGTGGCTCATACTTTATTTAGACTGTTGAGGTATGGCAACTTTGGCCTTGGTCTATATAACCATGTATCCTCATATACTCTCTCCGGTCTTATAAATTAGAAGCAACAACTACCCAAATCACATAGATCTAAATTTTGGTTAAAATTAATTAAAAGCAATAAATGTGTAAATGTTGCTTATATATAGGGCTGGAGGGAATATACGAAGATACATGGTTGTGTGAGTAAGTGAAGTTAAAAAATCAAATGGGGAGTGTTTATTTGATTTTAGAACCAGAACCATATTGTAATGATGAGATATATTTGAAAACGATGAAATTGAATAGACATGTAGAAGTGTTAGTTGACTCCCTAATGATAAAAAAGGTTAAATCTGAGTTTGACATGCCATAAATGTTTTATCTAGATGTAATATGTGTGTCTTGTTTACTTGTTTACAGGCGCTTCGAACTACTTTGAGCAACAGGCTAGCAAAAGTGCAAGGCTTTCTATTTCGTGCTGCTTTTCTTCGACGTGTACCATCATTTTTCCGGTTAATTTCAGAAAATATTCTTTTGTGTTTCCTTCTATCAACCATGCATTCTACATCAAAGTACATTACAGGAATCTTGAGTCTGCGCTTCAGAAATATTTTGACGAAGCTTATCCACACTCATTATTTTGAGGTAGACTTTTTAGATTGATGTGAAAATTAGTATGTATTTCAGATCGTAAGTGTTGACCTTGTGATTTATAATGTTGTTTTTCTCATATGAAGTGTCTGTATTTAGTTGTCATTGGTCCTTGACTCCTTGCTAAGTGAAGTCTGCTGGCTTCCTCGTGTTTTATTTGTTTTTTTTCCTGTGTATGCACAAAGGTCACCCCCCCCCCCCCAACACTCGTAGCAATCTTTGTAACTTTCTTTGCAATAGTTTTTGAATTTTCCTAATGATTTTAGTATCAGATCTATCATTTGATTAATAAATGTGTAAAGGGATCTGTTGGTCCAGTTGGTACCTTTGAGGAACATTCCGGGCATTCTTGAAGAATTCTTGATTGATTGAAAGTTACTTAAGTAGATTTGAGAGGACATATATTAAGTTGTTTCTACAGTTGCTTTGCACTACTTTTTTTGACTGCTTTCTATATTTGAATAACTTGCTAATACTTATTTTTGGTCATCATAGCTAATTTTGAAGTTTCCTAATAATTTCATTATGTGCAACTTTGCTTTGCCTAATGGCTTGCTGTTCATTAACTATTTTTCTTTCAGAACTTGGTGTATTACAAAATGTCACATGTTGATGGCCGGATAATTAATCCAGAGCAAAGGATTGCTAGTGATGTACCAAAGTTCTGTTCTGAGTTAAGTGAAATTGTACAAGATGATCTGACAGCTGTAATTGATGGAGTGTTATACACTTGGCGGCTGTGTTCATATGCGAGCCCAAAATATGTCTTCTGGATATTGGTAACTCTGTTATTGAATTGTACTACTACATGGATTTATCTTTTTTAGCTACCGTAACGTTGTCTCACTTGTTTCTGATGGATTGAATCTGAAAGGTCTCTCTCTCTCTCAAGAATTGGTGTTTATTGTTGTCATTGTTTTCAGGCCTATGTACTTGGTGCTGGGGCCACAATCAGAAACTTCTCTCCTTCTTTTGGGAAGCTTATGTCCAGAGAGCAACAATTGGAAGGAGAGTATCGACAGCTTCATGCACGATTAAGGACTAATTCTGAAAGTATAGCATTTTATGGTGGTGAGAGGAGAGAAGAAGCTCATATTCAGCAGAAGTTTAAGAGTTTAGTTGGGCACTTGAAGACTGTGCTACATGACCATTGGTGGTTTGGCATGATTCAGGACTTCTTATTGAAGTACCTTGGTGCCACTGTTGCTGTTATTCTGATCATTGAGCCTTTCTTCTCCGGTCATCTGAGGCCTGACAGTTCAACTTTAGGGCGTGCAGAGATGCTAAGCAATCTTAGATATCATACTAGTGTTATTATTTCATTATTTCAGTCTCTAGGAACACTTTCTATCAGTGCAAGACGTCTTAATCGTCTCAGGTATGTTTAATCTTTCATTTCTGGTGTTTACATTTGATGATTTTCTTGTCTTTATGTATGCTTGATATACAACTTTTTCATGAATTCATTTATCTGTCTACATTTTCTGCTCATCCTTGTGTTTTAAGTGGTTATGCCGATCGCATTCATGAGCTAATGGCCATATCAAGGGAGCTAAGCTTGGTGAATGAGAGATCTTCCCTTCAAAGAGTAGGAAGTAGAAATTGCAGTAGTGAAGCTAACTACATTGAATTTTCTGGTGTCAAGGCAAGTAAAATCTGCTGCCTTGTCATTCATGAAACAATATTTTATGTCATGATTTTAATATTGATGGTTCACTAAAAATCCAGGTCGTGACCCCGACTGGTAATGTCTTGGTGGATAATCTGACTCTGAGGGTTGAGTCAGGATCTAATCTTTTGATTACAGGTATCCATCGGAAGTTCCTTGATCGTTTTATTGCTTCTTGAGCAGTATTGCTTCATCCCCAAGAAAGTTATTTTTTGTCTGCTTGTGTTATTGTTAAAATTTCACTGTCAATGGGCGTATCTTCATTATTTTCATCTACAAGTGTAAGAAGAATATGCAGAGTTTCACAAAATGAACACATGCATGATTTCTTTTCTGTGTTCTTGAAAGTTTACATGTATTGACATGATGGTTCTGACTTAATATTGATGATTGCTTTCCCAAAGGTCCAAATGGCAGTGGAAAGAGCTCTCTTTTCCGAGTTCTTGGTGGTCTCTGGCCGATGGTGTCTGGGCATATTGTGAAACCTGGCGCTGGCTCTGATCTTAATAAGGAAATTTTCTATGTGCCACAAAGACCATACACTGCCTTTGGAACACTTCGTGACCAGTTGATATATCCTCTCACTGTGGATCAAGAGGTTGAGCCACTCACAGATGATGGGATGGTGGAGCTATTGAAAAATGTAAAATCCCCATCTAATCCTCTATTTCTTTCAATATCATGTATATTTGTAGTAAATTTTGAGTTGTATGTTTTGATTTCCTTGATATAATTGTCAATGGGAATCACATGTTCTTATATTCCAGGTTGATCTTGAGTATTTGTTGGACCGATATCCACCTGAAAAAGAGGTTAACTGGGGTGATGAACTGTCTTTGGGAGAGCAGCAGAGACTGGGCATGGCTAGACTTTTTTATCATAAGCCTAAATTTGCAATTCTAGATGAATGCACTAGTGCTGTCACAACTGATATGGAAGAACGATTTTGTGCTAAAGTAGGGGCCATGGGAACATCTTGCATCACAATATCACATCGTCCAGCTTTAGTTGCATTCCATGATGTTGTTTTGTCCTTAGATGGTGAGGGAGGCTGGACAGTTCATGATAGAAGGTTGGGATTTTACTTTGCTGCTTATCAGTGATCTATTCTAGAACTGCGTTATTGTTTACAAGACTAGTTTAAACTCCAGGGAGGACTCTTCTACTGAAACGGAGATTGACACAATGAAGGAGTTGGAGACAGAACGACAGAGTGATGCAAAGGCTGTCCAACGAGCCTTTGCCATGAATAAAAAGGTTTGTATTTTCTCTTATATTCTGTCTTGTAAGGCATTTATTGTTCATCTGTTCAACTTATAATGAAGAGTACCCTCCTCTCTTTTCTTTTGCCTAGGATTCTGTATTCTCAAATTCAAGGGCACAATCTTATATCACGAAGGTGATATCATCATCTCCGCCGCCCATAAATGATACTATTGCACCATCTGCTGTACCACAACTCCGTGGTAATACAAGAGTGTTGCCGCTGAGGGTAGCTGCAATGTGCAAAGTTTTGGTGAGTACTTTCTGCAGATTTAACGTTATTGGGTGTTAATTTTTATCCCATTCAAGTTGGATAGTTTTAATTTCACTCATAACATCCCTTTGTAATTCATTTATTTATTACAATTACATATCAGAAACATTTTTTATTTTTTTAAAAAAGTCTTTGGATAATAGAGCATAGTTGGGTTGTTATACTGGGGAAAGTATTTTTGGATTGGTTGTTTATGAGAGTATTAGCTTAAAATCACTTTGTCTGTGTGACACAACCAAGCATGCTGAATTAAACTACAAATCAACTGGCAGTGAAATGAAGTCGTTGCAATCATATGTGCTGACTGTCTGTTATTTGTCCAGTAAGGATTTGATTTCTTGTTATACGTTTTCAATTATTAAGATTTATTGCCATTTGCTTAACCCATAAGACATTTTCACGGATATGCAAGTTAGTAACATCTTTAGACAAAATAAGTCAGTCCATATACAGTGCTGTACTGGCAACTATATAGCTATGTGAATATTACATAATTAACTAAAATCCCCATAAAACCAATGTAAACTGAACTATCTATTCTGGTCTGCTAACAACATATTATTGTGACATGCCTTGATATTTCTTAGCTTAGTTTAAGAGTAGTTGGGGATGTGCTTCAATGATAAGATATCTCAATAAATTATTTTCTTTTGCTGATGCATCTGCAGTCTGTTCCTACTATGATGAAATGGTTACTATTAAATGGTCATTTGTGTCGAGCAAAAAAATTGTCATTTTTGGATTTCACTTTCTGTTAGCCAGCTACCATTCTTAAAGGATCTTCTATTTAGGTGTATGAGTTAATGCATAATCTATAATTACCATATATTTTTTAGTGCTTCTTTCTTGTATGAACTCTCCACTTTCAGGTACCGACTCTATTTGATAAACAAGGAGCACAACTGCTTGCTGTTGCTTCTCTTGTCATATCAAGAACGTGGGTATCAGATCGTATTGCATCACTGAATGGTATTTTCTGTTTGCATATTTGATTTCTTATTGTTCTGAGGGACCATCTGCATATCCGTAAAGAGCATGATGTTCTCAGGTACCACTGTGAAGTTTGTTCTGGAACAGGATAAGGCTGCCTTTATTCGGCTAATTGGTATAAGTATTCTCCAAAGCGGCGCATCTTCCTTCATTGCACCTTCTATAAGGTTAATTCAGTATCCATACGAGAGAAACTTAATTGCAAACTCAACTCATGTATGGTTATATTTTTCTTGTCAAGATTGAGTAGTTTTCATCCGATCCTTTGAATCACTAGGGCCATTGTTACTGCTACAATTATGTTTTTGTTTATATAATCATGGTTCCACGGCAGGGTCATGAATTTCATTTATAGGTGACACGACATCCTTGTTAAAGTTTCTTAGGTTATTATATCTTAATCGGTTATCTGTTTAAATGTTTTCATTTCCTGACACCATTCATTGCTACCCTTTTTTTTTTTGTAACTTAAAGCTTGAGACGCAGATTTACTCTTCTGTCTTGTGTTAAATTACACCCCACCAATTAATATCTTGTATTGCATATTCTTCAGTGTGGATTGAATTTAATAAACATGTTTAGTGGGTCAGCCACCCTTGCTGCACTGCAGTAGTCATTGACAGTTGCTAAGGTGGCTGTTAGAAATATCAGCCACAGATCCATGAGATATGAAAATTAAGCTCCAGCATAAGATATATCATGGACCTGCGTTTTGTTTACATGCTAAGCCCAAAGGGTTTTCATAAAGATTATATGAAAATTATTCCTGAACTTTCCCTTAAAATATTAATAATTTTTTTACCTGATAATCTGTTAAGCTTTGAGTTTGAGTGGTTCTCAATACTTTCCTATTTGATTTTGCTTTATGTCTCTGATTCCCTGTGTCCAAGTCAGACATTTTCAGTCTAGGATACAATCACACTTTGCAGTTTGAACCTGGAGTATGCATAGCTTGTATCTTATGCCTGGAACTGATAATGCAACCATCCTAGGTTGGGTCGAAACTTTTTATCATATCTGTCATGCTGCTTGGATTTCATAATATTATGCAGGATAATAATCTAGTTATCATGGAAATTTGTTTTCTGCTGTAATTTATTGATAATGAAAAGATTCAACTGTTGTACACATTAAAACACACAAGAAACAGAAGGAAGGAAGAAAAACAAGATTTGATTGACCTTAAAATAACATCGTGAATGGTAAAACCATGCCTTGTTCTTCAGGCACTTGACAGCCAGGCTGGCTCTTGGCTGGAGGATTCGTTTGACACAGCATTTACTCAAGAATTACTTGAAAAACAATGCATTCTACAAGGTAAGTGAAAATGTTTTAACTAAATTCACTTAACCCAATGTTTGGGAATGGGTGCCCAATTAATGCTAAATGCCAATCTATGCAGGTCTTCCACATGGCAAACAAAAATATTGATGCAGATCAGAGGATAACTCATGACTTGGAGAAATTAACAACAGACTTATCAGGACTGGTCACTGGTATGGTAAAGCCATCTGTAGATATTTTGTGGTGAGTACTTCATTCATGTAATGCTGAAGTTTTTTATTACCTGGGGTTCAGTCCAGTAGTACTTGACTTTATGTATTTGATACTTATTAACTTAGATGTCTTTTTATTTCTTTTGTCCATAAGGTTCACTTGGAGAATGAAGCTTTTGACAGGTCAGAGGGGAGTTGCTATACTATATGCTTACATGTTACTTGGTCTGGGATTTTTAAGAATTGTTACTCCTGATTTTGGTGACATGGCAAGTCAAGAACAACAGCTTGAAGGAACTTTTAGGTTAGTCCATTTTAGCTTCTGTTGCTTCAATCGTGGTGTCTAACAATAGGTTGTGGAAATCATTCTGAACTTTATCCACTTGGTGCTTCCATTAGGTTCATGCATGAAAGACTGCGGACACATGCAGAATCTGTTGCTTTCTTTGGAGGCGGTGCTCGAGAAAAGGCTGTGAGCTCCTCAACTAAACAATGCTTTATAGTTTCTTCCTTTCTTTTTCCTTAAGAAAAATCTCAATTGGAGGATGTGTTTGTGTTGTCTTAGATATCTATTTTATATTATGTTTTGGGTTCTGATATGAGGAAATATAATCAGGGGGTGAGGTTTGAATGGAAAGGCCCAGCATACAGTTGACTTTAATTTATTCTATTTGCATTTTGATTCTGGTCATCTAAAATAGCACTATTAATCAGTGGACGGAGACAGTTTATTGTTAGTCCTTAGCTTTTGCTGTTTTACATTGTTGGGCAGATGGTTGAATCAAGATTTAAAGAGCTTCTTAGCCACTCCAAATCGCTTTTAAAGAAGAAGTGGCTGTTTGGTATACTGGATGATTTTATCACAAAGCAGCTCCCTCATAATGTGACTTGGGGCTTGAGTTTGCTGTATGCCCTTGAACACAAGGGAGATAGAGCATCAGTATCTGTCCAGGGTGAATATTTTCTTGACTGCTTACAGTTGTTTTAATCTTTATCTCTTCCTGATTCCTTTTCTCTTGTGCTAACACTATTATTCTTACAGGTGAGCTGGCTCATGCTCTGAGGTTCTTAGCATCTGTTGTTTCTCAAAGCTTTTTAGCTTTTGGTGATATTCTTGAACTGCATAGAAAGTTCATTGAGCTCTCTGGTGGTATCAATCGGATTTTTGAGCTTGAGGAACTTCTTGACGCAACACAATCTGGTATGTCTTCTCGTTTCCCTCTTTCGCTAGGCTAGGCACTAAAAAAATAATGTCTCTTTCTGCAGCATTAATTGTTCTTTCCAAGAGTCACCATGTTCTAATAAGGTCTTTGACCATGCAGGAGATTTTATGAGTGGTGCTTTTGCGCCAAAAAAAATTACGGATATTCAAACCACAGATGTAATGTCCTTTTCTAAGGTTGATATCGTCACCCCAGCTCAAAAGATGTTGGCCAGGGAGTTGACATGTGACATAGTGCGGGGTGGCAGCCTGCTTGTTACTGGTTAGCATTTATCACTGTAATTTGTTTCCTTTAATGAGATCAATCCTCTTGTAATTGATTATTAAATGTTGCATGGATTATATTTTAAAAGGTCCAAATGGAAGTGGAAAAAGTTCCATTTTCAGAGTTCTTAGAGGACTTTGGCCTGTTGCAAGTGGAAGACTTTCCAAACCATCTGAAGATGTGGATGAGGCTGGGTCAGGTTGTGGCATCTTCTATGTTCCTCAGCGGCCTTATACATGCTTGGGAACCCTGAGGGATCAAATAATTTATCCTCTGTCACGTGAGGAAGCTGAGGTTAGAGCATTGAAGATATACGGAAAAGGTAATTATGTTGGCAAAGAGAAATGAGATGCCCCAGAAGTTACTTAAAAAGTAAAATGGAATTTCTAACTCGATAAAGTAACCTTAATAGCTTATTTGACTCAATTATTGCTTAAAGTGAGCTACTACTTTATGTTTGATTAATTACTACCAGTTAGGCTAAATTATCTTATTGCTTGTTACTCATGTTGTTAGATGGGAATTGGGGATAAATGGAAAATTGTTGGGTAATGGGTGGTCTGGGAGTTTAGCTAGATATCCTTATTATTATTAATAGGGGCGTTATGGATATGTAATGGTGTGAATGAAGTAGTATTTTGGTCTTTTCTGTTATTTGAGGATTGCCTTGCATAAATTGGTATTAGATAGAGCCACTTTTCCTGGCCATAAAATATGATCTGGAGAGCTATGAGTGAGATAGTGAAGCTGAGGCAAGTGACTACTGTTGAGTGACAACTGTTGAAGATTATTGGCCTATAATGTGCCTGCCAGAATGATGGATGAGAATCTTCATGGGAGGACTTAAATTTTGAAATTCAAGACAGTATCCAATGATTTAATCCAACAACGTTGCATGTATTGAATCCAAGCTTGGTTTGAAATGGCTGTTCCAACATCAACAGGGACTCCCTCAGTGTCATAAGAAAGAGTGAGGTCTGAACACAGGAGGCAGAGAGGAAGTGAGCATGTGATGTACATCCCTGCTACCCCAGAATTCCATTTGTGAAGCTTCCAGTCTGCAATAAAGAATTTGAAAATTTTCTCTGTGGCAGGCAGATTGTTGATAAGAAAACTAAGTCTCTGTACAGAGGTGGCCAGGACGTTGCAATTTTGTGGTGGAATTTGATCAAAGAGACTTTATTCTTTCAATGGAAATGTAAACAACTCCACCTATAGCTTCCAGAACTAAAGCAACAGTAACAAAGTAGCCTTGTTCAATTCTGCTAATTTCAGAGACCTAGCCAGGAGTGTTCCCAAGGTTCTTTCACACATTGATGCGCCTTTACAATGGAGGAAAAAAGGAATTGAAGGTGCTGTCACTATGTGCAAGTGTGGCAGCGTGGGTGAAGAGCTGCTGATACAGGCAACTGGTTCAAGGCAGAGGATCTGGAGTAGACCGTTGGGACAGCTGTCACTTGTTCTCTATGTGTCAATATCGTTTTCAAGTTGCATTTAAGGAAGCCACTTCTATTATGGGCTTTATGCAAAATGACAATGGGTCAAATGTTTAGCGGGCTTGACACTAATCCACATACATGCTTGGAGCAGTGGAGAGCTGTGGTCAAGGATCACTATGGCTTCCTTTGGAGGACCACGTCTAGATAAAGGACCATGTGTCGGAATTGGATGAGGCCTAGAATATTAAAAAGGTTATGTTTTTGGAGAATTAATAAATTACTTTTTGGAATCTTGCCTTGTGCTGATTCTTGATGACAAAAATCGTTTTCTGGGGGAAGCATTTTATATGGGACTTGGGGTATGTTTGGTTTGAGGGGAGGGGACGGGAGGGGAGGGACATGATCCCCTCCCCTCATTTGGTTTAAAGTTTTGGAGGGGAAGGGAGCCAAAATCTTAAACCACCCTCCCCCTCCCCCCTTAAACCAAACCAAGGATCTTTTCCCTCTCCGCTTCCCTCTAACAAACCAAACAAGGTAACATACCCTTCCCTCCCTCCCCTCAAACCAAACCCACCCTCAAGGCCTTAGGGGGTAAATTAGGAAAATTGTAGAGTGACTGGTTTTGGGAATTCAGCAAGATAAATTTCAACTATACTTTATGTAGCAGTACTGTTTTGAGCGTTCTTTTAAAGCAACTTAGATTTACTATCAAGTAAATTCAAATATGGACAACATGAGAATTTTTATTCTACTGCAGTTATGCATATGTGATGGTGTGAATGAACTAGTATTTTGGTGTGTTTTTTATTATTTGAGGTTACCATGCATCACATGCAGTGTTGAAGGTTTCTCATTTCCATAAATTTAGTAGAAGAAAATTCTGCTGTTCAGCTTGTGGTCTATAATAGTCGACCAATCATGGCTTCTAGTTCTCTTCCAATTTCTGTTGAGGGTTTATGCATTATCTATGTTATATTTTGCTATGTTCTGATCACTGTACTCCCTTGTTCAGATAAAAATTATGCTGACTCTAGAAATGTGTTGGACACACGCTTGAAAGTTATCCTAGAGAATGTGCGGTTGAATTATCTCCTGGAAAGGGAAACAAATGGATGGGATGCCAATCTAAACTGGGAAGATATTCTTTCTCTTGGAGAACAGCAGAGGCTAGGCATGGTATGTGAATTATAGTTTCCAGGAATTTGAAACAGAATGGGTTAAAATTTGAGTACTTTATTTTTCTGATTTAGCGTAGGCTTTAGTATATTTCTTATAGGAAGTGGTTTCATATTTTAAAATGACTTCTCGTATGGATTTTTAACGTTTCACTTTTCTTTTCTTTTTAATAAGGCACGCTTGTTCTTTCACAGTCCTAGATTCGGTATCCTCGATGAGTGCACCAAGTATGTATGATGATTACTGTTGTCTCTCTCTACAAATGGTTATCATATTCTTATTCTTGTTTTACCTGTTTGTCTGAAAAAACAAAAATTATTGGCAGTGCAACTAGCGTTGATGTTGAAGAACACTTGTATAGGCTGGCAAGGGATATGGGAATTACATTTGTTACATCCTCACAGGTAAGTATGTGTGGAAATTTTAATAGGACAACAAAGAAACTACAAACTTCATCATGGCTTATGATGAGGCAGATGAGGCACATGATGAATACTATATACTTCTGTTGATTTTTTGTATGCCTGGCCCTCGCTCTATATGATTCTCATGTGATTTTCATTTTTTTAAAAAATAAACATAAATACTACCACAAACTAAACATACTTACTGCTGCGCCAGCGTCCTGCTTTGATACCCTACCATTCCATGGAATTACGGCTGATTGATGGTGAGGGTAATTGGGAGCTTCGTTTGATCAAGCAATGATTCTGAGGGGTACTACTGTAGATCTTCCCGTTGAAATATGAGTCATGCACGCACGTATTGGCTGGTGGAAGGTGGATATTTGGTCTGCCGATGAATGTGTTTGGGATTTCCCATATTGACAGTTCATTATTTTGCCCCATAGACTTGGATGGGTGCCATCTACGCTAAACAGCAGAAATAGATCATGAAGTTGAATCATACAACCTTTTCTTGACCTCTGCAGATGAAGAGATCAATGATGTACAGTTTTTCCTCTTTTTCTTTTTGGTAGTTGATATTGATTCATATCTTGTAACTATAGGATGTAATTATTATTATTATTCTATTTAACCAATAAGGCAAGAAAGAAAAGGAACAGGATGATCCCGCATCTGTGTAAGCAATTATTGTTTATGCTGTAGGCTCTTTATCTAGTTAAATTGCTTTTCCTAATGTATTGGTCTAAGATTTCATGTAGCAGTGTCATTGGAGGAATCTACAACATGCCGTAAAATAGATGCAATCCCCTCATTTGTTGGTCTTAACCTTCATGCGTCGAAGTTTCACACTTTTCCCCACAATTTCACACATATACTCCTAATACATTCCAACTTTTTTGCAAAATCACCTAAAACGCTGGTAAGCTGTATTATGAATAGCTACTTTTTCTTTCAAGAGTTTGTTTATGAATAATTATGTTGGAGTGCATGAAATTCATTATTAATCGTCTAGCAGGGATGAAGATTCATGGGGTCCTGACAACCACCGGGAGAGGGTTGAGTAAAGTTTAATGTTGACGGTGCTTTTTCAAATACGGGTACCTAAAGTGTATGTGGGGCCTCATTCGAAATTCTTTGCGAAGATATATTAAGGGATTTATTCATCCCATTGTGACGAATCTTGAGCTAAATATTTGGTGGTGAAATATATACTTATTAACTACTTAAAAAGAAAAAATATTTGAGGGGGCTGAATGTATGATAAAAGTATTTTAACTATAAGATAATATACTTTTTACACTATATTAAATTTTTTTAAAAAAATCTCAACAAAATTTTTCAATGTTTTTTTTTTTGGTGACTTGTATCAAGGAAGATCCGCCATTGCTATTGAGGACGGGAATGAATTATCAATAGAAATTTGGGCTTATCTTATAGGTCTTAAACTGACATGAAATATGGGCTTTAGAAAAGTGTGGGTAGAAACCAACTTTACCAAATGCCTCACTCGTGTAACTACTATTTGGCAAAGACATTTTTTGATTTGGGATAGAGACTCCATGAGATTTATCAACTTTATGAGGATTTAGAGGCGTTACTCTGTAAAGATGATAATGGGCGTAATGCTCCAATATGGATTAGCTTAGTAATTATATATTAAAAAAATAGTGATTTGAACATTTAAAAGTAACTTTTTGATTTATATTTGAGTTTGTCTCAACTTGTATAAATATGTTTATGATGAGCACTTAAATAAGTGCCAATCATATATTATATAGTGAGCAGTTTAAAATCCCAATAATATTTTATTTTTATACTACCTTTGAATTTTTAATATAAGATACACTTTAATGAAGAAATTGATTAACAAAGTGGATTTTATATTAAGGATTGAGTGTACTATTAGGTGTATTTCTTTTAAATTGAAAGGACATAGACACATGCGATTGATTGAACACATTCCATTCAAGTATTCAATCCACCATTTGCAGCAATTAATATATTCTTTACTCTCCTTTTTCCTTCTTGGCCGCCCACTGCGACTGATGAATTGGAACCCAGCACTCCTTCAACTTGCAAGGGTCGTTTTAGGAAATCTAGCCCTTCGAGATTCTAAAGGGTTTCTATAGGTTTAAATATATTTTTTAGTTCTTTTGGAGTTTTTAACGATTTTAACAACGCTGCTTTATACATGTGGAGTTAAAAAAAAGTCTAATAATGCTAGTGGATACACAAAAAGTGGCTTATACATAATAATATAAATATGGATTGTGAGATACAAATAGATCAACAGTATCGGATCTTAAGCCTCACTGCTTAACCAGATATGGTGTTAGGCTCAACCTTTTGAGCAAGATTGGATTGTGCATTGCCACTATCATAAATTCATAATTTAACGAGTGTAAATAAGATAGTGGTCGACTAGCCATATAATAGTGTTGTATAAGAAGATCAGCTTCCTAGAAAGCAATCTATACCTCACACACTATATATAAACACCATACCCTTCCTCGTTCTCTCCACAGAGCTCCTTCTCCGCCTACAATACTATAGAAATCATTGTGCTCCTCCTTCTCAATGGGCCTGTCTCAGAAATTTCCTTCCTTCGGCTGTGAACTGAGAATAATACAAGCTCAAAATGTTGAGTTCAATTCCAAGAGAAAGGGAAACCTGTTTTCCAGGTTTTATCTTTCCGCAGGGACCGACAAAAGAATTCAAGTGAACACCCGAAAGATCTCTTCCCAATCTGTCCCATTCTGGGATGAGTCCTTCTGCTTAGATTGTTCGTGCACCCAAGAATTCTTGGAGACCCTGAAGCAGGAAAGCCTCGTGCTCGAGGTTCGACAGAGCAACACAGCCCTTGTTGTTGGGAAAATCTTGGGTTCACGTCTCCTTGGAAGGGCTGAGATTCCATGGAAAGAAGTTTTTGAATCGCCAAACATGGAATTCAAAGAATGGGTGAAGATGGATCTGGAGAATGGAAACGGCGTCAAGCCAATTAAGTTGCAAGTGGAAATCAAAATTCAAGTGCCTTCGGCTTCAGATATGAAGAACAGGATCAGAAGGAGGTCGATGAATAACTGGGACGAGTGTGGATGCGAGGAATCAAGCCATGATCATGGCCATGACATATCTGTTGTAGCTGCAGCTTTAGAAGCTTTCTAGGCACATAAATTCGCTAATTCTTGATTAGTTTTGATGCAATATATTCATCAGTTTTGTCTGTTTTCTACTTATTACTCAATGACTTTTCAAATGTGAATACGTCCCTCGTTTCAGCATAAAAGGGCTTGTAAGAGTTCCTGAAACATTTCTCACTCTTTTAAACTTCAGCTCACCTGCAACTGCAAGCCTCATACTGATACTGCCATGCAGTGGCGGACCTATATTAGTGCCAATGTGGGTAAGTGCAGACACAAAATATATATAATTTAAAAGATATCAATGACAATGTGTATAGGTAGTGCAGTGGTTAAGACTCCAATGATCTATTCATGTGGTCGCGCGTTCAAACATGCCAAAACCATTTCACCCTTTTTTTACTCATTTCCTTCCCTGCCCGTGCTCTCTCGCCCTCTCTCCCTTTTTTCCCCATTTCCTTCACTCTCTGGTCTCATTCTCTGCTAGTCTACCCTCTCTCCCTTTTTTCCCCATTTCCTTCCCCGCTTTTTGACGATATTCTCTACCTCACCACCTCCTCCGTTGCCGGTGGCTCCGCCGATCTTGTCTTCTCCGTCGATCTTTCAGGTCAGTTTTCTCTTCTCCTTCTCGTCTTCCCTAGGTTTTGATTTCGATTTTACTGCCTTTGCGGGGATTTCTGGAATTTCGACAAAACATTGAAACTGCAAATCCACAATCAGACGCGATTTGAAATTGGAATTTCTGGAATTTCTTGCCTTTGCTGGGATCTCTTGTTTGAGTGTTTTGATTTCGAATTCGAGGTTTAACTTATTTTGGTGTCATGGAAGCTGCAAGGCAACGAACATATCAGGGTTATTTTGTTCTCTGAAATGTACAAATGCACTGAGAAAACGGGGACTTTTTTCTTAGATTAAGTTAGTTTGTATTATCATTCCATCATCTCTAGGTGCTGATTATGAACATGAAGAGGACAGATTTTGATTGAGATGTGGTATTTTGTAACTAAATGTAGTTTTCCTTATAATGACTTGAGAAAGATTACAGAAGTGCTTTTCCTGAATTTCATAAGTTCATTAAGCTAAAAGAGTGTTTAATTTTCACTCCAACGGCTTATCTTCGGCCACACACAGAAAAAACACAGTAGCTTTAGCTGAGAACAATATAACCGATAAGAAAATATACTCCATTGCTGCTTCTTATTAGCTGGGTTAGTCATTTAATGGGCCAAAAAGTCACGAAAGGAGTCATAAATCCCAATCTCCAATTCTCCAATTTAAACAACACCCAACTAAAAACCAGTCCAAAACGAATACTCTGCCTCTGTTGACAAATTAAAGATTCTTTTAGAAGTACAATAACTCACTTTCAAATATGCACATATAAGCCACCTAAAATCAGCAGAAGAATTTATGTTTGACTTCATAAAATCTTTGTACCTATTTCTCTTCTTCGTGCATATGATAAGCAACCATATTAATTATTATTACTGGATGGTTTGGTCTGTTGGTTGCAGTGAATCCGGGAAATTAAAGACAGTATATGTGACATTTAAAGATTGCGTTGTTGTTATTGGTAAGGTCTATTTCCTTTTATGCATATTTCTATAGTTGTGGCAAACTGTAAAGTTTACCTTGTAACAAGACGACAAATGGTTTTCAATTAATTTCCAACTTATATGTATGTCAAAATTGAAAGTGGTTCAGTTCTTTTTTGAGGAAGGTTTACTGTACACGGAATGAAGGTTTTTCAACTTTTAGACTTTGATATTTGGTCCTTGATTGGCATCCATGAGCTCTGGGTGTTTAATTTCCGTGCTCTTTGACAAGATGGGCAATATGAATAGAAGTTGAAGTGTGACTAAGTAGCCCTATTTCTGCTGTTTCTGTCTTGTATATTTATATCTTTTTGTTTTTTAATGCGTTCAAAACTTCCCTTAAAAAAAAAATTTTAATCACACTACTAATTTTGCACCCGTAAATCTCAAATCCTGAGTCCGCCACTGCTGCCATGCATGGTTATATATACAAAGCCAAAATACAAATATTGACACACCAACTAAGTTGTTCTAAAACAATGGAATAAGCAACTTCTCATGTAAGATAACTCTATGTGCCTTTTGCTAAATAAGAAAATGATTTGATCAAGTTCTTTTTTATAAGAATCATTTGATAAGTTCGAGTCTACTAGGCCTCCACTCCCTCCAAGGCATATCTCAATCCGTGCGACATGAGATTTAAATCTGATATTACAATTCTAAATTATCCGTTGCAATATCGAAAATGAAAAGCAGATGCCAACTAGTTGTTTTATAAGCATGGGGAGATTCATGCTATCCAATACTTGTGTTTTTAACTATTAATATTGGTATTGGAACATATTACATATATCAAAAGGATGAAGGACAAACATGCGTCACCGTTTCAAAGGACTTGGATCATATTTCATGGTAATATGCACTTCCAGCTAGAGTGCATAGTTATCAATTGTATTAACTTTTTAAGAAATGTAAATTTAGTGAAAGAAATATCACTCATATTGTAAGTAAAAATTAAAATTCATTTAAAATTAATATAATTTTAATGTTTAAAATATTTAATACTGTTTGTTTGAGATGAAAAGGTAAATAAATTTGAAACTAAATCAAACTTCCAAAAAATTGTATTGACTAAAAACAAAATTTTCGACATAAAATAAAAGCGTGCGAGCGCGCACACACACATACTTAATCAATGTCAGCTGAATATTATGGCCAGAAATGTTAGCTCAATATTTAATCAGAAGCCACAAATCAACATATGCTTCATGTCTCTCAATTTTTTTTTTTTGGGTAAAAGAGAGAGGTTTAACCGCTATGTATTAGAAATATTCAAGAGGGGATCAAGTCCCATACAATCACTTGATAGCACAGCCCTCAATTTAGGAGGACATAAATGCATAATTGAAGATACTAAGAGCCCTTCTTTAGCTAATGCATCAGCTAATGAATTTTGGGCCCTGGGAACAAAATCAAACTTCACTTCCCATGACTTAGACAGCAACTCTCGAATCTGCATAAATACATAAATACCAAGGAGCAATTCTATGATGCTTCCTCATTTTGTAATTTATCAATAACCATCTTCGAATCAAATTCCACAATAAGCCTTCTATATCCTTTGTCCCAAGCAAGCTGAAGGCCATATAGAATAGCCTATTCTTCAGCTTCATAAACCCCACACTGTCCCAACATATTGGTGAAGTCAGACATCCATCTTCCTTGACAATCCCTAATAACTCCTTCACAACCTGTTTTTTCGTTGTGGGGTACCACAGACCCATCAACATTCAGTTTGTACCAATTAACAGGAGGGGGAACCCATGAATTTGATCTACCTTCAGATCTGGTATTTGTCTCCAATGCATCAGTAGCAGCACCACAGAAGGATTTCCATGTGGCTAGAATAATCCCAATCGGATTATAAGGCTTCTGGAAATTCTCATCAAAAGAACTCTTATTCTGCCATAGCCATAAATGCCAGTAGATGACACCCCATCTCAAGGCCCAATCATTAAAACCCTGTTGTCCCAACTCTTCCTTCAAATTAAAGGACATCCAGTCCGTTAGGGCCAGGGAGAAAAAATTTGCCTCATGCCTCGGCTCAATGAAATGCACCCATATTTGCTTAGCATAAAAACAATCTCTAAATATATGCATCTCATTTTCCACTCCATCATTACAATAAGGGCAACTAGGAGACACAGCAGACCATCTACTCCTCATTTCATTAGTGGCAAGACGATTATTAAACGCAAGCCATAGAAACACTCGAATTCTTTCCACTCCATTCCAAGACCATATTCTTTTATAGGTACAATTATAAAGGTGTGGTGGAGGCTTTTCAATAGCGAAGTAAGCACTTCTTAAGGAGAAATCTCCATGCGGAGTACCTTTCCACATCATAACATCATTACCTGCGCTTTCCAAAGGTGGCAAGATTGCTATCAGTTTCTGAATAATATCACCAGGGACAATAGAAGCAAGGCGAGAAAAATCCCATGTACCATAAATTACCCAGTCAGCAACTTTACTAGTCTCTTCCTCCAGAGATAATGGCCGAATACAACAGTCTTTTATCAGAATATCCTTCATTAACCAGAAATCAAGGAAGAAATTAACCGACCTTCCATTCCGGATTTGCCACTTCATTCCTGCCTCTACATGTTCCTTCTACTTACATATGAATTTCCATAAATTTGAATCAGATTTCCTAACATTAAATAAATTTGAATCACTCCTGATCATATATTTATTCTGTAAAGTTTCAACCCAAAGCCCATCGACACCTTTTACAAGAGACCAAGCCAACTTCGTACCAAAGGCTTTATTGATTGAGACCAACTTCCTTATCCCCAGACCTCCATATTGTTTTGGCAGAGAAATTTTTCCCCATCCCATCGGATGGTATCTTTTGCTTCCAGCTGATGTGCCCCAAATGAAATCCCGCTGTAACTTTTCAACTTCTTCGCATATACTTACTGGAAGTTGTGCAACTTGCATAGGATAGCATGGAATTGTACAAATGACTGATTTTGCCAAAGTTATTCTGCCTGCTATTGATAAGCAGTTGACTTTCCATGTAGCAAGCTTCTCCTTAACCCTATCAACCACATACTGAAATGTATCTCTGCTTCTCCTTTGTCTTGACAGTGGAAAGCCCAAATACTTGCCTATCTCACAGGAAATCCGCAAGTCTGTAATTTCTTTAATCCTTCCTCGTAAAGTTGACGACACCTTAGGAGAGAAGAATAGGGATGATTTATTAACATTAACCTTCTCTCTTGATGCCTTGCAGAATTGATTAAGCGCTCTCATCATATAATGAGCTTGCTCCACCGAAGCTTCACCAAAGAGAAGAAGATCATCCGCAAACATTAAGTGGGAAATCACTGGGCCTTCTTTAGTCAAACAAATTGGTTTCCATTGTTTTTTTTCAACCGCATCACATATAATATGCGATGGTCTGTCCATACACATGACAAACAGAAAGGGGGAAATTGGATCCCCTTGCCTCAGCCCCGATTAGGTTTAAAAAACTCCGTTGTGGACCCATTCCATAGGACATTTAAAGAGGAGGTAGAAATGCAATTCATGACCAGAGCAATAAATGTATCCTTAAACCCAGCATCTCTAAGCACCTCTTTAATATAACATCATTTAACTTTGTCATAAGCCTTCTCAAGATCTATTTTCATAGCAAAAAATCCTTTTTTTCCTCTTGCCTTTTTCATCTTGTGTAGAATCTCTTGCCCCATGACAATATTATCCTGGATATGATGACCAGGGATAAAACTCACCTGAAAAGGAGAGATTAATTTATCCATTAAGCATCTCAACCTTCTAGATAATATCTTCGTAGTACACTTATATTGCACCGTACACAAGGAAATAGGCCGAAAATGCTCCACACACTGAGGGTGGTTTCTTTTTGGGATCAGAGACAATAGAGTTCTATTTGCACTGCTGATCTCTCCCCTGCCTTCAAAAATATATGTAATAAAATGGCAAAGGTTTGGACGACCAACTCCCAATTTTTTTGGAAAAAGATTGGTTGGAAGCCATCTATCCCCGGAGCTTTATACGGTCCCATTGACTTAACAATATTATGTATTTCCTCCACTGAAGGCATGCTAGATAAACCCTCTATAACATCTCTATCAATCAATGGGAAATTACTATCTGTAGTTAATCGAATCCCCTCCTGCTCCTCTTCATGATTCTCCTCTTGATACAGTTTCTTAAAGAATTCCACCACAAGGTTACAAATATCCCTCTGATCATTTAACCATCTTCCAAATGCATCCTGAAGAGAGAGCACTCTATTGCTTCTTCTTCTTATACTAGTCTTGAGATGGTAATATCTAGTATTTATGCCCCCTTTTCCTATCCACTCAGCTTTAGATTTTTGGAACCACTTAATCTCTTCTGACCTTAAAATTTCTTCTAGTTGAAGATGAAGATCCTCTTCAAGTCTATGTAGAAATTTAGAGAAGGGGTACGCAGGTGACCGTTGGATACCCCCCAATCTTGCAAGAATTTCTCTTTTCTTTTTTTCCACAGCTCCAAAAACATTACGATTCCAATTTGGGATTTCCTTCCTTAGTTTCTCCAGGTTATCATCCAGATTATTATCATGTTGCCACGAGGACAACATTAAATTCCTGAAATCTTCGTCCGCCATTCACATGGCTTCAAATCGAAAAGGACGATGATGGTTGTTAGATTCAACTCCCCCCAATTTTAGTAATAGGGGATTGTGGTCTGAGAACCTTGTACGAGGAAGGACTTTAATAGCACAACTAGTGAAGGCTAACAAAAATTCCTGGTTAGCCATAGCTCTATCTAACCTTTCAAATAGCCGTTGAGAGCCCACCATCCGAGGTCCCCTCCAAGTAAAACGTGGTCCGGAGGCTCCCAAATCAGACAAGCCACAATCTTGCACTCTCCTCTGGAACAATTTAATCCGATTTAAGTTACATCCACTTCCCCCAATTCTTTCGCTCTGACAAAGGATATCATTGAAATCGCCACACACGACCCATGGCATTGAGATACTCCGAGCAAGGGAAAATAATTTCTCCCAAAGACTAGATTGAAGATTAAAATGAGGAAGGGCATAAACAGTAGTTAATAAAAATTCAGGGGTACCTGTAATTGTGCAACGAAGATGAAAGAATTATCGATCCTCTTCCATAACAGAAACCGAAATGGCGCTACTATTCCACACAGCCACCAATCCTTTAGACCTCCCACTACTAGGAATCAACTTGAGATTATCGTATCCCAGTCGAAGGAGATGCCTCAATCTAGATTCTTCAGAACAACGTGTATCAGCCAGCACAAATAAACTGGCCTTTGACCCATCTATAACTGTTTTGAGATTTCTATAGAGACCCTTACCGCAGGATCCCCTATTGTCTATAACTGTTTTGAGATTTCTATAGAGACCCTTACCGCAGGATCCCCTATTGTTCCAATAAATTATTTGATCCATAAAAACCTGACAAATGAAACAGAACCAAAAAACACTGGCCCACTTTACATGGGAGTCTCTGGGACCATCTCGACGTCCCATTCAGAATTAATAGCCTTACCAGGCCCATCATCTTCCATTAGGCTGTCATCACTAGGCCCATTCTCTCTCATATTAACTCCCTCCACAAAGGAATCACCAGGATCCTGGGGTAAAGGAGGTTTATTCAAATTCTTGCGTTTTGGATCCGATGCTTCACTATCACTCTCCTTTCTCATCACCTCCTCATACGCATTGATAGGTTGACCCATATCTGAATCTTCACCCATCGTTATTAACAAAATTCCACTACCCGAGGCCTTCTCTGACAATTCTCGTATGCGTTTCTCCACTCTCCTGCCCTCCTTTTGTACCATTTCCATTTGCGTACTTACGACCACGTCCATAACCACCTCGTCATTTTTCCTCTGCTTCGCTCCACTACTTTTCTGTGCCCCCTTATTCCTGGTCCCCTCAGATTGATTCATCACAAAAGTCGGAGACTCACCAATTACAGTATTAGACTTAAATCCCCCCTGGTTAGCGTCAATAATATCATTCCCATCTGCCACCTCAACAAGGACCTCAAACCTTGAACCCACCCTTGATTGCTTCGTCGTTTCCGACGTCTTTTCCTTTGGTTTCCTTTACCGCCGCTGCTTCTGCACTATCTTCCATTGCTCCGGCATACTCTGTATTCATTCACTTTCACTCTGTTTTTGGACCTCATTTCCATTCCCTGGATTATTTCCTTCTGGCACATTCAATGGTTCCTCCTGCATTTGTTTCCTCTATAAACAAGACTCCTTACGATGCCCATAATTCCCACAGGCTGTACATAAGAGATGCAACCCTTCATACTCAAGATAAAATTCTCCTCCATCCAAATAAAAACCCTGCATGAGTTGTTTTCCTAGCTCAATCGAAACACAAATCCTCGCAAAATGGCCTTTGAGTTGACAAGATGTGTTCATGTCCACTTTAATGGTTTTACCTATCCTGTTTCCAATGATTGTTAAGGCCTCCTCATTATAATACTCAAGAGGCATCTTGGGAATTCTAACCCACACAGCGGCTTCTTCAATCGTTGCTTTATCAGGTCTAAAATTAGCCTCCCACTGTCTAACAATCAAATAGTGATCGTAGATCATCCAGAGCCCTCCTGTCAATGCGCTCATGAAGTCTTCCTGATTAGTAAGCTTAACAATGTAATAACCATGACCAATATTGATAAGAGTTAACACTCCTCTCTTTGCCCACATAGTTTGCAACCTTGTTTCCAATGCTCTATAGCCGATACTCCTCCCAAGCAGTTTAACTATAACGGCATTACTCCAAGCTCTGCATAAGTGCATCTTCATCTTCTTCGAGAAACAGAAGGTGGGAAAATTTCCCCTCGAGTTTTCAGTTATCTTACATACTTCTTCAGCAGACTCTTTATTAGCTGCTTCCATGGAACAATCCGACAGGCCATCGTTAGAGATATCAATCTTTTCATGAGCTCTGTTTTCATCCTGGTCACCATCAATGGAACAAGTACCCTTCAGCTTATCAACAAAGGAGGGGCCCCCTACATTATAGACATTGTTCCCTTCACCTACTTTTGGCCATTGCTCAGCAAGCAAATTAACTTCGTCCCCCAATGGGTTAATCTTACTCTTCCTTTGGCTACGTAGCAACAGGTCAGTTTCCTCTGTTGAGGGCGGAACCAGAGAGGATTTCTTCTCAGAGAGCATCGAGTTGATTTGTTCTGATAACTTCATGTCTCTCAATTTGTTTAGCCAGCTCTTAATTTAATTCGTTTTATTACAAATGGGCTGAACTATCTGAAGCCTAGTATATTAGAAGGCATGAGTAAGGCCCATTTAGAGTAAGTAAAAAATTGTTCAAATAAAAGTATTTCACCAATTGATCCAATTAGTAAAGAGTTGGCTCATAACCCATAAAGTCGTAGTTCAATTTTTGTTGCCGAAGACTTTATTGATAGGTAATTTGTAAGTATCTTTATAAGTGCTTTTTGAATATATAATTATTCCTTATTTATCTTATTTTCTTTTCATAATTTTATCTCAACCGTTAAATTAAAAAAAATAAAATATTCAGATTTCATATTTTATAAATATATTATTTTAAATATAAATAAATAAATTTAAACAATACATAATTCATTATTATAAAAAAATTAAAAAAATATCTTTAAAAAATATTACATTCTTTTTTTTTTAATACAAGAAATTTTAGGAAAGGGGTTGGGTTCACCACGATCTAAGGGCAAAGCGAAATCTAACTTCCTCTTAGTTGATACCAATGTTGGGTAAGGCGAGCCGTCTATTACCCTCAGGTATTTACCTAGACAACTAGGAGTTAAGATGTCTCCCCCAACGTCTTAAGCAACTCCAGGATCAAATTCTCTCCTTTTGGTGAGAGTGTCCAACACCTTTGTCAGTTGAGTCTAATGAAAAGAGGGATAAAAATATTACATTCAAATTCACATGAGATTAGGAGAAGGGAAAAAAAAAAACACCCATCATAAGCGACGCGACACAGTAAAAGGGTTCTGTTTCTGGAGTCTGGAAAGCACAGGAGTAGAAGCTGCCGACTGGAAATCGAACCTCATGGGAAGCCGATTGGGAGGGAGGGTAGTTCACTTTGCGAATCTACCCATTAAGCTCCTCATGCCATCTTCCTTCACTAACATCACAGAAATTGCGCTTAAGACCATCCCTTCTGCCTCTAAAATCGAGATCAAGCGTGTTCTTGAATCCCTGTACGGCTTTGATGTCGAAAAAGTACGAACTCTGAACATGGAGGGAAAAAAGAAGAAGCGCGGTGGTTTGTTGATCGCAAAGCCCGACTATAAGAAGGCCTATGTAACCCTCAGAAACCCGCTATCAATCTCGCCGGATCTTTACCCGCTTCGCATCATCGAGGAGGAGAAGAAACGGGTTAACAAACAGTCCAAGTCGAGCGTCGTTGAGGAAGGCGAAACCAAGAGGCATTGGCTTGATCAGAAGGAGGGTGCCGGGTTTAAGCTCGAGAAGGCTTCGAACGATCGAAGGCCAAGTCGTGCCGAGGGTGTTGCCAAGTTTCCCTGGAGCAGCATGAGGTCTGGTGCTGGTAGTGCTAGGTAGTGTGGGGAACATTTCGCTTTCGTAATTTGAATACCCGAATGTTGCTTTCTAGGTGGTTGTGATAATCTCTTTCCCCCTTTTGAGCATGCAAAAGGAAAACGTATGATGGTTTTTTTGAAGTTCATCATTTAATCAATCATGGTTATGTTGTTGCTTGATGAATAAAATTGTAGAAAGTTCCATTTAAGCAGGAAAACAACACAGAGCAAGCAAGCTGTTATGAAATCAAAGCTATGCGCAGCTGACGAACGATGAGAGGGCTGTATGTACAATTCAGCGAAAATCACTACTGTATAACTAGTTATAAGTAACTGCACAACCGTAAGATTCAAAGAAGAAAGAACAGCTGCTCTTCATTTATGGAAGATAAACTAGTGTTACTTTTGAATGGGTTCTCTTTTAGCAGAATATTTCCTGTCTTTTTGTCTGTGACTTGCAGTCTATAGACGCCATTGCCTTTGCTGCATTTTGTTTCTCATGAATAAAGGAGCATTCATCAATAGATTAGGGATTTCTTTGGAAAGGATTTGGTTAGCACATGACAAGGAGGCCTAGGACCAGACGAAGAATGAGAATTCTTACATCACTCTTTGGATGAACTATGAATTGTGACTTTACCTTGGTGCGAGGAGGTGCTCATCTTCTCCACAAGTGAGGCTGGCATAAAATTGCCTGATCTCGGCTCAAGTTTCCTTCTTTCTGTTTTTTTAAAGGCGATGCTTTATAAGTTCATGTTCTTCTCCAACGCTACCTTAGCTATATTTGTAAGCTTGCGACTTCATAAAAGAGAGTAGTTGTCTAAGGGGAGTTATGGGGCAGACAAATTGACAAAGTTACATTCCTCTCTCCAGAAGTGATCAGCATTTAACAAACATTACAAATTGTGTGTGTTTTGGGGGGTTTTTTTTTTTGGTGGATAAAATTGTGTTGAACAATTTTGAATACTATATATATATATATATATAACACTAATTTAACTCACTTTTATTATCAAAATAAACGGAATTTGCTCATATCTTCATTGAGCCAGCGAAAGGATTTGATTTTACTCAAATCCATGGAGCACAAATTCACCAGATGAGTAATACTCATTGTTATTTAATAGTTAAGCTCTTATTTCACCTAATGGGAATCAAGTAATTACATATAAATTTTTTTATCGACATCGAATTTTTTTTTTTTTTAAAAATAATGTTTAATAAGTTCTTCAAATATGAATAACTGTACCGAGTTAAATAAATTCCATTGAGCCTTTCGGCAAAAAATAAAATAAAATAACTGAGTTTGCTTCCTTCCAAAGCAGCCCGGCCCCAACTTTTTGTTAATTATCTTATAAACGTTAATATAGGATATATTTATTTAATTTGAGAAAATTAAAGTAGTTAAATAAACTATATAATGATAATATGTGTGACACAATCTCTTTAAAATATTTATATACAACTTTAGATTATATATCAATTTATAAATTTTATAAATTAATTTAAAAATGACAAATATAAAAAGTATGTATTGCTACCTGTGCATTTCACATGAAAGTTTATATATAGCATTTTGAGCTTCTAAAGTTTCTGCAAGCATAGAAGGACATTTTATTGTTCTAAAGTCTTGTTTTATGAGGTGCAACATTTATTATCTAATTTAATCTTTATGATTGGGCAATTTTTTTATTGTATGCACAATAAGCAATATTTATTTATAATCACAATAAATCATGTAATTATTTTATAATCATATATTTTAAATTACTCCATATATATATTGAAAGTCCCAAATGTACTACTTGTCGATAAATATTGATGAGACCAATATTAAAGACCATTATCACTAAGAGTAAGATAGGGAAAGAGTCATTGCTTTGAAAAAAAAAAAAAAAAAGAAACAAACATTGAAAATGAAATCATCAATGCTGCTCAATGTAAATATAATAAAATAGTTGGAAACCTGTAATACTTTCCAATATGAACCGGTGTTTGGTTTTTCGGTCTAAATCAAGGAATCAAAATAATTCAAAATTATATTCCCCTGGTCATAAATATAAGACAGAGTTTATAGTATAAATTGTACTACAAACTTTGTTTTATATTTCAGATCGAAGTGGTAGTTTTTTTTTTTTTTGACAAAATACATGATAAATACAAGGGAATTTAGTTTGGATCCATTACTCAATAAATATGATTTATTGATGATTATTTTATAGTTTTTTTTAATGTTTCTTTAAAATTGATTGATTATGTAATCGTACTTAAAAATGATTTGATTATTTCTTAAATTTCATCTGTGATGGATGCAATTTATTGATGTGATGATTTGATTTAGAAATAGTAATATCATCATCGCACATTATAGATGATTATTTCTTACTTTTCTTTTCTATATTTCTTCATAATTGATTGATTAATTAATTATATTTGAAAATGATGTGATTATTTATTAAATTTCAGTTATTATTGATACAAAACGTGGATAATGATTTGATTTATAAATAGTGAGATAGCTATTTTCTACTATTTTCTCATTTTCTTTATTTATATTTTTTGAAATAAATTATATTTTTTTCATATTAGATGTATTAAGCAATTATATTAGTTCAAGGACCCTCTTTATATTGATAAACTACTTAATTATATAGAAAATTCATGCCCCATCTCTTTACTAATTTAGCTATTCCCCCATAAAGTGCTAATTCTAACATTTTGATTGTTATTAATTAACTTTCGTTTTCAAATTATATATATATATATATATATATATATATATATATATATATATATATATATATATTATTTTGGTAATTCTTCCCTTTTATTAAAAGAATTTGATTTCTCATTTATCAAGTAAAGAATAGTTTCCCACACGTCCTCACATTTGACCCAAATCAATTTTCATTAAATATTCATACAATTACATTTTAATTAATATATTGTATAATTTTTAAGTGAAAAAAATATTATAAAATCAAACTTTAATAGGCAGGTCTAAGAGACAGATATCACACTATAGGAATATAGTCTAATATAACGTGAAAATGCCAAACACGATTAAATTAAAGTAAACTTGAAACCTAGATTGCATTTGAAAACTCAAAACAATCCATGAGAACTCATTTTCCAAATTTTTTGTTCGTGATTATTGTTTTATTGGCCAGAAGGATCTTGATGATTAAATAATTAGAAGGTTATTATCGTCTTGAAATTTTCTATTGACATCAATATTGCCAAGACTATTTTGGAGGGTTGGAGAAAAGACCCAACAAATAAATGAAACGACAAACAGGTGACTATACAATCAAGTACTCAATTACAATATGCATCACTATGAATTAAATCATTTTCTTACCCTTAATTCTGAGTATGTGAACCAAACTACTGTAAGGGTAATTGATGTTGTTGCACTTGGCTCTAAACCTGACAATAATTTCTCTTTCAATACAACACTCTAATTATTTTGGAAAAGTTTCAAGCTCTCATTTTATGCAATTAAAGACGAATCTTAAGACAACCACGTATGAAGGAATATAGAAAAAATCATTTTAAATTCAAAAATTAATATACTACAAGACATGAAACATCAAACAAAAGGAGGAAAAGAAATGATCAAAGTGCAACCACTAACTTTTCGTCAAAGAGTGACATCTTCAATTATCATCCACTTTTTAATAACTCGAGCAACAATAACTCGAGTATCATAGGCATCCTTACGACGATCATCAATATCCCTAATGAGTTTTGTAAGCTGACTTGCAATGATATTGGGATGAAGAATTAAGCTCATTAACAATAAAGAACGGAAACACAAAACGGAACACATCAACAAAGTTAATATATGTAAGCATTATTGTAATCACGGAGCCAACTATATTTATTAGAAATTAAGCTTATTGTAGATTCAGTTTGAACTATAATTATTATAAATATTTGATTTATGAGCTAAATTATTATCATGACTACTCCTTAATCATGGGGCCAACCAATAATTTATGGATATAAAATATTGATATTGAATTATAAAAAAAAAGAGCTATTAATAATTATGATAGCCACATGAGGAATATTGATATTTATTAGTGTCAAAGTAAACAGACTTCATTAACGGCATTAATAAAAATTCATCTATTTTCTTTAAAAAAAAATGGTTGATCACGAAAGGGTTTTTGACGACATTACAACGAGTATTATAGAAGATACCGATAAAATAAAATAAAAATTCATTTAACAACAATTTTTTTTTTAATATAGAAAAGTTTAAGTGGGAGTAAACACCAATACCCTACTAGAGCCAAGCCAAGATATATTTCTAAACTTAAAGAACACTTATAGATGTATTTATAAAGCCTACTAATAAGACATTCACATCCATCATCAATGGGTATCAAACCTCCTCCTTACATATAGACTAATGCTTTAGTCAACCATTACACCCCTAATTGGATTTAACAACAAAATTTACTAACATATCCCGATGTAATATAACTGGATCGGTCCTGCCATGCAGGCCCAGCCGTTGCTTTCCACGTTGTAGTTGGCGGGTTCTACTTTCATTTATAAACCCATCGCACGCGAAATTGCAGGGTCATCGTTTGAAGTTTCTCTCATTTCGCGCTGTGTTCCCATGAGAATTTAGGAGATTCAGATCTAAGACCTGTTTGCGTTACATAACCTGGGACTGGATTCTCTTTTCCGTAATAATATCCATCAATGATGACGGTCTTCCCTCTTAACAAATACAAGCTCGTTTTCTTGGGTGATCAATCGGTCGGGAAAACTAGCATCAATACTCGCTTTATGTATGAAAAAATCGACACCAACTACCAGGTCATGCCTGATATTTTCTCTTTGTTAGTTTCTCATTTTGATTTCATGCCGTTCAACTTCTTTTCCTCTGAAATCGACGGATTCAAATTCAGTGCAGGAGGAGGGAAATATATTGCTAACCCCTGTTCTTCATGCAAGCTGCATATTTATACGTTTATCTCTTTTTTTTTCTTTCCATGTGATCAGATACTACATTTCCGATGTATGATACAAATATGCATGCCTCTATTTGGATTTACGCGGATCAATCTGATGTATATCAGAAATTTAATTTATTCACGTTGGGAATGAAAAGCTAGTTGCGTTTTTGTTATGACTACCAAGATGTGCTTATATTTGGAGGAGTATGAGTAGGTAGATTAATGGATATTAGATAAATTAGGTCTTAGGATGTCGAATTATTTTTCCTTTTAAGATTTCTCCCTCGTTCTTGTTCATTCTTTTTCGCTGCCAGTTTCTTGACATTGACAGATATTTTGTTCATTTGAATTTCAGGCTACTATAGGAATTGACTTTTTCTCCAAAACCATGTACCTTGAAGATAGAACAGTTCGTTTGCAGCTTTGGTAGGCTGTATTCCTCTTCAAGTGACATACAAGCTCAGTCTTTTTTTTCCTTTAAAATTAATAATTAATTAGTTTATATAAAAACTAGAAACAATTCTCATTACTGACGTTGAATTCTTAGAATCAATGCACTTGTGAAGAAGACATCAGTAGAATGAATTTAAAAAGAGAATAGATCAGGGAAAAGGAAGTGGAAAAAGAAAATTGAGAGCAATGAGTTTTAGGGTGCTCCTTAGGAGGTCTTCTGTTATATACTTGTATTGAAGTTTATACCAGAGCTTTGCAAACTGCTTTGTTTGTTTAAAGTGCTATTGGATTCTCCTTTTTACTTTCTCATTGTTCAGTTCAGTTTAGACTTTTTATCAATCCACTTCATGATAATACATTGCTCCCTTTATTAACGACGTCAAGAGCAATAGGTGGTCACTGATTTGATATTTAATCTCTAGTGGCATCATCAGTATAATCTGGTGTGCTTGGTGTGGGCATTTGCTTTTACTTTGTCTGTTCTTTTATGTTTTCTCAATATATCTTATATTAACCTCGCAGGGATACTGCAGGGAAAGAGAGATTTAGAAGTCTCATTCCAAGCTTCATAAGAGATTCTTCCGTCGCGGTTATTACATATGATGTATCCAGTAAGTAGTAAACTTTTTTAATGCCCCTATTTTCATCTAATGAGAAGTTTTTATAATTAATGTTTTGAAAGAAGACTATGGAGTTATGAATTAATACACACTTTTTCACTGTTTGTTCTCTTGTGCTCTATTTCCGTCTAATTTTCTAGCTGTTTGCATGAGCATATGGATTTGCCTTGCACTTCATTTTTCAGTGGTTATGAGATTGGTAACCTGTTAAAACCAACTGTACTTGTGTAAATTTCTTTTAACTCTGTTATGATGCAAGCAGACAGGCAATCATTTCTGAACACTAACAAGTGGATTGAGGAGGTACGTACAAAATGTGGCAGTGATGTTATCATTGTCTTAGTGGGTAACAAAACTGATCTCGTTGATAAGAGGTGAGCAATATGAATCCCTTGCGCCGAAGTTGATTCTTGATTGCCTTGATTCTTTTGTAAATGAATATGCTTCACCATTCAATATGGTAAGACTTGGTAGTCAATCCTGTTAAAAATGTTTAATTATAATCATTTTTACAATTAATAGAATAGATAACCCTTTATATTCAGATGGACTTATCAATTTACCATAGTTGAAGTATTGTTTTATTAGAACCAATTATAAAAATCAATCATTATAGTTTAAAAACAACTGAGACTTTTGTAGGGGAACGATTTGTAAGTGGTCCGTAAGTGCTTATTAAAACTAGATGCATACCTTAAAAAATTCATATATACTACAATATGTTCAATAGTACTCTATAACTATCAAAATATGAATGACCATATAGTATTTAGAATATAAGATTTGATTACATCAATACTATAAATAGTTGATACGTAGTTAGCTTTAATTACCAGTAGCATGCACATTATGTTTTAGTTCTAGTGTTTGTGATTTTACTAGATAAGTTTTTTATGATAATGCATGGATACTGAAACAGGCAAGTTTCTTTAGAAGAAGGAGATGCAAAGTCTCGTGAGTTTGGTGCCATGTTTATAGAAACCAGTGCAAAAGCAGACTTCAATATCAAGGTGAACTTTAACGAATTCTCTATTTAATTAATCTCAATTTTTTGGTTTATTAGACCATGCTTTTGAACTCTGATGCCTGTGATCTAATTATATTAGTCTAGAAAACCCGGCATGATTCCAAGCTGCTTTTATAGAGAATGCATCATATCTAGGAATAATAAATTCATGGTCAACTGTATTGTCATTGTCATGATATTTCACATCTTTTGTTCTAGTTCGAATTTCTCTCGTCTTTAATGTCTTCTGCAAATGCAAAATTGCAGCCTCTGTTTCGTAAGATTGCTACTTCGTTGCCAGCCCCAGGGATGGAATCTCTTTCCCCCGCAAAACAGGAAGATATGGTCGATGTGAATCTGAAACCCAGTGCCAATTCGTCTCAGACAGAGCAGCAAGGAGGCAGTCGCGCGCATGCTAAGGAAATACCACTCTGGTCTTGTTTATAAGTCTAATTTAGCCAAATCTCACGTACTAAAGAGAGGTGTTTAACTCAATGATTATGGGAACTCATTTCCCTATCTATCCTTTCCTATCCAAAAGATAGGTAGAGAAAACTCGTCCCATCTGCGTAAATTCCTTTTTTCAAAATAATCTAATATTTTTTCAAAAATTCTTTTTTTCATTTAAAAATAACTAACTAAAAAAAATAAATCTAGACCGTTCAGATCCTATCTGAATAGTTCAGATGGGATGAGTTCTCCCTACCTATGTAAGGAATTGGGTTCCATGATTATGAAGATAAATTTTCAATTTTACCCTCATTTATGATTGACTATTTTTCAACATTTTCTTCTCTCTCTATGAATATAATTAATAAGGATAAAATTGTTACAATCTCATTTATTAGATGAAAATAGGCTTATCAATAGGACCAATTTTTTGTAGTTAAAGTGAATTTATAAATAGGACCAGTATAATCTTTAATAGAGTCTATTATCCCGAGAAATTCTAATGGATTCAGATAGATGTCTGTTTGGTGAAATCGATAGAATGATGATATAGGAGAAAATTTGTCCATTCATGCCAATGCTCATTGCGGTCACTTGGTGAGGAAGCGACTGGGAGTGATGATCTTGAATCTTGATGCAAGACTCGAGCTTCCCATCTGGACCCCCAAAACAAAACCCCCAATTAGACCCTCGATCTAAGAACACCTCAATAAACTGATAGGAAGTTTTCATTGCTAGACATGAAGCCGGCACGATCAGTTTCTAAAATTCGTACGTAGATTTAACACTAAGAAAAAGCTCCAAATCTTACTGGGACGCTGGATTTCGGCTAGTGATGTCCGGGCTCTGGTTCTTGCATGCATTAAAATATATACCCTTTTTTCTCATGAAATATATTAGAAGTTTGTTAAGTTAATTGATATAACATGTACTTTTTAAAACACTTAGTCATTTTTTTAAATTTTCTCTACTCTCACTTTTTTAATATGTTGAGGGGCATCAGTAAAAAAAAATTATAAAAATATTGACAAATATAAGAATTAGGTCTTATATTTAGAAATAATATTAATTCTCTAAATATGTCTTATATTAATAATTAAATTGAGTATAAAATAGGTGTAAATTTAAATTTTTAAGATGAATTTGACATAGTATATAAATATTTTTTTTTTGAAAAAATGCAAAAAATGAACTTTGAAATTATACAATCTCACATTAGGTATTTCTCATAAAATTAATTGTCGGTGAATTGCTTGTTAAGTCCCGTCATTACCTTATTAATTATTGGTAACTATTCTGATTTGAGATTTAACAATTTTAAAATTCTTTTTCTATTTATTTATTTTTGTATATTTACCGGGGAGAGCAGGTAATCCAGTACAAGCCAAGCTGTCCTGTGTAGTTTGTTTGGGTCTTCGGAACTACTTTCTTGAGAGGCTTTTCCTTCTTTAAGCATAAAAACTAAATTCAGTATTACAGAATCTCAGAACTTGTAAAAAAGAAGTTTCAGTGAACTTCAACGCACTAAAGATTGAAATTGAAGGCAGAACCATCTATTCCCCAGTAAGTGCCTGAACCGTTGTTCCACCTTACATAAAATCCACGTTTCACTCGACGAAGGGTGTTTAGTCTGAATGATGAATTAAGCTAACGGCAAAAATATTGCAGAACGATTCTATTGTTCCTCATCAAGACTGTGTGGTAAGAATATGCCAGAAACCATTTTTATTCTCAGGGCTTCTTCAACTGTCCCAATTTGACACAAATAAGGGGGCCGCAGAATTTCATATGATTTACAAACATTTCACATATATTACCATCAACTTAATAAAGAGCCATATTTTACATATCAAAGAACAAGTTCGAAATAAGCAACAATGAAGAGGAAGCCTACACGTGACTAGTATGCAGCGGAGATTGGACCATCAAATAAGAACAAAACCATCACCCCTCTACCTGACTTTCAACGTTAGATATATCAACACCAAAGTGCCCACGCTGGACCTGCAGAGAAATGAATAGATAGAGTAAATGAATTGCGTATTATAAATAATAAAAATCAGATAAACACTAAGATTTCAAAAACTTAGATGGAATTAATGCTGGCAATGTTCAAACAGCTTGTGACAACAAGAACTTACAATATTGAAAACAGAAGAGCAACTTTACGGGAATCAAATGAGGCAGAACGCTTATATCTTCTCCATCTGATGCTTGGTAAATCTTGAACCTTGTCAGTGACTGACGTGGCTGTAAGTTTACAAAATATGACAGTTAAAAATGGATCAGGGTCGCCTGGGTATTCAGTTATAGACATATAAGCATATAACAGTATAAGTAGGATTTGAAGGAATAGAAAAGCAATCAGTAAATAAGCCAAATATGAGGGTCGCATGACAACAAAAGGAAATATATAAACACACCCATTAAAAAATACTGGATTATGAAGGCTCCTCAATTAGATTAACAGTGGGAAGCTAGACATTATGGGCGGTTTGACTGAATGATGCCCTTGCTTTTATTTTATTTAATTTTTTTTTTGGTCCAAATCTTCTAGTTTTGGTCAACCATATCTGCTACTGACATAATCAACATGTATTTTACTGCCTTGTTTTTGTGAAGGCATACAATCGTGAAGTCTTTTAGTTGACCTAAAAGTCTAGTCAGAAAGATCCAACTGGCTAAAATCAAGTATTCAAATTTGTAAGTTGAATATGTTCCTCATTTTGGGAGGATGGTTCTCTTTAGCGAGACAATACAATCAAATCTTGTCAAGACAACAGATTTATCATGTAGAAAATTTCCTTTAGGTCAAAACCATTTTTCTGAACTATTCTTACAGTCTGCTAAACTATTTTTCTATTAATAAAAAAAATATTATTCCACAGGAGAACAAAAGAGGGAAAGTTTTAGATATACCCCTTGAAGTGGTGAGGTTTGTCAGAATTTGCATGAGTTTTCCACCCACTTTTAAACTAGCTTGTCTCCACAACACCCTCTGCAATATTGTGTAGTGTCAATTCTCATATCAGAATAGCTCCCCCCGCCCAAAAAAAAAAAGCAGAAGTCAAAGGCAACTCTGTCTGTTGCTTTTATACAACACAAGTGGAGTTAAAACAGAAGTTTAAGGCTATCTTATGAATCATACATTTAGAAGATGAGTTTATGAGACTTACAGTTAGGAAATTCCTGATTTTAAAACTTTCAATCCCCTCTTCATAAAATGCAGGCGAGATTGGATTTCCATTTACAGTAGGTATATCAACCTTGGATGAGGAACACACCTCTTCACGCTTCATTTGTAAATCAACGCAACTGTGGCAATTTGTTTGAGTATCTAAACTCATCAGACTTTCAGAATGATCAGGAACTTCTACGATGCTGAAGAAAGCCAGTGTTGAAGCACAATCTGCCTTGTCACCTTCGTCAGGCAATACTGAAATGCTATACAAATCTTGATCCTGCAGAAATAGAGGCGCTTCAGATGAGTTCTCCAGTAGCACAAAAGCACTTAATATTGAGCTCTGCCTACGTGCATAACCTTTGATGGTTAAAAGTTGATCAAGCAACTCAGAAAGAAAAAGGAAAGCGAAAAATTGAAACAGCACTCGTGAAGTTAGTGCCAACACGCATCCTTTGACGCATCTCAAGAATAGAAACCTTATCTTTGCCTCCTTCCTCTTCAAACAACACTACAACAGACATCCCTAAAAATTAACCCATTGCAGAAGAGAAAGGGGGACGTAAAATTCAACCAGATTTTTTATATAGTTTCAGTTCATTGCAACTTCATCCCTTGATACAGGGTCAACTTTGACTCATTCTCCGTTATTCCCATTTTCACTTTCACCAGGCATATAGTTGATGCTGTAGCCTGGTAGCCGAAAGCAAAATGGATTATAAACTCGATCTCATCACTTAGCAAACTAAGAGTGCGGTAAATTATTTAAAAAAAGTAAGGAACAGGATAGACAACTGTATAAGAAAAAGATGAACTCACAAGTGAACTGTGCAAGGGTTCATGCAATTCTCCTGGGAGTGAAGCCTCTTCAAAAAGTATTGACGGAACCTCTGAAATGGAAAGGAATATCAGCGTAGCCATTGGAGCATTTCAGCTCTTCCAGCATGTAAGTTATCTAATACTATTACCTAAAGGATCCAATTGTTTAACTTCATCAGAACTTGGTTTAAGTAACTTCAAACACGAACAACTGACAGGCAGGCTGCCATTCCCATCCAGAAATTCCCGAATCTTAGGCTCTCCCTGCAAATAAACCGCAAGTCAGACTTATCCCCAAATTTAAGAGATGATCGATAGAAATCAACGAAGCCCGGTGTCGTGACTTAGAAGGAAAAGCTCGGAGAGAGTGTGTGTGTGTTGAGCACCTTTGAACTTTCACCATAACGACACTTCAAGCAAGTTGCCTCAATCAGTGTTGATTGCATTTTAATTAGTGTTTCTTAAGAGTTAGTCAATTTTATTGTTTTAATTGGTAAGCAAACAAGGAAAAGTAAAATGAAATTGTTTCACGCATGACTCTTGCTGAGATTTCCACCTTCCAGTTTTCCATCATGAGCTGGAAAGTACCAGCATTCTACACAGAAATTTTTATTTCTTCTCGTAATGCAACTTGTTAGCAACTAGAGCAAGAGGCTGGTATGAACGACCTTCAGATTCGGGTAATAGTCATGTCAGGCAACTAAACTTCAAGTGCAGCTTAAACACAGAAGTACATCTATAGCAGGTGAAAATTAGACTGAAAAATCATCCTGAATTTAAGAAGGAAAGAGAATGTCACCTCGCAGGACGAATCAACAGCCATCGTTGAGATAAAGCAAAGAGAAAGTGAAAGCAGCTGAGATCTTCACTGATGAAACGGTTTTATAAAAGAAAAAATACGGCCGAAATGCCCGTGAATGCGAACGTTACATCAGAGCTCCTTCAATTATACCCTGCTTTGCCTGGATTTGCCAGAAAAGCTCCTGAATACGTCGTCGTCCGCGATTACGACAAATTTTTTTTTTTTTCTCTCCTTCTCCTTTTACTTTAGTGCTTTCCCCGTAATGCCCCTCTCTCCTCTTGAGCTTTTATTTTCTGGAATGAAAATAAAAAGAAATTGTTACAGATTTGTAAAATAATATTATGTCAACCTAATTTTCAACATTTTTTTAAAAAAATTTATATATAATATTTATAATAGATAAACTTATATTAGTGGAATGATATAAGAGCATTTTAAATATTTGATGGAATTTTTCTTTTTTTTTTTGGGGGGATGAAAAACATAATTGGAAATTAAGTTGGTAAAGAGTAGTTAAGAAGAATTTCAGAGTTCTCTTAACTTGTTAAGATCATTAATTAATGCTTGAATTTGAGAGGGTCGTGCATGTGTGTTTTATTTTAGATGAACTAGTCCACACATTTGAAAGAGAATGACATGAAAAGAAAAGGGAAATTTAATGGACTTGAAAAATGGAAAGGTAGAGTTGGGAAAATATTGAAAAGGGAAGGGCAAAGTTGAGAAGTTATAGAAGATGAGATGTTGTTGGGAACGGCTGCATGTGAAGGCAAAAACATAGCGTGACACGAGAATGAGACAGAGTCACGGGCTCGCTTACTATTATTCTCTTGACTCTCTTGTCATTTGTGGCGACTGACACTTCTTCGGTTCTTCCTCCCTCCCTCTCTGTCGTCATTGCTCTTTTTTTTTTTTGAAGTGATTGTCACACCTCAGTTCAGGGCTCTCACTCGTGAGTCCTTGGGAAAATGATTGATTGGTTGGAGTAAGAAAATTCATAATATTACGTAAAATTTTAAGCTAAAGTATAGTGATAAATATGACCTTATTCATGTACAAATTGAAAATTATAAAAAGTCTGGGTTGGAATTCAAGTATATGTTGGCATCATTTTTTATTAAGTATTTTTATATTCATTCTTAATTCGTAAGTTTAAAATTGAAGAAAGCTAAATTGAAGCAATAATGCATACAAGTCGAAAGTATCATAATAATGAATATGAACTAATTAATTGAGGAAAAAAGAAAAATGATTCCAATTGATATATGTGATTTTCACCCTAGACTCTCATATTTCTGACAAAAGGTTTACAGGACTAGAGGAAGTAATAAAAAACCGATGGCCATAATTAAAAAGAATAGCTTTCATTTAGATTTGTGGTAGAAGCTAATTTGACAATGTCATTTACAGTATCTGAAATAAGTATATGATAGAAGTTTTATCTTAGTTTATGTGAACATTTTTCTCAAACACTAACTCAAACAAACCATAAATAACTGAGATCCTTAATTAAAATTATAAAATTTTGAACTCCTATGGTGTCATCAACTCATCCTCCCCCTTTTTCAATGTTAGAGGGTGTCATTTTTCTTTTTGTCTAAATTGTAGTAACGTTTTGTCGTAGCAAATGGAAGGATTATCCCTAGGCCACACTTCCGCCCAAATTGAACGATTATCCCTAGGGGGTTCATATAGGCCCATTTTTCAAAGTGACAATACTTTTAATTTGAGTCTTGATTTGCCCATATTATATTATGAGGATTAGTCCATTTCAGTATACTCAATTCCTACTTGTTTTGTTAAAACATGTTGCAATGACTAAAGCAAGTTTACTACTTCATTTACATATTTCAAAATAAATTAAATAATTTATAATTTGTGAATAACAGTTTCTTATAACTTCTATAAATACACCGATATCTATCTTATACTAGTAACTTCTACAATTTTTGGATGGTACGAAAATCTCATGTCCTCTACATATTTATGCTTGGTTGATTGATGCGTTTGTCATGTTTCAAGGCCATTTAATGTCGCTTGCAACCTCTGATTACTGAAATAAGATATAAATTATCCAAATTTGAAAAGTTCATTTTTTGAATCAGTTCTCAACTTTCAATAAACTTTTTTTATCTTATAAAAGCAAACACAAACCATTCCATTTTAATCTAAATAGTTCAGATGAGTAGTCAAAGATCCATTTTGGTCAGAACTATAGGATCACAAGAGCTCTGTTACTCAAACAAGTCTAACCAACCAGACTCGATAAATTAATCATGAGTCATTAGTCATCATATACTATATTACTTATAAAAGCTCACTCCAAAAATCATAGCAGCTCGGTTGAATAAAGTGACTTAACATTTGGATCAACAGTCAATCATAGAATGGACACAAGGATCCCAATTAAATTCTGCACATCAAGATGACACAGCATAAACTCAGAATTTACATCAGTCCTGGCATTAACAATTTTATGACTTGAAATATACCTTGCGGGTAGAGTTTCTAATTTTCCATTCATCGTTACTAAAAAACTACTGTACTCGATTTTTTAACTAATCGACTTCTTAAAATCGGATTGTACAAGATAATCAATCAAATGACAAACAGCCCCCATTTCCTCTCCCCAAACTCCCCCCTTTTGAAGAATGTAGTATAATAGTAGCATATTGATGGAATCATGGGTTTTAACACACGATTATCAGTGAAATAGATTCTCCCAAGTGTAGTATCAAAGCAAATGAAAGAGTATATTATTAAAGAGAGAAGAGGAGGAAAAAGGAAGCCCACCCGGTGACTCTCACATGCACAGAGATGCAGCCCACCATTTTCTCTTCCACTTCATCGAGACGACGTTTCAGGGGATCCTGATTAGATAATCAAACAGATGACCAGTCAAAAAGAACAGCCACAAATAAGTTACAAGCACTTCCGACTGCATTTTGTATCTAAAGTTGATTAACATTGTTGGTGAAATGTATACTGCTCTTTCTTCTCTTATTGTGAAAAAGATAGTGTGCTTCCCCCATCCACTGTACATACCAACCACCTAAGTATGAATTTTCGCAACCTGTATCTTCACAAGGATGTATAACAGCTCCTCACACAGGTTGGATAAGAGAAAAGGAAGGTAAATATTTTATAATATAATTAACATAGAAAACAGATGAAAAAGGCAAGTTCAAATGATTGAAGTATCAAAAGTGTGGAGCTCCTCTGTCTAGTTCTTGTTACCAGAGCCAAGGCTCTCATAAAACAAAATGTACCCATGGTCTGTATTACTGGAATATTCTTGTGCTGACCCAAAGAATGTCTGCACAGCAGATTCATCAATCATCTCTACATTTTCGTCATCAAAAAATAACCAGTGGTTATGGCTTTTCACAAGGCTGACATAATGCCCATGGTTGGGTCCACTACCAACATGGACAACTACTGCAAATAGTGAGTACTCAATATCTGCATCTTCAACAGTGTTACTCAACTTCAGCTCAAGAGGGAAGACAACCCGGTAAGACAGCTTCTTATAGCGGCCCAGCTGCTCAATGTACTTAAACCGTTTAAGATGGATGACCAAGATATGAGGTGGTTTCTTGATCTTCATCCTCTTCTGAGCTTCTTGCAAGCTAATATCATAAGAAAATTCAAATGCAGGTCATTAGAGAGGAAAATGGACATGAAAACTGCAGTAGAAACACAAGCGCACACTCACTTTAAGCCGAGGCAATCAAATCCCTTTCAGGAATAGACAAATAATGTCATAATCATCACCAATTTATTATAAAAGTTAGGTCAAAACCATATATCAGGAAACAGTAAACATTATGATGTTTATTAAAAATTAAATAGTAATCTATATTCTATTAGTCAGAGATACAAAATTACAAAATTTCAGCAAACTAAAAAGGGATATTAGAACCATTCAAAATTTCGAAAATAGTGCTTCATCCCACAAATAATGATTTCACAGTCATAACTTGTACAGCCAGCAGAACTCTTTAGATAAGCACAGTTCGAAATGGTTGGACTGGCACTTTACCCCCCCTTCAAAGTGCCCAAAGAACCAAGTAGAAGTTTAGGCCACAACAGCTGCACACAGGTACTTAATAATATAAAACTTGTGCCCAGAATTAAAGTCATATGTACCTGCAGCACTTGTCACAAAAAAATTTGTCTTCAGCATTCAACGTCTCAGTGGAACTGAAGTTTTTCAAACAGCTAGTGATAGAACTGTTTTGCTCAATATCAAGGCTCAAGTCAAAAAATGTTTCATCCCTAGCTGTCACTGTTTCACAACGCAAGCACCTTGTCTCATTGGTGAGTATTCCCTGGTAAAAAAAAAAAATAACATAATGGAAATCTTTAGAATCATAAGAAAATTCAAACCACTGATCACACCATGAAGAAAGAGGTTACAAATCCCTCCATTCCAAAAAAAAAAATGAGGACAAGAAGAAACAGTCAATACTGGTGATGGTTCTGTAAGCATAAGCATCCACAACAAAAATTGAATATATTCTCATCAGGTATGGTTATAAAAGTCAGCTACATAGAATTTTAAAAAAAAATGCATTATTTATGCATTACTTTCAGCCAAAGCCCATACTAATCATATAAAATAATAATATTAACCAAAAATGTCAAAATCCTAAATAGGTAAGTTTCACACACACTTTATTTTCTAATTGGTCAAAAGAAAACGGAGAAGAAAAAAGATGAACAAGATTAAAAAGGAGCACTAACTGGCCTGACCAAGATCCAAGTTTAAGTTTATGCTCTCTAACTTCTGCCCCAAGCAACACTAAAAGAAAAACATTAAGCTGGCAAGAAAATTTAACCTGAAAATTTTTGTGCACCCATGTAACTAAAGGCTCCTTTTGAGCACCATTAGTTGGACCATTCCTATGTCCATTTGCAGTCTTTTCAGAAGGTGACAAGGCATCTTGATCAGATTTTGCGCCCTGAGCCTCTTTCTCCAGAATGTCAACAAGTTCATTTAACAAGAAGTTCAAGAATTCATGGGCATCCTACCAAAAAAAAAAAAGAAGAAGAAGAAGAAGAAAGAGAAATTCCACAATGACAATCTTATTTCAAATAAGGAACCTAAACAACATAGAGAGACATTATGTAGCCAGTAGTAGATTGAGGTTAAAAGGAAGAAGAAACAAATAATTTAAATGATAAGAAATGCACTTCAGCAGTGACAGCATTAGATAATTTATGATATACAAGCCTCATGACCATGCTAGGAAGTGACTGGTAATGGAATTTCACTCTGAAGTATGACCTAAATTTTAAAAGCAAAGGTCCTAAGGAGTTGTTGCCATAAAAAAACAACAACATAGCCTTATCTCACTAGGTGGGGTTAGCTACATAGATCGTATGATGCCATGGTGCTCTGTCGAAAACCAAACCTTTAGATAAATTATTAACCAAAAGATTCCACTCTATAACCTCATTGACTGTAAGGAGTTGTTGCCATATGGAACAAAAATTGAAAAGATAGTATTTCTAATTATATGAAGGTGGTTGTTGATAAAATACAATAACATTGTACAATCTATGTAGCCTAACCCCATTTAGTGGGACATGTTGACAGGGCTTGTTGGTGTTGTATACTATTTCCAATTAGTCACTCAACAGTCAATAACATCTGAGCAGGTGTAAATCCTAGCTCAGATAGCAGGGTTATGTATTTACATATCATAGCCCAGACATGTACAAACACCATGATCATTTCCATTGGTCCTTGTCTCATGGGCAATGACATAAAGTTCACAAGACTTCAAAGTTCAAAACAAGTGCACTAATTGGAATCCTTCACATTTGGGTCTAATCTATCTAAAGACTAGAGTAACATGACCCTAACCATGGCATTAACTTTGTCTTGCTTCCCAACCATACAACAACTCTATGACTGCAGCTTTAATACAGATAGTATCATCTAAAATTCATATTCAAATTTGAATTCAGCTGCAACTTCGAAGCAAGAACTGTGTATAAAACCCTTCCATAAACATGGGAAGACATGAAAACATACTCAAACAATGTTGTGTCAACCAAAAAACTCCCCATGTTATTGTATAGATGAAAACAGAAGAGCCTTGGCTAGAGCAGATGCAATCAGGCTAGAAACAGATGGATCAGTACTTCAAGAGGGGTCTGGAGCTTGTGGAGGAGTTATTAAAGACAAGGAAATTGGGTCCAAGATTTCAGATGCAGACTTGGAAAATTTCCCCCTGTTCTTGCCGAAATTTTAGGTATCTATAAAGGCCTAGAGTGATGTTGAACAAAAGAGCTGTTGAGGTTTTTGTGATTATGCAGGTGCTATCACAACAATCACAAGGGACAACCATGGATATCATCCCTTTCAAGAGATTATAGACTCTACTAGAAGACTTTTGTGCAGAAATTGGAAAGTTTTTTATATTTTTTGTATAGAAAGGAAAATAGCAACGCTGACTATCTTGCTAAGTTAGCACATACCTATGTATATGACTTATTTCTTTTGAACATCCGCCTTTGAATAGCAGAGGTGGATCATATGGATATGTAGACTTTAGTTCTCATATTTTGTTTTACATAAGTAATGAATTGTTTCCTTTCCATCAAAAAAAACTTTAAGAATTTCCAAAATAACCAACTTGCCTGAAGAAAATTTATTCTGCAAACTTAACCACACACCTGATGCATATAACTACGGAAGAGTTCATTCTGTTTTTTCAATCTCTGTACAAATCGCTTGGGAACAATAACACCTGTTTTCTTCTTCTGGGAACTTATCTGCACCAGAAGAAATAGTGACATGTATTTTAAACAGCAATAGAAGAAGAAAAAAATATATGTATATTACCTAAACTTTTGAAGGGATTAATTGGATAACAACGTTATTGAACATAACTCAGGTAAAAACAATACAATATGTATAATCAAGCATACTGCAATGACAATGCAGATTTAGAGAAGCATGCAATGGCCTCGACCAATAGTTAAATCTCCAAGGGGAAGACGAGAAGGGGAAATTACAAATCCTAAAAGAAATAAAGATCACAACAACATTGATTAAGGAAACAAATTTGGGCACCATCAAGATGTATTTTCCAAAGGCAAAAGAAAACTTTCATTCCCGAAATCCAAATCCAAGAAAGCACAATAAAAAATTTAATTACGCACAAACACCAACACAAACCATGTTAACTTCAGGTATACTGCAGAAAGAATTCTCAAGTTATTAAGTCCCTACTTCCTGAATAAAATAACGATAATAACAATGCCATAGATGCATTGGAATATGACTACAATGGCAGAAAAATAAAATGAACGAATGAAGTAAGGGAAACAACAACTTCCTTTGGAGGAGGATGGCATGTAGGCAAGTGCTAGAGTTATGCTGGGTGAGGCCAATATAAACTATCCAGCAGGAAACCATGACAGCATGCCAATAAATTTTTAAATCAAAGATTCCTTACCTGTGAAAATAGGTCAGCTAAGCAAGTCAAAAGGTTTTCTTCTGCATCTCCTATGCTTTTATTATTTCCATAATACTCTAGTAATTGCTCACGAAATGGAACACAGAAGTATAGTGCCTGCAGAAAGAGGTAAAAAGTGTAACTTACTAGTAAAGAACCACAAAAATGGTTGTCAAGAATGCCAAACACACCCATCTTCATATACTGACATTGGAGACACCTAATACAATTATCAACGTCACCAGATGATCCAGACAAGGTAAATGCTTACTACATATAAACAAAAGTATATTGAAATAAGCTCTAAAAGGTTTTATAATTTAGGGACCATGTCTTATTATCAAGAGCCCATGAATAGTGAGATGTTGAACAAAGCATTTACAGAGGCGTCAATGACGGTAACCAATGTCAATGAAGAAGATGTCATAGAGTAAAAGAACTAATTAATTGAGACAAGATAGTATACTACAGGTATTCGTGTAAGGTTAAGACCAATTTGGTGAATCTTTAGACGTATTTAAATTCGTTATAACGCCGTTATCATTGCCTTCTCTCGACAGCGAAGCCTGAAAGCTAGTTTGTTTATTTCATGAACTAAATTAGAATTCTGAAGAAGGTGGGAAATATGCAAATGCTGCACCGTGCAATTATAATTTGGTCAACAAATCAAGGGCTGAAAAATTTTACACGAGTAGACGACCTCAACAACTTTGCCATAGAATTACACGATATTGAGAGGATTAGTTAACAAACTCTCATTGTCGCCCGGCAAACAAGACAATTTCTATCTCACTACAGAAAATCGATGCTTGTCTCATTTGACGAAGAAAGCCAGTCAGAAACAAGAAATCGACTCAGATGAGGAAAAAACGCGTATATTCTCAGTTGCTTACCTGCAAGACGCTATTACAGTAACAAGTGTTGCCAAAATTCTCCAGGCCGAAGTATCTCTCGCCTTCAGGGAATTGATCGCCAAGAGCCTTCTCTAGCTTGGAGCCCGCAGCACCCATCAGCCTGTAAACCAATAGTTAAGACTCAGATCGGGTTAAATTCAGCACTCGCATTCCCTCAAAGATTCAATGACTGGTTCTGTCTTCCAGCGCAGCTTCGAACCGTTAGGGTACGTATGCCAATGAACCAAATGGAATGGCTTTTCCGTTTTAACTTGTCAGCCTGCAGAGATTTGGCAACAAGGGTTTCCTCCCAGCCAGAGGTTGAGTAGAACAGAGGCGGTAGAAACAGAAGAAAAACCCCCCCGGAAATGAAGAATGATCTTTGAAAATACAAAAATAGAAGACGAAATAAATAATCAATCTGGTCAGTTTACACCTAGACACAAATATAAAGTCTTTTTATCATTAAATTTTTTTATTTTATATATTATAGCTCTATCAAAATAAAAGGTATTAAAATTTTAATGACAATATAAAGTAAGATTTGAATTTTTCATGGCTGCTCGAAAATTTGAGATAAACGTCACATATCTGTTGATTGCCTTGACGATGAATTTAATATGTTAGTTTTTTTTTTTATATATAAAAGTTTTAGAAGGGTTCGACATCAGTCCCCACCAAGGTTAGGGTACAACTCCGGGTTTTATGAGCACTTAATGGGGACTTATGAGATCACCTACCAAAGGAGTCCCAACGACGGCAGAAAGATCAAATCCACGACCCAAGGGTCTAGTCCTGGATCCCTTATTATCTGTGTCAACTCTCATTGACTTTAATATGTTAGTTTATTACATTGCATTTTTTCACTGAAAACTTTTTGGACCAGTTCTCCACTTCTGTGTTTTCAACCTTGCGCAAGGGAAATTGGGTCCAGAAGGGCCATTTAAGCTCGAAAATTGACTTTTAAATTGCAAATAGATTTATAAGTTATAGTCTTAATGGGTTGAGGTCTAAAAGAGTGAGTCCTATAAGGTTATCCCATTTAATCCATTTTATTTTTCATATGGTGGGGGTGCGAATGTTATAGATTTGTATATGGTTAATGATGTTGTAAATATTTGATCATTATTATATTTTTTGAAAAAAAAATCATAAAATGGTTTGGTTTACTTGGTTTTGGACAATGATTTGTTTATTTGAACTTAGAAAAAAAGCAGTTCATTTGGTCTTTAAATAATGTTTTGATCTATATTATATGTGTTTATGTTTTTAAATGCTCTCTCTCTCTATATTTTTTCTCAAGAGAGCCATTTGATGTACTTATTTAACTTGTCATTCCCAGCAATATAACTTTGACTATGGCATAATAATAACTAATTAAACTCCAGAGCCTTGAGGTTGAATTTTATTTGAATGAAAATGAAGATTGTTGCAATTTGCAAAGCTGACACGAGCATGTAGTATAAATGCAAGTCTTATAACTTAATATTTCTTAACTTGCAATGTAATATTAAGACAACAAATGACTCGTTAAGTAATTTAAATTACTTGATTATAAGATATATTATTTTATTGTTTCAGAGTTTTATAACATTCACAATAAGGGGGAAAAACATATTAGTTCTTGCTTTGTATGATTTATTTAAATGTGGGCAATAGTTTACCAATATTTTTTTAAAAATAAAAAATCCTAATGTTTAAGATTTAGTGTTTGCTTGTTGCTCGGTATTAATATTGATGATGTTTACTGTTTATAATATATATTTTTATCACAGATGTCTTAAATTATAAATTTTATGAGAAAATTGTCCATAAATCCTTGTTTAAAAAGTTATTGTTAATTGGGACCTAGAATCTTGTATAAGTGTGGGGTTGTGGGGTTATTGAGTGTAAATAATTGTGATAAAAAAAATGGCAAAGTTACCCTTAATGAAAATTTTTCTTTAGTGCAATATATCTTTTCTTTATGTGCAATAATTCATATTTTTATGGGCAGTTCATACTCTCTTGTCTTACAAAATTAGTCTAATGTGCAAATTGCATTATGTGCAAATAATATTCCTTTGATGCAAACAATCGTCTTTTAATGCAAACCACCTTTCATTATGTGCAAACAATATTTCTTTTATGCAATCAATCTTCCTAAATGCAAACTGTTTTCCCTTGTGTGCAACAAACAAATACTACCTTCGGTTCTAATTATAAGATAAAGTTGACTTTTTTTTGGAGAAATTAAGGAAGCTAAATAAGTTATTTAATCATCTCATATGTTGTGTATTCTTAAATTATATATTAGTTTATTAGTCAAACTAATTAGTTTGAAGAAAAAAATAAAAATAAAAATACTCTAAAGTAATTTAATTAGCTTCCTTAATTTCTCCAAAAAAGTCAACTATGTCTTATAATTAGGACTGGAGGTAGTAGTCTATATGTCACGCCCTGAAAACTAAAGGAGTGACCTGCATGGATTGAAATATGAGTTGACTCATATTCCTTAAACCTTAAATTTATAAACATATGTTTAAAAGTTTGTGATTCTACCTATAAATTACATAGAGCATCTAATTTTTAATAATAATACAAAGGAATATCATTTCTGCCTTAAGTCAAAACGACGTCGTTTGACTCCTTTTTAAATGAAGAGATGAAGAGATGAAAGGAAAAAGAAGGGGGGAAAAAGGACCTCTTCATTTAAAAAAGAGCCAAAACGACGTCGTTTTGGCTTAAGGCAGAAATGATATTCCCTAATACAAAAGGCTAGTTTCGGATTACATCAAGTACAATACTTCAAAAAGAATCAGCGAACTTTAAATCCCTAAGAAGACTCTTCATTACTCAGCAGGAGATACAGTGAACAGTGATAATGATGTTGTCTGGACCAAAACAAATTTTTTCTATGAATAACTTCTCATTCTTATAATTTCATAAAATATAAAGGTAAATAATTTAAACATTTTTATATTTTGATAATAACAATATGTTAATAAATTTTAATTTATATATCACATGATCATGGATAAAATAGTATTATCTATAAGATCACTAATCGAATCACTTGAAATATGTAATAAATCATTTTGTGTGACAAAACCATATTAAAACAATAAATCACAAATCTCATCTATTCGTAGAACTTCTTACAGAACGAATGATAAGCGTGGCCACACAATCCACGAGGGTAACTAACCAAATATGGCTCAAAGCCATAAAACAAGCTTGGACACATATGGTACATGAGGGTAATTAATCAAGCATAGCTTATATTATACCCCTGTTTCACATGTATGGTCATTCTTCAAAACCTTGTTGGCTTTCCAAAACCGAACCCTTTTCCAAACTCCTTTTTGGGTCGCTTTTCTCTTGAGTTCAGACGATTATCAATTTCTATAAATTTTGAAATTCATATAGACATAGTTCATTATTCATAATCTTTTATCCTTATATTATTATATATCCACTAATTCATATTTAAATTCCTATTATTCTACCTAAAACTCTCAACTCATGGCTTGTTGCAATTATTAAAGAATGTGATCATTTTCAAACTTAACATAAAATCTACCTCTAATTTCTCAATGAATTTGAAAAAATCATAACTTAATTTAAAAAACTCAAAATGAGGAGATTACAGTTTTTAATTAAAGATCTATAAGTCTATGTTAAGGAAAAAATAATCACCAAATCAATTTATAACTGTATCATTCCTAGAATCTTGCAGAGTTTGTTGCACTCAAATTTGGAAACATGACTTTCCAGTTTTCTTGACCAAATTTTGAAAAATCATAATTAATTCTATAGGATTCTAATTTGGGTGATTCAAATATATTTGAGATTATTTTAAATATAAAATATTGGAAATATCATTTCTGCCTTTAAGGCAAAAAAAATTTTCTGACTTAAGCCAAAACTACGTCGTTTTGACTTTTTTTAAATGAAGAGATGGAAGGAAAAAAAAGGAAAAGGAAAAAAACAAAAACAAAAAAAGAGCAAAAAAAAAAAACAAAAAAAGAGCCAAAACGACGTAGTTTTGACTTAAGGCAGAAATAATATTCTCTAAAATATTACCCACAGCAAATTATTGGTACAGAATTTTAGAATTACTTATAAAGCCTTATTATTGTAGAATTCATTCTAGATTCAAGGTATAACTTCAAAAATTCATAATTCTTAATATACTAATCCAAGTGGCACAAATGACCTATAAAATTAAAGCTTATGAGGTACTATTTCCTCAAAAAATTTCATAAACATTCAAAATCTTTTAACCAGTCAAAACCTTAAGCGAAACCAACACTCGACTTTGAAGACAAGATTGTTTTCTAATTTTTCATGACTTACTTTGAAAAATCATAACTTCAGTTCTAAACCTTAGATTACATAATCTATAGCTTGATTTAAAGCTTAATATGTTTACTGTCCACAAAATCTCTGAGCCATAATAGATTGATTGCCCGGTTTTTACCTTACTTAAAAATTAAAAATTAGTGCTCCAATTGCTAAAATCCTATTTTCAGTAAAATTGAACAACACTACTCTTAATCATAATGGTTTAGCCTTAAGTAACAGCAGCTGAAAACTCCTCTGGAACAGAGCATAGTCAATGGTTTATCACTAGACTCAGTCTTAAACTTTTAATTCCAGCGTGCCACAATGTCACTCATATGACAAACACACACATGCATATGCTTATCTATCCCTCTTTCCAGACACCACCATTTATCCACACACACAAAAACGAAAATCATCATATTTAACCATAAAAGCAGTGAGTATTTCCTTCCACCTCCAGCCTCAAAAACCACATTCAACTAGCATCCCATGCTCAATTCACTACATGACACTTATACCAAACTATTTCAATTGCCTATGAACACTAGCATCTTTGAAAAACATTCAGACATCACTATTCATCATTCTGAAATTTCCAGATCTAAAATACATTCCCAATGAGTCGAACAACATCAGCAATATAATGTCATTTATTCTGACACAATTTCACATATCATCTACATAAGCCTTATCTCCTGATCATCTATGTTTATTTCACTAATTCCTCCATTTTCTCTCATAAAAATTAAACTTTCTTTGATCATCTATTGACAAAGTCCAAAACTACTGCCTTTGCATGTGTGTGGAAGTGCCTCCCTCTTTTTCTTCTTCTTCGATCCCTTCCTTCACCAGAGTCCTCTTGTCCCTCTCCGTCTCTCACGCCCTCTTTCTATTTTCTGGCCAAAGTGAATGAATGAGGGAGGATGAGGGCTAACCGAATGTTTAACGAAATGGGGGAGTGGTTTGCATGTGTAGTGAGGTGTTGCCATGTAGAAAAAGGGGGGGTTTGAGGTGGCGAATTGAAAGGAGGAGGGAGTGTACACATGTCTCACATGTAAGAAAAGAGAGAGGGATGCTGGGGTCCATTTCCAAAATAGTCCCACTAGAGCCTCTTTACCCAGGACTTTTATTTACAACTTGATGCTTTATTTATTTAATTATAAATATTGGATAAATGTTAGAAATTAATCCTTAATTCTATATAAGGATTTTTTCTTCATCAATTAACTTCTCTAGGTTATACAATATTAACTCTAAAATTTCTAGGCCAAAATTTATCCATGTACTATTTTTCCTTGATTTTCGGGAAAATAGGCTTTAAATCCCAAATAATAGCTTTAAATCTATTTAGGCCACATTTTTCATAATTAACCCCTCCATAACATTTCTAAATCATCCAAATCACATTTCCTAATTTTCCCCAATTTTCGTGGTTCACAATAATTTTATTAATTATATTAAGTTTTATCTCATAATAAGCTTGAAACTTTTAACTCTTATTAGCTTAACCGTCTTCTTATCTTAATCTTATTCCTAAATTCCTTGTCCAAAAATTCGGGATATTATACCATATGTGCAAAATTAATTTTTGATGTGCAATGACATTTTGTGCAAACAATCTTCCCTATATGCAATTTATCTTCCCTTTCCCTTGTGCAAACTATGATCTTCCCTTTGTACATGCAATCTATATTTTTCTTATATATGATACATCTTCTCTTTATACAGTTCATCTTCCCTTATGTGTAGTTCTCATCACCCATAAAAAATCCAAGATTTTCAATTCCTTGACTCACGACTCATTTTTGCCCCTCCTTCTTCAAGCTTACAATCTTTCTACTTTTGGCCAAACGAAAGATGCATGACCATCATCAACCACCCCACTCATCAATGTTATTGCCACCAATGACCTCCCTAATCATCAATGCCACCACTATCATCATTGACGACCACCTTCATTTACTTCATGGATCTTTGCCTACCTCTTCCATCTTCTCCATATCCCCACTTCGAGACTAGGCTCCTTGTTGTCATGTGCATCTCCCCCTTCATAGATTTGGGTCCTTCAATCTTCATCTTCTCCCCACTCTCCATCACTATTTTTATGGCAGGAGCAAGGCGATGTCTTTGCTCAACGGTGGCTTATTTTGTAGATCTTCAAAAGAATAACGCTTTTAGCTCAATGGTGATTTATGTTATCATATGCCTTCAAGTGTGTGTGTGTATTAATTTTCATTGGTTATATATATTATTTCTAGATTAATTATACCACGTTTGAAGATTATGATTTGCTTCCATTCTTCAAGCTAAACCTTGTTAAGGATTCTCTGATAAAATCAGTACTGGTGGAGGATAATTGTTTGATGATGAATGTTTGGTTCGAAGCGAGAGATTGCATAAAGAGAATATTTTCCTTAAGGGCAATTTTGTTTTTCTCATATCACAATTATTCACATTTAAGGATCTCACACCTTTGCATGGTCTTAGGTCCCATTTCAAAAATAATTTTTTATATAGGGATTTATGAGCAATTTTCCCAAATTTTATTGTTTTAACTTTATTTTTAAAAAAAAGGTGAGAAAAGTTTTCTCAAATTTTAAGGATCTCACACCTTTATTTGGTATATTAATTATTTATTGGATCATCTATTTCTATCGTTTTTGTGTAAAAGCTGAAAAAAAATTCACTCCAAAAACTTTAAAAAATGACTTCTGTTGTATACTTTTGTACAATAAGTCCATCAACCTTTAAAACTATCCCAAATAATTCAAATTAGCTGTTTTTCTTCCCTAGCCTTATTTTACTTTTTGATGGACTTTTTGTTTCACCTACAGCCACAGCCATACCAAACAGACTACCTCAAATTACCAGCTTAATGGTTCTAAAACAAGTTTTCCCCACACTATCTATAAAATGAATCACTCAAACTTAACCAAATGCAACGATGATCTCCGGTAGAGCGGCTGCCGAAGATATTTGTTCAGGTCTAAAAGGAAACAGGATAGCTCACTGCTAGAACTTTTTTGAAGGAGATTATATATATTATATTGAAGGTTTTGGACCGAAACGAAATCAATCAGTTCACATACATTGAATAATTTAACACAGAGGCAAGGTCTTGACCATGTTATTTTTCTTTAATTTTGTTGTCTAGTAAGCACTCTGCGTGCCTGATAGAAATTCTGGGAGTTGTTACCAATTTCTTTATTTTATTCCCACAAGGCCCCAGACCTTAACACAGTGTTTGGTTTGAGGGAGAGGGCGGGAGGGAGGGGAGGGGAGAGAGAAAACTTTTGCCCCCTTCTTTACAAAAAAAAACTCATGAAAACTTTTTAATATTTCTAAAATATACTCTCAACAAAAAACAATATTCTCTTTATTAATGACAATTTGGTCAATTCCCTTCTTTTTTCACCCTCCCCTGCCACACCCTCCACTCAAACCAAACAAACCAAACAAGAAGCCTACTCAGTGGACACCTGCATCTTTGAAATAATTAATTAAGCGTAGGGAATGTCTTTGTGAATGAAAAAGAAGAAAACAAATCAATATATATACATACACGTGGCACGGAAAAGCGTGGAAATTAAAGTCTGAGTTTAGATGTAACTGGTAGAAACTTAAGCGAGCAAGCGAGTCAGTAGTTTAGCTGACATTTGAAGCTCCTTCTTTCTTATGAGCAAAACAATAAACATCACTGTTTACAGTGACATCAGTAACGCTCTTAAAGTTAAAGCTGCCCTCTTACTCTCTCTCTCTCTTCCCTGAGAGTAGTCCACCCGACAACGAAACTGATGAAGTCGATGAACAATCAATCTCACTAACAAACTCCCTCTTTATATTATATATAGTCATAAACGACAACGACACCGATCAAGTTGATGAACAGGCATCAACTTTAGAGCTGTGTGTGTAGGAAAATAAAGATCTCTGAAAAAGGGCCCACCATGAAATGTTTAATTAACACAAATGGGTTTCCCAATACATTGCATATATATGGAGATCTGTACTCCTAAATGTGATCGAAGATTCGAATAGATGCCAAGTACGTAACAGTGTGCATACAACTCCTTTAATTTTTTTTAATGGTTTGATTAGATTACATAAGAGAGCATTATCATAATCACATAATATCAGGGCGACCAACTATATATCCTTTAACACCTTAAGCCTACAGGTCCTCTAAATGTTGACTAGCTAGTACTCTTGGAGTTGTGCTTCTAAGTATGGGTTTGACACGTAACTATAAAAGAAACCACGAGCTTAAGAGATAACAGAGAGGTTTATTAATTAATTGGTAAGATTGAAAAACATCGATGCAAATGGTTTTTGGCCAACGCCTATGCATTAGAACTGGAAGAACGCCTATACCTGATTCTTTAAATTTGTTTTGGACGAAAAAGAATGAAATCCATTCACCTTCTGAACCATTCTCAGTGGAGGTATAATTAGAAAAACCAAGGGAAGTCAATATTGAGTGTTATGTTGGTATTGAGGTTAGGAATCCATCCTCCCACATGTAACGGGTTCAGACGTGACATACTCTAAGAAAAGCGAAGGGAAAAGTAAGACTTTTCCACCATGGAAAAACCTAAGATTTAGCAGGAGAAGTACAAGTTAAAGGAGCTTTCGTGAGGAACTATGGACTGAAATTTACAAAAGGGTCAATTACCTCCCGAAATTTTATCACAAGGATGTGGAATATTTCAAAGGGGTACAGAAATTAAGAAGTTCGCCACACCAACTTCAGTCTAACAAGCACCTTCAAAGGTCAATGGGTCATAATCTCTCATGTCTAGATATCTTAATCCAAGTTTAATTTTGTGACAACTGACAACCAAGATATACGATTGTCCGTCATCATCAGTTCGCTTTTGTTGCATTTATATGAGTTTGATCGCCAACATCTAATACTTTTGAAAAATTGATAGCTGTAATACATTTTTGGCTCTCATATAAAGCTTCTAGCGAGCATATATTACAATAATTTCGTATTGGTTGGCAGCTCATGTTTACCAGACATTGTCGATTATTTATCATTTATCATATCTGTTCTGACTCCATGTCTAATATGAAACAATGTGGTTGGTTAAAGAGCGAGGTTATGAAAGTGAACACGTGTAAAAGGAACTTGTTAACCGAATCTCGTATGGGATTAAATAGAAAGGAAAATCATATCCATGAAAAGAAAACCAGACTAGCAAGATGAATGGTTAGTGACACTAATAAGAGATTGAACAACCATTATGATCCTCTAATATAAGCTAATTACATGCATATCCTAAATAACTTTCTGCATTTCCCCTTTAACCTTTCCCAGTTTGAGATAATATATATGAATATACAAGGCTTTCCAATAATTTTGGACAACTGAATTCTTCAATCACAAATGCATATATACCAATGAACGACTCGAATGATTTATGCATGTTGGTCCCTCTCCTCTATACAAGGAAAGGTCATTTTCATTATTAATTAGCCCAGCGAAAAAGGACAGACACAAACCCATTTTGAGCATTAAAAAAACGAAGTCAAAGTTTAAAAAAAAATATTGGTGAAAAAAAGGGGGGAGACTGAGGGGCGCATCTGTCTTTTCATGCAAGAGAGGAATGGTTGTTCAACTGGCAAGTAAAAAGTTGACACGACTTTTGTAGGAATATTCATGTGTGCATCAGGTCTATAATTTGTAGAACAACATTGTATTATTTGACAAATCAGATAAAATCATCAGGTCTTGATCTCCATCCATGACTAACGTGTCGCCCTATGATCTGCTGATCCACAATCCTACTTTTTGTAGCTATCCACATTAGAATTTCTTAGTAATTACTTTTATATTGGGAGTTGTTATGATCGATGGGGCTTGGGAAACAGAAGGGGAGGATTATAAATAAGATAGAAAACTGCATCTTAAGGTCGGATGTGAAGCAGGCAGCTCACTTTCTTGGGATGGTGTGTGTTTGAAGAAAGAGAGGAAACAAGGGCCGGGACACTAAAACAGAAAGGTGCGAATAAGGTAAATAGTAAAAAAAATGGGAAGATCACCAAGCTGTGATGATACTGGTTTGAAGAAAGGCCCTTGGATTCCTGAAGAAGATCAGAAGCTTGTCAACTTCATTCAAGAGCACGGTCATAGGAGCTGGAGTGCTCTTCCAAAACTAGCAGGTAAGTATAGCTATGTTCATATTGATGGTCAGAATCTTTAATTTACTTCGTGGTGATCAATATATATTTTTCTTGTAACTTTTACAGGGCTGAACAGATGTGGGAAAAGTTGCAGGCTACGATGGACGAATTACTTGAGGCCTGACATAAAGAGAGGGAAGTTTTCTCAAGAAGAACAACAAACAATTCTGAGACTCCATGCTATCCTGGGAAACAAGTAATTTCAAAACTTCTCATACACATATTTTAATCGGCTAACGTGCAAATTTGCTCTGAAAATTTTGCTATGAGAATTTTAGCTGAGGACTAATGTTCAGAAGTTTTTTAAACTATGTTAATTTTTTAAAGTCACAGGCAACAGTACTTCATTTTAACACGTTAGCAACTTGATTAATTTGTGACATGAAAGAGCTAACCACATACTTTGAAACTTCACTTCCGCAAGATGGTCGGCGATTGCAAACCAGTTACCGGGACGGACAGATAATGAGATCAAGAATTTCTGGAACACCCATCTAAAGAAGAAGCTGATCCAAATGGGTTATGATCCGATGACACACCAACCTCGAACTGATCTTTTCTCAACTTTGCCTCATCTCGTAGCACTGGCTAGTCTCAAAGAACTTTTGGACCACAATCAACCATGGCAACAGAGTGTTGCTTTGAGACTGCAAGAAGAGGCTGTTCAATTGGCCAGACTTGAAGGCTTACAACATCTCTTGTACCCTCAGCCTCAGCCTTCTGCAACTGAAGCCTGTGACTTCACGAACTTGGATACCATTAATATTAATCCTCTGGAGTCCCTGAATCTGACAAACAATAACATAAATAATAATCCACCTCCAATTGGAGTCAACAATCTCCAACTGGGCTATGACTCGTTATTCTCTAACATGCCAGAGTTGAGATCGCCACGTAACTATCATCAACCACCATCGTCGTTAAGTCAGATAGAAAGTTCTTCCAATTCACCCTGGCTTCTTTCATGCTCAAGCAGTAATCTATCTACTTCCATTTTGCCGGAGATTTCAATGACAAATACTCTTAATCATGGAGAAGTGGGCCCTTCCATGTGGCCCGACCTTCTGCTGGAGGACCCTTTGTTCCATGAGATTTAAATTCCTAGTGCCCAGTATTGTATTTGAGTAAAAGGAATAGTACGTGTATCAGCTCCAACCTTAGTCATTGTCTCGTAACATTTAGTTACCGGTCACTGTATTCTCGCGGAGATCTTGCATATACATAGAGTGTCTGTTATATATGAATATGCATGCTTCCCGGCTGGAAGTGTAAATTGTTTGCTATATATACTCCTCAGGTATTTTCAATGCCTTCTAATATAATTTGCAAAAAAGTTATCTAGCGGCCTTCTTTCAATTCGAGTACCAACGCAAATATATAGTAAATCTCTGCATGCCAGTTTTTCAATTCGCACACATTATTTTCTATTAGTTTTCTAAAGTATAACGACGGCCAGAGGTACTCAATTTCATGCACACTTAATCAGGTAGCAATTCCAGAATCCCAACTTCAAAATCAGTTCAAAAAAATATTATAGGAGAACCGATTTCACTAAGGATCAGTTTCCCCCCCTAAATCACATGGAAAATAACTGAATATTGTATACACGGATGAGTAAAATATTTACCGACAAAATTTCAGCTTTTCATCTGCCCAACTTTGACAGTTGGTATAATTCATGATAAATAATATATTCCGAGCAAGCAAAACATTTCAACCTGCAACAGCTAGTACCCAACGACTCCGGAGAGAGGGATCAGAGTTGAAGCAAGAACTTGTACGTTACTGTGTGCTTCAACGGAGAAAAATGAAATGAGCTTTAATTACGAGGGTCGATAGCCCTAAATAGCTGCTAGACTGCTACGGTCTTTGTCCTTCCGTAGGGAAAGAGTTGACCAAGTATTAATGTCAATAGGGTGACGTGAAAGGATTCCAAATGATGAGAGAGGGCCCAGGTGGTTAGGAACACTACATGACAATGTGCGTCTTGTATGGACCAAAATTTTTATGTAACTAGTACTCTCTCTTGGCATTGTGATTGTTATAAGATATCAATTATTAATTCCCACAAATCAATAAAATTAATTAAAAATATTAAAATTCTCCAAAAATTTAAGTGATTTCCTACCATTTCTAATTAGCATAAACTCAAATATAATATTCTCTTCCACTATCCTTATTAAATACGGGCAAATATAAAAAAATAAATTAATTACACATTGAAAACTTATAAGTGTCTCATAAAAATAACAAAAAATAGATATTAGTTGATTTCTTATAATAAAGACAAAAAAAACTAACATTTAAGAATGTCGTCACAATTTTATTGCAATTCAAATAATCAATTAGCACTAACAAAATATTGGTTAGAGTGTTAAGCCGCCTTACTTTATAAAGTATGAAAGGCAATTTTGAATTAAAAAAACACACTTATTAAAAAAATTGAAAATCATTTACACTCAGTCTCTGGTCATAACCTTCAACCAATTCAAAAAATATATTCATTGGGTCTGTTCCAACCTAAAACATAAGTGCATGTATATCGTGCTAACAGAATTTTATTAATTTTAAATATTGAGAGCTTCGTGGATATCATCGAACGAGAGTTATGAGACTGTGATATATATAATATTTTCTATGATAAATTTTCTTTTACTAAACAATGATATATATTCTCATCTCAGGAGATGTCTAAAACACATTACTTCATGCACTTCTTTGGATGTTTGGGATCAGTAAGAACTGCATATATGCTTGATTGAGATTAATTTTTATTCTTACATGAGATTTATCGTATTAAAAGTTAAAACCAACTAGAACATTGGAACCCGATGTTCATCATAATATTCATATTCACAGCGGCAAAATCATTGGGGATCACATATAATGGTCGTAATCTTAGTTGTTGTCATCAGAAACGCACACTTAAGCATCCCATTGTGTGTGCACTCTTCACATTATTGAAAGTGGGATATATTCATCATCTCTCATTTTTAAATTTTTGACCATTCAGAAAAATTTTTAAATGTATAAATTTAAATTTTTCTAAAATTTAATATCTCAATTAATATTATAAGATGTCAAAAAAATTAAAACGTTCTTGTTTCATTCAGGGGGAGGAAATGAAAAGTGGGGCGCTAGCTTAGCTTTTGTCAACTATATTCTCCCTCTCACAAGGCCTATCTACCAAATCTTATAAATCAATAAAATAAGTTAGAAACATTAAAGTTATCTTAAAGTTCAAGTGATTTTTAATATTTTATTTTTACTAAACTTAAATATTATATCAATTTACTTTTTCCCCTTACCCTTATTAAATCTGAAAAAATAAATTAAATGCTCTTTGAAAACTTGCAAATACATTATAAAATAATCAAGAACCCTCATGAGTTGATGCCTTAATTATCATAATGTCAAGAGAGAATATATATATATATATATTCGTTTGTCCACAATTCACGTACAAATGTTATTCTTCAAGCTGCTTACTTGGAATAAAACAAGAAGAGAAAAGACTATATATTCAGGCCCAAGAATATATATTATTGAAGTTATAAAATGACATATAATAAAGGGAAATTTGACTTTGCGCCCTTTAAAACAAAATATTTCTCAAAGGTCTAAAACATTGGTTCAGTCATGGGGGAGTGACATTAATTTTAAGAGAGAATGGTCAAAAATACCCTCCTTAAAGAAAAAAAGAGACACTTAACAAGACAATTTTGTGACGCTTTATAAGTTACATGTAAAAATTTACAAGATGAATAAACTAATTTTCAAGATATACAATAGAAAAGCTTGACACATGCTATTTACAAGAAAATAGATATTTCATAGACAAGTGTCACGTTTTATAAGTTACATACGAAATTTTATGAGACAAATAAGCTAATAATTTGCAAGACATACAATTGAAGAGCCTGACACATGTTATTTACAAGAAAAAGGGTACTTTATAAAATAAGTGTGGCTCTTTATAAGTTACATGTCAGAATTACAAGACAAATAGGTTCATTTGTAAGACATACAACTGAAAAGTTATTTATAAGAAAAGAGACACTTCACAAAGTGTGATGCTTTACAAATTATATACAAGAATTTACAAGATGAATGGAAGATATACAGTTGAAAAGCGTGACATGTTTATTTTTTTTTATAGAAGAGGGTATTTTTTTCCATTCTCTCAAAATTAATTTCACTTCCCCATAAGAGTGAACTAATTTTTTTAGAAGTTACGGGGGCTTTTGGGAAATATTTTACTACTACAAAGGGGATTAGGTGAAATTTCCAATATAATAAACTGTTGGGTACGGGGAAAAAAAAGGGAAAATTGATTTCAGGGCCCAAGCTAGGAAAATAATTACAAAAAAGGCCCAAGAAACATTCACATACCAGAAAAGGCCCTAGGGCCTTTTCTGGAATTTTTTCAAAAAAAAGTGTACGGATATAGTTACTAATTGCTACTGATGTAGTTGTTAATTGCTACAGATGTAGTTGTTAAAATGTAGTTGTTAATTAGACTGATTTAGTTGTTAACGGGGACTGATATAGTTGTTAAACGCTACAGATATAGTTACTAATGATTTTTGAAAAAATGTCAGAAAAGGCCCTGGCATGTGAATGTTTCTTGGGCCTTTTTTGTAATTATTTTACTAACTTGGGCCCTGAAATCAATTTTCCCAAAAAAAAAGGTTTGCATTCCTTTGGTATTAGTATTCGTGTCTAAAACTTAAAAGGTTGATAGCTCCGTCGAATACCTACGTCAACGTATACGTTCCTAAATGAAATAGAAGATAATAAAATGATAATGATGGTCTGACAGATTCAAGTTACTAGTATACGAATTAAGAGATAAATGTGTTTGAGCAAAAAAAAATTAAGAGATATATGTGTATTGAAATAAAACAATCTATACAATTAAAATTAATGACAGCTTATGCTTCAAACAATGCAAGCCCAGGTCAAATGCTTCATTTCTTTTCGTGAGCAGGTGAATATTACTGTTCCCCTTCTAACGAGAAACTGATTTGACATTACTCTTCTAATTAATTACAACCATAAAGCCATTTTTAGAGACGCCTCCAAAAAAAATTTGTTCAGATTTTTTTTTTAATAAATTTAATGTAATGTAAAATTTAATCTAAAAACTAAATATTTGGCCCAAAATATTTATCCTAAGGTCCGGTGTTACATGCTCATTGTGTAATAAACAGCGACTTCCAGGGTCTAATAATATTTCAGTTCTTAATTAATTATTCATATTTGTTATTTTACAGTGGTTTTCTCACATTGTCAATTTTCTCATCATCCTTCATAATTTCTAAATAATATATATTCTATTAAATTTGAAAGGTAAAAAATGAGTCACATCATTAAATTATTATTCATTTGACTTTTTTCTCATTTTTTTAATCAATAATCTATCTTAACTTATCTTTTCAATCAACAGACTTTATTGACTTATAAAAAATTATGAAAAATTGAGACAATGAGAGGATATCCTTCCCCAAGAATGAGTGGCTTAAATATTGTGAGAGGCTCAGAGCACATACAATAGTAAAACAACATCTGGAAAGAGATGCTAAAACTTCAAAACCTAATCCAGATCAATGGTCATCAATGTCCCTCTACGGGTAATATCTTCCCTTATTTTATTTTATTTTATTTTTTTCTTGTTATTGATTTTAATTACACCATTACGTTAGGTGTGGACCTCCGTGGCTCGTCTTTTTCCAACTTCATTAGGTCCAATACATCTTTTTTAAAAATAATTTTCTACCACTAGCATTATCCAAACAATAAAATGGGTTTAAATCCATGAAGCTGGTCCTTGAGTAAGATTCGAAAAGAAGATAAGTTCGACGCAGTCAGCACCCTAAAGTTCTTTAAGTAATGACCTTCCTGGTCATTAGGTAAGCTACAGGACTAATTATCAGATCTCCTAACAAAAAATAATAATTACAGGTCCCTTAAGGTTTAATAAACTTGGGCATAGTCAGAGATTTCTAATACTGGAAAAAGACACGACAAGGCGATTAAAGAGATCTATATAGTATATATCTATGCTGGGTCCTATAGATCCCAGTGGGTGAAAGAGTACGGAGAATAATAGTATTAATTTCATATATTCAAAATCATCATTTGTATGGCACATTATATATATATCAATTACTAAACTACGTTTTTAAAATATAATTACAAATTAAAAAAAAAAGTTGACATAAAACAACTAGCTACTATATATATTAATTAATAGGGAATATCATTTCTACCTTTAAGGCAAAAAAAAATTTCTGTCTTAAGTCAAAACTACGTCAGTTTGGTTCTTTTTTTCTTTTTTTCTTTTTCCCTTTTTTTCCTTTCATATTTTCATTTTAAAAAAGAGCCAAAACAACGTAATTTTGGCTTAAGGCAGAAAAAATATTCCCTAATTAATAATTAATAATGGTTTTGGTTGAAATTTTGGCCAATGCCTATCCACAGTATTTTAATGGGAACGTGACAGCAAAGGAACAATAATGGAGCACCACTAAAATTAAGCAAATTACAAGAAGAGCCGTGAGAAGAATTTCAACTGGAATTTAGGACTGATATGATTAGGACCTTAGAGGCCTCAAATCAACTAAAACATTACCTTCTATGCAATATTCAAAACTAGGATGTTGAAAATTTTGGTCGATTAGCACCACTGTCATCATCGTTTGGATTAAATATATGAACACACTTGTCTTATTTAATTGGCTGCTTGGAATATTGAGAGAACGTCCACACTCTGCATGCCAACTCCGAAATCCGAATCCATCATAATACGACAAAGACCGTATTCAACATCAGTGTTTGGAACTTTGGATTGGCCAAATTAAATAAAATGGGAGCTGGTCGAAGAATACGCAAGCTATAGCTAGCCGCACAAGGCATCTCAATAATAATGCAAAAAGTTGGTGCTTTGAAGCACCAAATATAATTGACATATCGTCACAAACAACTCCTTGCGTGCTTTTCATGGCTTTCATATATACCATTATCCTCCAATTTAAGTACCTTGGAGGTTCTCTTTGATCTTTCTTGGAGGAACAAACAATGAACATATAATATGAAAAGGAGAATACTTGCTTACATCAAGTTCTCCAATCACGTATGATCATATGTCCTATTTTTTCTGTATGGATTTATAGTTAGATTATTACTATCTATGATCTTGATTATAAGACCGATTTGACTTTTTTTTAGAGAGATTAAAGAAGTTAAATAAGTTACTTAATCATATAATATGTTATGTATCTTTAGATTATATATTAGTTTATTAATGAAATTAATTAGTTTGGAGAAAAAAATAAAAATAATTTAAAGTAATTTAATTCACATGTATAATTCAAAAATAAAACACATTCACATGTATTTAAAAAGCCTGACGAAATGGACATTTTTTTTGGCTCGAAATAACTAGATACAAAGAACTTGACATATATATATATATATATATATATATATATATATATGGAAATAATCGTGGATCATGATGCTGTGGCCACTGGCCACCCGATCACATAATCATTAAATGTCTAGTTAATAAAAAAAATAATTTAGAAATTGATAAATTTATAAATCATCGCCGATGTTACCAAGTTGGCCAGCTGTAACTTCTCTTCCTAGTAGGTTTCGGTAACGACGACGATCGAGAATCTCTTTACTGGCTCTAGTTTAGCCATAGGGGCATCCAAGTGATTGGTTTTAATTAATGCAAGATCATTGGAAAGATATCGTTGGATGTGATTGTAACTTGGAAAGATCTATCATTGGTTTTAATTAATGCATGATCATTATTATCTCAGCTCTATTTTGGCATCCTTTATTATTATTTTCTGTTGTTGTGAGATTGTAATAACTTCTAAAAAAACTTAAATAAGACTTTAATTTTTGTATGTTTTTACTACTACATAAAATACTTCAAACATTTGGTTTCTACCTTTCCATGTCGGCTTTCAGGGGAGATATCTATATGTAAGTAAATGTGGAACAAATTTTCAATTTAAGGCATATTTAATTTATTAAGTTAACCTGGATCTAATGAATTAGTTTAAGTGTATTATAGACAGAGGGAGCAACATTCGAAAGATCATTGAATGTGATTGTAGGATGGCGGTTAGGTATAAGCTGGCCCAAGTAATTAACCATGAACAAACATCTTCAAAATTATAGACTTACAGCCTGCCAACTGATCAAAGCGTGTTTAATTTGTTGATCTTTCAACTCAAAGGTTCACACTCTCTTTATAAAAAAATAAATAAATTAGAGAAGTGGGGTTTAAAGTTCTTAATAAATTATTCTTGGGTTTATTATTTCTGTCTCTAAGGTAGAAACATTTTTTCTGCCGTATTCACATATAAATGAGTAGGGTCCATTATTAAAAGAAGAGGAAAAAAATAAATGGACTCCACTCACTTATATATGAGTGCGGCAGAAAAAATGTTTCTGCCTCATAAGTAGAAACATTAAACCCATCATTCTTATATTTTTATCTATGTTAAAATTTTATAACCCCACTTCAATTTTTTTTTTTCCCTAATTCAACTCACAAAAATTTTCCCTTCCCCTCCAAATCCTCATTACTCCTAATGAATTGTGAGAGACACACATGTTTATCCAATCGCACGCATTAAAAGACATGCAAGTTATAACTAAACAAACAATATCAGACATTATCTCATAACGTACGTGATCCTAAGCTCACACAATAAAATTCAGACCAAACCAAATAATCCTCAACGGCACCGCTCTTAGTCTCATGCTCCCAGAATTTAATTTGACGGCCGGCTGCCACACGGTACTTTCGAAACAAGTAATCAGAATTGAACTTTTTGGGGCGGTATCGACAAGAGCTAACGTGATTAATAAGTTGGAAGATGACTAGATGAGGATTTGGAGGAGGTGAAACATGATGAGGGGGGAGATGGTGAAATCGTACGTGGGGCTTGATTCGGTGGGATTGCTTGTGAAGAAGGTCCCGCGCGGAGAAATCGGATCGAGGTGCTGTTTTCTTGCCCGTTTGAAGGTCATAATTGGAATGATCCATGTAAGAGTTCTCAAGCCTCAAGTGTTCCGATATGGCGGTAGACGAAAAGTCTGAGTAGTGTGAATGCAATTAATTAAGTTGATGAAGTGGCTATAGGTGATTCTTTGAAGAACCATATCATCAGAAGCAGCTAAGTACAAATTAAATGAGGAGCAAACCCTTGGCGGGCGGGGACATCATGAAACATTTGACTTGCATTTCCACGTACAAACACTCACATGTACTTACGTACTTTTCCCCGTCATTCTCACACGCATCCTTACTATTTGCCACGCCCAGCACATGTTTCAACAACGTTTTGATGAGCAACAGACTTTGTTGAAAAGTTTTTTTAATGATAGAAACTTGGTTTGAAATTTGGAAATTATATTATTAAAATTCGAGATCGTAAATGAATAATTAAGACACCAGGTAAAAAATGAACAATTAAGACAAATCCCCACAGTTCATAGGACTCTGGCCCAGTCTACTACGTCCGGGAAGCCATCATGCATGAGTCTGCTGCCGTGTGGATATGCACCAACATTGGATCGTTGATTATTTTTTCCTGAAAATTTTTACAAGGAATTACATAGCATGCGGTGAATTGATGCATGCCAACAATATATGCCTTGTGAAGTGAACTCGCCCTTAAGTATTGTGTTTCGAGCAGAGGCTGTCAAAAATCAAGCTTATTGAGATTATTCATCTCTATCATGAAGTCAAATTACTTGAAACTTTACTGACGACTCGCTCGTAATCTATTGCGTCACTGATCATTGAATATTATACCACAGTCTGATGACATTGTAGAATATTATTTCCGGTCAATAGTTTGAAATGTTCTCATTTTCCTTCGTTAACATTGCATGCTCGTGAACGATATTGTTGTCATCATTCACGTCCCATGCATACTGATTTTTTTTAGTGGGTCGCAACGAATATATTGATCATTCTTATAATATTCTGTCATGGTTACATACGTAATTAAATACAGTCAAAGATCTATGGGTTCGTTACCGTGTTAGTCTTGACCTTGTAGCAGTCTAAAATAGAACATTGCCCGATATATTTTGTTTATATAAGTAGCTATGCACTTCATGTTTTATACTTTATCTGAAGATCGAAAGCGTTGAACAATATTATTGATACGTACGAGTTCAAGAACACAAGGCAGGAATTTATGACGATGTCTCTGGAAGCTCTAGCTATGGCTGGAGGCGATAACAATGAAGAATGCGAAATCAATCACCATGAGGGTTTCAGTCATGGGAGCTTTGAACAACCACAACCACACTTGCTGGCCAAAAAACCACCACAGATTGAGCAAAATTCTGGCGCTCACACTGCTAACTTGAGTTTGGAACTTGGATCGGAGTGGATTAAGATTAAGATTCGCGAATGGGCTAAAGCTGTCGCCTCAAATAATGACAAGGAGGCTCATCTGAGACTCAGAGAGATATCTCGTCTAATGGATGATCACATAATCCCAGCAAAATGATGCACTTCTTTTCTTTATTTATGTGATTCTTATACTGAGATTAAATATGTGATTCTTATTCTATGTTAGCCTGTATATAATTCATTGAGCAGATGGCAATCATCTGAGGCAATTTGATTTTGAGAGTGAAAATAATAATCGATAATTACTGCCATAATACACACACAATATCGTTCAATTTTAGGAGCTGGACATTATTAGATTATTATTGATTCTATGTATGCACAAAAATAAACCCCCAAAATGCACAAGTCATCATAAGGTTTAAAATAATTTAGATTATATATCTGGCCAAAAAAAAAAAGATTAAGTTAGACTAGACCATAAGTGATACATGTAGGTTGGTTTCAGGGTTCAAGCCACAAAGCATTGAGGATGCTGGGGCTTGGAAAATTAAAAGAACGTAAACCATAACAGAAGACGAACGCATATCGTGATGAACCCAGGGAATTTCAAAAGCATTTTCTATTTCACCAAAAGCAAAATTGTTTCCTATTATGTTTAATGTTTGGATTTCGATCAAGCCAAACATTTAGTGAAGTCTTTATTTATCTGTTTATTTATTTTAGACCTGCTTTCATTATTTTTTTCCCCGTTGCCGCAACTTGCAAATAATGAGGTAAAAAGCATAAACAAATTTTCGGTATAGGTTATATACAAAAGTTTAAAGATAAATCAAATTACTGTTATGATAATTTTTATTTGATACTATAAGATTACAATCGGTAGAGTCACTTGTAAGGAAAATTTTCATCGAAGGATTCTATGCGGGCAGATTATTGTGCGTAATCATAAAAATCATAATTATTTTGAGGAAATAAAAAATAGTTAAATGATCATTATATGCCTATTGAAAACAAAGGGAGCGGATTAGCGGCCCCCACCTCAGAAGCCACTTACAGGCCGTTGATTCCCCATAAGTAAAATCTTGACTGTCCATTTTAACACCTTCAAAGCACATTTAGAGCTCTGAAAAATTATTTTAGGATCTTAAAAAAAACCTCACATATATTGTTAGTACAATCAGGACCCTAAAATATTTTTTTAAGATCATAAAATAATTTTTCAAGATCATGAGGTATTTTTTCAGTACCATAAAATATCTTGAAGTATATTTTTAGTACCAGTCAGTACCTGAAATATTTTTTCAAAATCCTAAAATAATTTTTCAAAATTATGAAATATTTTTTCACTTCCAGGCAGTATCTTAAAGTATATTTTTAGTGTCAGACAGTACCTGAAATATTTTTTCCAGATCCTAAAATAATTTTTCAGGATTATGAAATATTTTTTTACTACCAGACAGTATCTTAAAATATATTTTTAGTATCAGTCAGTACCTAAAATATTTTTTCAAGATCGTAAAATTATTTTTCAAGATTATGAAATATTTTTTTACTACCAGGAAGTATCTTATAGTATATTTTTAATACCAGTCAGTATCTGAAATATTTTTTTAAGATCTTAAAATAATTTTTCAGGGCTCTAAATGTGCTTTGAAGGTGTTAAAATGGTAAATCAAGATTTTATTCCGGGGGAATCAACTGTTTGCAGGTGGCTTCTAAGGGATTCTGAGGTGGTGGGGGGGGGGGGGGGATTTTCTCTCGAAAACAAACGATCCTAACATGTACGTTAGCCTAGGCTAACGTACACTACAATTATCATTCTAACTGTCTCCGGTTGCCACAAAATTTATACGTTCATGATATCTAGCTAGTTGCATACTGGAAGAAAGAAATAAACAAATTTGTCAAAAACAAAAAATATCGAGTTTTGGGAGATCAGTCTTATATTAACAGTTGGAAAGGAGCAAGATGAGATTCATAACCACCAAATTAAATTGTATGTAACACAGTGAATATGATTAGAATATATGCAATTAATTTCAAGTTAAAAGTCTTCTGGCAACTTTGCGGTAATCACTAATCCATATTAGCGTTGGTGGAACAAAAGAAAATAAAAACGAAAGCATGGCAAAAAAGAAAAGGAAAAAAGAAAGAAAGGAAAATGGGAAGAAAAATAAAGGAAGGCAAAGAAAATGAAACAAAAAAAGAGGAAAAACATTTTATGAGGGTATAATCTCCAATTAACTAATTTATGTTCTTTTTTGGCATGTGCACCAAAAATCCTAAGTTAGCCCCTTCCCCTTGATACGGTCGGAAACTTCACAGGCCCAAACTAGTCCAGATTCAAGACATGATAGGAACATTTTTTTCAAGCTAGACTCCTACCACCTAACGGAATCAATTTGGACCGTCTAGATGGGATCTGGATGGTCCAAATTTAATTTTTTTTTACTTTTTATTTTTTTAAAAAAATTATTTTAATGAGTAGAGAATTTAAAATAAAGATAATTTATCAACTAACATATTTTTAAGAAATAATTTTTTATTTAAAAAATGACAGTTAAAAAAAATAAATCTGGACGATCCAGATTGAGAAAAGCTCTCCCAGGTAAGGAAACTGGTTCCACCACCTAACATTGCTATGTTCCCAAATCTCGTGGGTTAAGTTAGAATAACTTCTGCCGAGTTGATGTAAGTCTTTGGTGGACTTACTTTATGCAACCTGTCTTGTTGTATTTGTGTCACAAAATGATCCACAAAAATAAATTTATAGAAGAAATGTTAAAATGTAAAAATATACATGAGTTTTTTTCTTAAAAGTGCCCAACATCACCAACATCACGTGCTTTTTTTTAGAGTAAAAATATGACGTGGTTATCATTTTGGAGTAAAAGTCACATCCCATATTGTTCACTATAATGAGAGAGAAAGATATGAAGTGAACATAAACATAACGGCGGGTGAACAATAACATAATGGTGGGATGTGACTTTTGCTTCAAAATGATAATCACGTGTGTATTTTTGCTCCAAAAAAAAACACATGGTGTTGACCCCTCCCAAAAAAAAAAAACTCATGTGTATTTTTACACTTATCCTTTAAAAGAACTAAACTTTTCGCTTTAAAACTGGCACCCCCCCTCTGGTAATACAATTTCAACTTCAAGCCAGATATTCTTTGGCAGCCACTCGTGATTAGATTAACTCCAAATTGGTGACATTTAAAATTAGGACTCAAAACTCAATACAGTATTTACATGCTCACGGCATTTTCATGTTCGTAATGGGGCACTTAGGGGAAAAGTCTGACGGGGAGAAAAGTAATAGTAATAGAAGTTCAAAGTACAATGCTAGTTTTGTATCTCGTGACGGATATGGGAATGACGTAATGATTGACGCAAGTTTACCCAGCATCATCAAGAACAAATATATCACCACGTGATCACAACCTCAGTTAGAGAAGGGGAAAAAGATAAGGAGGAATCACAGGTTGAACGATATAAACTCTGAACTTGCAACTTCCGTGAATTGTGTTATGTTTTTCACATGCCCAAGAAGCCTTACTCTATCCATATATATAATGCTGCTGCTGCTTCATTACAGACCCACAACATTGAGAATCATTATCGTCTTGTGTCTGCAACAAGCAACCAGAAACAGGGGAAGCTATGTCGATAGAAGCCATGGCGATGGCGGGGACGGATTACAAAGAATGTGGCATTAATTTTGAAGAGTGGGATCAACATTGCAGGAAGCAGCCTCCTCTGTACTCGGAGGATGGGCTAAGTTTCCACAGCAAAGTGGTGAACAAAGGCAGCGTGGAGGTAGAACGGATGAAAGAGAAGCTGCTACAATGGGCAAAAGCTGTTGCTTTTCATGTCACAAATGAGAAATGAACTGTAGGCTGTAGTTAGCCAGTATGTTCAAGAATAATAAATGGCTGATGGCCCTTGACTTCTTTTGTGTATCCCTCGATCCCAGCGGTAGGATGATATGCGTGATTTGTAAATATAGACTAAGCTCTGTGGAGATGCCTCCAACACCCAAGAAATAAGAAATGACTCCAAAGGAAGCTTCTAGAATGCACCAACATGTCCCTATGACATAAACAGGCATAGATTAAACAGAGTACTCTGCGGTAAGATAAAAGAAAACAGATTTTGCAGGACAAAAAAAATAGCTGACAAAGGGAAACAACGGCCAAACTCAGAATAGTAGATATTCCCTCTAATACTCGTCAGCTTTAAACTGTGCATTATAGCCAAGAGTTTCATGTATTCTTACAATTGTTTACTAACAAAAATTATATACAACAGCAACAGAGACAAACATCTCAATAAGCATAATTTGCAGAACACAAGAGATTACAGGGGTTCCTTTTCTTCTTTTCCTTGTTTACAGTTGGAATAAAATGACTTGCACCTCTCGCCAAGCTAACTTGTTAAAAAAAAAAAAAAAACCACGACATAAAACATAAAATATGGCTGATTCAAATTTATGGGTCACCACTTCATCTCCCCCCAGACAACTCAATGGCATCTTGGTTATGAGCTGAATCTTCTCCCCAATCAAATCTTCTTTGCAGTCTCTCATATTCTTGCCTCCGAGTAACCTCCACATGTTGCCATTCCTCCCACCTTTCAGCCAGACCTTCTCCTTCTAGCATTCTAACAACCTCTGACATCGCTGGGCGGTCCTCTGGTGAAGCTTGGGTGCAGAGTAATGCAACTTGTATCATCATTTCAACTTCTTGTATGTTGTAATTTTTATTTAGGTTGCTGTCGACAATGGCATCTAGACGTTTTTCCCTTTCTAGTTTCTTAACCTGTAAAGCACGTAAAAATTGAGAGAACGTAACAATAAGTAAAAGCTGAAAATTATAATCAGAACAGTACAAAAGTAGAGATCACCGTGGCACCCGAAGACATGCAGTACTACCAAAGGTGTTAAATAAATAAGAAATAAGCACAAAAACAAATAGGTGCAAACAAGGAGACCATAATATCAAAATCCTCACATGATCAAGTAATAGCACATCATCCTCCTCTTCCAAACGTGAAAAGTCAATTGCCCGCTGACCAGTAACAAGCTCCAAAAGCATAATGCCATAACCAAAAACATCTGTCCTTTCAGAAGATTTCCCGGTGGACAAATATTCAGGAGCTATGTGGCCCATTGTTCCACGAACTTGAGTTGTCACATTAGTTTTTCGAACATCAACTAACTTTGCCAAACCAAAGTCACCAACAACTGCCTCAAAATCTTCATCTAGTAATACATTTGCAGCTTTCACATCCCGATGGATAATCTTAGGATTGCAATGCTCATGAAGATATTCTAGGCCGCGGGCTGTGCCTAAAGCTACTCGCTTTCTTGTTGGCCAGTCTAAAACAGGCTCTCCAGGTTTCAGCTCTGCATCAATATTCATATCATCAGGATATAGCAAGAAATGATGAGATAAATTAATTGCTACTCACATGTAAGTCAAATTCTACCACATAAAAACATTATTCGAAGGTTTACATGCTGTTATAATACTTCATGCCTTCAGCATGTAAATACAGATAGAAAGTGAATATTTAAAATGATGCACACTTGCAAGTTGAGCTAGTCAACAACAAAACAAACATTTATCCATCTGCCTCGCTCTTTCTTTCATTCCCAAAATGTTTATTATGAAGATAATTTTATAGCAGTAAATCTCAATTTTTTTTTTAAAAAAAAAAGAAATCTGAACATCTTTGAGCAGCATATAATGTATTACAATGAAATTATTCAGTCCCCACCCAACAGACTGGAAAGACTTGAGTATTGTAACTATGTACCTCTTAGTCGATAGGCAACACTCAAGTTCTGCATGAAGGGATAAACTAGAAGACGTTCAGTTGGAGTAGTACAAAATCCAATCAGCCGTAACAGATTCCGATGGACAGCTACACTTATCATCTCGACTTCCCGCTGGAAAGCAGCATCCCCCCCAGGACTTTCATAATCAGTTAACCTTTTGACAGCAACTTTAGTGTTATCTGCAAGGACACCTTTATAAACCTTTCCAAAGCCTCCCTGTCCCAGAACATTTTTCTCACTGAAGTTGTCAGTGGCTATCTGTAGTTCTCTCCAAGCAAATCTTTTTAGTTGACCAAATGCAATTCGGCGATCAACTTCACCTGACAATAAAATTTTTTTTAAAAAAAAAAAAACACTTCAAATGGAGTTTCAGGAAAAACTGAAGCTCGGATTAATCTTGAATGTTTTAATAAGAATATTCCACCTAGAGTTTGTTACTGAAAGAAACTATCTCTTAAACTAGTTTTCACAATTAAAGCATGACCACAACAAGTTCATCAAGCAAATCTCCTGTCATCCCACACAAAATGAGGGATCTTAATTTAGCTGTTGTAGAAAAGGGTACATATCAATGTGCACCATTAGATCCAGGGAGACTACAAGGAAAAGTATGAAATAACACATTGTTCATATTGAAGAGAAAGACATTGGAAGAAGTAAGCCTAATTATCTGGTGAAAACTACTTTATTGAAGCAGATGCCATGATCTGCAACCTCAAATTCAGCATGGCAAAGTTTTACTACAGCTGAATGTTGTTGACTGTCATGGCCAATATGAGAACCTAATTAGCAAGAAATGGTGCAATGTCAATGAATCACATATACATAATAATGATGAGTAAGCAATGCTCCAAACGTATAAATTAATCTAAGATGCGAAAGAAAATGGACATGCTCAATGACTCAGAGTTTACAGCATTAGTTATGCTTGAGTTTAAAAGCATGGATCAGTTTAAAAGATAAATGGCTTTAAATGATACAAACATGTCCATGTTAATGCCAATGCTTCAATTAAAGGAGCACGGCACAATTGCAGAGCAGATACTAAAAGAGAACTAAAACCTGCAACATCTACAAAAACTTCTCGTCTGTAGCCCTTGCGTCTACTCTTACACCAGAAGAACAGCAGACCACAGAGAAACATTACAGTGATTAACCCAACAATAATTCCAACTATAAGGCCAATTTTCGGCTTATGGGACAAACCTGCCAAGCATACAAAAAAAAGGTAGCATTTAGCTATTCATCAAGGAGAGGAATAGAGCACCTCACAGAGTGAAACCAACAAAATATCTTAACCAGTTAACCTTGATCTGCATTATCAGAGGCACAAGGGTGGCGGTAATTCATGTCACAATTTAAGTTATTTCCACTGAAACTGCAATAACACAGACAACAAAGGTGAAGAACAACTGATGAAAAGATGTTCTAACAATGGAAAATTTATAACAATAGTCACACCAGATAAAAGGATGAATAGGATTTTAATTTGCTTCCATATACTGAAACTTCTGTTTCTCCATATTGTGATTAAACATTAGACAGAAAAATGCAATCCTAGGTGATCAAAGATAAACAAACATCTTTTATTGGTGCTTGCTTTAAATAGTCAACATTATAATACTAAGTAACAGCACGTACTTGTATTTAGGAACATTGAATAACCGCTCAGGAATTCGACCAGTGAGATTATTTGAGTCCAGCAGACTGCAAAGAGGAGTTTAAACAATCCATTATATGCTCCAAGAAAAGGACATGCATAGAAGTTACTTGTACAACTTTCAAAACGTATTATTGCATACACATTGATCAAGCTAGGAAGGCTGCCAAGTGATTCAGGAATATTCCCACTGAGATTGTTTTGACTCAAAGTCCTGGTTATAGAGTATAAAATAGAACGCAGTTAAACATTAGAAAATAGGGGGAAATGCAAAATCCTATTGCATATATGTCAGTTTTGAATGAAACTTCAATGAGAATAGATTAAAATTTTAGGAGGAACTTGAAAGTTGCTGCCAACTTACAGGGACCAAAAATTATATTTTTGCTCAAAACAACAAAACCTAGGAGAAAGAGAGCACACTTACAAGAACTGAAGCCTTGGAAGATTACCAAGGGTAGATGGTATTTCTCCCCTTAATTTGTTGTTTTCCAGATCAAGTCTGGTTAAACTAGTCAGATTTCCCAATTCTTTTGGTATTTCACCAGTGATGCCATTCCCTTGCAATGAACTGCGATATAAATGGACAATACATACACCATGATTACAGTTTCAATTTCCCAAATATATGACAAGAAAGTAACAGCTTCTAACAACTATATTTTATCTTATACACAAAAGGGTGGGGAATGCATATGTAACTAAGGTTAGATCCTAAAATAAGCTATGAAAAAAATAATTCACACCTAAACATGTGCGCCCATATATTCATACCATATGATTCTACACTATAACACTTCACTAAAAATGCCAAGAATGATGGACTAGTCATTAAATTATCAAATCAATTAACAAAAAAAAGGAAAGAGAGGGGTCAAGGATGCAAAATAGCATAAGAACTTGACTACCAATTAATAGTTTTTTAATAATTTGCAGGCCGATGTGAGGAGATAAGTTCTCCATCATATAAAACTGAGTGAAATTCAAAAAGTAATATAACATTGCACATGAGTGGCCTAGATTGCATGTATAGTATATTATTATTAATACTTACAGAGTTTCAAGACTTTTTAGAGCTCCAATTCTTGGGGTCAAGATCCCGGTAAATCCCATCAATGCTAATGAACTGCAGCAAAGCAAGTTACATAATTATACAGCAGGCACAATGATAAATAGGATGGGAATACCTAACCTAGAATGAATCATCAAGGTGATGATTGTCAACATATCCAGCATATCAATTATTTAAAAGAAAAGAATGAAGAGAATATTGCATAAGCATATCTTACACTTGAACAACATTGGAATTTGGGTCACAGTAAACACGGGACCAAGTACAAGGGTTTACTTGATTTTGATTCCAATCAGTAAGCTGATTAGCCGAAGCATTCAACGATAACTTCAGTGCAAATAATGCATCTCCTGAAATGAAAAAGAATGTTACCATCCAGCAAGAGTCAAGGGTCAAATATCAATTCGTCATTCAGAAAATCAAACTATCAGAAATCTTTCAAATGCATAACATTTTCAACAGCCTCAGCCTCAGGCAACTTATCATAAACAGATGCAAAGATGCAAATGCTATTAATTAATTACATAATTTAGAAAAGCTGAATTGGTTTTCCTGGATCATACAAGATCCAAAGTTTTCATAGTTCCAACACACAAAAATTCTTCACTATTCTGCCAAAATGAAATATGATACATAACAATAGATAGAATTATGCCTATTTAAATTAGGATTAGAAGAAACACTATTATTGATCCTGCTCATAGTGAGAAAGCATAAAAGGCGGGAATCCTACCAGGAAATGAACAAGAGAAAACTGTGCAGAAAGTTAATTTCTGTACTGTGGCCCAAAAAAAGGTTAAATTCTGTAACAAAAGGTTTAGGAATAGAAAGGATAAACATACATACATTTTCTGTACTGTGTGCATAAAGTTAATTTCTGCATTGTGGCCTAAAAGAGGCTAAATTTTGTAACAAAAGGTTTGGAAAAAGAAAGGATGAACATACATACAATCAGTTCAACTTTTCACGAAGCATAATAGCAGTGCAAGATGCTAGGATTTTCTAGGACGCACTAAAACAATATAACAGAATTTAATTGTGGAGATTTAGTGACCTGCCAGGAGTGAATGAGGCAGAACAAAAGAAATTCAAAACTGCTGCTAAAGTAAGCATAGCCTACTGCTTTCAGAATAGGTCGAGTGCCAGACAAATAGAATATTGTACCTTGAAAATCAGAAGTTACAAAAGAGCATAAGCAAGCCAATAGTAAAAGCACGATTAGGGAGTCCATGTCCACTGGCATCAACCGCTAGGACAATGTGTCTAATGATCGATTATGAGATGACCAATGCCAATCTCTGCAGAAACATCAAACCATTAAGCTGTGAACATTGAGTAACAACCGTAAACACCATATAAGAGTTTGGGGGTGGGAATTTGGTGTCACAATTTAAGGATCAACAAATATTCAATGCTTAAAGATAAACAAAATAAAACAAAATAGAATAGTGTTGAAAAGAAAATCACTGTGATAGAAACCAATCAACTATATACCAGTCAGTCTAAGGAAAAAGGTTGTTTTACGCACATGAACATGTGCTAATGTCAAATTGCATTTGTTTACTATTAATGTATCAAAAAGAGGACCCAAATTAAAATTGCGAGGCAATCCACCAGCACGTGGCTATTAATCAAAGTATTCTGTAACTAAGCCGGCTGTGTTGAGTTATAGAACAGCTGCTTAACGTTAAACTCATTCACTCGTTTGCCTCTCCCCCAGGAATAGAGGAGTGTGAGGAAGGTTCTGAATTCTTCCTGAGGATAGAAATGCTAATGGTTAGAGCCTAATACCATTCTATAGCATATAGCAGCCGCATCGTCTTAAATGAAAAAGGAGAGGCTTAAGGCCGCGGAGGCAGTCTTGAGAGCCAATTGCAAGAATTTTTTTATTCCAGTGGTAACAGATAGACGAATCATTGTCATCACCTGAGTTTGCTTTGATGTTAACGAAGGTGATATCTTGAGAATAACATTGAGCGCTACTAGCTCTATTCACAGACTTGTGTAGATTTAGCGATAGTATATAAAAGTTAAGGGGTCGGTAAGTCTTCTTGACATCAAGAGCAGAACGCAAAGTTTTGGTCGCCATGAGAACAAATGATAAAACACTGACCCGGAGAATTAAATTTTCCCTATGAGAAGTTATATGAAAAGGTCACCGGTTCCAGTGGTTCCAACATATTCCAAAAAAAAGTGGGGATAAGAGGGGGAATCAAATCAAAGAGCTGCAGTTCACCCAATCAATTTTTTTTTTTTGGTTATGCAACCGAAGAAGAGTAAAGGCGGGGAATAAGGATATAAAAGTAGCCCAAACGTGTATAAAAAATGCTTACCATAACACAAACAGATTCGATCCATTATCATTAACAAAAGAAAGTAGCAGAACTGAGAAGAGAATCATGTAGACGAAGAGTCTCGCAGGGTAGCCATAAAGTAGCGATAACAGCGAAAGCTTGCTTAAATACCTAAAGTTGTAAGTATCATCAGAAATACCTGATCATGTAAGGAATTTGATGAAGAAATACATCTAAAAAGTTTAAGAGAAGCCGCGAGAGTGAAAAAGGAAGAAGGAAAGTGACAAGAGAGGCGATAGGTCTTGAGAAGTGGAATTGGAGGGGGAAGAGTCACAGCTGGCTCGCTCCCCAAAACAAGTGCTGTGACAACAAATCTGAAAGAGAAGCTTCTATCGCTTTGTTCCCCCTCTTTCTTCTTCTTGCTTTAGCTCGCTGGAAACGTTTGTTGTATCATAAAAGTCTAAAAGAAAAGACGCAATTACTGTTGGCCATCTCTAACTGCGTGGACTCTAGTCCGGATTGGAGTCCCACGCCTCCGATTCCGGTCTTCTCTTCTTCTTTGTCTAAAAATGAATTTTTTAATCGTTAGTAAAAATGTTAATGAATGTTTTTATATCGCAAACAAGCACTGTGTTTTCCGACATACTGTACACGATATTGATTGGTCGGCTCTGAATTTTTCAGTGCATTCTTGCTTGTCCTTGATCATCCAAATCAACTCGATATTTTTATTTTAAAAAATTATATTACACCAAAAACTTATCTGTATTTGTTGTAATGAGATTATTCATGCGAATTTTGCTGGGTCGAAAGTGGTTAAGGTTAGTCTAGTGACGAGCTTAGACCAATACGATGTTGTTTGAAATTCAATTAAGAGAAGCAGAGAAAGATCAAAGAGAATGAGAAGTAAACAATTTATTTAGGATTTGGTTTTTAACTGAAATTAATGACATCGTTAAATTTATATTAACACCTCATTTAATACAATGCAGGTTTTGTTGTTGTCTATCCTTTGTCACTTAATTAGACTAGATTTTAATTTACTTTAGATAAAATATGGAGGTAGATCTTGATTTGATTTTGTTTTGATCCGGTCAATGGGAAAACTTAAAAGGGGAAGTATATTCCCATAGGGGCATAATGATTGCAGTCAGAATTATTTGGCACGACATTTAGCATTTTCATATGCGTGTACGGTATGAATGAAAAGTTACCTTGTTATCTGACAAAGAAACACGATTTCTTATTAGGTAAAGGTGGATCAAGCATGTTAAAGTATTTATTTTAAGTGATTTATTATTCTAAAACATTTTATGGGGCATCTAATATTTTAAAGTATCCTTTAGTGCATCAAATATATTGAAATATGTTTTTTTAAGTGCCTCTTCTATCGTGTGTCCAACATTTAAAATTATTTAAATTATTAAGTGCAAATTTGCATAAAAAAGTATTTCATGATGATGGACACATCTAAATAAATATTTTAGAGTGTTAAGTGCACTATAAATTACTTTAAAATACTGGATACACTTAAAAAAAAATATTTTAAAGTATTGGTTACACTTTAAGTCTTTCGTCTTTAGGGGTAGATAAGGAATCCTTTAAATTGGATCAAGCAGTAAATCTTTCTTTTATGGTACTTGTGGTTGGCAAAAAATGGTTCTTTTATACTTCTCTTGTTCTTATTGATGCTCCCTTAGTGATAATGAAAGAAGAGAAAGAATAAGAGAATAAAAAAAGTGATTATAATGTTTTAGAAAATACTTAAAAAAATTTCAGGTAAACCCTTTGGTAACAAATTAATTTCAGTCAACCTTCAAAACTCTATGTAATTTCACTGCACCCACATATTCAGAATGAAATTAATTTTTGTGGGTGAAAAAATAATAATGCCATTCTCTCTTTTTTTTTAAGAGTATTTACAAGACAAAAAAAAAAGACATTTACGAGATAAATAAAGGCATTCGAAAGAACAAAGGAAATTAAAAACATTTTAGCCATTTATATGACAAATATGAAAATGCATTAAATAAATATGGGCATTTACAAGACAAAAAAAGAGATTCAAAAGAACCTTGAAAGTTTAAAACATTTTTGTCATGCACAAGATATATGATCATTTGTAAGATAAATAAAGATATTTATAAGACAAACTAATTCAAAAGGACCCAAGGAATTAAAAACATTTTAATCATTTACAAGACAAATACAGCACACACAAAAAAAAAAATACAAGACAAATGAAGTAAGGCCATGAATTGTCTTTTAACCCTTCAAAATTAATTTAATTTTAACCATGGGTTGCAATAAAGTTTCAAAAAGCCTAGGAGGCTGACTGAAGTTAATTTGCTACCAAGGGGAGCTAATTGAAATTTGTTTTAAAATATTTATTGTGTTAACTAACTCAACTAACTTCTTTGATATAATCAAATAAAATAAATATGTCAGTTTAAGACTATGAGGAATAAAGAATAAAGTTAAAATATACTTTTAGTCTTTTAATTTTACTTGAAGTATACTTTTTATCCCTTGAATTAATAAAGTATATTTTTTGTCCTAAAAGTCTAACATTGTTGACTTTGTTTATGGATAACACTGACACAACAAGATTAAGTGATTGAGTGTGTTATTAGATATTATTAATATTTAATTTAAAATATGTATAAATTTAAAAACATTTGAAAACTTGATGAAACGGTTAATATCAAAACCTCGATTACATTAACAAAAATAGTTTAATGATCTAAATATTAAAATTTTGATTTCATTCACAACAACTTATCGGTTTATTTAGTTTAATAATATAATTATATGACATTAAAAAATTAAAACTCAAATATCCTTTGTCAACTGTATATTCATAACTTAAATTTACTGTGTTAATATTTTTCAGTAATAACACTGACATTGTTAAAAATATATTATTAAAGGTATCTTTTATAAAATTAAAGGAATAATGATATACTTTTGACAAAACTTAAAAGGCTAAAATGTATACTTTTCATAACATCATTGAAACCGAATAACACTACAGATTACTCCCAATCAAACCAAATCAAAGCTGTCACAAATCCACTTCCATATTTGCGCTGCGTTTCGATAACAACTTCCCAGCTAAATGACTGGATCATACCTTTTGCTTTAATATAGTCTTAACTCCGAAGAGATCAATCTCAATCCACGCACAAACCAATTCATCTCCAAATATTTTCATCACCTTAGAGAGGCATATATGTTTGGCGAATCAAATCAATACTTCATCCGTTGCTTAATATTTATATATATTTATCTAATTTAATTAAATTAAAAAAAAATTAATTGAGTTAGTTTATATAACGTATTGTCATTTTCCTTAATTTGTTTTATTTCTGTATTACTTAATAGTTGTTGAAGTAACATCAATTAAGGGTAAATTTGAAAAATAATGATAAACATGACAAATATATCTTATATTTAATACTACATAAACCCTTTTAAGTGATATGCAAATCTCTTCAAAAGGATACTCTTCAAATTCTAAATATAAAAACTGACTTTTTTTAAGAAATAAAGAAAGCTAAATAAATTATTTTATTATAGCATATGTTGTATATACTTGAATTATATATTAGTTTATAAGTCATATAAATTAATTGGTTTGAAAAAAATAATAAATATAAATATTTTTAAATGATTTATTCAGTTTTCTCACTTTCTCTTAAAAAAAAGAGTTATCTAGGACTTATATTTATTAGCGTAGGTAGTAATTAAGTACACAACACTACACTGAGTCTCTCTATGTTGTTTTTTCCCTTTAATTAATCAACAAAATGGGCTAAACCTGTGAAACAACAAAGTTACGTGGAGTTCTGAAAATAATATAACATCATGATATGTAGTTATATACCCAGAAACACCAGCAAGCATCGTCACCAATGTTAATTCCTCCTTCGATTGTGTACACGCATAACAGCCCAGGGAGACCACCATCCATGAAAGAAGCAAATGGTGAAGGCTATAACAAAACCAGTTGATGCCCCGAATTTAAATGACAAATATGTTATCTTGGCCTCTTTGTGGGGAAGCGTTGGAGCTGGAGCCTCCACTGCTTTAGGAAGAACAGGACCAGAAGATTGAGTATCCCCCGCTGAGCCTGTTATGAGACAAATCCATAGTCTCCATCATCGTCATTTCTGATAACCCATCAGGAACCACTCCTGAGAGTCTGTTGTGTTTTAGATCCACGACATGGAGCCCTTTCAGATTTTCAAAACCTGCCCATATTGATCCTTCAAGCTTGATGTAACTCAGCACTAAAGATGAACGCAACCTTGAAATACGGGGATGCTCCAACCTGTTTGGCTGTCGGGTTTGTTTATCCCCAGTGCGAATACTGTAAAAGGAAAAGCATGGAGGAGAGTGAGTCCCTCACGATGAGAAATTGCTGTTTTGTAGACTTCTAATCTTGGTCAAGCTTTCTGGTATTTGACCTGTGAAGGATTGTTCGACAAGTCTAAGTAATAGAGATGATCGAACCTGCCAAACCAAGAGGGGATGTGCTTCCACTCAGAGAGTTCCATGACAAATCCACAAATTGCAAAATCATGCATCCACTTGACCACTGTGGAACTGAGCCTTTGATTTGACTATTGGACAGCACTAAAACTTGGAGACTCTTGAATTCTATAACTAGATCTTGTGGCATTTCTTCGTTAAGGAAGTTATTCGTAAGGATTAGAGTGCTCAAGTTTCTGCAACGTTGTAAAATATTTAGAGCTGAAAATATATTTCGTAGACCAGAGCTTGAAACTGAAAGATCGGTTAAGGACAAAAATCTTTTAAAGCTGACAGGAACTTCACCTCCGAGATCTTTAGAGGAAAGGCTTATTGCTTCCATTTGGGGCATTCTGATAAACTACCAGGGATTGGACCAAGACAAAGTGAAGTGAGATTTTTCACTGCAGAACAATTCACGTTAATGGAACAACCAAAAGAGTTCTTAGTCAAACAAAGCATCTGAAGAGATGGAGAATTTACCAGAGTTGCTGGCAACGCGGAGACCTGTGTTTTTGGTAAACAGTCGCCTGGCCTGGTCACTGCGACCCCCTTTGTGAGGAGGATCTGTTCCATCCTACAGAGAAATCCTCAAGCCTTGTGAGGCTGTGAAAGATATCCGGGATAATTCCAGAAAACTCATTTTTGGAGATGTGCAATCTCACCAGGTTTGACAGGTTACCAACTTCACTATTCAGTGGCCCTGAGAGCTTATTGTACTGCATATATAGTTCTTTCAGATTCTGCGGCTGAAATGCTCTTTTAGGTAATCTGCTGTTTCCATTGATGGATAGATGCTGCAAAGAAGAACAATTACCCAAACTTTCTGGTATGTTCCCGGAAAAATAATCATTTGCCATCTCAAGCACGCGAACCCGGTTGGAAGATGCACAATTACCTACGTTGGTTTTGTCCACAAAGCCATTGTTGCTCAAGTCAGTTACCTCCAAGTTTTGCAGACAAAACAATTCATCAGGAAGAAAGCCGGTGAAGAAATTGTAAGACAGGTTCGAGGACCTCAATTGAACAAGACCTGAAAGGGGTTCACAGAACCTTCCAGTAAGTGCCCTGTTGCTAAATTCCAAGCTCACCACCCTTGTGCCCAGGCCAGTTATGTTATCACATACAATACCAGGCCAAGGGCAGCAATCATTAGAGGCAGAGATGTTCCAGTCAAGAATGGAAGATTCTAAGCAGGTAGAGAAATCAGTCAAGGCTTTCAAATCACAGTGATTACATGTCCCTGGGTTCTGGGAATCCAGAGTATGGTCACAACCACTGAATGAGAACGAGACTAATGATAAAAGCAGAGGAATCCCATTGAACATAGGCGCTCCATTGATAAACTGGTTCTTAGTGCTCAATAGCTTTTTCTCAGGACAATCATTCTGTTTCGGTTTTGAGATTTTGTCTTTGTAGAGATGTACTTCTCTGGTCTTACTCAATTGACTTTTCTCTCTTGATTTGCACCATTTCATACTCACTAGTCTTCTTACACTTGTTGAGATGTTTGAACTTTGAAGTCAATCCCATAAAGAATAGTCGTATCAATTGACTTTATGCGTGTTAATTATCTTCCAAATTAAATGAGATTAGGTTGTTGTCGCGTGCCCATTGTTCAACACGCTAACATAGCTTCTTGACGTTGAACAGAGTTAATCAACTTGGGTTCTTCTTCTTTTTGTTTTTCCTTCCTTTCCCCTGCACTCAAGTTCTCTACTCCTACATGACAACAATCGTTTCTAAAGGACTGTTTGGTTACTCTCCTTCGGTCCTTCTTGTTCATCAAAAATTAATTACCTCCTCCTATTTCACGTTCTGAAGCTTCTCTCTGATTTTCCCCAAATTCAGGACCAATTCTGATCCATGTCTCAAACAAAACCCTTTTTCAGGAGTTACCTTGAAGGAGTGATATATCTATTAGTTTTAGTGCTGGATCTTTTGTGATTCTTTTAGAAAATGGTTTCAAGATATTACTCAAATCTATTGGACCTAATAAATCCTGGAAATATCAGGATTATGTGAATTACCTGTTTATTGGAAAGGCTTTCCAAGTCAGTATTGATCAGATTGCTCTTCACATGATTCCATTTTTCACTACTTTGTCTATTAGCAAGGATTTCTAGATTGAATACTACTCAAAGGAGTTCCTCGCACTGCGCTATGTTGCGTTTATATACTTAATTTTACTATTCGGGGAAGAGTTCTTTCAAGTATGGGTGAAATGATAGAATATATTGAAACCACCTTTAGGACAGTCTAAGCTCCTTACAAGTATTGACAATAAAATTTAATCTAGGGGATAGTCTGAGCTTTCTCATCTCCAAGACACTTCATGACACTGAATCTTTTCTGGGCTCACATGTGCTTTCTCAATATATAAGTTTTTAATACTCTAATAAAATTATCATCTTATTTCATTTCTGTTGCACAAATTCTTCTCTGAAGAGGTAAGTGGATAACATATTTTAAATTCAAGAAAGAGATGAAGACCACATACTAAAATCTTAGATTTTCAAAAGAATAAAGAAAACACACACTAGAAGACACTCAATATTTTGATTACGGACTAGCGCTTGAGTCAAATTGCATTTAAGATTTTTGACTAGCTTTTTTTTTTTTAAAGAGACCAATGGTCTGGGCAGGGTTCAAATCCTGATATAAAGACGGGATAACCCAGCGTCATACTACTGTGTTATACTAGCACTCGATGATTTTTGACTAGCTTAATTATTAATGTTTTGAAAACAAAGCAACGTTTTCAACGGTCATACCAATTGGGCAAAATAAACATCCCACTGTAATGCTTAAAGTTATGGTCAACGCTTCGATGACCGAAAGGATATTAGGCTTGGCGTTTGGATAAGTGAGTGAATAGAGTTTCACTGTGGAAAATGAAAGAGCAAATAATATGGTGATGTTTAACAAACATATATAAAATCATTTTTTATTAAATATTAATATACGATGCACTGTTCATGAACGATAAATCTTGTGTGCAGTTATGCACAATTTAACATCTTAAAACAGTAGTTACTTCTGTTAAATTTTTTTTTTTTTAACATCCCATATTAGTAAAATTATCTGTCGCAGTAAAATAGATAGCCATTGATTTTAAAATCACCCATTTTCTAATAATTTTTTTATCAGGGGCCGTCGGAAGCTTAATTTGACAATGAAAGCAGTTTTTTGTTTTTGTTTTTATATTATAGGCAATTAAAATATTTCACAATAAAACTTACTTTCATATGAGCTTCGGTAAATTTCAGAATAATTACCACTTTAAGGTTTTAATTCTTTTTTTGTGTGCTAAAAATATTAATGTTAGGGTGTACTGATTTATTTAAGCAGCATTTTTCTCTTATTCACCCCATTATCTATTAAAGGATCCATCACACTGATAGTTACAGACGCAGGGGTAAACACAAATCTGAACATGCCAAAAACATCCTGACTAGACATGAAAAAGAAATGTATCTTCAGTGTTATTTGGGTTAACAAATAAATATAAAGATCTTCCGGCGGCCAAAATAAATAAATAAATATAGATTTTTTACCTAAATTACATGCTTTATGGCGTTAAAAATCAATTTAATGATGTTTCCTTAAATTTAAATGAAATCAAATTAAAGTATAAGAATTTTAATTTGCATACTCTGTCCTCATCAAGAAATTTGAAATAAGAAATCAAGTGGGTGTAATTTTCGGGTTATTAGATTATCAAAGGAGAACCTTAAAAAAAATCCAACGGCGGGAAATCCGCCAAGAGCAAGCAACCATTTAGGGTTCTAGAAGCAGCCAATCAAAACCTCAGTTGAAGTGTTCAACAAAAATGCTCGTGTTCGGAGAAGAAAACTCGACCACCAAGCAACGACATCATCCTCCTGCTCCAACACTGTAGCCTCATCCTCGAACATTTCCGGCGCGCTCCTCAGTCCCTGAAGACTATCCCTCTCTCTCTCCCTTCACTCCTGTTCGTTTTCCTCCTCTCTCCACTGCCAGAGATAGCGAAGGGAAAGTCAGGCATCAACAGGTTTGTCTTTCATTTCTCAATATTTTTACGTCCACCAATCCTTCATATCTCTGCACGACTGAGATTATGCTTCTTTCATTCTCTCGACTTCCTAGATTTTAGAATCATCGTTCGTGGTCACTATGTTCTTGTTTGCGTTAATTTGCGTCTGTAACGGCTTTCTGTTCCGATGTTAATTCTTAAGAGAAGTAGAAGTTACGTTTATATGTATATGTTCCTCCTATATTTCGCTCAAGGTATGAAATTTGACTAGCTAACTGGTCATCGCAGGTTGGTTAACAATCCTTGACTTCCTAGTAGTTTTTCTTTGGGAGTTTTGCTTGTTCCCCTTCGCTTTCACCCATCATTTATCTTAAACGCCCTGTTTCTCTACTCGATGTTTTACTAACACCCACCCTCTTCCCCATAGAAGATAAGGGGTTATTTGTATACCCCAACACAACCCTGTCTGTGCTGCGCTCTTGTTTGTTAATTAGTCAAGCAAGCTCCTTCTTTTTATTTTTTATTTTTCTCTTTAATGTGGTAGAAACATATTAAGCTGTAACATGTAATATCATGAATTTCATTCCCTTAGCCAATGTGGCATCTCATTTTGGTCAGAGCGTATGTAGTGAGGATACAGGGCTACAAACTTTGTGCTTCCAGGTGACAGCCTAGAAGCTAAAGAAGGTTGTTGTTCCTTTGTTTATATTCCTGGCCAAGTTGTCAGTTCCCCCATCGCCCTCTCTCACCATTTCTTGGTTTAATTCTGAATTTAGTTTTAATTTTAACGTGTGGATTTTATTGTTTCTATTGCAATCTGAGAATTCATAAATCTTGCAATATAAATGCATGAGAAGATTATTTAGGAATAAGTTTGTTTTATTCAGTAACAGCAAATATCTGAGAAGGATAACTCAACCGGGGACCATTTCAAATTTTCTACAATATCCGTATACTATATTTGAGTAATAGATTTTTAATAACATGTTTCTCAGTTGCATGCAATATTTGTGAATTATTGTGTTTTCATTCAGAGAGATATTTCATCGTATATGCGTTTTTCCCCCCTCTATACTGGCGTACTGTTTCATTTCCTTCCTGGGTTACAAACTACATCTGATTTTTTGGTTTAGTTGTTTACTTCTATTGATTTATTATCTGACCCTGTGTGGCACATTACAAGTGTTACAGTTGGCTTAAGTTCATCGACGATTTACATATTGATCACTATATCATCTTGCGGGAGACAAATTGAATGGCCATTACACCTTTTGGAAGCACATCCATTGCACAATGGGGAATCCGACCTCAGTTATTTATGAGACCCTGTATGACAGGCAGGATTACATCATCTGGCCTCAGGTAAGTTGTCTCATGGTCAACATTTCTTTGAGGAAGTAAAACTACTTATATGAATTTTCTCTCACTATTACATTTTTAAGAGGTATGAGCTATTTAGTTTTTATTCATGATGAAGTTGGGACAAGTGCTAAGTTACTTAATACATGGTCATCTCTATTATAGTATCAACTGTCTTATCAGTATTAGCTGGGTTTATCTTTTATTTTTTAGATTTACAGAGTTGTTAGCACTAGTTCTTTATTCTTGGGATAAGGACACGAGATCAAGGGACTGTTGTCAATCATATTTGTCATAAACTAGTGTTCTGAAATGTTTTACTCAATTAGTAAATACAAAATTTTCAGCATAATTCATCGCGATGCAAAATGTAATTTCTTAAATAATCTTTCTTGCAGTGTTACAAGTAGGGTAAGCTTTATGGCTGCCCCAAGTTCAAGCTTTTTTGGTTGTGATTCATTGCATGTGCTATATGACCTGGGTTCTTCTCAAACTTTTAATCGTCGCAAGGGATCAAGGTTTATGGTTAGAGCGGATGTAGTAAGTATGACTACTCATATATGCAACAATAGCTATGTGCACCTTAATAGCTTTCTATGTGCTTGTAGTGCATGGAGGCATTTCTCTCATTTCTTTTTTGTATGTCTGAAGCATTTTTGCAGGTTAGACTGAATGATTATAACTATCATGTCTCAATGTGCAGGATTACTATTCTGTCCTTGGGGTGTCAAGAAATTCTAGTAAATCTGAAATCAAGAGTGGTATTTTACTCTGGCCTCTTTATTTTTGTCTTTATGGTCATATATTCATCATGATCAAAGGAGAATATGAATATATTGTGTTTATTTGCTTATAATTGGTAGCTGGAATCATAACGATTTTAGTGCTTTAGCTGTCTCTTTAGGCAAGAACAATTTCCAAACTAGGCTCTTCTGTTGGTTAGTAAATGACTGCCCATTTTTTATTATACTCTTGCTGCTGCCTGTACTCTTAAGAAGTAGAAATATATTACCTTAAAGGAAGCTCCTAACTTAAGACTGTCAAGATGCCTGTCAAACCCTAAGATATCAATCGAACGGGTGGGATTTATCTGCAAATTAAATAACCATGAATGGACTTTCCAATCTAACGATTAAATTTAAATTAGTTGTGATGTTGACATCTTCCCGTGCCTTTTTTGTATTATAGGACGATACTATTATATAGAATATCAATAGATATGAACTATAAACGAGATTAAATATCCATTTAATTGAGCATATTCTTTACATGTCAGTGGTGCCATGCTGCCACTTTCTATTGAAATAATATGTCTCAACTTTTACATTTCAGCTTATCGGAAGCTTGCCCGGAATTATCACCCAGATGTGAACAAGTGAGTTATTATTCTCCTTTGTTTCTTATATGCTTTTTATTCTTCTCCTTTGCCTTGTCCCCCCCTGTAACTGATATCTATATTGATAATTTAAAGTTAAAATATGGACTGGATTTGTGATGGAGAAAATTGAATATTAGCCAGAATTATAAATTGGATTGTATCTCTGGCCAACTTGGATCTCAGTTTTTGTTAGTTATGGTGAATTTTTTTAATAGTAATATGCTGGCTAAAATGTCTGGAGGAAGGAGGCTTAAGTCACCATTATTGCAACTTGAATTGGGCTTGATAAGTTGTATAATTTTCTGAGGTCATGTCGAACATCTGTGAAGGAAATTTTCTGGCGTTTAACTTTTGTCTGAATTATTCACATGGATGCTGCAGAGAACCTGGCGCAGAACAGAAGTTTAAGGAAATTAGCAATGCATATGAGGTAAAAGTTCGTTTGTTGTTGCTGCTGGTTGAAGTATGATTGTCTTTATGAATTTCTAACTCCAATATTAACTGGTCTTCTGTAATTCAAATTGTTTTGCAGGTCTTATCAGATGATGAGAAACGGTCCATATATGACAGATATGGAGAGGCTGGGCTTAAAGGTTCTGGAATAGGCATGGGGGTAAGTTACCTTGTTATAATGAAAAATCTTTTTGTTTTGACTAACTCTCCTTCTGAAGCTTTGATTATGTATGTTATTCCAGGATTTCAGTAATCCTTTTGATCTGTTTGAGACTCTGTTTGAGGGTATGAATCAGGGGAGAGGTTCCTGGAATGGAGCTATTGAGGGTGAAGATGAGTATTATAGTCTTGTTTTGAACTTTAAGGAAGCAGTTTTTGGAGTAGAAAAAGAGATAGAGATCAGCCGGCTAGAGAGCTGTGGAACTTGCAATGGTTCAGGGGCTAAACCGGGAACCAAGCCGACCAGATGTAGCACTTGTGGGGGTCAAGGTAGGGTTGTGTCATCAACAAGGACGCCATTAGGTATTTTGCAGCAGTCAATGACATGCTCTTCATGCAATGGGACTGGAGAAATTTCAACTCCATGCAATACATGTTCCGGGGATGGTCGGGTGCGGAGGACAAAACGGATAAGTCTGAAAGTCCCGGCTGGTGTAGACTCTGCTAGCCGTTTAAGGGTCCGAAATGAAGGAAATGCTGGAAGGCGAGGTGGTTCTCCAGGTGACCTCTTTGTTGTTATCGAAGTTATCCCCGATCCAGTCCTTAAACGTGATGACACCAACATTTTATACACTTGCAAGGTGTCATACTTAGATGCGATCCTGGGAACTACAATCCAAGTTCCTACTGTAGATGGCACGGTGGATTTAAAAATCCCTGCTGGGACCCAACCGAACACAACACTTGTCATGGCTAGAAAAGGTGTTCCTCTGCTGAACAAGAGCAGTATGAGGGGTGATCAGTTGGTTCGGGTGCAAGTTGAAATTCCCAAAAAGTTAAGCAGCGAAGAGAGGAAGCTTATTGAGGAACTTGCTGATTTAAGCAAAGGCAAGACCGCGGCTGGTAAGAGATGATACTTTGTGGGATCTGCTTTTGTCCAACCAGTAGTTTCAACCCCAAAAATTTCATGCTCCTTACAAGAATGCATCTTTCTTGACCGTGTAACTTTCTGAGGTGAACTGGGCAGTTCTTGATATTTGATCAGTGGGAGGGGTCCGAACATGCTGGTAGTTATAGGTTATTGATTAGCCCTCGAGAATAAAGGTGGATTTGACGAGCGGAAGATATTTATCGTCCACCTTTTTTTCGGATGAAATCATCTTCGGGGTGCAATGTAATGTCGCTTACATAGACGTGATGCTTGGACACAAGAATCGTATACACATATTTGACAAGGAAAAAAAGGATTATTTTCCCGTTACAATGCTTAGTACTTTGCTAGTAGGATTATTTTCACGTAAGCAAATGCTTGAGATTACGTATACTACTTACCGTCCTTAGTTTAGTATAAGATCTTGTTGTACACTACAAATGAGATCTTATACTAAAGGCTCCGAGATAGTATTTTTATAAGGTCATGCCTCAAAGATGTTGCTTGGCTCACCCAAGCATGGAAGCATGTCAGCCCTTTGTGCATCATCTTATCCTAATTAAGTAATGTGGATTATGATGACAATTTTGAGCAAGGCTTCTCAACAGTAATTATGATGACAATTTTAACTAAACTCATAACAGTGACTGTCAACTGGATATTTGAATCAGAGTTCTATTGCTATGAGAACTTGGTTTGTTTATCTTGACCCCGATAGGAGATCCTAAGTTTGGGACAGGCAAGTTTCATTCTATACTCGCCTTGAGATAGTTCATGGTAGCTTTTTGTAATAAATCATGAAAGAAAATTTCTTACGAAAATTACCGCTAAAAGTACAAATATACTCACTAATGTGTGATAGACATTATTCTTTTGCATAAATGACTTTTTATAATTATTCGTTCATTAACGATATGAGTAATTAATTAAGATGATAACTCTTACGGGCATTAACTAATAATAATTTGACAATTTTAATTTTTACATAATAGATTATTTATTTAATTAACAAATATTATTAGAAATAAAGCAGTTTAAATAAAAAACTGCAAAAATTATATCAAAACAATTCAAATCAATCAATATAATTTTTTCGAGACAAAAAATATCAATCAATATAATTTTTTCAAGACAAAATATAATTCACTGTATTTTTATCCGTCTACCGAAAATTGGGTAAAAGTTGCCACAAAAAGGTAAATCACAGTTCACAAACCTCAAGAGGCAGAAGCCCCCCTTTCAAATTTCAATGATAAAGAACTACAATCATTCGATGGCTCTTCTGATACCAATTTAATCAGTCCCAAGAACCCTTTATGCATACCTTTGCGTGGGGATCGAGAGTTAAAAAGCCACACTCTATCAAGGGAATGGGATTCGAATATATCACAACTTTGGTATGCTGAACCTAAAGAGCTGGCAGAACAAATCATCGTCTAGCTATCCATTTAATGAAATGAAACAGACAAAAAATCATAAGACTATGATACATTAAATTGAATTTTCTCAGATCATATGTCAAATGATTACATTTACTATCACTAGAAACAGGATTGAAAAAAAAAAAAAAATTGTATGGAGGCAGCAGCTTGAGCTTTGTGGTTATCCAATGTTCCATCTTACCTTCTGATGGAGACGATTCTGGGACAGCTCAAACCATACATAAGGCAAATCTCTTATTTGGAAGCAACTAAATTGTGTAGGAGCAACTCCAAATCTTTGAATCTACATGATGGAGCACACAAATTATATTAACAGAGTTAAGGAAAACTAAAGGGACAATACCTAGGCTGTCAGCAATGTACTATACCTTATGTTACTCAAGTCGGGGTAGACTGCTATTGCATCACTAAAATCCTACATTATATTCAAACAGACTCCAGAAGTGTCAAAATGTAGCCGTTATTGACGGGTTTCAATTCCATCCAGCGTAAAAATCATATTGGCAAATGCCTCACCTGATCAGCTGTTGAAGACGTGTAGGTAACCACGCATGACATCCCAGCTTTAGTTGCTGCCTGTGGATATTAATTTAGTTCGTGAGAGTTCAAGAATTTGTTTCCCCTTTGAGAAAGACAGAGTTCAAGCATTGCGATTTATTAGCACACTTCATTCAAAGCACTTTAGCAAAATAAGAAATAAATTTTAGATCTGCAGTTTGAAACTATGTTAATATTGTCAGATTAAAGAAGCCATAGGCATTAGTACATTTTCGGTTCAAATTACACACACAACACAACATTGATTATTAGTGAGAATATAACCTGTAAGCCAATTACACTATCCTCTATCACCAAGCAGTCCTTTTCTGACACACCCAGCTTCTACAAGACACAATATGTGAATCATGCCCCTTCTGTCAGCACACGCAAGAAGGCTTAGAATTTCATGTATCTAAATTACAATATCTATTAATCTTAAACCTTGGAAGCTGTCAGATATATTGATGGATCAGGCTTCTTTGCCTTCACATCATCACCTGCAAGTTAAATATGATTATAAAAAATAGTTGATCTCAAACGTAGAGTAGATTTCATCAAACGTATAATACCAAAAACATTCTCTGGGAAAGTTTGGCAAGACTTGGGTATGCATTGAAATGGAGTTCTAAGCTATCTCAGGAGAAAGTTAACATTGGTTTTGTACATTGAAGAGATGGCAAATTAATTGAGTCTGATGCCTCGAACATCGTTTGTTAAGTGTTGATCCACTACTCGACACAAATAAACACCTCCATATTACATGAACTATATAAAGGGACATGAAAATGGGTTTAATACCTGCTAGGAAGCAATCAAGGCTCTTAAACCGCTCCTAAAACACCAAAAATCAATTAGGCTGAACATACGTTGAAAAGTATATTTCCATTGTGGAGAAGTACATGAGAAAATGTGCTTACAATTCCTATAAGATTCTCAAGACAGAGTACAACTGAACTTTTAGTTGCTGCCGAGCAAACAGCGAGCTTTATCCCCTACAATAGCATTAGAGGGAAAAAATACCGTCCAATAAGCAGTTGTACCTAACTAGAAGAGTGAAAAGAAGAAATAAAGTGATTAAAAAGAGCTCCAAGAGAGAGCAGATTCTGCCATAAGTTAGAACCAGATACATGGTAGTTAAAATCTCATTTTAAGTATTAACGATTTTTTTTCATTAAAACGATTTTACTAATTTTTCAAACGCTTTTATGTTTTTATGATTTTGCTATGTTATGATTTTACATTTTATGCTTTTTTATCCCCTACCAATTTTACACGTAAAATCTCAATTTTAACAATCTTGGCAGATACACGTTAGGCAGCACATTAATAAGAAGAGATCAACACACTGTTTAAACACTATCTTACAGCATCCTTGACCTCATCCATCAATCTCAGAACTCCAGGTCTGGGTTTTACCTGGTCCAAAAAATATTTGTGTACAACAGTAGGTTATTAACAACATAAACAGGATCTTCACGCTTGAAGCAAACAAAGTAGTCGTTAGAATAGGAAAACAAAAGAAGTATACTTACAGTTCCGGACTTGATTATTTCTTTGTACCTCTCAGTTTTCCAATCCTAAACCAACAAGAAAACGAAAATATAACATGCAGGTGAGAAGACAACCACTTCAGTGGTTAAAAAATAAAAATTCAGAAGTAATACGTTCTTTTTTGTCAACGCAAGACACGTCGAAGCATTGCAAATCGTCAAAGTAAAAGCAAGCACACATCATCAAGCAGAGAAAAGTACCTGAATAATATCAATTAGCTTAGCTCCATTCTCATCATTACTCGGAGGCGTCTCAAATATCGTAGAAGACGGCCACCCATTCTCTTTGAAGTACCTAACAATCCACGAATACCGACGAAACAAATGAACAGATAAGCAAAATCAAACACAGAGAGATAAAATATCTATTTGAAGGGAAAAGATAAACAAACCATCGCATTTTAGGTTTGCCTCCACCAATGCGATTCTGGAGCTCATCGTAGAATTCGATGCCCCAATTGAGAGGTTGCGAAGAAGAAGAAGGGCAGCGAACATTGAAGTTAGTAAATGCATCGTTGTATGCCTGGCGATGCAAGTGTTCGGACTCGAGGATGACACCATCGCAGTCGAAAATGAGAGCCTGAAGAGAAGAAGAGGAAGCTGAAGCAGAGACTGTGATGACTCGATGTTTGGAGGAGAAAGGCTTGATTGGAGGATTCAGAAACCGATGCTTGGTAATGAAAGTGGTGGTGAGGGAGAGAGACCGAAAGGGGCGAAGATAAGAGGAGAGATTGGGAGGAGAAGGAGAGGTCAGAGTAGTCGCCATGAGAGTTGAGAGTTGAGATGAACGAGATTGTTGAGTCTCTTCTATTCGTGTGGCTGTGGAATCGACTTTGGCCCCTCTAAAATTTCTTCCAGCCAGCGGTTATGATCGTTAATCGTGAGTGGGAGAATCATTTGGGTAGAAAAAAGAAAATATTTTAGAAAAACACTTTTTTTTTTCCACATACAAATAGAAAATAGACGACCTTGACCAAAGAAAAGAATGAAGTGAAGTAAAATCCTCAGACGTCACAATCTATGGCATGAGTCCATGAAGTCGTCTCACTTGCTAATAGAAGAATGTTACTACAATAATTGCATGATAGTATTATGAATTATGATTGTAATTATAGGATATACTTAATCTGGTCCACAATATAAGTTAGCAAGTCATTTTCACTAATTCATTGGAATTAAAAAATTATAGTTAACTCATGAAAGTGGAAATAAATTGAAATTTTTTTTTACAACTTTATTCATATTAAATGAGATTTTAAATGATGAATAAACACAACAGATCATATTTAAACATTAATTATAGAGGTAAAGTTGATAAAAAAAAACATTAATTATTCTCCAAATGATTTATATTGCAAACTAAATCATGCTAGAAGCTAACTTATATTGTGCACCATAAGGAGTAGTGTTATTTATTTTTTTATTTTTTTACCTTCATAGAATAGGCAATGAAGGCTGTCATTTACCACGCAAAGTTCATGTAATACAAAAGCATGCTGCATTGTTGGGCTCAACTAGTATAATTTGATTTACCTGCTTTAAAGGCTAAATCCATATTTCTTTGACAAGATGGCGATACTTAAAATATAAGTTATAATTTTTTTTGATGTCTGTAAAATTGTACTCTCTCCTGTCCTAATTATAAGACATATTTAATTGATTTTATGGAGATTAAAGAGGGGAGTTAATAATTTTGTTCTGAATCAACCAACATAACTGACAAATTCGTTAAAAATCGTAAGTTTTTGTGATTTGCTTTTATTTGTTGTGTCAACTAACGTTTGCCTTTCATTGTTACAGTCCCTCTCTGCCTTTGAACGTTAGCTCAGCACCTCCTATTACTCCCTCTAATCCTTATTATAGGGCATCAACTATCTTTTCTCACAAACCAAGAAATGAAAGTTAAGTCATTAAATGAACCTAAAATTGATAAAAGTTTTCAACTTTATCCCTACTTTAATGTGTAAATTTAAAGGAGTTTGTTAAAATAAGGGCATAATAGGAAAATAGTAATAAATAAGTTAGTTAAATGTAGTTGGTGCCTTATAAAAAGGACAAAAAATTATGGGTAGTTGATGTCTTATAATAAGAACTAGAGGAAGTATTTCACAAGCGACATGCTTGTTTGGGTTGGAGAAGTTACACAACTTGATATAAAACCCATTTTATATACTTATCTTATTTACTCATTTCATATACTTATCTTATTTACTGTGAATCACAAAATTAAAGCAGTTTTCACTAACCCAAACGAGTAGACTTGTGTCCAAGAAAAGGCAATAGTATGGAAAAAACCTTAATTAAATAATTATTTATCAAAATGCCACTGCGTGAAAACTATTAACCCATCTACCCCTCTGTAATCGATTACATTAATTTTTTTTCAAAATTTGCACTATGTAATCGATTACGTAGTGCAAAAATTTTTTTATTATTTTTTTTTCATTTGTCCCTTTATATATATATATATATATATATATATATATATATATATATATATATATAAAATAATAATTTTCTAAAGAATTTAATATTACGAGATATTTAATTCTAAATTTCTTTCTGATATCTGGCCGTATTAATAGCATAGTTTGAAATTATTTATAACCGCTTTGATATCATCTCTCTTTATTTTTCATATACTTATTTTGAAAATATTTTATTTGATACATTTGTTTTATTTTTCAAAATTTGAATTTATTATTTAAACTTCCTGATAGCTGGCCGTACTAATAGCATAGTTTGAAATTCTTTGTAACCACCTTACTATCATCCCTCTATACTTTTCATATGCTGATTTTAAAAATATTTCATATACTCGGACGCATTGTAATCCTCAAAATGAAGTTTTATTTTATTTTTCATAAATTTTTTTTTTATATGTAGATACATAGGCTTTTTAGTTTTCCCGTTATGTAATCGACTAAGCTACAATACTTAATCGATTATATCACGCCATATCAGTTTTTTAATCCCCAAAAGTTTAAATATTAAATTCAAATTTTGAAAAATAAAAAAAATATAAAATGAAATATTTTCAAAATAAATATATGAAAAATAAGGAGGGATGATAGCAAAGTAGTTACAAAGAATTTCAAACTATGATATTAGTATATGAGGAAGAAATCTAGAATTAAATATCTCCTAATATTAAATTATTTGGAATATATATATATATATATATATATATATATATATATATATATATAAAATATCACGAGATATTATGAGATATTATATATCATAGTTTAATATTACGAGATATAAAAATTCAAACTATGCTATTAGTACGGCCAGCTATCAGGAAGTTTAAATAATAAATTCAAATTTTGAAAAATAAAACAAATATATAAAATAAAATATTTTCAAAATAAGTATATGAAAAATAAAGAGAGATGATATCAAAGCGGTTACGAATAATTTCAAACTATGCTATTAGTACGGCTAGATATCAGGAAGAAATCTAGAATTAAATATCTCGTAATATAAAATTCTTTGGAAAATTATATATATATATATATATATATATATATATATATATATATATATATATATATATAAAGGGAAAAATGAAAAAAATAATAATAATTTTTTGCACTACGTAATCGATTACGCTAGAGTATTTAATCGATTACATAGTGTAAAATTTATTTAATCGATTACGCTACAGTGCGTAATCGATTACATAGTGTAAATGTTGAAAAAAAATTAATGTAATCGATTATAGAGGGGCAGATGGGTTAATAGTTTTTACGCTGTGACATTTTAGTAAATAATTATTTAATTAAGGTTTTTTCCGTACAATTGACCCAATAAAAAATATCTACTTGTTTTATTTTCCTGCATTTACGGCACAGTGAGGAGACATGAAACCAGCAGTTTTCCTATGTTGTCGTTAAATCCAGTTTGGATCCTCTTTCATATACCCCTCTGTTCCTTATTATAAGGCATCAACTACTCATAAATTTTGGTCCTTTTTATAAGACACCAACTACATTTAACTAACTTATTTATTACTATTTTCCTATTATACCCTTACTTTAACAAACTCCTTTAAATCTATCTCATTAAAGTAGGGATAAAGTTAGAAACTTTATCAATTTTAGGCTTATTTAATGTCTTAACTTTCATTTCTTGGTTTGTGAAAAAAGATCGTTGGTGCCTTATAATAAGGACCAGAGAAAGTAATAGACTCTATAGTAAATGCTTGTTTGGAAGTTAACCAAAATTTAGATTTTATGTAAGCCGAGATAAAACTCAACTCACATACTTATTACTTATCTTTTACCGCGCAAAACTTAAGTTCTACTTAAGCCTCAATCATAGCATTCCATTGTATCATAATTTGCCTTTATTAGCCACAAGAATTATCGGTTTTACACATCAAACATAAGAGATAAAACGTTGATACTAATTCTGGGTGACTTAATCTTCATTCTGTTTTATTTACAAAAAAAAAAAAACTAATTCCTCTCGCTGATGTGCCATTTATTAGCAACTCCAAGTTCCTTTATTATAGAACGGTAGTATCTTCCTAGGACAGAAACACAATTATACCGGCACATAACAGAAAAACACTGCTAAAACAATTATCATTAGAATCTCCCTCAATAAATTATCACCCTCGCGGTTTGATATGGTTCAACTCTTTCTGGTCTTTACCCAAGAAAGGAATAGAATGGCCTCTAACTCGGTTTGACGTCACTGCGTTAGATCCCAAGGATTCCCTACAAACTTACAGCCATCCCCATCCGAACATTTCAGAACAGGAGAGAGAAACCAATCATGTAAATTTGGACTCCAGCTCGTGTGGATTCCAAGAAGATAAGCTAAACCCCACCAGATTGACATTTGACAGTAGGTAGCAAAAACGAGAAGAAAATAAACATAGAGATGTGTCATTTCCATCGAAGAAGGATCCCAATTCACAAGTCACAATCTCTTCAGGATATATACAGAGATCGTGAAAAATGAAAAATCCCCTCATAATCACTGCCACACCAAAGGGAGGCAAATGCGAAACTTGCTCGGATTTTAGACGCCACCGCAATAAAAGTCAGAAATCAAGAAAAAAATGCAAGTCTGTAACAAACTCTGTACAAGTGTATCAAACTTCAACGTATACAATTAATTCTGACACCAGAGATAGTGACGCATATCTGCAAGCCCTAAATCAATCCCATGGACCCTCTGATATACGTTCTAACACGATAAATAAGTTAACCAGCGAAATTAATTGAACAGAGGCAGTTTCTATTGGACAAATTCGAGCAATGATAACTAATAATCTCAATCTGGATAGATGGTTCCTTCACTACAATTTCTAAGGGTTGAAAAAGTGGCCACCGCAATGGCATTTCCAACCCAACGGCTTGTAATTAGAGTACCTGTTATTCTGGTATGACGAACCAGAAAAACCCAGAGGAGCCGTTCGGGTTAGACCCGGCTTGAGCCTCTGGTGGCTAGGCAAGGTTGGAACTTGAACCGCCATGCATGGATGGCACGCGTTGCACTTGTTGTGGCAGCTGGGAGGGATCGAACCTAGCCTGGTTTTCTCCTCAAGCAGAAGATCCTGCACATACCCAATTGAAATCCTTACCAAACCAGAAACATGAAGCACACAATTGGAGACACAAAACCCAGGAAGTCTGAAAGCTTACCCGACGAGAAATTGAAGGCTGAGGCTGAGTAAAACAAAAAACTGGACAGAATAGATGATGCAGGACTATAATAAGCAAGGTGGCGATTGTGACTAAGTACTGATATGAGTTAAGAGAAGCCATAACCATGAGAGCCAATCTTGTCACATGGTATTCATTCATTCCCCATCTAAACCAATACAAGAATAACTGGAAAAAGTAAATGCAAGTCGAGTGAGATGCGAATGCCAGTTTTCTGAAGCTTCCTCCGCCGAAAGAGCGAGAATTAGAGAGAGAGAGAGAGTGTGTGTGTGTGTGTTCTGGGGAGGTGGAGTTTATGTGTTAATGGCGTCTAGAGGAAGATATTAGTAGTACATAAATTGGGGTATGTGGTGGCACTGGCAGCCTGCAAGTTTAGAGAGAGATAATGAGTCAGAGAGAGAGAGAAGGGGGCAGACTGTAGCAGAAAAGTGAAAGGAACGATTCAAGAAAGGTAAACAAATAGAGAGTAAACCCATCAGCATCAAGGACCCCTTGACCAGAATTCTATTGGGGGTTTTGAGGCTGATTATTATTAGTGGCTAGTTCGACAGCGAAAAGATTTGTGTATCTCTCAGAGTGGCAAAAAAGCCAGGTCAGGCTGATAGTTAAATTCGGCATTTATTATGCTAGCTATAACCGGTTCCCTAATTGTTCGTCTCTCTGGATTCATGTGGGTTTGACTGTCATTGACTTGATTATTAATAATGACAAGTTGAGAGCAGAGCTTCTGCTTCCCACCCGACCTGATTAACAATTTATGGCGGCAAAATTGGTTCCGCTGACTGAAAATTATCAAAACCGATGAAGAAAAAACGACAATCTTGATGTCCCGAAAAGCATTATTGGTTTGTTTGATAGAAGTAATGTGGGATCTTTAAAATTTTGTTTATGTCGTAATCCTCTTGGATTCATATTCCAACAGAGCCAGACGAAGTACTGATCTCAGAAAGGAAAAAGAGAGAGAAAAGGAAATGTTACAGAGATTTCTTTTTATTAGCAAGTAAGAAGCACTAAGAATTTAAGAAATGAAAAGCGATTGTGCATGCACAAAGAACGGTTTGAGGCCTGCTCACTGTAAAGATAGGTTACTAAATTTGGATTAGCACGCTTCAATGAACATTTTACACGACATAAGCTTGAGGGTATTTGGAACTTTCTTGGCGCTACAGTTTCCATTTCGAGGCTTCTTGATTCCTTGCTATGATTTCACACTTCACAGCTTGCGATTAGTCAAAGCGGCTAATATAAATCATAGACATTGAACAGCGAGGAGAGAGAGAGAGAAGGAGAGGATTGTGATAGTGAGTGAGCAGACGTACGTACCTTTTTTCCACTGAGTAGGAAAAAAGATCTATCTGCAAAGCTTGAGAAAAATATTTCCATTATGTGGGGGATTATAGGCTTTTTGTAGAGCTGTTACAGAACAGAGGAGCTGTCGATGATCATGAAAGCAAGTAAAGTAATCTTCGCTTTCGTTGCTTTTTCTGAGTTTTCCAATCAGGGATTCAATTATTTACCATTCTCAGAGTAAAAAGGTGGCGCAAAAGACAAGGACAGTCACGCTGCCCCTGTACCATTCTTGCGCTGGAGACTGAAGTAATAATGAACGAGTACTATGTCTTAAGTCTTAACTCGCCCATATTACAACTTCGATCTGTGGATTTTGGAACCTTAGTAATGACTGTTCAGAATGTCCTGTCGTCTTCGGTGATGACACGGAGAAGGTAGTTAGTTTGGCGATTATGTCTGTAAATTATAAAAATAATCAATAATCAATTCCAGTGGATTTAAAATTAAATTCTCCTGTTTTTCCAAAATCCTTTGTTGACATAAAACTGTAAGAAAGCCTGAAACCATGATTTCAAACACTAGCACGGAGTCACGTACTCTGATTTGCAAGTAAAAATTCGTTAAGACACGGAGAAAACAGAGGATTAAGGAAAAAGCAGGAGAATTTATAATTTAATAGTAATAGAAACTGGGTTACAACTACAATATGTGTGCATTAAATTAACGAGCAACTACGTAAAATCATTAATTAACATATATTGAGCTACTAACAACTTAAGATTTTTAATGACACAGAGATCAAACCGTATTCATATTGCTCATGAAATTTCTCATGATTTAGTTATTTGATAGTGAACATATATTTACTTGATTTGAATTTTTATTTCATCCCTGAATACATGCCACGTTCCAAATTTTAAAATATAATTATTTTTAACAATATTCTTGTTAGATTGAGGGTATTAAGTGGATTTGAGTAAGATCTAACTTGTATAATTTCTTAGCTTAATAAGCCGCAGGAAATGAGTCGTTCTAATGTTAAAAGAGATAAACATAAATGGACACTCTAAGTTAATGAATCATATGAATCAAAAGCACCATTTCGTCAATTTCTAAATTACAAACAAATAGTTGGAATTGACTTTAATCAACCCTCAAAAATTCACTCCTTATTGAAACAAAATATTAGAGCTCTGTTTCTACTTAAATGAGCAAAACCGTAACTATATAGACATACGTAAATACATCTATCAGTGTAACCCGCAAATACGAATTGAAACTTTTTAATCACAATGTATATATTATATCCAGCAGGTTTTGGAATAAATCATGATTTAATTGATACGTAACTACTCAACAATCATACACATCAAAGTATCATGGACATTGAATTCCTGTCAAAGATATATATAGCCGATATAGTTGAACGCCAAGATCTTATTCCTATTTCACACTCTATTTACGGATGACGAAGCGAAAAGGGTCCCTTGTCAGCACCTTCGGTCCCAATAATTAGAAAACTTCATTTCTACCCCACAATTCTATTTATTATGAAACTGAACTCACCAGTCATGATGGGGGTCATTGAAGCGAGCTATGCTGGTCCCTTTTTTGTTGGTTTTTGCAGCCACGGGCCACAGTTGTGGGGTACTGGGGGTTTTTGCACTGTTATGGCGTAATCTTTAGACCCTGCGAACAACAATTGTGGTCACATGGAGGGAAATATGAAGTTCAAAAATCATTTTAAAATCAATTATTTGGTAGAATAACTTTCGGGCTTAACATAAAACTCAGTGTTGCATGAACTTGACAAATAACAGTCAAAAGAACACACCTCCAACTGATAGGTATGCAATTCAGATTCATTTAAAAGAAGAGCCTCTTAAACAGCTTCATTTTCAAGAAATTCCACATAAGCCATGTTTGTCATTCAATGTAATGACCCTATTAGTTATTGCTCTATTTATTTTGATGATAATAAAACTTGTAAAAAAAATAAGGTTTTAAATTAAAAAATGTAACATAAAAAAGTATATTTAAGTAGAGAATAGCTTACTCGAGCAAGAGTTTGCTCGAGCAAGTAAGTGGTTACTCGAGTAGATCTCTCATTCAAGTAAGTCTAGAAACCTACTCAAGCAATATCTTACTAATCTCTTTACCTAAGTCATTGTAGGAGCTTATTTGAGCATATCTAGAAGCTTACTCAAGCATGTTGCTTGAGCACAGAGGAAGCCATACTCAAGCAAAGTTATTTAATCAAGCAAGCATCATGTTTGCTCGAATATATTATTCAAGCATGAGTAATTGTTTGCTCTCTCTCTCACTATATATATATATATATATATATATTTACTAATATCTCATCTTCACAGCAACTCACTTGAGCATGGTTTAACTTTTACTTGAGCACAAACAAAAACAAATGCTTACTCGAGTAAATGTGATATATATTGTTACTAATATCTCACCTTCACAGCAATTCACTCGAGCATGGTTTAACTTTTACTTGAGCACAAACAAATGCTTACTCGAGTAAATTTGTTCTAGCGTCTCCTCTACTGTTGTTCACCAAGGTTACTCGAGCATCATATGTTGATAACCTATTCTCTGTGAATGTATTTAAATATCAAACGAGCATTCTAAACTCTCTACTCAAGCAAGGTTATTACAAAACGTTATATACTTCTTCTTCACCTTTTGTAAATTCAAAATATTTGATTAATATCTGATTTTATCTGAATATTACTTGTTATCGTTCTCAATACTGTTAACCATCTTTTGCTAGTGAGTTTTCATATTGCTAACGAAGGGATTTCGTGCAAATTGTTATAAAGCAAAAACATGTCAGAGCATTAAATGCATTACAGAAAATAGAGCACACACACGGAATGGAAATCAAAGCAGGACGAATGATCATTGCTGTAAACACCCATTTAGGCGAAAGCAATAGCAACACTTCCTTAGACAACTACTAACCAAAGACATGTTGTATATATGAAGATTGTCGACTGCAATACAAAAGCGGCATATCATCAAATCTTCAATGACGATGGTTATTGTCTAATGGAAAGCTTATGTGTCTAACAGAACAATTGAAGTCTCTAAACAATTAACTTGAAGCTTCATCAACAATCATTTATAATGGCATTCGGTATAAATGCGAAGAGCATTCAATTTGGAGCTAACAACAACGACAATATCATTTATTGCTGAGTCATTGCTCTTTAATACTCTTTGAATTATCTTCAAGATATTCATATACTTCGGTGTTTATTTATCTACTTTGTGCAAGAGTTATTAATCATTCAATTTAGTTTTGTAATATGTCAAAGTAGCGAGACCTTGAGTTCAGTTGTTCGTTACAAGTTATAAGGGGAAGTAAATCTGGTGATATTACTTAGTGTCTATTGTAATCAATTTGTGAAAGATAGTGGAAATCTCAGAGGAACTCTGGAAACTGGAAGTAGGCCACGTTGTTAAGGTTGAATCAATATAAATCTGTGTGTACAATTCAATGATATCTCTCTAACCCTTCCTTCCTAATTTATTTATCAGTTAGGATTGTTTTAATGTTTACAAATCACTCAATTCACCCCCTCTTTGGTGATTGGGCGAAACTAACAACCCTGTTTACTGTACCACATGATTGGAAGTGTTGTTGTGCATGTGTAATCAACCTGCAAAACAGAAATTAATTCCCAAGGATTTTAATACCAAAATATGAAACAATATATCAGTAGAGAAGGTGCTGACATGCACATCATCAGTTCACAGCAAAAAAGAACTTACTCAAACTCTAGAAGCACAACAATATTGGTCACAGACAGGTATGGACATTTTGTATTCAAGATTTTTGTTCCAGTTAATTAAAATCAGTTCATGATATCACCCGTGTATATTCAGCTACGGCCTCGCTCTAAATTCAGACCGTAAAAACTTAAAAGTAATTATGCACTAATGTTTTATTTAATGGGGAATTAGTGAAAATGAACGGCTATGATCCAATCCCTTCTCTTTCTGGGTTGGATACTCCTTTCAGTGGACCACATCCTCTATCATGGAACTTGCATTAGAAAATGGAAACAAAGAGGAGTTTGTATGAGTGAACTCTGGCGTTCAACTAAGGAGATATATGACTCAAGATGCTGATTGCTGAGGAAGATGAGTCTTTAGCATCTAATAATGGAGAACGACTCAAGTTTGTATGAGGAACTCTGGGATTCATTTTTCCGGTAGTGCTTTTTTTTTTTTGGTGATAAAAGGGCTGACCAGTTAGGTTTGTTTTCCAACTCGGCAGTTTTGTTATCTTTCTAACCCAGCAAAACCCACCAACACATCATGTTTAACGGTTTAGGACATGGTTGACCTCTTCATACGTTTATTTTAAATTTAGTGTAAATAGGTTACATGTGCATCTAACACCCTGAAAATTTTTTGTAGGAGCCCCAAACATTCTAAAATATTTAGGGCTTCAATTTTACCCCTGATATAATAAAATGGGAACAATCTTACCTTTAACCTAATAGCCACCCAAACTCTGTTATCTCTCATGAGGGATGTGCATAATTTTTTTTTTTTAAACGAATGTAAAAATTTAGTAATGAAGCCATGAAAAATATGGACATTCACATGTTTGTATATAAGAAAAATAGAAATATTTACAAGAAAACTATGTGAATAACCAAAACTTTTCAACTCTTTAGTTTTTCACATGTTTGTCTTGTAAATATTTTTATCCTATAAATGCTTTTAGGTATTATCGTCTTTTTACTGATAAAACTTAATTTTATTTTGATAGGGTGCTATGAAATTTCATAATCTTTTGGAAGTTAGTTGAAATAATACTGTTTACATGAGGTTTTAAGCGCGTTAAAAAATATTAAAATAATAAAGAGGAAAACTAATGGGACCTAGAATATCAATGGAAACAGAAATTAAGTCTCTTTTTACAACGTTAATATATATATTCTCGAATAAATTATTTATATCTACTTTTTTTTATACATAGTTCTTATAAATGCTCATAACGAAAGTGTTCGATGCTAAATTCATAGCTCATATTTATTTTTTAAAGAGACCCAATGACGACAAAGGAGGCGACCTGTCTTCTTCGTCAAGCAAATCCAAAAAATTGGAGGATTGGAGCATATGATGCCAAGGCTCAAAGGGCTACGAGGGATACTTCATCCTTAACCAAGCTACTAGCTCTATAATCCCCATTATTGGGGGTCAAAAAGGGAATATCAGATTAGTAAAAACTGGTTAAAAAAACAGAGAGAATTAATGGATGAAAACGAGAACAGAATTGAATTGGGGCGCTGTTGAACATAAAGCCAGTATCTGAACGAACCATTCGATGTCTCTTTGAACATGCCTCCATCCATGGTTCAGTCAATGAAGAAGAACATGAACAGTGCCTTCACCAACAATCAAAACATGAAACATTGGATTCACCTACCCTCTTTGTCAAGGTTGCAACATTTCTTAGTGAAAAAAAAGCAACATTACAAAAAAAATATATTCTTAGTTCTAAAATGTTGCAATAGACCTTCTGGTTAAAAAAGGGTAGCCGAATCCTAAAACATTACGTAAAATTTGGAAGCACCAAAACCTAAGTTTTATGAGTTAGGCAAGAATCCTCTTGAATAGTTGTATTGTAAACAGTAAAAGTTATTTTTAAAAGTTAATCTAAACATAAATTTAAAACAAAACAGTTTATGTCAACTTCTGCGGTTAGGTTAATGGTGGGATTGCTTCATTTTTATTTCATTAGGAGTAAAATTGCATCCTTAAAATATTGAAGTTGCTTGCTGCTCCCCAACAATTTTACGCTAAGTTATATAAATGAATAATTTCATGAATATTAATGATTACTTTAGAAATAAAAACGTTGCCATTTTTATTTTTTGTGGAGACGATGGGCGATTTTTCTGATAACAAGAGATATAATTAAATCGAGTTTTAAAAGAATGCCCTCCAATATTTTTGCGCCACCTGTAAAAAAGCGTGTGTAATTATCATTGGTCGAGGACATCCGTTTAAAATTTGATTGACATTGACATGTTCCCCGTTATCACAGTCTTCCCAAGTTTGATTTGGTTTCTTCAAAGTAAGAATAATCGCAGTTAATCTGTCATAGCTAAAGAGCCTCACCTTTTTCGATAAGGCGGATTTTGGTTCGAGTTCGAGAGCTGGAGCCTGGAGGATACATTATCTCAGAAAACTGGAGTCGGGGAAGCAAAGATCCACTGCTCTCTGAGTTTGCGGTTGCCGATCTCTTTGTTCGTCAGTGAAGAAGAGGAGCTTGGAAATGGCAAGTGGAGGCTACGGAGAAGCTAACCAGAAGATCGACTACGTGTTCAAGGTGGTGCTGATAGGTGACTCCGCAGTGGGGAAGTCGCAGATACTAGCTCGGTTTGCGAGAAATGAGTTCAGCTTGGATTCCAAAGCCACGATCGGCGTCGAATTCCAGACTAGGACCTTGGTCATTCAACATAAGACTGTCAAGGCTCAGATCTGGGACACTGCTGGCCAAGAACGGTGCGTTTCCAGAACTCAGATCTCTTATCCAGTTCTTTATTATGGATGCTATCAAGCATAAGTGAGTCGTAGTGTCCAGCTCTTTTAGTTCAAATCTGAAGTAGTTTCTCTGGTTTTCTTCGCCGATACTTAATTAGCCACTCAGAACATATCTGCGTCTATTTGTTTTCAATCATCGTTTACTAACTCGTGAACTGCCATCTTCCTGCACTTGTGTTGATTGCGGGAGCGGATGATTTAATTACAGGCAACGGCGGAGACAATAATTTGTAGTTTCATTTTTTATAACATATATATACACATAGATATCTAAGATTAGTGAAATAAATCAGGCAAAAAAAGGATTAGTGAAATAAATTAGTATTAATATATTTACTCATCTATGGATCTTTGCATGTAAATGATGAAAATATAATTACAATAACTGTATATAAGATTATAATTACATTTAACGAAATCCCATGCTTTAAGTTCAATTAATGAGTAATAAATCATTAGTGCATTCATGCGAATTGAATACAATTACATAACTATGCAAAGGGAAAAAAATCCATGAATCTCTCATTCAATTACATGGTTTATATTCTCTAGCTGTCTCACATTCAGTCGTTCTTTTCGGTGACTGGGTGTATGTCTGTTGTCTGGGTACTCCAATACGTGAACCTTACTGTTGCTTCTACATCCATTGCATATGACGCGACATTTTGGGGACATTATTTGATTTCAATGGTTTTAGGCGTACGTAAGATTGTTACATTAATCATTGCGTGTTTACCATTTCATCTTTGCATGGAAATGGTGAAACTACAATTGTATATAAGTAGTGTTATAATTACATTTGACGGATTTCAAAATTACTAAATTAGTCCATCATGCTATTAAATGCACCTTCCTTAACACTAGTAATAAGGTAATTCAGTCTTTGACCCAAAAAAATCCGGGCATCATTCAAATATTCAATTTCATGGGTCATTCTTATGCTGACTCATTCTGGCCTACTTGCCGGTAACTTTGGGTGTGTCGACTGAGTACCTTAATAACTTTCCATATAATATACGAATGACGTGGCTTTCAATTAGGTTACGTTCATTGGCAAATTACATTCAGCCTTTGTGGATGATTATGTAACATTTTATACAAGATGTAACTTCCATATATATCTGCCTTATATTGGTTGCTTGTATATTTGTTATTATTATGATATTATTTGATGCTAATTTCAGACACCCAACAAAAAATGAAGTGGAATGCAATTCCATTTATATGTAATCGAGCATTTATAGATCATTTCATTCCTGTTCAGGTTTCGCAAAGAACAAGTTTTTGTTCCAAGCATTGATGATTATGTGTAACGTACGGCATAATTATTCATTTTGCCACATATTTTATATGCTAATGAGTGTGTAGAATTCAATTATTGAGTCTGATCTCTTAACCATTTTAATCGCCTTGCAGTAGTATTCTACTATACCATCCATTATTTGGCAAATAGATTGTCTTTATAGGATTTGATCAATGATTTGCTATCAACTGGTTGACTTGCCTTTTGGTTTCCTCTCGATTGAATATTGAAAAGGAAAAGTTCAAATGCAGGGTTTGGGTGTGTGGTTTTCGTTTTCCTGGGGGTGGGGTGGGGGTTGCAAAAAGTTGTCTGCTCGTGCTTCTTTTTAGTTTGTTCTTGTACAAGAGTGAGCTAAACGCAATGCTTAGAGCTTATGGGAACATTATTTTTCCTTAATTTAATTGCTAATATTTTGCTATTCTCAATCTCTGAGCTTGTGGTGCAATTTGTTTCGCATAGCATGACAGAAGTCTTAAAACTCATGCACCTTCAGATTCATTACAAACCAAAGCATCAACGTAAACTAACAATAAAAGGGAACTGACTACAAGGGAAAGCCTTTTATTGACTGGACGTAGCATTTTCCATCTTGGTAATGTTGGCGGAGCATCCTTATGCATAATGTCTTACTTGGTCCAGTGGGATCAGTTTGAATTTTCCAATGCTATGTGATTTTAATTTCATATTTCTGTTCTGGTTAAATTTTATCTTGTGAGTTCTGATACAGGTGCGGATGCTTTCCCGTTTATAGTTGTTTAATCAACTGGCTTTTCTTTTTTCCCTGTATGATTTTGAATTAAGATGATATCTAAATTGCTGATTTTCCTGATTATGGTTAATTTTTCAGATACAGAGCAGTTACGAGTGCATACTACAGGGGTGCTGTTGGGGCAATGCTAGTTTACGACATCACTAAACGTCAGAGCTTTGATCATATACCTCGGTGGCTGGAAGAATTACGTAACCACGCTGATAAGAATATCGTTATCATCCTAATTGGAAACAAAAGTGATCTTGAGAACCAGCGAGCAGTACCCACTGAGGATGCAAAAGAATTCGCCGAGAAAGAAGGCTTATTTTTCTTGGAGACCTCTGCGCTGGAAGCAACGAATGTTGAAACAGCCTTCATGACTGTGTTGACAGAAATTTTCAATATTGTCAGCAAACACAGTCTTGCCGGTGAAAATCAAGGAAACGGCAACTCTGCATCGCTGTCAGGCAAGAAGATTATTGTCCCTGGTCCTGCTCAGGAAGTCCCAGCCAAGACGATGACGTGTTGTCAAGCATCCTGAATTAAAATTTGGTTTCAATCTTTCAGATTCACCGTCGTGTTCCTTCTACAAAGTTTTGAAGGTTTGGTGCCTCGCCCTTCTGTAAATTTAAATGTGACTTAATCTTACACTCTTAGTATACGTTGCTTTAGCTGCGAGCAGAGTTAAAGATGAAAGTCATTGCTAATCACCCAACATAACCTCCACGATTTCCACGTGTGGATTGACTGGATTTGTTTTGGAAGCTTGGAGGTATGTTTTAAGGACAAAATATAGGTTATATTGATATGTTTGCTGTCAATTATTGTAAAAGAATTGAATGAGTGACTGGCCATAAAAAAAGAAAAAAGAATTGAATGAGTGATTTTTACAACTTAGTATTACCTCTGATCCTAATTATAAGACATAATTGACTTTCTTTGGAGAAATTAAAGAAGTTAAATAAGGTACTTAATCATTTCATACGTCGTTTATTTGTATATTATATATTAGTTTATTAGTCAAACTAATTAGTTTGAAGAAAAAAATAAAAATAAAATATTCTAAAATAATTTAATTAGCTTCTTTAATCTCTCCAAAAAAAAGTCAACTATATCTTATAATTAAGACCGGAAGGAGTATTAATCGATTATTTGAAAAGATTATTTGATGCGTCATATTTTTCATTAGAAAACTTCATTTAAACACTTCAAACGATTTTGAGCGCTGGCATGAACAATGGCCTCTCAGGTATAAACTTCTAGAGCTCACACGATGCAATAATCTCAACCAATCTGATGAACGCGGTTATACTTTGATTCGGATCTTCATTTACTTAAATGGGACTTATTAACTGAACTGAGGTTTACGAAAAATATAAGGAAATATTATTTAAATTTTAAAATCCTAAATCAGTAATTTCTTCATAAAATAAGGTGTTAAAGTGAAATAAATACTAATATTCTTGTTGTAAAAAAAGACTAATTTAAAATTTTAAAATTTAAGTAGTATTCTTTTAAATAGGAATATACATTAATTTCAATTTTGAAATATGAAAATGATAATATTAAAAAATAACCTAGGTTCTATATTTAAAACCGGAGTAGAATTTAAACATTCCTTATTAGTGTTTAATTCAAGAGTTACTCTTTTAATTTATGAAGCAAGCATTTTTTAGTGCTATACATATTATAAATATAAAGGACTAAATTGAACCTCAAAAATTTTAAATGATTCTGTTTTCCCCCATCATCTCTAACAAAACAACTTACCTTAAAAGTTGAAATGTTCATTGCAATCTTAGTTTATAAATTTGACCTCCCCCAAACCCCAATAAACGCACCCAAAAGCGCGCTTGGGTATACAAAACAAGTTAAGCGAATTTTTTTCTGAAGAATATCATCTCATAAACCAAAGTCAACGTAATTTAAATATCTTGGTGAACGAAAAAACCACAATTCCCATAAAATGCAACGTATGAAGGACGAAAGCCATCACTAAAAACAGAGTCTGAATTTTTACCAAAAAAAAAAAAAAGAGTCTGAATGCCCACTAGTGACTAGCCCTAGTAAGAAATAACTTGATATTTTTAAAGATTTTCCAGAACTTCAGTATTTGTTCCAAGGTTCTTCTAACTGAAGTATGCGAGAGAATAATTTTTATAACTTAGTAACACATCATTAATTCTTTTTTTTTTTTTAGAAAAAAAAGTTCCTTCATTTGTTATGCTTCTACTGGCAAACAAATAACTTAAATAAAAAATTCATAAAAAATGAACATTATTTTCTTTTCTAATATCCTTTACCTATGAACTTTCATTGGTCACAGTAGTTTTGCCTTTGAAGCCCTCTACTTCATCCCCTACATTATTGGACTGTTTGTCTACGAGCACAGAGGAGCCATGTTCTGCATCTAGACGTACAAGGAGCCTCTCAAGAAGTTCTTGACAATCGGTTTCAGTAACCATCACTGTCAGACTGGCCCTACCCTTCCAGCAACCAATGGCTATGGTTGACTCGTCCACCTGGAAGGACTCCAAATCAGCCCTGTTCCCTGCAGCAACAAGAAAAAGGCCACATGAAGAGACATTTTGATTCACTCACATTCTCAACAAAATGATGATACATACCTTTACCCAAAACCACAACACAACATCCTAGCTTAAGGTTTGCTGCCTTTTCACCAAACTCAGTATCAACAAAATCTGCAAATCTTACAGCTCTATTCTGCAGAAGACGCTTGAAGTCTACAGGAGATGCATGTAGAATCTGCTTAGTGATATAAGGGAGAATAACGGGCAGTCCTTCAGATGAGATCCGGAAAGAACATGGCGCAGAGCTACCTTCCCGTGAAGATTGTCTTTCCTGTACGATGGGGAAGTGATTATTTTCAGTTGCATTATTATTATTATTATTATTATTTTCGTTTTTTGGGGTGGGGGAAGCCTTAGAAAGTCGAGTGCCGTCAAAATATTTCTTTTTTTTTTTTGGCAGCAAACCAAGTTCTAACTGGATGATCAAAGAAAACACGCTTTTACTCTTTCAATCTTTTCCATTCGACCAAGTCACATGTACCTATTTGATTATATAACATCATTAAAGGTGTCTAAGCCTGCCACTGCTGAAAGCCTTTTCTTAGGGTAAGGAAACCTCTACTGCATTATTTTTTAGTACTAAGGAGCCTGAATATATAGATCGATATTAATAACAATAGCAACAGCAACAACATCACTTGTTGAAGACTAAAGTATACTTACAAACATCTTCAGACCAATTGATGCAATTTTTAGCTGCTGCCCAACTGAGAAATTTAGTTCAAGAACATCCTTGACTGATTTGGAGACATAGTAAATCCTCTTCACGTGGTTTGGATCATTGTTTCTTGAAATTAGGTGACCATTCAATGGAAACTGCTCATCAATACCGTAGAATGCCTTTATGCTGTTAATAATAACATCATCTCTGAAGAAGATAACAGGATCCACGCCTTTCCACTTGCCTTGAATCTGAAGCTTTCTTTTTCCCTGAGTCATCCTAGCTATGCTTTCTGCATTTTCAGTCTCTCGGGCTTCATCCCCTGAATTCCATTCTTCATGTGAAACAGAAGCCCTAACTTCCAAATCTACAATGTTGGATTCAATTTCATTTACATCAGCCACTGAAACTGCTTCCAAAACTTCCTTGGCTGTATTTTCTAATGAATCAACCTGCAACACCTCCTTATTCTCAACATCCGGTTTTGCTGGTTTTACATGCTTCTTAGAGATTCCTTTTTTAGGTTTTTCCTGTATTGCTGTGAAAAAGAAAGGAATATAATTACACATCTTGTGTGACAAGTAAAATAAAAAATGAAGTCAGGAACTCAGGTCTGTGCCAGAACGCATGTAAACACGGAAAACATTACTACCTAAACAGATTAGCAATTAATCTTCGTTACCATAATCTCTTGACTATGACAGAATTTATTAGAGAGGCAGAAAGAACAGATCATATGTGAAATTACCTGGCAGAGGAGAAACTTTTTGAAGTACAGCAATAAAGAAGGCTCCAGTGTTTTGATCATGAGGCACAATCCTCATACAACGCTCTAGAGGGAAATTAGAAACTTCCTCAGTAAAATCATTTGTCATGGAATTCTCCGTTGTCAGAAGACCATCTTCAGAATCTCCATCATTAATATCATTTTGCATGCCTACATTATGACTGCTATCAAAAAGATCCTGAAAGCTTCTGCCAGAAGGGAACATGCTGGGATGAACCACACTTCTGCATGACTTGGGAGCATCTTTGTAAGACCCCAGCCACGTGTCCTTGTCAAGTACCTGCATCTCCATATTCATATGCTCACATAAGTGTTTAAATGCATGCTACAGTATCACAAACATAACCACAAAGAATCTAGAAGCTTCTGCGGCAAAATACATTTCAAGTTGAGTATAAATAATAATTATGTCGACAATTCAGACAGTTTGAAACTATTTTGTCATACACATCACCAATGATATGACTTGATTGACATTAGAAACCAAGACAACATCCAAACTCCGCCATAGGATAACCATGAACAGCCATCAAAATTTGATTGAAAAGAACTCACAACCAAGAGGGAAGGAAAGACCTCTAAGGGTTGCACATTTAACAAAAATGACTGATTTCATGCATAGGTACTCTATCAAGCAGGCAACTTCTTCTCCTTGAGTTCACAAATATCACAGGCAATCGTATGCTTTAATAAAACTTGCTCGTGGTGTTATTATAAAAAATTGGCAACTTAAGGATAGAATTGGCCACAGAAAACACATGCCTTCCATCTCTTGAGACCTGGCCGGCGAATAAGTTGTGGGAGCTCATGAGACACATCAACAAGTTCAACAGACCCTCCACATCTCCGCAGAATCTGCAATATATTAGAAATGCATGAAAATCCACTAAACATTATCAAAGATCACAGCACATAGAAGTTCCAAAAGTAAATAATTATTGAGGTTTTTCAATGTCAGAAATAAACATAAAAATTTAGCATGTAAAAATTCCAATGAAAATGTTATATACCTTAAATCTAGGCATAAAACACTCAGTCCATAGTGCTAATAAAGTCGGTATGTAAAGGGGGAAAAGATCAATGACAAAAAGATATTAAATGTAAAAGATTCATTCCTTGATCTTGGGAAATGCAAAGCATTTATTGCAGAAAGTGCACAAACCAAAACAAACCTCATAGATCTGCCACACCAAAGTAGGTTCAAAGCATACAAAGCAAATTACCTCTGCAACCACAGCTTCATTCTCTATAGGGTTCATTGAGCAGGTCGAATAAACCATTTTTCCACCAACTTTAAGCAAAGATGCACCTGGGATATTCAATATAGCTGATAAATTTACCAAAATCATCATGAATTGCAATACTTGGCTACAATCAAGAAATCTTTCCTGATGATGGGAGAATATAACAGCAGTCTAACCATACTAACCTATCACTAAAATAATTTAAAACCAACAGAAGAGGCAGCCATTTTAACATTAAACTAGGAAGAAAACCCTAGAACATGATTAGCCCAACGATGATAGACCTGAAAAATCAAACACACAAACTGTCAAAGTACCTCGCAAAGCTATTAGAACTTGTAGGCCATGAAGCCCATGACCCATTCCTGTGTTCCTGCATGAAATCAAAACAGATCTTGACCAAATTAAAAGCCATGTGAAAAAGGATATGGTGGTTGTGGTAAAGAGGAAGAAAATAAAAGGCCAAGTGGGCACACTACCATTTCCTCCAAAGATCAGGGGCCTTACGAAGGGTACCATCCCCACTACATGGGACATCACACAAAACACGATCAAATAAAAGTTGGCTAATATGCTGATCTGAATCCATGGTATCATGCTTTCTGTTTAAACGGCATCCTGGGAAGTGCTGAGCTTCATGATTGGTGACAATTAAGTTGGCTGTACACATTCGTTTTGTTTGGTGGATGAGAAGGTTACACCTTTGGACGTCAAGATCATTTGCCATTACCTAATTAAGAAAAAATATGCATAAAATTATTCATATACAGCCAGAATAATTGGAGTAAGCAGTAAGCACATAGCATATTAATGCAACTGAGCAAGTCCAGAAAATCAAGATGTTTCCAGTCACTGATATATTGTAAAAGATTAAAATCTGAATGGAGAAAGGTGCAAAGAGACACAGAATCATCATCATGTGGTTGAAAGGACACAAACCATTCCATCAGGCAGTGACCCTACTTTACATGATTGGTGTATAATCTCAAGCAGTTGAAATGTTTTTGAACCTGGCGCAGCGCACACTGAAGAAAATCAAAGAAAAATAGTCAAAACACAGAAGCACCAAGTTTGCAATCCAAATTAAGTCACTTGGTTAGGATTCACCGCAAGTTTAAGCACCCCTCATTTTTTTCATTACTTTCAATTGTAGGACTCCTAAAATTCCCCTTGCTTACTTTCTTTTTCTTCATTAGTTTTCTTTCTTTCCATCTTATTTCCCTTCTTCGATTTCTTTCTTTCTTAGTTTTTTTAAATGGGGTTCTCAAATCTTGTGGCTTCTAGGCTCTGGAATCTTTTGTCATAATCTTTTCATCAAACTCTAATACCATATAGAGTTTTGTATATAATTGTACTTATGGCTCATCAATTTAACAGAATCATCTTAAGCTACTTAGATAGGATTCGCCACAAGCTTATATACCCCTTGTCTTTTTTATTACTTTTTGTGAGATTAATTGTATTTTAACAAAATGGACCAGACACAGTTGAAATAACAAAAACCATATTTTGTATTTTTTGCTTTAGACTTACTATCGAGTACAAAATGATTTGAATGTACATCCAAAAAGAGGGGGGGTACCTGCATTGCAATCAACCATTTAAGTGAAACAGAATTAATCATTGCAAGGAACGTGCTTAAAGAAAACTGCATGGAACAAACAACTCAGCTTTTAGAAATAAAATAAGAGCATAAATATATAATCTTGATGAATGACTGACAGTATGAAAACAGGCCCACCATGCTGACGGCTTCTTGTCTTGTAATATTTCCAATTTCATTTTCTAGCTTTAAGAATTCATGGAACCTGGGAGATGAATGAAACCAGAAGTAGGAATTGACATGTTAATAAAATATTCTGTAATGAAAAGAAACCATTCATATATCATATAAACAAAACATAATTCATCTGAATACCTATCTATTATGAAAATATATAAATTTTATAAGCAGAAAAAATTGATCACAGATAGATGTGGCACTCGGAGATAATAGATGTAATGAAAAAAAAAAATAGTTATCGATTCTTTCTTATGCTGTTAGAATGTGTTTTGGACCAACTTGCAATAGAATTTGGATATATGCGTGGCAATATCCAGTTATGTTTCATGACATTATCTGTTCGTGCAGTGCATGCACTGCTAGAAACATGGAGTTACAAATACACCAGCAGCAGCCATGGATGTATTTATGTTGTAACTTGAGAAACACAAGCAAATCAGAATTTATTTACCTCTCAAGTGTTTGGTTCTTCCTCAGCTGCATCCGGGAAAAATTTGTATGCCACGCAAGACTTTCAGGGTACCCACAACAATGGTCTAATAGCCTCTCTCTCCCTGCCTTCAACAACCTGTAGGGAATAATTAACAGCCAAAACACAGATAGAACGACATTAAAAGCATGATTACTAAAGTATCATAGTTGACTCGCCTCAGCTTGAAGAGATTGCACGAAATCATTCTCCAGTTGAGATCGAATGTCTGCAGAAAATTGGCTACTGCAATACCCAAACAAAAAACAAGATAAAACCGAAACTGTGCATCAATAGAAACTTGAAGAATCAACCTCAATCTGATTTCAAATAAGTTTGAAATTAAAATATTCAATATACTCGCTAGAGTAAGACAATCGGAAAATCACCAAATACCTGGAGTTGATTCGGAAGGTTGCAGGCAATGGAGTTCTGAGAACTTCCACGAATGTGTTCCACTCTTCAGAGGCCACTATCCTTTGCTCCTGCAGATCAATCCGAAAGCTCTACTGTGAGCAGCATCCAGTCTCTTTCAGGTGATGAAAAATCCACCACAAGGAAATACCAGGGCAACAGGAAGCTAGAGAAATGGCTAAGACGGACATTAAACACAGATAATTGACTAAAAGAGAAACATACCTTGTAATACTCATTAAAAGCAGAATTCTGAGTGGCGAAGGGCGTCCAGGTACGATTATCGTCTCCATTTTGGGAAGGAGGAGGAGGTTTTGGATGCTTCCAGACGTTCTCTCGGCTCTGCTGGAAGTGCTTTCTTTGAGTGCGAGACCTGCCTCCTCTCCCGCCCCCGCCCATGCTCTGTTTTTGGAGCTGCCTAACAGAGGAAGCTAGATCTCGGTTACGACCGGTTCTTTAACCAGGCGGAGGCGGACTCGGGATATTGGGCTCAGACCCAAACTCGGACTTAGCCCGAGTTTCATAAATCTAATTTCACATTGGACCGATTTAGGCCCAAGTATGATCTGTGATTATACTATCTCAGGCCCTAACCGCTCTCCCAAACTTGGGTGCCTGCTTGTTGAGACTTGAAAACTAATGTAAACCAAATTAAACTGATTAAGGAGGAGTTGCTAGAAAAAAGATGAAGGACAAAAGATGTCTTATTTAAATCGGTCTGAGGATGTTCTTTTTATATCCCTTTGTCCTTGGGTTCAACTAGCGTGAGGGTCGGCCTTCCTCATCTTTAGGGAGGAGGTTCGATCCCTACGTTGGTCAAGGCACTGGGGGAGGCATCCTAGGAGTCTAAGAAGCAGTGGTAACACAGGTAGAGGTAGAAGAATGTGTACTCTTTAACCAGTATCCCCTGTGGATTGGGCTCCAAGCGCCTTGCTCTTGGACTGTGGGTGAGCCCAACTCATTTCCTACAATTTATGTATCAAAAAATAATAATAAAATAAAATATTCCTTTCAACCCTTAATATACAACTGATTGATTTTTTTAGAGAAATTAAGGAAGTTAAGTAAATATTCTCTATGATTTTTATTGTAAGGCACCAACTAACAATTCTCACAAATCAATAAAAATAGTTAAAATCAATAAAATTGTCTTAGAATTTAAGTAATTTCCAATATTACTCTTGCTAATGGCACTAAACTCTAATATTATTATATTATTACTTTCACCCACTACCTTTAATAATTATAGGCATACATAAAAAAAATAATTAATGCTTTTTGAAAACAAACAAGCACCTTATAAAAGGAACCAAATACACTTGTTAGTTGGTACTTTATAATAAAGACCAAAGAGAGTAACTTAATCACTTGCTAGTTGGCGCCTTATAGTGCAATTTGTATTCCAAACTTGGTCCTATAATATAAATATAAATACTTTCAAATAATTTTTTGGCTTCCTCAATCGCTAAAAAAAAATGAATTGAGTATTATATTAATGGTTGAATGGATAATAAGGACGAGAGGAGTACTATATTCAATCTTTAATATAAAACATCATTGAGAAATGATATATTATACTACCAACCTCTAATCCTAAATATAAAATATAATTAATTTATTTTTTATAGAGATAATGAAGTTAAATAAACTACCTAATTATAGTATACGTCGTATATGATTAAAATGTAGTATATCAATTTATAAATCACACAAATTAACTTAGAGACAAAATTATAAACAAAAATACTTTTAATATCATTTAATTAACCTTTTCAACCTCCTAAAAAAATCAACTGTGTTATATTTATGTGGGAGAAGATATATTCTTTCTTTTTATGGTATGGACAGTGAATCGTCAGCTGATAAAAGAGAAGGGAGGTTGACGGACATGTTTTGGATGCCTGCATTTTTGCGCGGTCAATGTAGTTTAGACCAAATGATTGGATCAGTGTACCGATACCTTGTGGGACCTCAGGTCTTGTAGTTGAGCGGCCGGGGCATGGGCAACTGGGCATCCTTGTTGACTTTTTTTTTTCGAGGAAAGGTAAGTGTAGATCTTCCAAGACAGAATCCCCCAGGTAGATCTTTGGTCGTTTCTGCTTGGAGCTGTCGTGGAGGAGAACCGCCTGACAAGTTTCTGTCACAGTCACACTATTGTTGCAAGTCTTGTTCTTTTCCAAACTTCCCCCACTTGTATCTGTCTTGGAAGTTTGATTCATGCAAGATTATATTGCCTCCGAAGTCCTTATCCTTTTTGAAAGTTCAAGTTTCTTCTTCAGCTGTTTTAGGCATTAAGACGAAAATGTTTAATTTTTATTTAGTTATGCGAATACATATACACTCCATATTAATCAAATTGCTATAAACCACGAATTGATATGACAGCGCGTGAAAAGGTAAGCCATAAAGTGAAAACCATTGCATACAGGAACTGGTGAAGTTTATCTGATGAACAACATGATGTTTGAAACCAACATGCGTTAGTATTAAATCGATGCTGACTTAGAAATTTATGGTAAATAATTTTTTAATCACAAAATTAGGTCGAATTCCAAAAACACAGCTGCCATTTGTCTTAAAACGACAAACTTATTGACCAGGACTTTGCTGACCTTTGAATAAGAAAGGTCACAAGATGAGCATCACACTTATAAAATATAATTAAAGATTAATATTTTAGGCTTCCTCTTGGAGCATAATGCCTTTTTTTTTTTTGGTCAAAGGTGGAGCATAATGCCCCAGTCCCTATCAAAATGATAGTTGCTCGGTTTAATGCGCTGCTGCTGATGACACTAAGAGAGCACTTGCTAACAGTCACATTTCAAGTGCTGTTTTTGGTTTTTTTGTTCACAAAAACACATCTAAAAGAGTTCCAGCAATAAAGAACATCAACTGTTATTTTTCGCTTTTTGCAGAAAAGAGGGAAAGACGTGTAAACAGAGACTTGATTATATAAGAAAAGAACAAATACATATTTGCATAGTACAGAAAGAGAGAAAACCCAAACATCTTGTTATTCCAACTTCATATAGGAGAAAGAGGGCAAGCATTTCCCATTTACATGAAAACCAGAATTGAGAAGCCATTGAAGAAACCCTTTGGACTGTTTATCCTATTTAGAGAACGAAGAGAACAGGTCATCTGAAGCTGATTTTTTTTCTGAGACTGCAAAGCAGAAAGCAGTACTCACATAGCGCAGACAAAATCACCACTTGTCTCGAAATCATCAATGTCAGCATCAGCATCCATCTCATAAAGATCCATACTTCCACTTCCAACGAAATGTCCGCCAACTTTTTGGCCTTGATCCCCTGTTTTTCTAGCTTCTTGAATTATACTCGATATCTCTTCGATGCTCTGCCTCCCGCATGAATCGTTCACATACAAATCTTCTTGTATGCCACTTTGCCTGCCTCCGTCCATAAATTCCAGTGGCAAGTTCTTCAGGAACCACGGTTGCATTTTGATTTCTGGGATCGTTATTCTCTGCAAATAAACAACTTGTCATCAACAGATGAACCAATTATTCAACACAACTATCATATACGAACTAAGTATACCTTCTCCGGGTCGGCCACGAATATTCTAGATAGAAGGTGTTTACACTCTTTTGAGATGCGAACATAGTCTGGTATAGAATAGTGGACGCTGAGAATTCGCTGTCAGAATATCCAAACAGTGGTTGAATAGTTCTGTTATCTGACGCAGGGAAGCAATTTAACTTGGAAATCATAATATTTAGATTACAACTAACCTGAAGCGTTTTTCTGAAGTTTTTAGGATCTTCATGATCTTCAAAAGGATAGGCACCAACCAGCATGACATATAAGGTCACACCACAAGACCAAACATCTGCAACCTGGTTATTCCCAAGAGAGGTGCTTCAGTTTAAGTCAGTCCAAATTATATTTTATTAGAAGAAAGAAGATGGACAGGGAAGAGAATTAAATTACCTTTCCATCATATTCCCTTCGTGACAAAATCTCTGGTGCAATGTAAGCAGGGGTTCCTACAGTAGATTTGGGCTGAGAGTGCAGAACTGATGACTGAAGAAATAGAGACGGAACAATCAGTAATGATGTCTAATTTGATTCTGAAATGTGTTCAATTGATTTAGGTGACAAGTTCTTGCCTTTGAGTAGCCAAAGTCGCAAACTTTGAGTCGCGGTGCTGTGCTTCCATCTAAGAGGGTGTTTTCTAGTTTAAGATCTCTGTGGCAAATTTCCTGAATGAGAAGGAGATATCCCATTTAGCTAAAGTAGGTAGGCTCAAATTGATACATTCAATAGAAACCGTTATTACTTTTAGATTGAACAATAATTGTACCATTGAATGGCAATAGCTGACTCCAGAAATCAACTGCTGAAAGAAATATCTTGCCTGTGCAAGCAAATGAATAATCAGATTATTTCCTTCTTTATTGTTCCCATGTATCAAGAATATGAAATACAATATTCTGCTCTACTGTATCACTGATTATCAATGATAGGTCTTTTTTTTCAGTACTATAGAACTGTGTATAATGGAGACAAAATATCAGCACTGTTAAATGCAATAAAAAATGAAGCTCGTACAACTAAAATATGTGCAATGTTGGGGCCTAGCTTTAGTTGGTCACTGTTGGAAACCAACATATCAACAACTTGGCCTTGAAAATTCAACAAGGAGACAGTTTATTTGCCGAAGCAGAGAGGATATACTGTGGGTGGATGCAATCTTTAATTATAACTTGGAATTTAGTAACATAATGGCCTCTTCGACAAAGCACTAGTATCATAAAGTGATTGAAGCTTCCAAACAATATACCTCATCTTCACTGAATCTACCCGCATTACATATTCTTTGAAAGAGTTCTCCTCTAGAGGCATATTCCATCACTATGGCAAGATGGGTTGGAGTGAGCAACACCTGAAATGGGTGGCCATTTCAACTCAATCAACTCAAACTTTACTTGTTAGATGAAAGGAAATAGGCGCTAAATAATTGTTCCCCTCAGAATAAAAAAAGGAATTAATAATCATTTTCATAACCGGAGGATTTAAGAAACCATCTTCAATTCGTTTTCAATTTTCTAGCACAGTGATAGAGAACCTGGGATAGGGGCATCTTCCACGAAGAACAAATTACTGTTCCATTCTTATCTTTTCATATGTAGTCACTGTATTTCGGGGGTAAAAACTGAACATCGTAGCTCTGTTCACTATGATTAATGCTAAAATGAATGACACTGGAGAGTGGAGTCTGCACTGTATTTTATGGAAAGTTTAAGGAGGAAAATATATATTCTATTTTCAGAAATTTCGAAAGTTGCCAGAGCTGGGGAAGGAAGGGAAAAGTGAGTTCCTATGTATAAGTTTGGATCCTAGAGAATGGAACAATACTTCACAAAAACCTGTTAGCTCTGCTAAGACAAACAGCTGTTAGATAATCAACGGTTATATCCAATGAGACCGTACGTGGGTCTTAAATTACCTCTTTGAATCGAATGATGTTGGGATGCTTCAAGGATCTATGGTTTATGATCTCCCTTTGCACATGCTCATCAATCTGTGAAGATCAGGGAAAACCCAGTAAGGTTCCCAAAGGACTGTAAAAGGTAAAAACAGTACGAAATGCAGAAAGCACAGCAAGTATGAGCAGGACAGAGAACTTCGGCAGAGAATTATAGAGTTTAAAAGAAGAACCTTTATGCCTCTCTCAATAAACTTGATAGCATACAATTCTCCACTCCGTTTATCCCTCACCAGCTTCGCCACCCCAAAGTTGCCTGACCCAATATCTTTGATTATATCATACCGTTCCATTGTTGTATCTGGCAAGCTTCAAACTTCAAAGATTCAGCAAAATAGTCTCTGTGCTTCTACTACAACTTGTACTGGTCGGGAATCTTCATCACTTGGAAGACCTCCAAAATGCGAAAGAAGGTTGCTTGGGTTTTGGGTTTGGACAGCTTCACACTTGTGCTGTCAAAATGCCTTCACATACAGGACTCTGGGATTGGTAAGTATGGAATACGACAAAATTGACGACCACCAATATCACACGTGGCCCCAATTTACCGGCTAGAAGTTGTTGCAAGCAAAGAACTGGGAAATTTGCAAAAATACACAAAAGAAAAAAAAATTTGTTAAAATAGACTAGTAAAGGAACAATTTACCAAACTAATCTAGTTTGTGGCGCCACGTCAACGGGCACCACACGTGGCACCATTGCTAAAGTGACGCTGCTACGTGTGGCGCCACTTTTACAAAAAGTTTTTTTTTTAAATTTTATAATTATATATAATTATATTTAATATATATTAAATATAATTTATATTATTTTATATAATATATATTTTTTTAATTTTTAATTATTATAATTATATATTTCAAAAATTTTATGAAATATTCCTTTTAAAATGATGTTCTATTTTCGAAAAAAATTTCTGGACGAGGCGCTGCCCCTGAATCCCATCCGCTAACCGGCTAGCGGGACCGCTATGCTAGCTGTTCATAGCGTGATTAAATCGTGGTGATATAGTATTGCACGATTAAATCGTAGATGTTCGTAGCGTGATTTAATTATTACTTTTTTAATCTTCATATATATTTAATATTGCCCATGTTTCCCCTTTACCAGGATATAACATGTAACGTCTTCCTCTGCCAATTTCTTTTATGGTATGCATTTGATGAGAGAACATAGAACGGTTCTCAATTTTTTAGGTGTCACCTATTCTGAACTTATCACAACCAACAGGCAATTCTGCATTTTGCCAATCAATCTCACTTTTATCATTTTGCTCATCCTCATCATTGCTGCCTGCAACATCATCTTCCTCTACAATCCTGTTGTTTTTAAAACCATGGTGGCGCCACTGACAATTATTCTTAGTCGTTTGAACCTCGTAATACCCATTAAAAGTTGCGTCTCTTCTTACTATTTCTCATCGTCTCCCCTTTTTCCAGTCTCTGTGCCTAACACTCCTGTTCAACAAGATCACCAACCAGTCCAGAGAACTCACCGTCCGTCCAATATTTGCTTCCAATGAAGTCAAGCTAGTCATTGGAGTCACAATTGCTTTCTCAACAATTGTACTCCTTTACTTTTTATTATTGCCTGCAACATTATCGTCCTCGACAATCCTATTATTTTTATGGTTTTTTGCTTCTATCTCTGATGATCAGTTACGAGTCATAATATAATAATATATTATATTATTAATATAATATATTATTATATTAATATTATATATATTAGATTATATAATTTAATATGTAATTTATTAATATAATATATTATATTTTTTTCTTGAAAAAAATATATTATATAATACATATATAATGCATATATAATATATTATGATTTTATTTCTCGCGCTATGAAGAATCAGCCGGAACCCTACGGCGGTCTCGCTAGCCGATTAGCGGGCGGGGTTAAAGGGCAGCGCCCTGTCGAGAAATTTTTTTCGAAAATAGAACATTATTTTAAAAGGAATATTTCATAAAATTTTTGAAATATATAATTATAATAATTAAAAATAAAAAAAATATAATATATATTATGTAAAATATAATATATATTATATAAAATAATATATATTATATTTAATATATATTAAATATAATAATATATAATTATAAAAATAAAAAAAACTTTTGTGAAAATGACGCCACGTGGCGTGGCGCCACTTATGTGGCATGCCAACGCGTGGCAGCGCCACTTTGACAGTGGCATCACGTGTGGCGCCCGCTGACGTGGCACCACCAACTAAGTTAGTTTGATAAATTGTTTTGCTATTGGTCTATTTTGACTATTTTTTTTTTTTATGTATTTTTACAAATTTCCCCAAAGAACAAGTTGATCATATTGGGTGGGGGCTGATTGGACCATTCCTTCAATATCCTCAGGAATTTAAAAAGTACGTACCAAAAACGATGGAAAGTCAGAGACCCCTACCAACTCTTTTGCATTCTGCGAGCAACCACCGTGTCCATTTAAGGATTTGACCCCCTCTTATACTCATTTTTCCTACTTTTTTTTTTTAAAAAAATTAAAATATAAAAATACACATAAACTTTTTTTTAGAAGTGTTTTAACATTACATACTTTTTTTGAGAGTAAATATACACATCTTGTTACTATTTTAGAGCAAAAGTCACATTTCACCATTAAGTTATTGTTCACCGCCATTAAGTTACTATTCACTTGATTTCTTTCTCTCTCGTCAAGGTAAACAGTGACTTAACGGTGTGATGTGATTTTTACTCTGAAATAGTAATCACGTGTGTATTTTTGCTCCAAAAAAAAAACACGTGGTGCTGGACGCTTCGGAGGAAAAAACTCATGTGTATTTTTATACCTTAACCCTTTTTTAAAAATTTATTTATTATTGAATTAAAATATCAACCATCCGGATTTAATATTTTAAATATTATTATAATTTTATCTTAAAATATAATACATTAAAGGGTTAAGGTGCAAAAATACACATGAGCCTTTTCTCCAGGAGCGCTCAGCACCACGTGTTTTTTTTAGCAAAAATACACGTGTAGTTACCATTTTGGAGCAAAAGTCACATCCCACCGTTAAGTCTCTGTTCACCGTGATGAAAGAGAAAAAGATGAAGTGAACAATAACTTAACGGCGGTGAAGAATGACTTAATGGTGAGATGTAACTTTTGCTCCAAAATAGTAATCACATATGTATTTTTGCTTCAAAAAAATGCATATGGTGCTGAGCGCTCCTGGAGAAAAAGCTCATGTGTATTTTTGCACTTTAACCCTACATTAAATTTAGACCGTTAAAACTTAATTAAAAAAAAAGAAAAAATTAGAGTAAAGGATGTATATAAGAAGTCAAATCCTTCCATTTAATACGTTGAGCGATTGCAACTAGCCACGCACAATAAAAGTCCAAAAATGAAACATAAATGTTTTATAAATTTAAAATTTAAATTCCCTATATTATGTAAAAAAACGAAATACCGGTATGGATGAACTGAAAACTAGACCAATTAATTGAAACAGTAATATTTAAGAGTCAGTGATTCAACTGGGTTAACTCAGGTCATAACTAAACTATCATTTAAATAAAAAGGCATTAATTCACAAATAAATGGAATATTAATATATAGATCATATATAATCTAATAAAATAAAATTACTGGAGTATGGTATGGCGGATTGTTATTTTCTTAAACCCAAAATGATGTAGTTTTATTATGATCAATAAAAAAAGAAAAATTATACATACATACATATAACACACACAGATATTTTATATATATATATATATATATATATATATATATATATATATATTCTAGGGTTAAGGTGCAAAAATACATATATGTTTTTCCTCCAGGAGCGCCGAGCACTATATGTTTTTTTTTGTGCAAAAATACATGGTGAAATACATATATGTTTTTTTTGTGCAAAAATACCACTTCCGTTAGTTGACCGTTAACTGATCGTTAGTTGACCATTAACTATGGTGAAATTACCTTTTTGCCCTTAAGCCCTTAACCCTTCTCTTTTTTAATTATTTTAAACTAAGGGCAAAAAAGTAATTTCACCATGGTTAATGGTCAACTAACGGTCAGTTAATGGTCAACTAACGGAAGTGGTATTTTTGTTCATAAAACCTAACGACGTGTGTATTTTTGCACAAAAAAAAAACATATGGTGTTGGGCGCTCCTAGAGGAAAAACATATGTGTATTTTTGCACCTTACCCCTATATTCTAACTCAATGAATTCATCTGCAAGACTGCAACTCTATAGGAGACAGGTTTTTTCGGTTTATTGGTCTGACTGATGCATTACCTATACTATGGTAGGTTTTATTTCTATCAGTATAACCTATACTATAATCTAACAGAGGAACAAAGAAGGGAAGGAAAAAGAAACTCGGGACAAAATATTTCTAAAATGAATTGTCTACCCAAAATCTTTGCTGGTCGAAAAAACTTACTTAACTAGAATTGTGCAAGTCATCAATACATTTCTGTACAAGAGTGCTAACGTTTATACATAAATATTTCCTGCAGTCTTAATTATAAGGTATAGTTGGCTTTATCAGAGAGATTAAAGAAGCTAATTAAATTACTTTAGAGTATTTTTATTTTTTTCTTCATACTAATTAATTTGATTAATAGACTAATATATAATCTAAGAATGCACAACATATGAAATGATTAAATAACTTATTTAGCTTCCTTAATATTTCTAAAACATTCGATTATATCTTATAATTAGGACCAGAGGTAGTATTCTTTGTGGCGATATAACTTAGTTTGATATTTTATACCATGTATAGTACAACATGGTTAATTTTAATTGAATTAATCGCACTCATACAATTTATAAATTTCAAATAAAATAATGTACTCATATTTTATTTTTTTGAATTGGCAGTAATACTACCCCTTATTCTAAATACAAGATGCATTTGAATTTTTTTAAAAAAATTAAGGAATTTAATTGAATTAATTTAAAATATTTATATTTATCATTTTTAAAAAATTAATTTATAAACTAATATATAGTTTAATTATATATAATAGGTGATATAACTAATAATTTATAGGGAATATCGTTTCTGCCTTTAAAGTAGAAAAAGTTTTCTGTCTTAAGTTAAAACTACGCCGTTTTGACTCTTTTTTTCCTTTTCATCTTTTCATTTAAAAAAAGAGCTAAATTGACGTAGTTTTGATTTAAGGCAGAAAAAAGTTTTCTGTCTTAAAGACAGAAATGATATTTCCTAACTTATATAGCTCTATTAATTTTTTAAAAAATTTAACTACAGAAGCTGTGTTATTTTCTACTTATTTTTAAATAAGGGCTGGGGTGAGAGCTTCGGATTTGGTTTCCCTCCTATGCATCGGAGGCTTCACTGCACAAGAGGTAGTATAAATGTCAAATATTTTTTTTTTACAAAGTGACAACATAAAAAAAAAAATTACACTACCTCCTACCTCCTGTACAGCAGAGCCTCCGATGCAGAGGAGGGAAACCAAATCCGAGAGCTTCGATCTCGAAAGAGAGGGGAAGAACTGAGAAGCCCGAAGTGAGAAGGGCGGTGGGGTTAGTATCTCACTGCCACGTGCGAGTGACAGCGAAAGGGGCGTGCAGAACAATGCGATCATGGTATGTCATTAATTAATTATATTATCATTAACAACGCCCATTCTGTCACGCTTCATAGTGGAGGAAATAGAAATACTATTATGATCACGATCCTGTGTATATGGGTGTATAAAAAAAAATTAGGTAACAGTTTTATGTTGTTCGGTGATTGAATACCACTTTTCTTTGACCCAAAAAACAAAAAAGAAAACCCCACTTTTATAAAATTTTATTTCTGGTTCGAAATATACAAGACGCCTGGTCACGGATTTTCCTTTTTTTTTTTTGGTCGAAAAGAGACTTATATTAATACTCCAAAAAGTCCAATTACACCAAACAGAGAAAGATTACAATAGGATAATAAGAAGCAATACAGGAAAGGACAGCAAACCTAAGCAAATAGGAAATGAACACAAGACACAACCTAGAAAATAAAACTACAAGCAATCCTCATTCCAAAAAAGAATGGAAGGAGAAGCATGTTGAGAATCGGCATCTGCCTTCAGGCTAGAAGTGACAATATAGACGGTGTTGGTTATAAGACTTATCCTATAAGACATACCTCTTTATAAGCATCGGCTGTAATTAAGTCAGCGATACGATTACCTCTTATTGAGATAAAAGACAGAGAACCCAACCTCGAATAACAAAAGACAAATGATATTGAATACAATGCTCCTACACCTTCACTCAATCAAGTCAGGGGATTTGGCTTCAACGCTTTTAAATAAGGAGAGACAATCCATTTCGAAAACCACATTATCCTTTCCGAGTGTCAATCACGAATTTTCCTTTTAGGCTAGCTGGTTGTGTGAACTTGCTTCTTTAATGAAAGAGTGTGCCTTTTCTATATGAATTCTTTCTCCAAGTTTCTTCTTTCTTCCCTAAGCTAATAATTGCTCACTTCTTGAATTTAAATATGTTCTGAACTTGCCTCTTATAAGAGAATTTTGTGCATTAAAAAGAATCTAACCATGATTTATTAGTGATAATGAAAAATACCAGACTTATAGATTTTGTCCTATCGTTTCATGATCGAAGTCCTAACATCACCTGAAAAAGAAAAGATAGTTAAATGAGGCCTTATAGATTAAGATCTTGAGATATTTAGTTTGAGTTTAACAAAGTTTGATATATCTCAGTCTAATGATTGGGATTCTCCCTAATCCTAATTAATGATTTTCTCGGGCTCTTGATACCACTTCGTTAGTACTATATTGATGTCAGTTTATTTTTCCATTTTAAAAATATAATGATATGTGATGTACTCAAAATTTTGATATTTTTTATCATGTTTAACTTTCAGGTAAAAAACACCATACTGAACTAAAAAGTCATATTAGATAAAAGTGTTTTGGAATTTATATATAATATTATCTTTAATATAAAATCTTATTTATGGTGCAAAATAGACTACAACCACGATCTAACACTTTTATCTAATATATGATTGTTTAGTTCAACATGGTTTCATAAAACTTGATTAATATGTAGTAATAAAAAAATCTTTTCTTTTAAAAACACACATGGGGTCTAGAGCATAAATTATGCCTAAAAACCCACTATAAAAAATCCATCCCACTTGGTATAATTAATAAATAGAAGAAAATATAGCTCACGAGTTTTATAACATTAAACCCCATAACAAAAAGTTTACACAAAACAACTTTCACTCAAGATATGATTGTTGATCCACCAAAATATTAAAGTCTATAAAATAAGAGTTTAGGGCCAATAAGGATTAAACAGTCATCCCAAACACAATTATCCAAAATGATAAATATAGTATCTCAAAAATATGAGAGCCTTAGAATGATAATATAAAAAATCAAAACCAAAAGAAGCCTACAAGGCACTTGGCGCCTACACCAGCCTCTAACTACTTCCATTGGTCTCTAGTAGAAATAGAGATTTTGTTTAAAAAAATATTAATAAGGACAGAGTGAGACATAAAGTCCCAATAAGTTAGTAACCAAAATCAATTCATAAATTATGTAGGAAATAATAGCAAGTAAGAGAAGCATATATATTGATTACATTATAATAATATTCTCAATAATTAAATTTTATATAATATCTTCAACGAGTAAAACTATCTCCTCTCATCTATTCTTGTCCTCTTTATATTTTTTGGACATGGTATAACATATAAGTGTTAATTATATACCCCGTCAAAAGTTAACTAGCTAATTTAAGAATATTGTCCCTTCTCACGTCCACCACCAAACCAATTAACATTAGTTATTGGTCTTCCTCTATTTGTATATAGTTATTTATTGTCAAAACCTAACTCTCCTAAAATCCTAACCACACAATTTTAACTAATAAGCATAGTACTACCCTTATTAAAACGAGAAAAATATGTGGAAGGGAATTTGTGAGTAAAGTGATTCTAAAATATTAAGCCCTAGATTTAAAAAAACATGAAGAACCCTGCTGCTGAACGATTAAGACGCTCTCCTCCTAGCATCGTTGCAATGAATCAACTGATTGATGGGTGCCGATGAGAGTTGGCACAGATGGTAAGAGATTCAGGACTAGACCTTCGGGTCGTGAGTTCGATCCTCTCTGCCGTCGCTGGTACTCCTTTGATAGGCGATCTTATAAGTCCCCAGTAAGTACTTATAGAGCTCAGAGCCATGCCCTGGCCTTATTAGAGGACTGGTGTCGAACCCTTCCAAAATTTTTTTATATCCAAAAAAAAAAACTGATTGATGGGTGTGGTGTTTTAAATACCCCACACACGTTTGGCTAGAGGCTTGGTCTTGCGCCCCTTTAGTTAATACATATCACTCTTTTTAACTAAATCACATGGAAAGATAGTTAGCGATGAGCGATGGAGTCACACTGTTGCACATGTCCGCACGTGATGACACAATTTTTTTTTTTTTTAACATCGTCTTCTTCGAACTGTTGGAACTGTTCATCATCGTCTTCTTCGACGGAGGCTGCGAGCTGCTGAGAGGAGGACGCCGTTCCCCAAACTGTGTTCTTCATCAAGTGACGAGCTGCACGAGAGAGCGAGGGACCTGGTTCTTCTCTATTGAAGCCATCTGAGGAGAGACCAGAGGACGCCGTCAACCGCTGCTGGTTTTTCTCTTGGAGTAGTGTGCACGACATCGGAGGAGCTGCTTATCTTGACAGAGAACTAATTGTAGGAGTGGAGGAACAGAGATTGGCTGCAACCGTTGTCTGTTCACCTTTTTCTCGTTCAAAAGGTTTGAACTTTCAGCTCGAGAATCTACCTTAATGTAACCAACTATCACTCCGCAACCCAGTTTTTTCCCCTCGTTTCTTGCATTAGAATGTTCTGATCCCTCATGCGGCAATCTAGACAGGAGACTCAGTTTCCAAACTAAATCGATATACTCTTAATGAAGCCATGTGGTCGGTTCTTATTTTATGCTGTCTGCAGCGTTGTTTTCAGTATCGAGAAATCAATTCTTGTCTCAAGTTCAAAAATTCATAATACCAAAATCACGGAAGCTACCCTCTTGTGCCAAGTTGATACACAAACCGTTCCTGGTGATGCATCTATGATTGGCCCTCTTCATGCATTTCTCAGAGAGTTTGTGAAACTGAATCAGCTATCAAATGCATTCAGAGTATTTTCTCAAATACAGAGCCATGCATCTTCTTCTGGTTCTTTCGACCTTGTCTTACATCCTATTAGCTCTCTTCTTTTATCTTGCATCAACCTTAAATCATTGCCCCCAGGGTAATAAGCAAATTCATGCGCCCAGACTATCTCACTCGGTTTTGATCAGCACCCCATTGTGGTTCTTAGGCTTATTACTTTTTATGCAAATTCATGACTCCTTATTATTATTTTTTTTATTTTTAGTTAAATTTTTTTATATATATTTTTTCATTTTTAATATATTTAAAACTTTTCTTAAAAAAAATTCGGGGATATTACCTTCAAGCCGTCAAATCCCCCCACTAATTATGTGAATATAAACAAAAAATTCTAGTTCCACCAATGGTTATGGGATAAATCTTCAATTTTGTCTTCATTTATTATTCAATATCTTTCAACTCTTTCTCCTCTTTTTATTTTAATTGATACAATTAATACAAGCAAAATTGTCATAATCTTATTTATTATCTAAAAGATAACCTATAAATAGAACTAAATTTTTTGATCAAAAGGAGATTTATAAATAGGACTGAAGTGGTAATATATAATATATTTTATTCTCTTTTTTTATTTTAAAATATTTTGATTTCTAATTATTTTTTTAATATTGCTGACAATAATAATAATAATTTGTTATTATTCATCCTATATTGTACTTAAATACTCAAAATAAAAATTAGGATATTATACGGTGACTGATAACATTTTATATCGTATAGAATTAAAATATCATCGGAAGTTGATAAAAGGCTTTAATGCTATTAAGTATTCGTAATTTGTTATCGCCCAACCTGACGTAGTGGGAATTGTCAAGCAAGAGCAAATCAGTTTAAAATATGCTTGTTAATTAATTTGTTATTCTTTTATTAACATGTACATACAATACATAACCTTGACAGTGTAAGAAGACTTATTTTAAAACGATGGTAGTATACTACTACGTACCTCCGGTCCTAAGTAGTATACATACAGAACCATCGTTCCATATTCTTAAACAGTGTCAAACTATAATGTCATGATCTACAGTTCATAGCCTGGGAATCTCGAGTTGTGGGGAGAGAGTAGATCAAACCAAAAGCATGCGGCGCCAGCCACTCCTTGGAACAGAGAATATGCAATGCTTCCTCCTCCGGTTTGGTGGGCCTCCGGTCTGTAAGATTTTGCCTGATCGTACAAGTAACATCCAAACACTTTTGCTCTCTCTAGATATATGCTCTCTCCAGTTAGCTTATAGAGGGAAAGAAAGGCGTATGCATTTCCAGAAACACCATCAGCAAGTCCCAACTTCTTCACCAGTCCACTCTTCCACACAACTTCCCCTGCTTCTATCGCCGCATCTCGGAATTCTCTGTCATTTGGGAAAACCTGAAGCCACAGAACCACATTAGAAGTCCTTTATTTTAATTCTCCAAATTGAATATTCTTCTATAGGAATCAGATTTCAACCGGGGTATGAGCATTTTAGTTGAAAATCATCTTTTTTATTTTCCGAGTTTTTAACTGCCCTATGAAGAAGTACCCCATTTTCTTGTACGTACTTGGAAAACAGGACACCCACACTCCCATTTACATAAGTGAAAGTCTAGCATGTTCTCTGCACTACCCAGTTCTACTAGGAGAAGATGAAAATCTCGCCTGGGTGAGTGTTTTAGACAGCGGGATTAACAGACCTGTAGAGATAGATGTGTTTCTAATGATTCTTTGCATAACCAGCAAGTGGTAAGTATGCAAATTTGGAAGTTTTCACTAAAGAATGATATCTTTTTTTTAAGTTCGTAGGGTTTCAAAACGTAGAAATTTTGCATATATCACCGTAAAAAAAACTAATGTTTAACCATTTAAAAATTGATGTTGACTCTTAATTTTTTAATAATAAAGGGTAACATTATTTCATTTTATTATTTTCAAAGCGATTTTGAACCTAAAAATCTTTTAGGTAAATTTATACCTTAACCCATTAAAAAACTCAATAGAACAATTAATATTGGGTAGTTTACCTCTGCTGCCTTGGACAAGGTGATGGCCATGCCAGTAGCACCATGAGACCACTGAACCGTTTTATCCCTAGGATTGCCTTCACTTGAGGGGTAATTTCCACTGTGAGGGAAGCGCTTAGTAATAAGGTATTTCAAAGTTCCCTTGACATCATCAGCATCCTCTTCAGGAAGTGGGAAATGAAGCAAAACCTGCAAGATACCAGCAAGGCCATTGGCTGCTCCAAGGTACCTAGTCCCATGCCATCTGTACATCAATGGACAGTCAGCGATATCAGATGCTCCTGCCCTGCCGCCGGCTAACACCGCTGCTATTATAGGCATCAGAATATCATTGGGCACTGCGCCTTCTCCAAGATGCTTCTTTATGAATAAAGCAGCCCATATGAATCCTGCTCGCCCGTACAGAAGATCATATGACATTCCAAAACCTCCTTCCTCAGGTCCAATAGGTAGAGCCCTCTCTGTTGCTACCTGTGAATAAATGATCAGTGATTATGCAGATTCTCATAGCACCATCCCAAAGAACAAGTGTCCATTTGATGAGTAAAATAAGGCACAGCAACTCTGATTCTCTATTGTGTCTCAACTGTGTGTGAGATTGTATTATTAGTTAATAAAATCCTTTGACGCACTTCGCATCAACTTTGACGCCCTAGGATTTTAGGATTTGTCTTCTATTATCACTTTTCTCTTGGGTCCCATGGAATTTGGTTTATCTCCTGCGATTTCTATCCAATCCCCTCTAGATTGTGATAATCAGTGTGCTGGATTTCAAATTTATATAAGCTCAAAATCAAATGCTACTTTCACAAGGTACTAGCTCCTTGATTAGATCAGGGGAGGACTGCCTATAAAGATAAGGAGAGAGTCCAGTCGTGGTCCCATGAAAAGAGAGAACATGGCAAAAACACTCGAAATTCAAAAAGGCGATTCCATAGCAAGAACAGGGATTGGACATTTTTCCATTGGCTTGCCTAACCTGAAGATTCCCATATATAAAAGAGGCTTCCTTCAACGAAACGCTAAGGTCAAGTTGCAGGGCAACAAAAACAACAGGCTAAAAAACAAACACCCGAGTGCATCGGTGAAGAATAATAACCACAAGCGAAGCCAGAGTGGATATTTAAGTAAAATAAAACAAAGTATCGTGCGGATTTTTGAAATTCTCGCCACGATGATGTGACCTTATCTTACCTCATTGAATAAACCCAAAAACAGGTCCCGCCTCCGATTGTTGCCCATGTAATTAGCCACCAAGGCTCCAAGAGCGTAAATGCCTCCTCTGCCGCACAAAAACGTCACGTGCCTGCAATCCGCGTAATATCCATCCTAATCAGTAATCACAAGTGACAACTGACAAGAAATGACCAAAACCTAGGATTTTGACTATCACTCAGGGTTAAAACTCCTTTCACACGTACCTAGACATTACGCGGATTTCCCTTAACGTCTAGGAATGGGAAAATGAAAAATTAGTTAACTTTCAATTCAATTTAAAACTTAGATTGATGAGAAATATTTAATTTGAATTTTTTTTTACTTATATTTATGAACTCGTAACCAAATATCAAGAACTGAAGGTAGTAGGATTTTTAGTATACAAAATTAGGCACAACTGCACAAGGGAGAAATGAGAAAAAAATTAAAAAGGCTGAAGCAAACAGTATAGGTATAGCAGTAGGATATTTAATTTTATAGTAGTGATAAATATTGATATTGGTTATTGAGTAAAATGGGACTGTGCATTATTACAAAGGGTTGGGGTGGGGACTGTAAATTTGCATGAAGTTGAAGATGGTTTGTTTATATGATAGAATTGAGAAAATATAAATACGATAGAGCCTCTATTATCTGACTGTGAAAAGCTGAAAATAGATAGCAAACTGAGAAAACCAAAATTTAAATCGTAAAAAATATTAAACAAAAAAAAAAAGCAAACTAGTTGTAATAATCTCCGCTGATCACCAAAAGAACGCCGGTAATTACAGCGGTCGGAAGGCCAATGGTTTGGACAACTATCTGTGAGCAGCGTGGGTCTGGTAAATTCTTATAGCGTGCGGCCCACCTCTATTTTTTTTTTCCGGGGGGCTTGAAGGTATTTTATTCAGCACAATTGGATATTCGGTCATACTCATTATTAATCTCAGAAACTGGTGACATGAAAACGTAAATATCTAGCAAAACTAATAAAATCTAAATTGTTGAAAATTAGTATTTTTCCCGTCTTAAATAAATTACTTCAAAATAATTTTTTTTTATAGATTAAGGAATTATTAGGCTTCCTCAATCTCAAAAAAAAAAGGTCGTATAGTTTTATATTAAATACTATATTAATTTTTCCAAAAAAAAAATATCTTATATTTAATAAAAAGAAGAGTACCATCCAAAAAGAAAATTCAAACTGGTCTTTCAAGCAATACGCTCTTACAAATACTAGTTAATCGTTTATAGGATCCAATTGACTATTTTTTAAAGTGAAAGAAAGTAAATAAATTATTTAATCACATTATTTATTTATTTATTTATATATATATATATATATATATATATATATATATATATATCATTGTATTATATATTATTTTGTATATCAAACAAATTAGTTTAAAGAGAAATAATATAAATATAAATATTTTAAAATAATTTAATTACCTTCCTTATATTTTATATTTAAGACTTGTCAAACTCAAACTCATTGCTGGATGAGAACACACAGCCTTAATTTGAGTAATCATGAGGCACATGGCTTGGAGCTGGGACCATTGGCCAGAAGAGCGTTAGACTTCTTTCCTTTTTTAGACATTAGATTTCAGAGAGAGAACATTTTCGACTTTACCAAACTGAGTTCCAGGTTAATACACAGCTATCACACTGGATAGCTTAATTTTGCTAACCAACTTTTAAATATATAATTGTAAAAAAGATGAAGAGAGAATGGCATGTTGAAATAAGTTCAATTTATTACGCAAAATACTAATTCAATCTCGCAACTAATGAGTGAATTGAAACGGATCGAAGTTAGGTTACCTGAGGGAGTCACGTGCAACGGTAGCACACGCGTCCACGATCTCCGAGCACAATTGCAAGTCGCGTTCGTCACCCGTGACCTCGTACGACCTCAGGCAAGTAAAAGCCGTGCCAAGCAGACCCGTATAGACCGTCGGGTCCACCACCAGTTCCGTACGGTCGCCTCCGCCGAGGGCTTCTCGCCAAGTAAGTTGCACCACCTGTGCAGAACAGTTCAGCCAGAGTCGCATAAGCTCAAGTTTCCACACACAGGAATCAAAGCGCGCGTATCAGTTACCTGATCCTTGAGGGAAATAGCTGCTCTGAGAAAAGTTTCGTTGGGGAGTGGCAGACTTGTAGTCGTCAGTTTCATGTGTTCTACGGCGAATTCCAAAGATTCGCGTTTGCCATCATCGTGTCCATCCTGAGACTGAAACTCCAAAATCGACGATGTCATTGTCGGATCTGAGATTCTGTTGTGGGTGTGGCAAAGCAATTAGCAAGCAAAGAATTAAAGAAGTCGAAGCACCGAGCAGCTATATAATCTCTCTGTTCTGTGTGCGGATTTAGGAAAATGTATGGCTGTGGTTCTGTGAATGGCGGTGCATTCGGAGAAGCTGCGCCTGTGTGCCACGTCACCAATTCTTTCTTTAAGGAAAAATTAGAATAAAGGAGCTTAAAAAAATTATTTATTAAAAAAAACCATAAAAATTATAATTATTTAGAAGGATTAATATACAAATATAAAATTAATAATACTAAACTACCCTTAAGAAAATCTTCTCCATTCCCTCCTACATTTTCTCCCACATTAATACTTAATTAGCAATATAAATATGAAAATTCGATAATATATTTGTCAATTAAATGATCTATTGATTATATGAATATTTAACTTGTTGAAAAAAAAGAGAGTTTATACCATAGTTAATTAAGAAATATATTGATTTTACCTAAGTTTGAAACCTGAAAATGAAAAAATAATGTACAATGATATTATATGTAAATGACGAATTATGAATGCAAGAGATAACATATAAGATTTAAATATTTGAATAAGGATAATTTAGTAATTTTTGATTTATATTATGACATTTGGTCTTTTTAAGTAATTATAATTTTTATGGTGCTTCTCATTAAATATTTTTTCTTTTAGGTACTTCATTATAATTTTTCCATCCTTTAATGGGATGAAACATAACCGTTGGATGCATTATAAGCAGATGCTTGGTTTGAGATAAGATTTTGGATCGTCAAAAACAAAGGAAGGAAGAGCATAATGCCACTTTACATAATCAAGTGGCGCCAGCATGATTTGAAGGACCAGCAACCACGTGAAACTCGTGAGATAGTTCGAGCTCTTCTCTCTCTTTTTTTTTTTTTAAAAAAAATTGAGACTTTTAATCTGTTGTGGTCTTATAAACTCGAGATATAATATCTGATCCTTCCTTCCTGTGTGATCGAGGAGAAAGGAGATAAAGTAGTTTAAACGGGCCAAATTTCGTCGGAATTGTTTAAGCATTAATATTGTTAATTTTGACGGATTGACCATGCGGAAAATCTGGATAACGCGTTTAATTATTAAATTTTTTATTCCTAGGCATACGTGTGTGCTCCTATGATGTTTTCTTATGTACACACTATCAGATTTCACGAAATTAAAACGTTACTCAGGTGAAAAATGAAAGTAAGATGCTGGAAAATGCCGGGGAAAAGGGATGCTCAATTTCGTTGTAAATGGTAGTTAAGTTGATATAAACTAAGGAATCAACGTATTAATTATAATATACTTAACCGAATGCACTACGAAAGGGGAAGGTTCGTCAAAAAAACAATGGGCGATGTTGCTTGCATGTTTTACCAAGTTGCTGCGATTCATTCCTATAGCAATAAATTACTAGTTCTTTTGCCAGATCAATCCGACTTGACTATTCTATGTAACGGTTTTCGTGTACGCTTAGGTAGTTTAATGCTGATATCTTTTTCTAATACGACAATGCTATCATGTTGTTCAAATATGTCATTTTTATGGGCAAATGGGTAGTGTTTAAAGTTGAAGTTGTGGTCGTTTTAATTTATTTCCTCTTAGCTTAGGCAGATCGGCAAACCAGAGTAAAAGGAGTTTTCAGTATAACGAAACACAAGTGGGACGAGTAGGAACATGCCAAATCAAAATTCTCACACTACAATCTCGATAGGAATGTAAACAAAACGAGGATTGATGATTATGAACGTGGGGAAATAAGATTTAAGCGGTCGTCAATGGAAATGGAAGGTTCCTTTTTGTGTGTGTGAGTACTTTTTCTTCTAATAAGAGCTCCAAATTTTCGTAGCAAAGCACTTCTTTTTCTGGAGTTGGTTTCTGGATCATCGAGTTGTGACTCATCTATCTCATAATTTTCTGGAGTCACTATATCTCCATCTATTTCATCGAATATGGAACCCTTAACATCATCATCATCTATTTCTTTGATGGGCTCCTCGTTGATTTCCTTGTGCGGTTGTTGTCTATGGGGTGCGATAATTTCCTTCAGATTGAAACTGATCGCTTTGCTCAAACTCTTAACTTCTTTCTCGCCTTCTTTATGTGCCTTCCCTTTATTCGTTTCCTTTGCTGAGTATTTCTCCTTCTCCTTCCCCTCGTTATTTTTCAACTCCCTTATGGGTGCTTCAGCTAGCAACCTCTTCAACTCTTTTATGTTTTCAAAAGCTGCAGCTTCATCAATCTTGAGCATTTCATTTTCATGAGTAAGCTTCTTCAATGTTTCATCCCCCTCTCCCAACATATCTTTCAGTTGAGCATTCTCGGCCTGAGCAATCCCAGCAGCTTCCTTTGCAGCATTCGCTTCATTCAACGCTTGTTTGAGGATGTCTCTTAGCTTCTGATTTTCTTCTTTTGAGACCCGAATCTTGTTCTCTGTTTCTGTAAGTATCTCTTGTAGTCTCCTGCATTCTTCTTGAGCGCTTGTTCTTTCTTCTTCAGAACTTTTAATACAGTTCACAAACTCCTTTGTTTTCTCGTTCCATGTAAACAGAGACTCTTCAGCTTCCAGTCTCAGCCTCTCCACCGTGTTCTTGTTTCTTTCAGCTTCTGTTCTTGCTTCTCCTAGAAGCTGTTTGTAGTTGTCCTCTGTTCTATTTAACAGAGCTTTCAAATCCTCTGTTTCCTCTTTGCTCTGTTGTAGCTCTACTTGGGTCGCTACTAATTTTTCTTTAGTCTGGCGAGACTCTGTGGCTACTTCGTTCAGAGCTAATGCCAAATCATCCATGGCCGTCTTGCTATTCTCTTCAGCCTTCATGGCTAACTTGAGTTCATTTTTGAGGTACTTTAATTCTTCAAGCAGACTTTTGGCTACACTGTCCCTCTCTTCTCCCTCAGTTGCTAACTCCAATTCGTTTCTGAGCAAACTCATTTGCTGAAGCAGAGTTTTAGCCTCCTCTGGATCAAGTTTGTTACATCCTTCAGATTTTTTCAACAATTTTTCGCTTTCAACTTGGATTTCATTAACCTCTTCCATTTCCTTCATGGAAACTGAAGGTTGAGATTCCTGAACCTCGAGTACACTCTCCTTAAGAGAAGTAATCCCTAAATTGGCTTCTTCAAAAAGAATCTTATTTAGATCAAGCTGTTTTGTTTTCATCACCAATGCCTCATAAAAATTCGCTTCCGACGCTCTGCTTTTGTCCAGTTTGTCCTCCAGTTCATTAATCCGCCTCTTACACTCAGAAAGCAAGTACATTGCGTCCTGCTCAAACAAACTAGCATCATCCACCTCCTTCTTCATTCGTTCCAGTGTAGCCTGTTTCTCCGCCAATAAGAGTTCAAGTTCCTTATTGGCTTCATGTTTTAATGACTCTGCTGTGTAATTCTCCTTCATATTCGATATCGCATCCTGCGCTGAAGAATTTAACTCTGTTCTCGGCTCTGAGGGTTTTTGGGCGGGTAATGCTTCATCAACACTTGAAATAGCTTCTTCGTCCATTTTTCTCACCCCATCTGACATCTCATCCTTCGGTGAAGAACTCAACTCTGCTTGCGAGTCTGGAAAATTTTTGGCGGGTGATGCTTTATCATGCGTTGAGTTAGCCTCGGGTGAAGAATTTAACCCTGTCTGTGGCTCTGACAGGGCTTTTGTTGTAGATGCTACATCAAACCTTGAATTAGCATCCTCGTCCATTTTTCTAACCTCGTCGAGGTCATGGGAGGCACATTTTCTGTCGTCATCGACGTCAGAAAATTGCTCCTTCCTCCGATCCAACTTGTCCTCATGTTTGTCAACAAAATTCTGATGCATCCTCGATATCTTGCCAATTTATCCCCCAGAATAAATTCCTTGTCGGAACCACCTAGATTGTTTCGAAATATAATAAGACTAGTCAGTTTTCAGAGCGAAAAATTATTCCAGGATATCTTGCATAAAACTGATGCAAAGTCCAGGCCTAGGATTGTGTCTCAAATTGAAAGTATGAAACAACAATATTTTCCAGGTGCAGGGTCAAGGGGTTGAAACAACGGAGATCAAAGAGAAAAATATGAGCAAGACTAAGACTAAATTAATGATCAGAAGATAGAAAAGTGAAGTTGAAGGAATAGCGAAACTACCTGGATTTGGGGGGTGAGAAGTTTAATCTATGATGAATCTTCGTTCAGAAATTTTCTACTCTTTTTTTGTTTCAACTTTTGACAAGATGGTGGGATAGCATCAAGGGAAAATCACAAGCTAATAGGAGCGAGGAGATAGAGATCATGTGTTTTATAGAGTGCGAAGATGACGGGTTTCCAACAAGGAACCTACGGCCTGAGGGATCAGAAATATACTGACGTAGAAATTTGATCATAGAATAGAACTGAAACAGAATTATTAAAATCTTTAACGTAATATATGTAGTTGTTACGTGGCAGTTGGATTCATATATTGTCGGTAATATAGTATGTTGCATGCAGACAAAAGTCATAGGACTGGAAATCTGGAACGTATCGACGTTATACTTTTCATTTTCTTAAATGGCAGCTCTCAGCCGGCTTGCATTGTCCAGGTCGTCGAAGATTGCTCTGAAATGTAAAAGTATGTGATTTATGGGATCACAGTGACATTAAGAAAATTCAATTTCGCTTAAATCAAATTCGAGTTTAGTTCATCTTTGGGATGTTTATCAGACTGTTATTATCATTGTCCGATTCAATGCCCTCGATTCGTCTATTTGATTCTTCTAAACAGAGACGCGTCCAAGGGAAAGGTGGTGCTTGGCAGCGAAGAAATTGTCTAAAGGCTGAGCTAGACAAAAAAAAATATATATATATTTAGGGGCTTGAGATTACTCCCTCTTTAATATAAAACATATTTAATAGTTTGATTAAATTAAAAAATTATTTAATATATTATGTATGTTTTAAAACAATATAATTATCTTCCTTAATTCTCTTAATTTCACTCTTCATTAATTATTGATAAAATAGTATCAATAGGGACAAATTAAGGAAAAAACTAACATATGAAAAATATGTCTTATATTTAATATTAATATCAACTTCTCAAATACATTTTATATTAAAGGACGGATAGAAAATTTATTAGAGCATTTCTTCACATATTATGCTTTTCTTTATCAGGATATTTGATAGTTTAATATATTTTTTCGCCAACATTTGATAATTTAATACCATTATACCGCAATAAATAAAACATGCAATCACTTTATTTATTCTATTGTTAATTATAATTTAATTTCTTTTTTATTGTCAATTATATTACTAACACTGAAGTCCATTTAAATGTTTAGGGTTTGTCATGAGAAATATTCTCCGGAGCAGTTTAACAATTCATATAATTAGGTATATACATATAAAGCTCAGATAAAACAAAGAGTTAATATAACATTTTAGTCTTAAATTTGATTTTAGTTATTCAAGTTTTAAATAATAGGTTTTGGTTTCACAAGTTTCATTTTATTTAAAATATTGACTCTTATAACTCAATAAAAATCTGGATCATTTTGTTGATATAGGGACTAAAACCAGTAATTTAAAATCAAGGGATCAAAATCAAAATGATGATAAGTGTGAGGGACAAAAAATTATATTAACCACTTAATAAATCATTTACAATATAGTCATTATGCATTCATAGCCAAAAGAAGGGGCATATAAAAAGTATGGTTATGCATGAGACCGTATGCCTTATTACTACTTTGTTTTTATTGTTTTAATTTCTTTTTGTTTTTATCTAAACCTATCTAATACACTATTGTTAATTTTACGCAAGTCATACGTTGCAGAATAGCTGTACTTTTCTTTTGGTTGCATTTTTTTTTTAATCTGCCTCATTCTATAACTATTTTTTTAAAAAAAATATAACCAAAGTCATCAGGAAAAATGAAATGATGCAAGCCTCGGCTTGCTTTAACTCTACGTAGTACTACTAGTAAAACTGAACCATGGAGGTTTGAGATTCTATGACCTCTGAAAGCTCCATTAGACTATTAGTTGATGATGCATTAAAAATTCCTAATTAGCTGGGTCTAGCATGGCTTTGCAAATTTATACTATATATCGCATATATGCCATATATTCCAACTTAACGTGAATGAATAAACTATTATATGATTTATCTGACTGTGGGAGAATAAGAATGGAATCATTGAGACTTATTTAATCCCTTACTTAATCAATAAGACACTTGCTCCATTCAAAAGCTTAACGAAGTAGGTTGCTTATGGTAAGCTAATCTTAGTCACTAACTTATTTTGTCAGGTTTAATTTTCTTAGTACAACGAACATCTATGCTGCAGTATCGCTGACTCATCAAAACAGGTCCTTTTCATTCAGCCTTTGAATGGAGATCTGGTTCCCGTCAAAATTATCATGACTGAACGTTCATGTTATCATGTGGCCGATATTTTATTGCCACATGTTCAGTTGGTTTAGTTGATAAAATCTTGCTGCCCATTGTGAGTTACGTACATCATTAATATAACCCCCAGCTCCAAAACATGAACATCCTTATTCCTCTGCTAATGCAATCAGTGAATGACTAAATGCACAAAGGCTGCATAATTCCGCCACAACCCTGAAAATGTATATATAGAAAATGAAAAATATGATACACAAATCTCACCTAAGATCATGTTCCATTATACTTAAATGGTGGCAACTGGTTTTCTGGTGGTGGTTGGTCTTTCATTTGGCAGCACCATCTTCAAGCCAATCTTCGTTGCAAAGACCCTGTGGGAAGACACTGTGGAAGCCACCGGAAAAGACCGCATTGACACTGGTTTAATTTGTTTTAGTGCCTGTATGAATTGGCAATAGAAATTATTTTTTCAGTGTAATTCACGGTATACAAAATAAGTATATTATAAGAGTTTTATCTCGTTGAAACAGGCATTTAGAAGAAGGAAGCCTTGCTTTTGGGTCCATACTAGCTTCTTTCTTCACGTTAAAGAGGGCGTGAGAGAGGAAAACCAAATTATGTGCTTTTAATCAAGTTTGATAAGATTGAACATATGCAAGGAGGGCGCAATCGTCGCATTTTTAATGCATATTGGATTTAGGACTTTGAATTTTATACCTCTGGACATGTAATAGCTAGAGAACCCAAGAAGGAAAAAAATTTAAATATAAGTGTGAAAATAACATGGATCATTCTCTCTCTCTCTCTCTCGTTTTAAGGCATGGGTATATCCTATTAATAATGTTCAAAACACTATTGGGACTTACAAACGTAAGCACATTTCCCAGTAAGAATTTAAGCCTTATTTCGCCTATAGCGCTCAAAATTTAGACAATATGGTGCCGCGACCAAATTTTTATTTTTTTAAAAAAGGTAATTTTGGAATTCAATTGTGAGCGATGGAGATGTTAGACACCCCACAACACCGGTTCATAAGATTGATTACTCTAAATTAATTATATAAAAATGAATATGGCCTTTTTAATTAGTTTCATCATAATTACCCAAAAAAAGAATAAACACAAACAAATATTTACGAGAAGAAAAAACAAATAGAAAGGAACAAAATTATTTATTTATACAGTTGGACTTGACTTAGGATGAAAGCTCAGGACATACATATTCTTTAGAGGGATTAAAACACACGTAATTTATTGGAGGTAGAAAGGCATGACGCTTGGTTGGTGACTCTAAGGAAAATTTTATTTAATTTATTGGAGAAAAATAATTTTTGTTTGATTTGTATTTTTTTTAAAAGGCATTTTCCTTATTTTCTCATATAAAACCAAATCCGTTTGGTTTTACAAAAGCATGTCTTTGTTTGTTTTTTTTTTGAAACTTTTTATTTGCAAAAGAAAAAACCAAGAGTTCATCAAGCCAAGGACGAGCAAGAATATGATTATCATATTAATAAGGAAGTCTATAATAAGATCAACCCTCACACCTAAGCACATCATACAAAATAGTTCCAAGAAGCAATAAGCACATACCTTTTTATCCTTACAGGCCATATAAACAACAAGATGAGAAAACCACATGGATATATAACGTAAAACAATCATACATAATTCATCCCAAATGACAACATATTATTAGAACATACATATCAACAACAATTGCCACAATATAAAAGGGGCCAACACATACCTTTCATCCTCACACACTTATGACTTTTAGGCTACACGATAACACAGTAAGGCAGCGAGATAAAAACACAAAGCAACGGTGCATATATACATAGACTATGCTCAGTGACTGAGTCAAAAGCAATGCTTACTTTAAAGAGAATGGCATAATGCAAGCCAAAATTGTCATTGAAACAAAAACCATATATACATACCATTCGATAAATTTTGCCCGGCTGAGATAAAAAACACAACAAAGTATCTATGAACGCTCTACCATCTGGCCATCAAAGTATGAAAAGGTCATAGGAAGAAGATATGTACTGGTGCCTCATCTCATGAGATATATTCCTCGGCACAACAAAGGTTCCAAAGCTAAGACCCTGGTCAAACAAGGAAAATATTGGCCTTCAAAGGAAAAATTAGAAAGAAAGACGTCGAACCGAAAATATTTAATGAAAAGGATCATAAAAGTTATAATTATTCAAGAGGATCAATTACTAAAATAAAAATTCAAAAATAGTAAATTGTCGTTAATTAAACCTCTTACATTTTGTCCCATATTATATTTTTTAAAATAATATGAAATTTTAAATTTTATTATATTAAATACAATTTCTCTTATTTTCTTACAAATTACATAGTTATCTATTGAAAAAAAATCACACAATCGTATTTTATTTTGTCAAGATTATAAATTTTAAAATCGACACAGATTTTAATTGAAAATAAAAATTACATAATCTTATTAAAACTCAAAATTTTTTATAATTTTTTATAAATGTTAAAGAAAGGTTATGTATATATATAAAAAATTAAAATATGAAATTTTAAACAATTTAAAGGAGGCTAACGCCTAACATTATGTCATAATAGACTTATGAGTTTTAAGAAATAAAAGTCCATGTAATGTTTTTTGACCGAAAATTATGTAATGTTACATTGATATATTTATATAAGGCTAGATAATCTATTATATTTTTTATTCAAGAATGGTGGGTATATAGGATTACCTTTCCAGAGAATACTCGTGTGTAAACCAAAAAAATTAATAAAATTTTTAATGTAATCAATAAAGTCTATAATATTTAAATAATAACAACAATAATATTTTTTGGAGATAAAGCTTTTTTAATGACTACGATATTAGATAAAAAAATTTAACATCTTCTCAATTGGTCTATTTTACTTAGAGTTTCTTTTATATAAGATTATATAAATCAGGAAAAAGAAATTAATGATTTAAATGGGCCAATATTTGTATTAATAATTAAATAATATATTGATGATATGATTATGTAGATGTTAGTTAAAGTTTAAAAAATGATGATTCTGATGGTTGTAATTTTCGTAGAAATTAAAATTTAAATTACTTTTAAAATATAATGTGGGAGAGGAAAAATGAGAAAATGTATGAATTTTAATTAAAGACAATTTAGTATTTTAGCTATTAATCTTTTTTAATAATTACAATTTTTATAGTTGGTATCAATAAATATCAACTGCTCTTGATCTTTGGTTCTAATTTTCCCTTCTGTAAATTTGACACCTTATGTAATTGGTACCATATGAAGCAGCCCCCTTGCTAATGGTAACGAATTGATCACGTAGTCGTCCTGGCCATCTTGACTGCAAATTCCATGACAAGACATTAAATTATTTTGGTTCGGCCATGAGTTAGGCCCATTTTGAAACTGTTAATTAATTTTTCAGGTTTATTTTGGACTTTTGATTCCTTGCATGATTGTATCTAACGCGTTAACTTTTCCTTTTTCCCCGGTGAAAGCGTTTAATTGATTGTGTGAAAAAAGCTCAAAGAATAAAGATATTTTTAAGAGCGATCCCATGTTTTCAAGACTAGATGATGATTACTTTTCAAACTTTTCATTTTTAACCAGCGGCTGCAGTTTTGAGATGCCTAAACTGTAAATATGAAACTTTAAGATTGAGAATAATTTACTTCTCCCTCTGTCAAATATTAAATTCTACCGGTCTTATTTATAAATTCACTTTGACCAAATCTCACATATACCAAGGAGAAGTGGTTAACTCAATGATTATGAGGGTAAATTTTCAACTTTACCTTCATTTATGATTGGCTATTTTTTAACTTTTTCTTCTCTCTCTATCTTCATAGATATAATTAATATGGATAAAATTTTCACAATCTCATTTATTACATGAAAGTGGATTTATAAATAAGACCAAATTTTTTTGATCAAAGTAGACTTATAAATAAGATCAGGTATAAGATATCAATACACACATCCATAAAACTCATTTAAATTATATAATCAACGGTTGATATTTATCCTCGCAATCTTAAAGAGATTAATTTATTTTTGGTATTTCTATGTAAGAATCTCCAAACATGATCACATTCAAAGTTTTTGTTTTATCAAGAGTTATCTCAACACCTTAAACGTATGCGTACCTCAAATAAAAGCTGACCCCTATCCCAAATTTAACCATAAGACCATATGGCTTTAGGCCTAGAGAGAGTTAAGACAGTTGAGATTCTTTGTAGAGATGCACATTAATGTTGTGTTGCATTTCATTCAAATGAATGAAGAGAACCTTTAGAATGTTCTCGCAAATGCTTACAGAAATCAGACATCCATATATATTAACGTTGTTATATCAAGGACTAGAGAAAATTTTTTACAGATAAAATAAAAATAAATTTCCATTCACCTTTGCCAGATGACCATAAAATGCCATATGGGAGAACTTATTAATATTATATGTTAATTAATTGCATTTTAGAAACTGTTTCTTGTGTTTTATCTAGTTTCGTGTTTGTGTTAGCAGTGGGCTGTCACGACTCGCGCGTTGCTTTCCCTCCATCTGAATTCTGAGCTCTTGAACTGGTTCCTGGGTGGTTTCTGTTTTCGGTTAGCATGCGGTCTCTTGTCCTGTGGAAAGGAAAAACTCGAAGGAGGCAACTTTTGTTTGTGCAATTGTGCTGGTAACAAAAAAATACAGTACTTTATCTTTACAGAGCGCGAAAGGATATAAGGGGAAGGAATCATTTAACGGCGAAGCCGCGAAAGAATAATTCGGTGGCCTATAATAAGCGGGGCCCCGGGAGCGTATTCGGATCTATTGTGGATTTCTTTTCTTGCCGGAGACGATTGACATTTGAGGGGGCCGATTGTCTTAAACCAACGTCAGCCCCGCCCCATTCACCACTCACACGTATCAACCGATTCACGAGGACGTGTGGCGCGCAGGCTCAGCCCAGGGGGGTCGATGCGTTACTTTGCTTGAGATCATTGCGATCTATCCCTCTGATCGGCTTCCCGTCTCTGGCTGAGTGCTGATTTCTGGGAGAGACGGGGAGGGATTGAGAGATGTGGGTGTTTTACATGATCTCGCTGCCTCTGACCGTGGGCATGGTTCTGTTCACGCTGAGGTACTTCGCTGGTCCAGACGTCCCTCGTTACGTGCTTTTCACTGTTGGATATACCTGGTTTTGTTCGCTCTCCATCATCATCCTCGTCCCCGCCGACATTTGGGCGGTATGGTCTCATTTCTGCTTCCTCATTGTCCCCGTCGTTTATTTTCATCATGCAATTTATGGCTTGAAACAATATGTCTGATTTGATCGTCTTTTCAACTCCGCAGTCACTTCCAATTAACTCTTATTTACGGATTTCATTGTCATTTTTGGAGTTCGGCTTCTTATTTTCTTCTCGAATTTGCTTGTTTGGATTGAGGGGTGAGGAAATATATCATCGAGTTCGGTTTTTTCGATATAATTTTATGTTTCAAGTAAATCGTTTGCTGCTTACAGCCGAAAGAGTTAAGTTGCTGAACGAAATTGGCCATGACCATGTTACAATTGTTATGGTAGGGTGTCAGATGGGTAATTGATGTTATATGTATTGAAAAATTATCATGCAGACTTGATTGAATGGAAAACATTAGTACAAAGAGTTTAATGGTTATTGAATAATTATGTGCTTTGAATTTCATTGCTATAATTATGCTTCTTTGCCTTTGGTACATACAGACGTTATCTTCTCATCATGAGAATGGAGGCATTTCCTTTTTCTGGAGCTGGTCATATTGGAGCACATTTTTACTTACTTGGTATGTTTTATGGAATGTTATTATCAAGTTTATCCACTGTTTTTACTTTCTCGTGGTCACTTCAATGAGTTGTCTTGCTGAGAATGGCCAACTTCCAGCACAACTTATTAGCCAAAGATTCAAGTCTGCAAAAATTTATGAAACGCTTTTATAATGTGGCAGCTGATTTTTTCCTCATTTCAAGCAATGGAATTAAGTTGAAGCAACTATTTAATGTGAATGTCTTTAATCTTCATGGGCACCTATTTTAGTAAAGTGAAATTATTATCGTTTGGTTGGCACTATCTTATAGTTCCTATAATATTGATATTCTGTGACACAATACATGGCTGCTTGTCATATTTTTCTACACGGAAAGATTTTGAACTCTGTGAGAAGTAGTACTGAATAACTCATCATGATGAAATTATTTGCATTGGCAAAATTCTTGTAATTCTGAACGTGGGCTAATTTGCTAATTGACTTGCATGGCTACTTCTTGCTCTTTCACATCTTCACCTGCAAGCTTAGCATGCTCGTTGCATGAAAATCCTTTTAAATTGTATTTTGAGATCACAAACGCAAATTTTCTCATATATTTAAATTGTCATCCTAAGCAGGGCTGTGGTGCCCCTTATTCAGGGTTTTGAAGATGCTGGGGACTTCACTGTTTCAGAGAGATTGAAGTCTAGTGTGCATGTGAACTTGTTGTTCTATGCAATTGTGGGATCCATTGGCCTTTTTGGACTTTTTCTTCTAATAATGATGCATAAGACTTGGTTTGTTCTCAATCTCCTAACCTCATTGATTTTGACTTAAATTAGAGTTTTCCTAGTATGATCTTATCTCTAAGATTTTGCTTCATGTAGTTTTCGTATTATTTTTATGTCCTTACATTCTTTTGAAGAGCGCTATGGTTTCCTTGAAGATGTAGGTATCTGATATGTTATAAAGATGGGAAAGAGAGAGAAAATATAGAGGAAAGAAGAGAATTAGAGCTAGACTGGGAGAGAAAGTGAGAGACAAGAGAAAGGGAAACTTATTCCATTACTCCGTACCACACTTGTCTTATGCCTCATATAACTGTTGACTCACCAACATTTGTAACGGCCTATTAACCCCTTTACAAACTATCCAACTAACTTCATCTTCTTACTACAATTAAAATTAGATGATGACGATGAATATAAAATTTATAATTAATATTTAAAAGGTGCAAGAGAAAGGGGCAATGTAAGAGAATTTTTCTAGAAGTATCTGTGGCTCAAGAGGGAAGAGTCGATGGAGGAGAAGACAGTTTAGCAGGAAAGAAACATTCTGGGGACCTTAAATGACTGCTTTAGAAATTGAGCCCAAGATGATTCTTAACACTTTTTATTTATGATCAGTATGGGGTTTTATGCAAACACAAGTTTGATGCTTTAGAAAGATGCTGGGTTTTCTGTAAAGTAGATTGATCATAGTGTGAAGTAACAAAGATCTATGTTATAAAGCATCAGGCATGTCTCAAGGCTCAGGTTAACAACAGAAAAAATAAATCATTAGTTTTCAACATGTGGAATGATTAAGTTTGTATAGTTAACCATGGATGCATAACTACCTTTGCCCTGTCTAATTTTTTGTCTATTTCTAGACATGATGGTCACAGCCAGACAAAACATAATGCCTATTTCATTTATGATTGTTAGTGTCTGCTATTTAACTGAAATTTCACCCTTTTTTATGATAATCTCTATTTACTGGATGCTTTGATGAACAGGAATGGAAATCTTTTGGGGTTTGCCATGGGTTGCTCGAATACTTTTGGACTTGTTACTGGTGCCTTCCTCCTTGGATTTGGTTTAAGTGAAATTCCTAAAAACATTTGGAGAAATGCTGACTGGACTATACGCCAGAAATATCTTTCCCACAAAATTGCCAAATTAGCTGTCAAACTCGATGATGCTCACCAAGAACTTTCAAATGCTATTGTTGTAAGTTGTTCTTTTAAGTCGTCTGTAAAGTGTAAAACTTGTATTTTTGTCTTTCTAGTTTCCCTGTATATACAATCTAAAAAGATTGTGCGTATCTGCAAAGCAGGATAGAAATTTTGTTTCTGGAATTTGTCTTGTGAAAATGCATGATAGCACTCCTCTTCATAGGTTGTCTTCCTCAAATCTCAGTGGTTCACATTAACTTAGTGTAGATATAGTTATGTTGATGTTTGATGTCTTCCTCTATCCCTTCGCTTGGTTCATCATGTCTCTTACCAAAGCCTTTAATAAATTTTACCTGATTTGGCTTGACAATTCCCTCAGAATTGATTCAATTTCTAGCTGAGTAACCGCATGAATTGATTCAACTCTAAGATGCCTGTCATTTTGAGGAAAATGCTAGTCTGCAGCAGTGTTTTAGCAGTTTCGAGTTTCAACATTCTTGTTCTGTTTTAAGCAAACTTCTGTGATTTGATTTGTCTCTTAGTTCCTAACAAATGGGCAATTTTGGATTTCATTTGTTTTCCTCTTCATGGAGAAGCCTGTGTTATGCATGTTGTCTTGTGTGGTTTTTGTGTGTTGAGTGAGGACGCTAAATATGATGTATCCAAAAAGTGTGCTTAAATCTTGAAAGGACAAAAAAATCTTCAAGTTTATGTGGTTTAACGTGGTAAAAAATTCTGTGTCTAATGATGGTTTTTTCCTACAGGTTGCTCAAGCAACATCTAACCAAATGTCTAAGCGTGATCCTTTAAGACCATACATGGATGTCATTGACAATATGTTAAATCAGCTGGTAATTAGCTTCACATCTTTCATTTCACATTTTGGTTCTAGAGTGTGGGTTGCCTTCTGTGCAATATCTTTACATAGGTATAACCTTCAATTGTACAGTTTAGAGACGATCCATCCTTCAAACCACAAGGTGGACGATTAGGGGAAAATGATATGGATTATGATACTGATGAGAAGTCAATGGCAACACTAAGGCGTCATCTTCGGGGAGCCCGTGAGGAATACTACAGGTCCAAAAGGTAAGCAAATGAAGGTCTTGTAGATGGCTTTTCTGCCTGAGGTACTGTTCTTGATTCTTTTACAGCTGTTGTAAACACTAACTTCAATGTTCTCATTCTTCTCTCTTGGATCTAGTCCAATACATGAAGATTTGTTACTCTTTCTTGTGGTTTGTTCCAGATGATCGTCAAAACAACGGAATATTTCCAACATATACTTTAGTGGCTCTTTTACTTGTGAAGATGATTTTCTTATTTAGACTAAATTACTAATGAATATTCTTATTTTTTTGGCTCTGGTTAACAAAAAGATTTACTTGCTGGGGAAAAGTTTCACATTTGCATAATAGTTCCTATAAATATGATCATGTAAAAACTGCCCTTGTAATGCTTCTCAGAGTGGAAATAGATTTCTTCTTGCCTTTTACTGAATGGGCATTGAAGATATCAAGTTACAAAAGGAAACTATTTTGAATACTCTAACATCTGAGTACTCATACAGTCCATTTTTGCCCTGAATATAATATAAACTCAATTAAGTTATTTTCATTGGTGTTGTCCCATAGTCTAAGAGGCTGGTGACTAGGTTTATGTGGAAGCTTGGTTATTTGGCTGTATTTTTTGTAAACAAGAGCACTCAATATTTGATCTATTGTTCCTTTTGCAGTGAGTATATGGCTTGCGTGCTGGAAGCCCTTATACTAGAAGATACAATTAAGAACTATGAACGTCGCAATTCTATTGGATGGTATGCTTAAAGTTAACCATTCTACCACTCTTTTTATACTTTGGTTTGTTCTAAGTCCTAACTACCTTAAACAATGTCCCCTGTTGTCTTTTCAGGAAATACGTTTCATGCATTAGACCTGCTCGAATTGGCAAATGGGGGTCACTTCTTGATACTTTAGGTAACTGTCATTATTGTTAACTCATCTGTTTCTAATTATTCTGATTATCTTTTTATTGCATATGGAATAGTAACTTGTAATGCTAGTTTTATTACTTAGCTGTACATCTACTCTTTTACCCATTCTGTAGTTAAGATATTTATTACAAAATCGTCCTCCCTATCTTATTTTCCTAGTTGCTTCCTATGTAAATAATGTCTGTATCAATTGTATACAATTTTTTGTTTCCTTTTGCATAACATACATGTTTAACCAATGAAATTGACCACTTCTGATGCTGGGTTATTGTCAGCGCCAAGTTTTTAACTTGGTTTTATTTTCTGCACTCAATAGTGTATTGTTATATCATGCAGGTTATCTCCACACTTTCTTTTCTTCTATTTGTACGAAAGTCTTAGTTGCATATGGCTTGTGGTTCTTTAAATATTATGAATGTATGATACTTTGCAGAATTTTTCTGGCGGTGCATTCTGAGGAAGCAAGTTGAGAAAGGCTTGGCTGTTATTCTTGGCATAATTTCTGTTGCAATTCTTTTAGCAGAGGCAACTCTGCTACCTAATGTTGACCTATCACTTTTCTCGATTCTTATTAAATCTGTCGGAATGCAGGAGGTTCTTGTGCAGGTAGAATATGTTTCTAATGGATCAATTGTTTTTATTACACGTTAACACTGAGATGCTGCATATATTTTTGGAGTGAAGAGATACCCCTTTTTTCTGTCTTTTGGAATAGTGCATGTGGTCTTATATCTTCAATTTCTTGTCCAGGCGTTTGCTTTTATTCCTCTCATGTATATGTGCGTCTGCACATACTATTCCTTGTTCAAAATTGGAATGTTGATGTTTTACTCATTGACGCCAAGACAGACTAGCGCAGTTAACCTGCTTATGATATGCTCGTAAGTTCTTTTCTGCTTCTTGAATCACTAATTCTATCTTGTGAAAATCATTTATATCCTGTACTTGTTTGTTCACAGGATGGTTGCGCGATATGCTCCCCCTATTTCGTACAACTTTCTTAATCTTATTCGTCTTGGTTCTCATGAAACTGTATTTGAAAAGGTAATTATTGATTTATCTCATGGAGATTCATGAATAGATGTGGCCATACATGAACTTCATGTACTGGACCAATGGGAACATTAGTTACTTTAATCCAATATTGGCAAGGATGCCACTGCTGTTTTCTGTTTTATATTTGATATGTTATCAAAAAACTTACCATAATTCTGGAAATTGACATTTTCACAGTCGTAATGATTGTGTGCAATACATATTTGAAGTAATAATAAAAATGCAAGCAACTATTTCTTCACCATGCTATGTAATTGGAAAGTCTGGAGCTTTTCTTTCCAATTTCCTTAATGAGATTTATTTTACTGTCCTTGATCAAATCTAATGGTTTTGTTCTCTTGTATATATAATCCCTTTAGTTAGTTCTATGAAATATCCTTTCATTAATTATTCCAGTGAGCTTGATTAAACTAGCAACTATCAAACTTTTCATGCGTTTTGCGACAGAATATTTTTGTTCTATTTCTTTTATAAATCATTATATTTTATTCATGTTTTGGTGTATTATGCTACTTTGATTGCAGCGAATGGGGAATATTGATAAAGCTGTCCCATTCTTTGGGAATGGGTTTAACAAGATATATCCACTTATTATGGTTATATACACCCTTTTGGTTGCGAGCAACTTCTTTGACCGGGTTTTTGATTTTCTTGGGAGCTGGAAGAGATATATCTTCAAAACTGAAGCAGAAGATTTGGACGGTTTTGATCCATCAGGATTAATTATCTTACAAAAAGGTACACCAGTCAATACTTCCATTGTCATTAATTATTAGAATCACACTGATAAATTTAGTTTCACTGCATCACGCTCAATGTGGTTGTCATAGCATTTGCGTGCACATTTATATTTAATGTTATGATATAATTTTGCTTGATTATAAATTCTATTACTTGTAGAACGGTCTTGGCTAGAACAAGGGCATAAAGTGGGCGAGCAAGTTGTTCCATTGGCAAGAAATTTCAACAACATAGATATGGAATCCGGTGATAATTTCACGGTAAGTGGATACACCTCCAATAACAAAAGTGCAAAATCTCATATTTTGCCTCTTTCATTTAACATGCATTGCTAAAGGAGCATCTTTTAAGTGAATGTCGTTAGCTGCAAAATCTGGCATTAGCAACTACTGCACCTTTTTTTTAATCTGTGGTTTATACAGTCTACTCATTTTATAACTTGATCGTTCAGGAGAGGAACGAGTCTGAAATGAAGGCAAAGTCCAGTGTAACAAGTGAGAAAATGAATGGAAATCCTTCTAAGACGTTGAAGGAAGATACAAGGAGATCGAGCAGGGAAGCTATCGGCAACAAGTATGCAGCTATAAGAGATCAGAGTGGCCAAGCATCTAAAGCGAAGCCAGAAGAGAAAAGGATAACCTCTGCTAAGGTTTCCTTACTTGATGAAGGCAATTCATCGGGTTTGGCTTCAACATGGCAGACAATGAAAACTGGATTTCAATCTTTCAAGGCTAACATAGGGACCAAGAAGTTTATACCCTTACGGCAAGCAGAGGAAAATAATAACATGTCTCGTGATTCCTCATCGGAGTCCCTGGATGAGATATTTCAAAGGCTGAAACGCCACACTTCGGACCAAGATTTATGAGATGGAGTCCAATATTTCTGGCCCTTCTAGACGATGATATTCAATCCTCTAGGCATGAATTTGGAAGTATCTTACGTCTTAGAATTGGGAATTCAAGTCCATAAAATCATGTACAGAGAATTTTTGGTAGTCGATTCCCCAACAAAATACATCAACTGCTATACGTTACAAACCAATGAAATACATCAAATGGTAGACGTCTCATAGGGTGTAACATACCTAAATTTTAGTTGCAGTTTTGTCTGCCATGGATTCATGAATTGTTTCGGTCGACACTGGCAGATAGCGTTGTGTCTTGCTCATGACATTGCCACTTGTTTTGTAACATTTAAACTTGATGTAGTTGTAGATATGACAATTAAATTTGTCAAGGGCTCATTCTTCAGAAGCAGGTTTAGCTTGTTAATTTCCAAATCATTTTATAAAGTGATTGTTTGTATGTTTTAATTTTTTATAAGTGTTTTTATGATTTGCAAGGTAAGTATCTATTGTCTCAACCTGCCAAATACCCAAAGTCATGATTCCTGCACAGCTCTTAAGAGTTCTACAATCCGATTATTTAGCAATAATTCGTAGTATTGTAGCTGTAAGCAATAAACGGCAAGAAGAATGCTGAAATTGACTATTGAGTAACGTTTTACTAATGATGGTTGTAAAAGCCTAAAATTCTTGGCTATACATCATCTTTAAATCCTTTGCATCATAGAATGATCTTCATTTATAATGTACAGTCTTCAAAAAAATCCATACACCTAATGTTCCTACGTGAATACTAAACACCAAAACATTTATAAATCAAGGTTCATTCAAAACCTCAAGGCCGACAAATAATGATCACCGAACGTGTCCGTGTCTTATTGTCGTGGAGTGCTTCAAGACATTCTTGGTGCCCTTTCTCGTCAGTTTGAGGAGCTTGGACCAAAATCCATCTTTCTTACCTTCATAAATCCCACCGAGTTCATTTGTTGAAGAAAGGGCAATCGATCTACTCTTCTTGAGCCCAAAATCGAATCCCATCTCGGAGCGAGACGCCGAATCCATCACATCCGATAAATTTCGACGGTGGCGTCGACTGTGATGAGCTGATCGAGACGCATAATTTGACGAGTTGACTTCCGCAGGAGAATCAAAAGTTACAGATGAACCAAATGGAGAAAGTGATTTTTGGTTGGATTGAATTGGATCGAGCCGCGAGAGTCGTTCTCTTAAGCAAGAAGAACAAACACCAGGTAGTTGCTTGTTATCCGGGTGCTCCTTGCACCTCCCTGAACGCATCTTGGCCTTCTTAACTCGGCTACGTTGAATCCTTTATGGCTACGAATGGCACGACACGAAATAGAGAGGTACATATATAGATGTAGATGCACGAGGGCGTCTTGGTTTCCTCGAAGTTGCGTGTTTTTTATTCCCTTCTCCATACGTTACGAGTTATGACTCCGTCCAATCCAACCCGATTTCATCATATTTTATTTTAAATATGAATTTCTGACGTAATCTCTAAAACTGTTGCAAGCAACTGCAATTAGTACGGTAAGGAACAAAATCATGATTTTACAAGTTTCGGAATAAAACTCTTTTTATATATTTATTTCATAAATTATAAAATTATTCTAAATATATACTTGTGTTTTCGACTCAACATGTTTAGGAGAGTTTTAAGAAGCTTTTAGTTTTTTTAATGACGGGAGGGTTATGTTTTAAATGCTACCATAAATACAAGATAAATAACTACTTTATCTATATAAAAAAAATAGTTAAATTAGTTCATTATAAAATTTTGGGTTTGTTTCCTAATCATTTGCAATAGTGGAAATTTTCTCCCCATAGACATCTTCGCTTAATTTGATATATGCCATTAATACGAATAATTTTTTTAAAAAAAATCGATATTTAAGAAACGTATTAAATTGAAATTTTACATTGTGGATCCTAACAAAACCTTTAAATATTTCCTAGGATAGAATAGAGCATTGTGAATTCAAGACATTATTATTAGAATTGCTGCTGCAAGTGCAACACTACGAGTTTTATTATTTTAAATTGTAAATTGAGTTTGATAAAAAGTCCATGTCCCTCGTAATTTTAATAAGGGGGGCATACGTGCAGAAAAGGACTTGAGCCTTCGGCTGGCAAAATAAATAAATAAGTTAGAACACACACTTTTGAACATTTATCATTGACTTTGAATGCCATGAAATAAATCCTGTGGTATCAAAAGCAGGAGCAATCAGCAAACAATAAAGGCAATGCAGATACGCACGTGCACAGAATATGGAAAATTGGGTCTGGGCACGTGGCAGCCGCCTAAATGTTCTTGATTTTTAGGAAATGAATTGCCCTGTTCCTCTTAATCCTTTGTCGTGATTGTGAAATGTGAACCACGCCCCCCGTGGGATTCCAATAATATACTGTAATTCGCAATATAATCTCAGTTGCAGTTTATCATTTTTTGTTTATTTTTTAATCATTGAAGCAACTCTAGAACCTGAAAATCTATGCGAGTCGGCTATAAAATATTGAACTTATAATAAGTATGTATCACTTAAAAATTATAAATAATTTTTTTCCCAACTAATGTATAATAATAATTTTATAAAATATTAAATCCAATTTTAAATCTTAAAACGGAAATGAGATTCTAAGTAGAAAAAACCAGATTGTGAAAGTATCCTCTCACGTATTTCTTGTGCTTATGAGTCTTGACAACACCTAGTTCTTGTTTATGTATCTTGGAAAAAAAAAAGTACTAGTAACAAAGAAGATATAGTTATATGGGCACAACTGTTTTTTACTTTTATATACATATTTTTCTTGTTATTTTTTCTAATGAAACAGATGTGTATTGTATACACATTCATTTTTAGAAATGCGTTAAATATAAAATATTTAAGGGAAAATATTTTCTTATGTTGTAGGAAACAAATTTTCTCATGTCACACACACACATACATATATAATTCATATATGTATATGTGGGTCCCACCATTTCATGTGTGTGTAGGAAACTTTTTTTCCTCATGTAATATGAGAAAATCAAAACCCAATATTTAATACATAATAAGTGGCAAAAAAATAATACTCCCACTCATCATTAATATAAAATATATTTAAGGGAGTTAGATATTAATTTTAAATATAAGACATATTTATCAAATTTTTTTATCCTAATCTACTCCAAAGACGCTTCTCAACAATATAGTAAAGGAGAAAGGAGAATGAGGAAATTAAAAAAGATAAATATATTGTTTTAAAAAATACATATCATATTAACTGAGTTAACTAACTTTCTTAATCTATTTAAATTAAATAAATATGTCTCTTATTAATAATAAGAGGGACTAGCACTCTCTCCATCCTTATATATAAGATTTTTTTTTTTTTTAATGAGTGTCTCTTTTAATAAGATTCTTTTTGAGTTTATCTCATCAATAAATCCATTTTTACCTATTTTACCCTCAATTACTCTCTGATCATTTATTCTTTATACAGTCTCTTTCATCTTCTCATTATAGGAAAAAGTCATTTTTGGTAAGTCGAAATAAAGCCACTCTCATAACTTATCTCATAGATCTCAAAAACTAAATCCAAATGGGTACTTACTCTCTCTTACTCATTCATAAAAAGTGCATTTTCGAAAAATATATATTTCCTCCATATTTATTTCCTTTAACTAATGTTAGTTATTTCTTATAATCTCGATCCGGTTCTTTGACGTAGGTAGGAAGAGCGGCGAGTATTTAATATTCGACTATGTTCCAAGGATCCCTTTGTAGTTTGCCCCATGACCAAGGCCAACAGTGATTGGGCTTGATGGGCTGTTTGTCAATCCATCGGCCCAAAGAATGATGAGAGCAATGGACCAGCCTTGTGGGCTGGTCGTACATAAAGTTGAATGCGTGCCACTCCAAAACGGAAGACAGCGACGTGAATGCAACACTTCATTTGTTATCTTGGCATCGTTCGTTGATAGCAGCGGATCCACGAAATTAATTAAGGATGGGTATTTAATAAGTTTAAATATATGTATTTTAATAACAAAAATATATTATAATAAAAATAATTATAGTGCAATCCTTCTAAACCTTATTTTTTAGAATTTCATCATAATTATCTTATTATTAATGTTATCAAATACATCTTATTTAAGATAAGGGCATTTTCATATTTTCGCATCAAATTCAAGGGTAGGCATGGGCCCCTACTCATACACTTGCATCCGCCCTTGTTTGTAGAGCATGTAATCTCCTATCGCCTGATCAACTAAAAGCTTTAGGTGCTTTATTGTGTTGCATTTCCTCCAATTTAATTTTTTTATATACATAAATTTTAGGAAAGGGGTTAGATTCACCCACGATCTAAGGGCAAGACGAAATCTCTCTTTGTTCTAGGTGATACCAATGTTGGGTAGGATACGTCATCTATTACCCCCAGACGTTTATCTAGATACATAAGAATTAGAATGCATCCCCTAGTGTATAGTATCTTGACCAAAAATCAACACCCACACATTCTTTTGGTCAGTGTACGATGAGTAGTTGTGCAAAGAAAGTTATGGGTGTTTGTTATGTATAAGAACAAGACTGAAAACAAATACGTCAATTTTTCATAAGATTCAAAAAATATTAAATGTTTTTTTTAATAAAAAAAACAATAACATTGTGAACTTTATTGAGTATGAACTGGCTTTGGTGGATCATCATTAATGGTGTGATGGAGAAGATGTGGAGGGTGAGCTTCCTACTGCCAACGCCCAATAGAAAGTAGAGTACCAAAGACTCTCATTTAAGATTGGGAGGTTATGTGTCTTCCATTCCATTTATAGTATTAATGATTCGTGATGAATTAAGCTGATATTTAGCCTTTGGGTCCTTCAATATTGTAGTACATAGTCACTTCCACCCATGACCAGCTTCAACCTCTTTAACATGCTTAACCAATTAAATCCCTAATTAAGATTAACGATTTAATCAAACCTGTTAACTAACTTTTCAAAGTCTTTCCGTTTTTCCCCCTTTTTGTAGAATATGTTACATTACATCAGGAATCACAGCATTCAAATTTTCATTGCACTGTCCTGCTTTATGAGGCCTTTTCCAATATCATATCCGTACCTAACCACATTCGTCTTTGCAGTGCCAGCACCTCATCTCATCTCACAGGTTTTTTTTTTTCCTCTGTTGAATGTCCCTTCGTTCTATACTTGATTTTAAGACTCCAACTTTTTCTTATAAAAAAAAAAAAAAAAGACTCCAACTGCACCCCAATCTCAGATCTTAGTGCATCTCATATAATAACTCCCAATGTTCATTAATTGACTTTTTTTGACAGACATTAATTACTTGTAAATATTATGATGATGCATATATGAATTAAAACCCTGCATCAGAGTCTCAACCATGGCACCAATGTGGCCAAACAATGGGCTTGTTTGAGATAGTTTATAGAAGGGACTTTTAGAGTTTATTTATTATTTCAATCCGCTTATAGGTTTTTCTTTAATTTTTCGTGTGGATTAAAAATGTGGTCAATAGATTTATGGGCGAAAAAGAGCTTATTTAAAAAGCTATAAGCTCCTTATTTACTAGTTCAATCTGATGCTACTTTTCATAGAAGTTGAAAATGGGAATATTGGTATAGATGAAGAGTCTTCATTTACTGATTTTGTTGAGGAATCATCAACCCAAATAAAGCATTCATCTTCAATTAAAATGAATTATATTCATGACACAATTAGGTAACAAATTGTATTAGGCATAAGTTCCTAATTACTAATATAATATTTATTTAATCAAATTGTGTATTTTAGTATCACCAAATTTTGTAATTTAGCATTTTTAATATTTTTGATAATTTTAATTATCTCAAAAGTCACTTATCCATAAGTAATTCCAAACAAGTTTTAATTTCACAAAAATTACTTATACAATAACCAATCTAAATATAACTCACATTTCACAGACTTTTATCAAATCGAATTTTTTTTATAATTCATTTTATCCACTGATATTTCAAACAAGCCCAATAAACCTAATATTTTTATTATTCCTCGGGACGACTGGAAAATGAAAAGCGGGCCCCGGAGTCTAAACTCTCAACGTTTTTTTTTTTGGTAAAAAACTCTCAACGTTCCAAAGAGAGTTTGAGTGCACGCTCTTCAAAAGGTGAGTGTGGGGCATGGGTGGGGGTGAAAATGGACAAGTTGAGGGGTGGCTTTCAAGTGGGCCTATTTACCCTCCGAATAATACGGCGGTGGGGCCCACTATGCCGGGGGTTCCTTTCATGATGGGCCCCACTGAAGAAGTGAAGGGTGGGCCCGCTCCACTTCCCAAATCATCGCGTCCCTTTCAACTCAACAACGTCACCATGCAGGCGCGACTTTCGACGCAATACCCTCTCATTAAACCACTCCGTTCTCCTTACTACTACGACTATTACTTTCACGTGATCCTCCACCCCAACTTGTAAATTGACTCAATTCTAATCTTCATTTCTATATGTCTATAAATCACATATAATATAGGGTTAAGTTAGCAAAAATACACATATGTTTTTCCTCCAGGAGCGCCCAGTACCATATATTTTTTTTTGTGCAAAAATACACACGCCGTTAGGTTTTAGGAGCAAAAATACTACTTCCGTTAGTTGACCGTTAACCATGGTGAAATTATCTTTTTGTCCTTAACTTAAAATAATTAAAAAAGAAAAGGATTAAGGGCTTAAGGGCAAAAAAGGTAATTTCACCATGGTTAACGGTCAACTAACGGAAGTAGTATTTTTGCTCCTAAAACCTAACGGTGTGTGTATTTTTGCACAAAAAAAAAACATATGGTGCTGAGTGCTCTTGGACGAAAAACATATGTGCATCACCTTAACCCTATAATATATATATAAAAGTCTCAATATTCCTAACCTCTGTGTATCTAAATGCACAGCTTCGTTCATTAGAATGGTTTCTTTTGCTGCTAAATTATCATTTAATTATGAATAATTGATCAGACAACACACACACAGAGTATAGCTGCTGGTCGTAATTACATTAAGACGAAGAATGACTTTAACCTCTTGAAGTCTTACTTTACACACAGTAAAGCTGCTGGTCGTAATTAAATTAAGACGAAGAATGACTTTAACCTTACAGAGTACAGCTGCTGCTCGTAATTAAATTAAGACGAAGAATGACTTTAACCTTGAAGTCTTACTTTACATATATACAGGACGCTATTTTATGGGAGGCAATACTGTTAATGAGAAGGCTCGTGTTGAAATGATGGCAACGCCACTTTAATGATAAGCGCACACATGGGTTCATCTGCCGGGAACAGCGCAACACGACGTACGGAATGAATCGCTTTTAATTTCAACTGTTGCCATGTGTTGTTTCCTGTTTCTTGAGTTCGAAGCATCACGGACTGTTAATAAATCATGTCCACAATGAATTGAATTACTGTTACAAGCAACTTGAACAGGACGTACTGATCTACCTCATTATTTGAAGGCAATTCAGCTAATTAATGAATGACGCTTCTGTGTAATGAAGTTGGAGTATATAAGTAAGAACGAGAGACGGATTAAACAGGAAATGAAAATGATAGGAAGCTGAAACAAGACACGAAGTTGGGGCATCCTTGTAATGTGTCGGCTGAATATACATGGTGAGATTTGAAACGACACACACATATATATTAGGTGCATGTCCTTTGTCACAACTTCTCATCAAAACGTACATATAGTGAATCTTGAGTCATGCATTCAGCAGATTTTCCACAGCTTCAGTCCTCCCTAACACGCTTTACCTATTTCAGCCCTATCATTAATAATTAAACTACTGGAATATATTGTCCTCATGTAGCTTGCTCATCAGTTCGTAGCTGCATCACTTCGAAAGCGTCTTCATCATTCAATAGATTAATATATGAACAAGTAATCAGGAGTGCTAATAAAACAGGAGGACAGGGACGTAAGTGACAATATATAAAATGAAACAACAATTTTTTTTTTTAAAACACTTTATCGTAAATGGGGGCTTTAATTTGCTTTCCAAGGTCCCTGTCCCCACCACCCCCTATATAAGACACATACCAAACCCTCTACCTCCTCCTTTTTCATATCCTAACCCCCCCACCCATTTATTTTACTATTTCTCACTTCATCCACATCCACCACTTATCATATTCTCTAATCCTTAAACACCCTTTTTCCTCTTCATCAATCCTTTATCATGCCTCCCCCCTTAATCTTACTGTTCGTTACGTTCTGTAAACTGCAAACTGTAAACATCACCAATTATTCATAATTATTACGTAATATAACACTTTTTTCTACACTACTGGCACTGTTTTCACACACGCGCACGTCTATGCTTCTTATCCAATTTTTTCATATTATATACGTTGTGCATAAATTTTGGTGGAATTCAAAAGTTGAGACGACCGAGCATGATGTATTATGGTTCTTTTCTTATATTTACATATTTGATTATGAATTCATTATATGATGACTTTTTGGACTGACAATTAATTATACGATGTATAGTTTCTGTTCTCATGTACAACTAGCGAGAGAAATTATGATATTAACAAATTTTTACGGAGTGGCACGCACGTACAGCCCATTGGACCATTAGAGCCACATATATATTTGACTTCAGTGGAGCATTCACATGTCGTCATTTCGTAGACTTATCCACATATAGGTGATCAGTTGATACAAGCAACAATTCTTTAAGTATAAAATTTACAATTCAATACATATTTATTTATATATTATTGTGCCCGACATTTTGTCGTCGGATTAAACTCTCTCATTTTACTTCGCGGAAGGTATGGCGTCAAAGTATCATCATATTATCACGCGTAGCTCAAGAAAACCAAAAAAAAAAAGGATGTAATTGTCATTAAGTCTCGCATGATATTGAATCCTAACTCACAATATTAAAGAACATCATGTTATTATCAATAAAATAAAATTAAATATAATTGCTGAATATGTGCAAATTTGAACTTGTGGAGCTGATGAAAAAGGATCCAAATCTTCTTATTATCTCCCATTAACTTTAAATCTTATCCGTTCAATATTTGATTTTGTCGTCCGAGAAGAGACACATTATCTATTTCAAATTACAGCATGCAGTAGAAAAAGACCATGCGTGGTATAAATTGAATTTTGAAAAGTAGATGATGTGTCTCTTGCTAGACCGTTGGATCAATATTGGACGGCAATAATTAAAAAACAATGAGAGACACTGAGAAAACTTGCCCATGAGAGAATTCGGATCCGATGAAAAATGAAGAGTTGAGCGGTCAGGATCAGGTGTGGATCAACCGCAGCAGTCGTAGTTTTAATATTAGTATTATATTTATTATATTACACGGTAGGGCTGGCCAATGCAATATATATATATATATATATATATATATATATATATATATATATATATAGTGTGAGAAGAGACAAATATAGAAAGGTGAGACAGTTTGAATTTGAGGGTATGACGTCTCTTTCTCATATCATTTACTATTATTTGTTTGTAATCAGATCTGATCCCAAATTAAGGGTTTTGAGAGGGATGCTTAGCTTTCTTAAACCCATCTTTGTTTAGTAATGTTGAGTGTTAACCATAATGCAATTAAAAATTCTCAATAGTTACTTGTGAGATTGTTCCAAGTAGATACATGAGCTAGCTGTACTCATATATAGTGCAATTGGGTGCCAAGAATATATGAGTAATATCCATCCCACATGCCCGTGATAAAGTGCACATCCACAACCACTCCCGGGGTCCCACTCAGAAAATGACACGCGTATAATTAAAAATACATTTTCTCTCCCAAACTGATGCTGTATCAGTATTACTGTCAATATTCTCATTAATATTTATATATATGTATAAGAAAAGAGTTAATGAGACCATTGAGATCAATCTAATTTCAATGTCTTCTTGACTTCGCTTAACCGTACGTTATTCCTGCGGTTCCACTGCTTCTAAATTTAACATCTTTCTCCTCCCATTGATTCACACACACACACACAGTCTGTGTGTGTGTGTGTTTCCCATTCATGAACCCTGCTCATGATTCTCCATTCCCTACGTACTCTTATTATTTAATCTCCTCCCAGTGCAGTTGAGTCAGTAATGGATGGTTTTTATGAAATAAATTATTAAAAGCTTCAACATATTTATCATATATGAAAATAGTACTATCGCTTTAAATAAATATACCATTTTTAACTTTGTGCGCAAAAGCCAAAAGCCTTAAAGTTTATTATATATCAGCAGAACTTTTCTAGACCTTGTTATTGTCCCACTTGATCCCCGTTTATGATATCTTCACACAGTTTCATATCTGGTTTTCTTATTCACACCTGTTTTATTATTTTTAACTTTCATCACTATTTTCCCTAAAGAAATTAGAGTTAGCTTATACATATATAGATTATTATAATCAATACATATAAGAAAGAATAAAAAGACAAAGAAAACTGACAATGATACAGGAGTTTCTTCGAAAGACGCAAAAAATATAGTATTGTAGGATCTGGTTAGGCTAGATACATGCATGAGCAGGGGAACATAGCAGATGTTGTGAGAAGAAAGTGGAGCATGCCACCCGAAAATAAAATACCCAAAAGAAAGAAGAATAAAGCAAAGCACTAATGATCATAATTATGATTAATTAGTAATGAATTGATGAGGCTCAACGAAAGTGGGATTATAAAACCATAAAGCAAAAGCATCTCAATGCAATCAACACTAAATAACCCGAGCCAACGCCAATGTTTAATTTTAGGGAAGCAGACGGATCCGCTGCGGCATGCTTTCATTCAGCACACTATTTTAAGTGATCCCTATTGGAGGATCAAGTACGACCCTCCATGACGTGGCATATTCTCCATGGTTGATGGGATGATGTGCTGTCACCCATCGGAGCGTTCAAGACGCAAGTGTGCAATTTCTGGTCTTGCCCAGATTCGCAGCTTTGATGGAGGCAATTTCTTCGTGACGGTGACCAGGATGATTGAAAGCGACACGGTCGATGCACAATGGGACCCACATCACATGCCTCTACCAATACCCGGATCGATGGAAAAAATGAGCTGCGGACCCACCTTAATCATGGGGACCACATTGGTTTGTATATCTTTAAACCAAAAAAAAAACAGAAGCTGGAACCAGCAGCTGTTGTATAGTCGTGTAGGATTTTTTTGGGGAAAATTTAAAAAATTGAAGTTATTTTAATTTTCTTTAAAAAATTGTCAGATACTTAAACAAACGCACTAAAAATTAAAGAATAATGAGAAGGGGAGGAGCAGGAACATGGAATCAAGGTGTTTTTGAGAGGCATGCGCTGCAAATGCAATCAAGGAATCGGCATAAAAAAATAATAATAAAAATGAGTCGTAAACAACAAAATTTAAACGTCAAAACGCCGAATGGGTGGGCCCCATCCTGCCCAGTGGCGCGCTCGCTGAGCTCACATTGCGCGCAATATTGAAAAAATCCCAGGTGTTCCCTCCAACGGCCACTACAATCCCTATTACCCCATTCGGTCCTAATTATAAGACATATTTAATCGATTTTGAGGAAATTAAGAAGAAGAGTTAAATTGGTTAATTTTACTCATTTACCTAAAATGCCCTTATGTAAATTTGAAATGATATCAATAAAAGTAAATTTACAACATTTAAGAGTTAAGACATATATGTGTGTATGTCTATATACATATATGTGTATGTATACACATACATATGTAAGTATTTATTTATATATGCATATAACTATACACACAGATCCCCTGGGACAAATACACAAAAGCACACACATATTTTTTTATATGTATGTATATATTTGTGTATGTGTGTATATCTGTCTATATACACATATAGATATGTGTGTGTTTATATATATATATAGACCCCCCCTCCACACAAATGCACACATCGTATTTTTGTATATATTTGTGTGTGTGTCTATATACACATATAGATATATGTGTGTTTACATATATATATATATATATATATATATATATATATATATATAGTGTATGTATGCGCGCGCGCACATATATATACATATCTTTGAGTGTGTTTGTGTATATGTATATATGTGTGTATTTACAAATTAACATTAGCTAATCAATAAACAAATTAAAATCCAATAATTAAAAGTTTCACTAACTATAAGAGTATTTGCATCCACATGCATATACTCACCAAAAACTAAACACATTTGAGTGAATAAAATAGGGGTATTTTAGGAAAAAAATTGAAAAAATTTAAAATTTTATCCTATAATTAGGACCAAATCCAACTCTCAAATGTTGTCTTATAATTAGGACTAGAGGGAGTACTAATTAATTAATATTGAAGAGAAATCGAATCCTGATGCTCAGAATAAAAAATTTAAACTTGTTCTAACAAAATAATCTTAGTTATATAAAAATACAGTAGCAATGGTTTAACCCTGAGCGATAGACATATCGGCAAAATGAGAGACTTAACACACTAAAAAAAAGGTTTAATGTTTCTGTCTAGAAGCATTTTATCTGCCTCACACACATAAAAGTGAGTGGATTCCACCACTAAGAGGAGAGAGAAAAAATAATAATGAGACTCACACTTTTATGTGAGTAAGGTAGATAAAATGTTTCTACCTTAAAGGCAAAAACATTAAATCTAAAAAAATAAGAAAGTTATAAAAAATGAATAATGATAAATATAATTACATAATATTTTATAAATTAATAATAGAGAAAGTAGGTATAAAATATTTATTAAATATTTAATTTAATATTTTGATAATTTCTTTAAAAATATACTTTACTATATCATAACTCGTTGATAAATAACTCAAACGCTATTAATAAATATGTCGACAAGTTATTTTGATCATTTCTTTAAAAATATGATTTATTAAACTTAAAAAATGATTAGTTATGCTTATGGGGATGAATGAATATAGTGGGAATGGAAGGGTAAAAGTAAAACAACAGGGGGGATGAGGGTGGGGACCACAAACAAGTGTAGAAGAGCAGATAGAGGGCACTAGGGGCGCGTCCCATCACCGTACACGTGGAGAATATCAGGTTTCGTGAACACGTCGTCGCACGCACCATCACAAAGGCCACTTCAGAATATCAGACTGTGATGAGAGAGAAGAGGGATATATGGGTGCCATGTGCAACACTGCCACCCAATCAGAGGAAAAGCGGGCTGTTTCCTGTGGATGCTCATTGCCGTACACTTCTCCGTTTCTTTTATCTAATCTTCTTTTCCTTGGGCTAAAAATATCGCAACTTCTTTACTGAATTTTGGGAAAACATTATTGAGGTCCCAAAGAAAAAAAAAATATCTAAAAAGTTCTAACCCCAAGTCCTATATAAAAAAGTCCTAAAAAGTTTCTAGGGATTTTATTGATAATAATTATGGAATTTTGATATCAAAAAAATTTTATAGTAAAGATAGATTTCCATATTGTCAAAATGATTTTTTATGTTGTTATAATTTCTTTAGGAAAATATTGTTATTAAAACGAATTTTAATGTTGTTAAAATGACTTTTCCTGTTGTTAAAATTTTTTCGAGATTTTCCTCTAGCATATAGAATCTTAGAAACCCGGAAAATTTATGGTAAGAGGAAAAAGTCATTTTGAGAACATGAAAAACTATTTTAAGAAACAATATTTACATAGGAAAATTTTAATAATAGGAAAAATCATTTTGACAATAAAAAAATTATTTGGACACGAAACTTTTTTAATATGAGAATTCCGTAATTAATATCAAAAAAGTTTCTAATTATTTTTTTTAATAATGAACTTGGGGTGAAGACTTTTTTGATATTTTTTCTCTTTCTTAGGACCTAAGTGATTTTTTCCCTTGAATTTATAGCATATTTATTATTAAAATACAAGTAATTCAATTTTAATTATAATGTAATAATCAACCTGTAAATGAGATTCAACATTTATTTATTTATCATAATAACATAAGGGTTAAGGTGCAAAATTGCTAACGAACTATTAGTTCAGGAGCAATTTCACCAATAAACTTTCTAGTGGACCAAAATTACCAACAAACTCTAGGATTAGGGGCAATTTCGCCAACGCCGTTAATTGAGCTTAACACTGTTAATCTGCCTTCATGCAAAAATTACAGAATAGGACTCAAATGTTTATGAAACTATATTTAACCCCCCAAAATTTAAAAATTTTATTTTAGTCCCTCCACGTACTTTATATGGAGGAACTAAAGTGAAAGTTATAAAAATGTTATGGGTCGGAAGGTAATTTTCTAAAATTTTGGGTTCTTTTATGTAATTTTTGTGGGATCATCCCTACCCCCAAAATCCGCCCTTGGTTACAGGCATTTTTTTGAACCTTAGTCTGACCTGGCCTATGACCTATTAAGGAGGCCTGTAATTTTAAAAATTTTGTAACAAACCACAAGCCTCACCTCAAAACAAGCCTACTTCAAATAGGACGAAAACATAATTACTTTAAACATGCCAAAAATAGACCTATTTTAAACAGACTGTTAGATGTAGCTTTGTTTTTTACCTGTTTAAAGTAGGTCTGTTTTCACTCTGTTTGAAGTAGACTTGTTTTGAAGTGAGACTTGTGGTTTGTTAGGCTGCTTACAAAATTTTAAAATTACAGGCCTCCTTAATAGGCTACAGGCCAAACTAAAGCTGGAAAAAAGGTGTGTAACTAGCGGCAAATTTTGAGGGGTAGGGATGACCCCACAAAAATTATAGAAAAGAATCCAAAATTTTAGAAAATTATCTTGCGACCCCAAAATTTTTTTTATAATTTTCACTTTAGTCCCCCATATAAAGTATGTGGAAGGATTAAAATAAAATTTTTTAATTTTTTTGGGGCTTAAATATAGTTTCATAAACATTTAGGTCCTATTCTGTAATTTTTGCATGAAGGTAGATTAACGGCGTCAAACTCAATTAACGGTGTTGGCGAAATTGCTCCTATTTTAACAGTTTGTTGATAATTTTAATCCACTAGATAGTTTATTGACAAAATTACTCCTGAACCAATAGTTTATTAGCAATTTTACCCCTTAACCCATAAAATAACTTACGTAGGTGGCGAGTTTCATAGTCTTTGCGGCTTGTGATATTTTTCCTTGAATTAATTAGGTTTTTATTGCAGGGTTATTGAAAATAGAGAAATTTGTCGGTCGATGAAAATGGGAGATTTAGTTTTGTGAACCCGAAAAAGTGAAGGAGAAGGTGCGGCTCCCAACAAGGACGACGTAATTTTGGGATTCAATCATGGAGCTCGTCTTTTAAGGTAACATCTTTAATCTCTTTCCCTCTTTTTAATTTCCCTCTCTTTGTAGCATGGTTTTTTGTTAAAGCCACACACACACACGAGTCCACTCATGTGTAGGGGAAAACACCTCCTTGTCTTGTTCTTTTATCTGGACAAAAGCTCTCCCAAATTCATGCGTCTTGTGAAACATTGGACAGAATAAGTACAAACTAGTTTAACCAAAGCCTCATTAATCTCATCAACATATTACTCTCATTGGCATTGCTTCTTCCAGCCTATGTATCAGCATCGCTACATCAATTAGTAGTATCATTAGCATTAATCATTTGTTATTATATTCATGCATTTAACAAATATGCATATTTTCCATATTCAGTCATCCCCATTAAGCATAAATTGCCTTGCTCGTTATTCTATAACTACATTTTTTTCCCACCACCCAACAGTGATGTATAGGACTGCAAAACTTCCTTTATCTCTCCTCTCATGCATTTCATCTCCCACATTCAACATCAAACAACAAATTTCTATGATTCTATTATCACACGTTGCTGCTCTGAAAATGTAGCATCCCTTTTTATCAAAAAATCGTTTTTGTACTCATTCGTTGTTTTCTTCGTCTCGTGAAATTTAACATAGAATCCAAAGATAGCGTGATGAAGGAGCAGAATTAAAGCCGGGCTTTTGAGCTGAAAGGGAAGAACTGGGATTTCTGGACCATACATAGTGCATAAAGCAGCAAAAATTCATGGAAGTTGACACAGATGATAAGGGATTCAGGGTTAGCCCTTGGGTTGTGGGTTCGATTCCCTCTGTCGTCACTGGAACCCCTTTGATAGGCGATCTCGTAAGTCTCCAGTAAGTACTCATAGAGCCCGGGACCGTGCTCTCGCCTTGATAGGGGCTGGTGTCGAACCCTTTCAAAACTTTTTTTTTTATCAAAAAAAAAAAATACAAACAGAAAGATATCCGCAGTGAAATTCACTGGGCAGTGCGAGTCTCTTACTAGGAATGAAAGATGTGAAAAAGACTAGCAGGGGATTTAATATAAATAGCAAACTGAAGTTTACTCAAGTCGGAGACTTAGAAATTAATGGGATGATTATGATAATTATTGATCCATAAGAACAGGAATTAATTGGAAAGCATTTTTACAGCATAGATAGATGGATTTTAATTACGAGCTAATGATTATTATTCATTATTCATATATTAACCCCCACCCGCACGGCTTGGAGATCATAATTACCCTCTTTCGTCAGCATTTCACATCTATCTGACATTCTGACCCCACCCCCATGCTCATCCTTCTTCCCATTCTTTCTCCTTCGCTTCACAGTTTTTCACTTTTTCTCATCTCCCCTCAAGCACCTTGTTCTGCATTTCATTCCATTTATACAAAATTATCGTTCTCTTCGTCACTTTTAGATACAACCCTCCTTGTTACTTGGATGATAACAACAGTTTTCTTGGATCTTGATCTCTTTTAAGTCCAGCACCACTGGAGGGTCGGGGCCTGTTCGTCGGAGAAGAAGTTGCAGGCCTCGTCTGTGCTAAAGAAATTGTGCTCTTCCATCTTCACATATTGAGTCTGAGTCTGACACGTTTTCTGTAACTGAAACGACGATGAGGAGCAGTTGATTTTGAAGGAACAAGAGCCAGCTGGATCTTCGTTCAAGATCGCGCTCGAGTCACTGTCCGAAGAGCCGTCTTTGTTAAAATCTGCCGGGAAAAGTGAGCAACCTCCTACGGCGCAGTTTCCGTTGAAACACTCGTAATTTAACTCTTCTGACTCCACTCCCCGAATGGCACTCTCAGGAGGCTCCATACCCACTCCCATCACTTTCTCTTCCAACTTAGGCTGCTTCATCTCTCCATTATTCAGCGACACATCTTCACTACTCTCTTGATCTTCCAATCTAGATTTCAGTTCCTTAATCTGCAATTGCAAAAACACACCAAAATTATTATTATTATATATATATAAACTGGTCAATATATTGGCTTAATTACTAGTGGATTTTGATTTAGTACCTGTTTGAGCAAGGCTTCATTGTCTTGTTTGAGGGCATCGTAGTTAAGTTTGAGAGAATCATAATTGGCTTTGAGGACGCCGTAGTCTCTCTCTAATTGCTTGGTTTTCCATCTGGCTCGACGATTTTGGAACCACACAGCCACTTGCCTGGGCTGCAATCCCAGTTCTTGGGCAAGTTTCACCTTCCTCTCAGGTTCAAGCTTGTTTTCTACTTCGAAGTTCTTCTCCAATGCCTTAACCTGATCCACCGTCAGACGCCGTTTCTTCTCCGTCGGCTGGCCTAATTCCTCCACGCATCCTTCTTCGTCTAGCCCCTCCAACATGGACTGGAACTCCCTGCTACTGTATGCGCGATTGTTGTTCCTCGGGCTGTGTTCTTCTATATAGATAAATGCAATTACGCAAAATTAGTGCAACAACTTTTGTCAACAGAATACCCGGAAAAGCAAAAAGGCATCATCGAATTGGACAACTAGTTCTTATTCTAATACAGGAAAAATCCCATGATTAATTATTGTATAAATGATTCGCGTAGATTAAGTTTAAGAGACAGGAAAACATAGCAATAAATAAGTTTTAATTAAAACCTGTGGGTGGACAGATGGGCAGAAGAGCGCCCAAAGAATCTGATGAGCTTCCAAGTCTCTTCATGATCACTGGACGAAATATGAATAACTCTCTCTGCGGAGATCTTATTAGATCTCAGGGGGTTTTTGAGATGCTCTTTACTTTTTTACTGTATGAGTGAATTAAATATTAAGTGGATCTTTAAGATCTCAAGGAAAAAGCTGATCAGAAGATAGACAAAGGAGGCATTGAAAAGGAAATCTCTTGTCTTAAACAGCACCAATTTGGACAGTACTGTGGAGTGAAGACTTGTATACAAATTCCCAGGCGTTCTTCCTTCCTTACCAGCACTGCGTCTCTCTCTTTACCCATGAAAAAGCAGAAAACAAAGCCAATACAAAAGTAAAGAGCAAAGCTTCTGTGTCTAAATTTGTCGAGAGAGCGCTCAAACCCACACACGTTTATCACTGCACAAACGCGCGACACAGTCAAACAGAGGGATTGGAATTTAAGAAGAAGACGACGAAGAAGAAGAGAGGAAGGAAATGGAAAGAGGAAGGACGCGTGGGAGTGTGAAGCAGTTCACAATCAAAGCTGGGCTCTCAATTTCTGTGTGTTTAAATAAAGCATGTGGAGTGAACCGGTAGGGTTAGAATCTGACTGGGGTTAAGACGGAGTGGGGTTGGCTATCAAATTGAAACCCAGATTCCTCCCAAATGCAACTATTTTCTACATTTTTAGTTTACCGCTTATAGCCCGTACACTTCCGGTTTTTTCGACCGTTTCGCCAAAACTACACATATTTCGTAAAAACCCCAAATGTCTTCATAAATTCGTAAACGGCTCAGCTGGCTTGCCACGCCGGCCCAAGATTTGCAATTCGTCACCGTGGATTGTCTTTCCTTGAAATAAATATAAGAACAACAACAATAATAAAATCTTATTCTACTAAGTGAGTGATCGTACAATCCCGCTCTATCAATGAAAAATAGCCGAAATAAATATTGTAATATGCTCATAAAATAGTTCCATATACACATCTTCACTTAATTTCCCCGAGGTTTTGAAAAATATAAAATATTTTGAAAAAGATTTCGCCGCTACCATTTTGGAATTCAGAATTATGCACCTGTCTTAGCCCAAGATATTTTGAGGATTCATAGAGCGTTAGTGTAATTGCTAAATTTTGAGACAGCTTCAGGGGCGGTCCACAGAGACAATGACGGGAATACAATAATGGGTGGATCATTTACAAAGGTGGTTGAAAAATACAACGTATGCATTTAATTTAATTATGTGCATAAGCATACTTTTTCAAATACAGACAGATGATAACCTGTTACCAAAATTAAAGAATAATACCCAGATGCCTTTTCAGGAAAACTTTTGCGCTTCTTGATCGCAGGAAGGGCAACAATTTTCGTTCGATACTTGCAAATGTCTTGTAATTTTAGAGGATTCCATTGAGAAGAAGATAGACACGGTTAATTATTTACAACGAAGATTACTTATTTTGGTTTCGCTTTTCAGCGTAAGATACAATCATAATATAATGTTAGTTTTTCCTTATCTCAGTCCATTGAAAATACTATTTAGCTGGTCGGTCTAGCTAGCACGTAGTCCTCATACTAATAAAAACAAGTTTTGAAGATTTGATCTTGGATTGTGAAACTCCTTACAATTATGTATGATTTCCAGGAATGTTTGATCACGACTTTGAACTACGGGTTCTCTCCCTAACTCTGATCCACTCAGGGTTACCTAAATTTGGTCAGTGATTAAACTTTTAGATCTTAATGTTTGCTTTCAGCTCGTCACGATGAGAGCAATATATCACCACGGAACAGAGCTCATGCTTCCTATAGAAATCTCATCGATATGTATAGCACAAGTTGCTCGTACTTCATATTTCTGAGACACACACACACAAAGAAGACATAGAATATGATTATTATTATTATTATCAAACATATACGCATTTCATATTATATACGCTAGCTCTTCTTCCCAGGTCACGGGTTGCTGAAAAATCGCGCTTTCGTAAACAAGTGCGTATTCAATAAAACCGGCTAGCATTACATATAATCCAATAAACCTTTTAGATTTCGTGTACAACGCGTAAAAAGGAGAAAAAAGATGCTAACTTGTCTGCTCAATCATAAAACATGGGGCTAATATAGTCCTTTAAAGTTTGAAGTTCGTTCGCAGAATCAGCATATGTATTATTAGACATGCATTGTGTCTGAATTAGTAGTACGCGTATTTGTTCTTTTGTTTTTAGTTGCGATGTACTTCACTGCGAAGACAGGGAAAGAAGGGGTTTTTATGTTAGGTGAATCATGAATGAAGAAGTTGGCAGAGGTTAGAAATTTGATTAAGGCGAGATGATAGAAGAGAGCAAAACCAGACCCACAAAACACCAATATTTGCCAAGAAGCAAATTTCAGTGGCCTCAACGTAACTTTGTCGCCTTTTCATATTGGAATGGGCTCACAGTCATAGTGAAGTGCAGCTACGCATAATTCATGAACCTTTTTTTAAAAGACGAGAGCGAGACCCCACATTACAGAAATCAGTAAAAGCGAAGTGTGGGTGCTTTTCTCTGAAGTGACAATAACACGTGCGAGGTGGGGTCTGGTTTTGAGCCATGATCCACACTGAAAGGGGAATCCATGAGTTGTGATGAGACCATGTACAGGTAAACAGGTCCCAGTAGTGTAAGAGCCAAACATCAGATATCTCTCAGAAGCCTTGTGTTGTGTTTATAATTTTGTGGACCTCTCATGATTTGGTCACTCTCAGATCATTTATACACAAACTCTTATCCTATATTGGATACCAGACGACGAAGTTACTCACACACGAACAAGCCCCTGCTTCGGGGCCATTGGCTCTCACACACAAATATGGGACATGTGCATTATTATTGTCTCTGACTAATCACTAATGGAAATATATGCGTCTGTGTGACACCTTAAACTTTAATCATTCTTGGGCGCATATTCCTGCGATTCCAACTTCTAGAGCAACTTGGCTCTTCTTGATTTGTTTATCAATCATCTCTCCACAAAATTCAGATAAAATATTACGGAGATAACGATACGCAGAGATAGATTTTCACTTGCGGCTTGATCAAGCTCATCATTGTACTGTTGACCAAGTGGGAGAAATGACCAGCACTTAAAATGGGCGAAACATCGATGCATCAATTTCTTTGTTTTTTCCGACCTTTTTCCCCCCTTATAATTAAGTGGCAGCTAAATCAACATGCCATTTTACTAAAACAACAGAGAGAAAAGTTGAACCTGACAGACGGATGCATAATGGTTTGTAGTGCATGGGAATGGGAAGAACACAGGAGCTAAATTATTGGGAAAATTGATTTCAGGGCCCAAGCTAGTAAAATAATTACAAAAAAGGCCCAAGAAAGATTCACATGCCAGAGCCTTTTCTAGCATTTTTTCAAAAAGCGTTAGCAACTATATCAGTAGCGTTTAACAACTATATCAGTCCCCGTTAACAACTAAATCAGTCTAATTAACAACTACATTTTAACAACTACATATGTAGCAATTAACAACTACATCAGTAGCAATTAGCAACTATATCCGTACACTTTTTTTGAAAAAATGTCAGAAAAAGCCCTAGGGCCTTTTCTGACATGTGAATGTTTTTTGAGCGTTTTTATAATTATTTTACTAGTTTGGGCCCTGAAATCAATTTTCCCTAAATTATTTGATTTGTTGGTATGGGGAGGCAAAAGCCGCTTTTTAAGAGGAGTGAAAAGACATATTTATAGGCCGAATGACTTTCAACACATAGGTCATATTTACGCCTGGCACAAATGCCAGAAATTACTTGTCTGGACTCTCTGCATCGGAATCAAGCTAGCGAAATCTATGGCCTCTGCGTGGGCCCACCTACCTCTAGTAGGACCCACAACCCCTACCAGATGCAATGAACGGAGTCACAATTTACAAGGCAAGCAGTGCCCCCCAGGACCAAGACCTGGCGCACGAACATGAAGCCATGAAAGGTAACAAGGTGAGAGGGCCGAATAAGTCTTGGGTTTGGCAAAGCCATTCGATTCCATGCACGTACGTTAGGATCTGCTAAACATCCTAACACCTTGATGCGCCTCTCTCTCTCTCTCTATATATATATATCTATAATCCAGTTGTGGAATACAAAAAGGAGAAGACAAGTTATAGTTTGTAACATGGTGCGTGAATATGATGGCTAACACCACATTTATTAGGAGAAATCTGAATCCAGCAAAAGCAACCACACTAGAAACATATTCACATGGGGTTTGGCTCCTTGTGTTTTCTTCATTTGTTCCAGTCCAGTGCCATGGAATGCAGAAAAGAGAGGCGCCTTTTTGTTTAATCCAAGTATTGTACAAAAACAGAGAAAAATGAATAATAATAATAATAATAAATACAGAGAGAAAGAAAGTAACAGGTCAAGAAAAGATTTGATTAGGAGTGGAGGCTTGTCTGACAGCGCATACCCCATTGTGGTAGGCAACTTTTTTCTTCGCCTTCACTTTCTTTTCTCATTTGTGAGTGAGTGCTGTCCAAAGACTTGCATTAAAGCTAAGGGGGAAACAGAATCTTTTCGACGACTTCGTTTTCCATCTTTTTACTAATTAACTCCACTACCAGCCTTTTTTTATTCTTATTATTTCCTTTCTCCTTTATCCATCACACAAAAAGCAGAGAATGTCTGGCTGATATAAACCATCCAACTTGAGATTTTGTATCGAGATTGTTTGCTAATTACAGTTTTTACGTCATGCGGAAGACTTTTTTTAAAAAATAATCTTATACTGACAACAGTAAAACTTGCGTTTACTCCTAGCATTTTGACGTACCACTACTGTAAAATCCAAAATATTTTACAAGCTTTATGGTTTTAAATCCATGTGGGCGGTATTTTCAAGAAGAAGAGTCTACGATCAGCACAGGTTCGTCACGCCTAAGAATTGGAATTGAAATTTGAGCGAAACTTCATTTGATTCTCGCTTTAGTAACCCAACTTGTCTCGCTGCGAAATATGTGACAGAGGGTTGAAAAAACAGAGAAAAACTAAAACACTCTGATTTCACGGAACTTCACTGCGAATCTGCGATGCTGTGTGTGTACGTGAAAAGTGAACTGAGTCAATTTGTATAACAGAGACGGAGAGTTAACCTGATTTGCTATATATTACAGAGAAGCACTCAGTAAAAGGTTCAGTACAGATTCTCTGGTAATATGGCTACCTGGAGGAGATACTCTGCCATCTGCATTATCAACAACGTGCCGTAAATAAGGGGAAAAAAATGTGATAGAGGACCTGTATTTCTTCCCCTTCACACAGAAATTAAAGATCCGTTCACCTAAATGAAAAAAAAGGATTCAATATCCCACTAGAGAAGTCCAGACGTCCTTTTTTATGAAATTATTACACCTTGTCCTGTTATCCTAATACTCGTCAAAACAAAACCATGTTCAGTTGAATGCTTGATGATTTCAAGAACCATATGATGCCAGAGCTGGATGCTAGGCCCCTGCATCTGCCGTACGTGGACCCACTTGTGTTCAGTTTTGAATTTTAGAGCATGTGTTTTCCTACTTTCAATTTCTCAGAGCTCAAAGGTGTGGCTCCAATGGAATCAATCCAATGATCGAAAGGAATAATATATGGACAAAAGAATGAAGAAAAGGGTAAAGTTTACGTGCCCCGGTGTTTACTGGTGTCTAGTAACTTTCAGCTATCATCTCCACAACGCTACATCATCGCCTATGCTATGGAGCTACTAGTCTAAAAACTATTTAAAATTCCTATTGGAAAACTAGACAATACCTAAAACCATAGGTTCTGCCTAATGAAGTTCACACGTCAGGACAAAGATACAGTACATCTTGAATCCTTGATCATATCAGGATTATTAGATAAGCTTGCGTAAGGGAAATCCTTAAGCACACTCCTGATACTGCAATAAGCTAACAATACTTTACTAAAGTAACTGTGTCAATAAACCTCACTACATGCAATTGTGTGCTGTAAAATCTCTAAAATATTTCATTCAACACATCACTTGTTAAGGATTTCACATACAATGGGTAAAGATGAGTCTGCCGTTATTAGATTGCTGTAGGATCTGCAGAGGAAAGAAAATGGACGAAACGAGAGACTAGAGAGAGCTTTTAAGTACTGACAAAAAAACGAGAGCTTCTGATTAAGAAAAAAGACCTTTTTTCCCCTTTAATCCACTACAGTTTAGTGTGGAAATCAGAAAATATTTAGAGCAAGCATGAAAACGCAGCGTTTTAACAAGGTTCCATTTGGATGGAGGCTGAATAATCCGTTTTCCGCTTTATCTAAATCTTTACCAGACATTGTGGCTGGTGAGAGATGAGGTAAGCACATATAACAAAGCATGGTGAGACAATAAACGTCCCTTTAATGTTCACTGCAAGTCACCTTTCAGTTTTCCGAATGGCTTCCATCAACCTCCATTGCTATTCTGTGGCTTTCCCCACCTATTCAAAGTGAGCTTTCGTCACCGTTCGTTCCTTTTTTAAAAAATAAAAAATAAAAAATATTTCTCAGATTCTCTTTTGCTATTCGTATCCAATAACTTCTAATGGGGTGCGTCACGAGGCACCTCGGGAAATGAGCTAATTATATGGAGTTACGGACCATGAATCCTGTGTTCTATTTACCCCTGCTGTGCTGAGCTCTCTGTCAATCTGTGATGATAGTTGGGAAAAATCTACTGTCCAGGGCTTTGTACATAGTTATTACTGAATCCCTTGGATTTCAAATTTTGGACATGTATGGTTTATTTCAAATCTAGCAGATTTTAAGATTAAAATTAACCCTGTTCCATTGAATAAATTAATAATGTGTAGTATTCATGGTCATTGCTATTGCACATGTAATCGGATGACTAATTATTCTCTTCATTAGACAAAGAATTGTGCATTGTGATCCTCTGCTCAATGGAAAAGGGATTCTTGAGAAGATTGGGTTTCAGTTTCAAGGTTGATGATAAAGTGAGGGCTGTGTGATATCTGGGGAAGGAGATCTTCTATCTCGTCTTGAATCAGGAAATGACCCTTTGGCATTGAAAGAGGCGATTGATCCCATACAAATTAGGCATCAACAAGATACAATTGCTTTTGGAACACTTTCAGAACAAACGGGTCCATGACAAGAGGCTTCTATTCTAATATCCATGAACTTGATTTGGATCGTCCTACAAAAGGATTTTCATGTATCCAAGATGCCATTGATGATGTTCGCCAGGGAAAGGTTGATCCTTTTCAACATTCTGTCCATTAAACCTCCCCAAAAGGGGTTAAATATTCGTCTCTCTAATATGATTTTGGGACAAATTTGCAGTTAATTATTGTGGTGGATGATGAAGATAGAGAAAATGAGGGAGACCTTATAATGGCAGCATCAATGGTAACACCAAAAGCAATGGCGTTCGTTGTGAAGCATGGAACTGGGGTAGTTTGTGTGAGCATGAAAGGAGAAGACTTAGAGAGGTTGAAACTCCCATTGATGGTGACTCACAAAGAAAATGAAGAAAAGCTCTTCACTGCATTCACCGTGACAGTGGTACATAATTGTCATTGTCGTTTTCTTAATTGGTAAATGAAGTTACACGTCCCTATAGCTTGGATTTAAGAAGAAATTGATACGGGGTTATGTGGAAAACAAATTTCTTTTCTTTGCAAATAGCATATTACATCTCTTGGCTAATAACTCTCTATAAAAATGGACTTATAAATATAAATAGGACCATTGTAGTATTTAAAAATCTAGTTTTCGATGGAGATTAGCCGACCACATCCAGTGGAAAAAAGGTTTGTTGTTGTTTTGATTTTAGATACTTATTTTTTGATATAATTGGGATCGCGATTTTAGATACTTATTTAATTGCGTACAGGATGCAAAGAAGGGTACTAAAACAGGAGTTTCTGCCCAACACAGGGCAGCGACGGTTTTGGCTCTTGGATCTAGAAATTCGAGGCCTGAAAATTTCAATCGGCCTGGACATATATTTCCTTTGAGGTGCAGAGAGGGAGGGATTCTTAAAAGAGCTGGACATACAGAAGCTTCTGTTGATCTTGCTGTTTCTGGCTGGCTTAGAACATGTGGCAGTTCTATGTGAGATAGTGGCCGATGATGGCTCAATGGCTAGGTTACCTATGCTTCGGCAATTTGCAGAGGAACATAACTTGAAAATCATATCTATCGCTGATTTAATTAATCAGGTAATCTCAGAAATGGTCAAACTTTCATTTTCTCAGATCAATAAAAGGTGTGCATGCTAGCTAATATTTTGTCAGGTCTTCCTGCCTTGTTTGAATGTGACTTGCCCCTTAATCAAACTGTGATTTGGAACACTACACCACAGATCACATAAGGGATATTGACTTTAGAGACTCTGAATTTCAGTGGTAGGTACATGATGTCTAATATCTGCATGGTTTTTTTAAACTAGCAGATACCGAAGAAAAAGAGATAAATTGGTGTAGAGTTCTTCAGCCGCATTGATACCTACCCTGTGGGGACCTTTTAAAGCTTATTGCTATTGATCATGCCTGGATGGGATCGAACATATATAGCCATGGTTAAAGTAAGCAGGTCACCTAAAATTGACTTCTCATCTTAGAGCTTTTATTTTATATTCGGCGAATTTAATTTTTAATCGAACAGTGGTCCTCTGCCAAACTGTAGATACAACCCGAAGTTCTTTCTGTTCAAACAATTGAATTGAGATTCAGTCGTGTATTAAATCAAAAAATCTAGAAGGTTAGTAGTATATGGACTTTTTTATTTGCCAATTTTCAAAGGTTGACCAGAGAAACCACAACATGCTCTCGATATTAACAGGGTGAGATAGGAATTGGTCGTGATATACTTGTGAGGGTACATTCAGAATGTCTGATTGGCGACATATTTGGGTCAGCAAGAAGCGACTGTGGAAACAAATTAGCAAACACAATGAAGCAGCTGGTAGGGGTGTCCTGGTGTACCTGCGTGGGCAAGAGGGTAATGGTCTTGGCTTAGGCCACAAGCTCCATTCCTATACAACTCACAAGAAAACGAGTTGGAGACACCTCATACTAGCGAGGAATTGCAGTTAATTGTTAATTCTCGTGAGAATGGCATTGGCGCACAGGTATATTACTTCTTTAGCTGATAGCATGATGCAATATGCAATATGCTGCAGATACTGCGAGATCCAGGTGTTCATACAATGAAGTTAATGACGAACAATCCTGCTGAGTACGTTGGGCTCAAAGGTTATGGTTTGGAAATCACAGAAAAAGTCCCTCTTATCACACCAATTATTAAAGACAGCACGAGACCTGAAAAATTGGGGGTTCCAATGGGCAACATTTTTAAGCCATGTAATGATCAACTAACCCTCTGATCATATATATATATATATATATATATATATATATATATCTCGCATATTGATTTGTGGTGGTTCCGTTTTAGTGTAAACATTTGCTTCTATCAATTTGGCACGTCTGAAGTTATCGGCAAATGACAGTACTACTATGTGTCACTGTTGTAAATAATTTAGCAGCGAGCAAAAGTAATACATCTCTCTTATAAAATTCCTTTGTGGCTGTAAATATCAGGATCACAAATTATATTCAGCTCAATTAAAAAAAGAAAGAAAGAAAAAAGGCAGGGTTTAACAATTTACACCCTTAATCTCAATTCTTTCGGTGATTTAATATTTGCATAGTTAAAAAGTGAAATTTTCTACATATTGAAAACGATTTAGATATACGAAGTCAAAAAAAGTATCTACAAGCAATTGCTGTTCCCACTCCAATTCCCCAAGAAAGAGCCAAAGCCAGAATCCATACCAGACTCACCTTTTCTTCTTCATCATCGTCTTCTTTGGAGGATCCTTCATCTTCCTCAGACGTGGCAATTCCAAGAAAAACTTTTCGTTGCAGGTTTGAAACTTGAAACTCAAGCAATCTCACCTGCTGCCGATACGCAAGTAGTCGCATCGCCTCCGTCATTAAAGCATTGGAAAGACAGTCCCTCTCTCTGATCAGAGTTGCAGATTTCTTCTCTGCCTCTCTCGCTCGCGTTTGCGATGATCGCAGAGCCTTCAAAATCTCCAAGACATCGCCTTTACTGCCAACGTCATTTCGGATATTGACTAATTCGCCGGTATATTCTCGTCTGATCAAAATGTTAGAGGCCCTATGGTTCATGGATAACATCAACGTATTATCGGAGCCCTTGAAAACCTTGGATGGTGGAGGAAGATCGCAGTTCTGCATGAGATCGAAGCCTGTGCTTGCAGGCTTCTGCGAAACCGCAAGACCCATCATTGTCTTGTTGGTAACCGCTCTGGGAATTTTTGGGCTCAGGCGTAATGCTTGGTTACTTTGTTAATGGACTCCAGAATATTGAAAACTGCAGAGAGCAGGTTGTTGGGGGGTCATGCCACTTGAAGGTGAGGTTGGTAAAAGAGAGAAAAGCGTGTAAATGTCGTAATTATTCCTATTTGAATTGCGCTATAAGTTGCTTTTAATATATTCATTCATTTTCTGGATAGATTCTTTGCTTGCGTGTGTTTGAGAATGAAGATGGTACCGCTTAGCTTAAAATATTCTGATATGAGAGTGCTCTTTCTTGGGCGTAAATTTCCTAATAAATTTTGATGTGCTGCGTGTGGGAAATTTCTTTTCCTTTTCTTTATGACTTTGATCAAAGTGAAATTTGGTTGACTGTAGAAAATCCAGTTTAGAATGAATTACTAAAGAAAATATAAAATGAGTCGATGAGAAAACAACTTGTTTGGTATCGTTTATGGGAGACTCAATCAGCCTTATTTATTATTTGAGTTGGGTTTATGATTTTTTTTTTTTTATAAATTTCTCTTTTGGATAAAAAAAATACAATTGATCTTATAAATGCATAAGTGTGTATAAGCTAAAGTAGAGATAAACTAGCTTTTATGGCTTATTTTAACTTATATAAAACACAACGCAAATTTATATAAAAAATTTGAAATTTATATAAAATACTGTACAAATTTTGTAATTTAGCATTTTTTTTTTATATTTTTGATAATTTTTATTTTAAGTTTTCTCTTATAATTATCTTAAAAGTTACTTATCTATAAGTCATTTCAAACAAGTTTAATAATCTGACTTATATCTAAAAGCTACTTATACAATCATTAATCCAAACATAAATTACATTTCACAATCTGACTTTTACTTAATCAGACTTTATCATAATATTTTAAACAAGCCAACAATTGGTTTACATGCTTATCGATAAAGAAAAGAAAGCCAACGCACAAGTTGAGTGTGGAAAAGGCTTGCTCGTTACAGCCTTACAGGGAAGACTGTTTCACAGTCGGAAACGAATTCTCTGTCTCTCTCGCCTGTCCATTTCGCAACGGTTCTTGTAAAATTCCAGCCGTCCATAACATCAAAGGTTCCTGTGCTTCCACGTTTCTTTGACATAAAAACGCGCCATCTATGACTATGAGGATAAAAATTGGACTCAGTTGGGCCCAATAGAAGGCCCATTTTTATTGCAGCAATTGGGCCACGAATGCTGGGCCTCGACAGCAGGTTTACCCTTTAGAGTCCAATTTCCATCAATATTTTTCTCCTCTGCGGCGCCGCCTTTTTTATTTTTCTTTTTTGTTTGTTTTTGCGTGGAAGCATTTTGTGATATCGATGTCCCATTTCGACCTTTCACAGGGGAAGTTTGAAAATGGTGAGTTTATTCGCATTTTACGCTTGGATCTATAAGGATTTAAGCAGAGTACTGTTACAGCATCACAACCGTAATAACTGTGAACTGTTTCTGATACAGTCAAATTATATTACGAGTATTATTTTTTGTAATAATTAAATTTATACAAAAAGTGAGTTCATGTACCCCAAGATAGGGATGCGCCTATATCTAAAACGACAAGGGCTGGTTGATTTCCAGCTAAGATGCTATCATTTGCTTTCATTGATTCCTTGTCTAAACATACTTTTTCATAAGTTATTACTGCTTACTACTTTTGGAATCATTTAACATCAATATACAAACGTACACTCATCCTAAACTAGTCGATTTTTTTTTTTTTGAACACTCCAAACTAGTCGATAAATAAATATTGACATGCACGCACGTTTGGCCAAAAAAATCGAAATGCACGTCTGTGACAGAGGCTTCATCCTTTACTAGGATATATCAGTATAACTCTTGGGGCTGATATTTCAATGATTTATTTTATTTTTTTGTTTGAGCAAAAAGCAAAAACGACTATTCCTGTTAATGGAGTAAATATCAAGACATGGTTCTCGGTGATAAGAATGATGTCATTTTCTAAATAAACAAGATGACAGGTAACAGAAGCAACCAAAGTCCCTTGAGCCTGGTGATACACTTGTCCTCAGCTCTGAGGATGTCTCTGGTTTGATTATTCTGGGTGCGTGTGTGTGTGAAGTCCTTTCTAGGGAAGGGGAATGAGTGTGTGTGAGAGAGAGATTAAAAAATAAAAAACACAAGAGCTTTTTCCCTAAGAACAAAAATACACACATGTTTTTTTTAGAAGTAAAAATAAACATATGGTTACCATTTTGGAGCAAAAGTCGCATCCCACCGTTAAATCACTATTCATTATGATGAGAGAAAAAGAGATGAGATGAGCAGTAACATAACGACGATGAACAATAATTTAACGGTGGAATGTGACTTTTACTTTAAAACGGTAATCACATGTATATTTTTCCTCCTAAAAAAAAAAGTTCATATGTATTTTTATACCTTAACAAGAAAAAAAAAAAAGCTCAAGAACGATATATAAATTCATCCTTGTTTCTTTCTTTTTCTTTAAATACATTTCAAAGAACCTTTTCTGATCATTCCTTGCTTCATCAAGTATCCGCTCCCACATTATTTTCTTCGCACTTTCTTGCTATATACGCCAAGCCTGAAATTATACCACACAATACTACCATATAATAATAAAAACATGTTTCTTAATTCTTATGACGATGTGATGCAATTTGTCTCGAATCAAAGGTATGAGAGACGCTAAATACTGTAGTTTCTAAGACTTAGAAGCGCTAGCTGCAAATAAGCTGCGTAAAGCATTTTTGTATGACATAGTGTGAGATCATTCAAGTAGCTCGTTGGCTCATTTTTGTGGACAACTTTTATGTAAAGGTGCATGGTCCAAGTAAGTCATAAAAAATCCCAGTAATTACGAGATAATACAGTCACATCATACTCAGCATGCAACCTATTAAATATATAAAAAGTAGAAGTGCAAAATGGAGCGAAATGAAAAGAAAGAAACTTTATTCCCGCGACAATCGCAGGCGCAACTTCCACTCCCCTCTGAATCCTGAATTCTCGAATTAACCTTCTTCAACTTCGCCGTCGTCAATTTTATTCAGAAAAAAGGGAAAGAAATTAAAATAACAGCCACTGTCAGGGGAAGTAAAAAATATGAAAGGTTAAAGCTTCTAGCCTTTATACAAGCAGCATAGTTACGCGCACGGCGCATCTCTGAAGCACAGTAATTAGAAGCAGGGGAGGCTTTGTATTGAGCATTCCATTTGTTCTGTTTAGTTTTTGCTGCTTGCTGCATTCGAACTTATACCCCGCCCAATATGGATGCGCCTTTTACCGTGTCACCGACTTCACCCAACTATTCTAACACCGTTTTACCCTTTTCCCCTGCGACCAGCAAAAGACGCGATACAAATTTAATTTTAAAAAAATTGCTGTTGCTACTTCGTACAAGCACCTCCAAATCTCCAAGCAAAGTTTCTTTTTTATTTCTTTCTAATCCTTTCTCCTTTCAGATTACAGACTACATGTGAACGCTTTTTTCTTTTCTTTTTCCAGTTTCTAAACACAAGATTATTCCTTTCTTCTTCTATCTCTAATGGTCTTGTCTTGTCTGGACTGTGATTATTGCTAGAACCAGCTGTAAACTAAGTCGCTGATGGAAGCAATACCAAAACCAAATGATAATTTTATGCTTGTTTGCAAAGTTGAATTTGGTATCAATTAAGTGATAAGGAAGGAATTACCAAGATTCATCCAAGTGGGACTTTTGGGGGTATTGAATAACCTTCCGTGCTTAATTGGGGCTTCTCATTTTCGTATGAAGGATTTTTCCTTTTCGCTTCCTGGAGGATTTTGTGGCCCGCATTCTTGATGGAACTTGTTTTTACCAAATGGGCATGCGCATTTCTCCTCTGTTGCGGGCTCTTCACTTCTGGAGTATACTCGGGTAAACTATTTTTACTTGAATTTTCTCTGGCCTTGTCTCGTATTGATCTCTCTAACTCATTCTTAATGTCTGGATATAATGCCATAAGCCTGATATCTTACTTGTTTCTCTGGTTCAAGTGGAGGGGTTGCGTGGGGATTCCAAAGTTAGAGGTGTGAACTTAGGAGGGTGGCTGATTATTGAAGGTTGGATTAAGCCTTCATTGTTCGATGGCATTGCCAATGGAGATATGCTTGTGAGCTAATATACATTTTGCATTTCCATTTTGCTATTATGTAATTGGTCCTTCAGGGATTTTTCTGATTGATCGGGCTCAACAGCAAGTTGATATTGGTAATGTAGGATGGAACGCAGATACAACTTAAGTCAGTGACCTTGCAGAAGTATGTATCTGCTGAGAATGGGGGTGGCATGAATGTTTCAGTTGACAGAGACGTCCCATCTTCATGGGAAACCTTCACGGTAAGATGGTGTAGTTAGTTCAACCCATTCTGATGAGTAATAATGATATCAGTGGGCAATCCCAACAATACAATCTGTAGTTGAAATTCTCTCTCTTTGCCAATGCTTGTGTTTTCCTTATTTATGTTTCCTCAGGTTCCATTCTAAGAATGAAATATGTTCGAGGCTGTAACATTTCAGAGTTGTTGCTTGTGAACATCTGGGGAAGATTATATGATTTAAAATAGGCATACTGGCTATTACTTTGAATCTTCTGATCCTGCTATAGTTCTGCATTTAGGTTGGAATTCTATTTAAAATCATCAGTTTGAATTTGTAATATCACTCAGTCTAAAAGTTTCTTGCTGCTTGTGCCAACTAAAGTGTCCAACTGCAACTGACCTGGTTTACTCCCAAGAACAAGTGATACTTAGCAAGAACATATAATAAAACAATGCTCATTTTCATAGTGAAAATCAAACAAGACCAACAAGAATTAGAATAGGCTGCTTCAAATTTCAAAACAAACACGAAATCCTTGTCATAGGAGATGGAGTTTACTCTGTCACTTGGATCATTTCTTAATTGCAACAAGGCCATCAGTGTTTGATAGTTTGAGTGCAGTAGACTTTGGCAGAAGGATGAAGTCCTTGTCCGGCACCAAGTGGCATAAACAAAAATAGGGGTTGGATTAAACATTCCCATCCCTTATCCTCCGTAATTCATTTTCATATACTTTTAGGATTCAAGACTTAGGAAGCACTGATTGGCTAGTTGTTCACTAGGACTATCAAATACCAAGATATTTTTTGTTGGAAGCAATTAGAATTTTAGTTTATCTGTCATTGACCGAAGAATTTCTATCCTGATAGAGGATAGTTGTATGATAGTAGCTGTGACTTTCATTTGCTCTCTTTTTCACTTTTATTTTTTCATATGCTGTCATACTGCATTATTTTATGCACGATTAAATAAACAATAAGCATCAGTAACTTCAGCAGGTCTTCAAACAAAATGATAATATTGTGAATTTTGAGGTTATGCTACAGTGGTGTGTGAGAATAGTTTAGTCCACTAATTCCATCTTTTCTTGTCGCAGTTATGGAGATTGTCAGAATTTGAATTTCAATTTCGCACCTCCCAAGGCCAATTTTTAACCTGCAATGGTGATAGGTGCTCTGTGTCTGCAACAGCAAAAATACCTTCAACATCAGAATCATTTTCCATTGAACGGAAGGAGGACAATAGGATTCATATTAAAACTAAGAATGGGGCCTATCTTCAGGTGTTGATTTCATTCTTGCCTTTCTGCTTGAAGATATAATGAAAATAAACTATTTTGGTTCCATGTAAAAATATGCTCATGTTTTGTTATAGCATTCTTCTGGCATCATCAGAATAATAGATTTGAGATGGTATAATAATGTTGTTTGAAACAGTATCTGATGTGTTCATCATGGACTCTACCTTGTAAACCGCATAGTGATATCAGCCTCCAATCAAATTATGCTGATTATATCTACTTGATATTCATAGGCTACAACAGATGGTCAGCTTACAGCAGACTATCCAGGTGTGCCAGGATGGGATGATAATGATGCCACATTTGAAATGGCGATCGTATCAAATATTATACATGGAGATTACCAGCTAGCAAATGGTTATGGTCATGATCGTGCGGAAGAGGTTCTTAAGGTAAAACCACATGTAGCAAATATGTTCTTTTTTCAGGTCTGTCACCATCCAGGGGTCAAATATGCTTTTGATGCACCCGTAATACCTAGCAGTAGAATCTATTTGTTTTTATGATGATTCATTTGAGGGTCAACTCATCCATATATCTCTTGTTAACTTCTCCATATTTGTTTGGTTTTATGAATGTGACTCCATGTATTTCTTGTTAACTTCTCCTCACCCCGTTCATCTAGCTCATGAACTCAACATCTTTGTACGTATTGACATTTATTTTTATTATGGTGCAATTATATAAGCCTCTTGCCCTCCTCTTTGGATTTTGCATGCCAACAAACTTTCTATGTTTTATATATTTCCCTCATTAGGTTATATGTAGAATTTCTAATTCAGAAAGATGAAACAGCAGTCTTTCTTCCCATGTGATCCTTTGGCTTTCTGTTACTGCAGAGACATAGAAATAGCTTTATCACTGAAGAGGATTTCAACTTTCTGTATAGACATGGAATCAATACTGTAAGGATTCCAGTTGGTTGGTGGATTGCTTTTGATCCTGATCCTCCAGCTCCGTTTATTGGAGGAGGTCTTGAAGCTTTAGACAACGCATTTTCATGGGCGCAGTTGGTCTATCCTTTACTGTATTTTCTTAATACCTTGAGCACCTTTGGAACTTTGTGTGTATTTGAAAATTTCCATTGTTATAATGTTGCAGAGAATATGACATAAAGTGCATAATTGACCTGCATGCTGCCCCTGGTTCTCAAAATGGGATGGAACACAGTGCAAGCAGAGATGGATTTACTGGCTGGCCTGTTCCAGATTACATTGCGGAGACATTACATGTTATAGACTTTTTAGTTTCCAGGTATCTTTTTGGTGTGAACGAATTGTGAAATATCTTAATACTGAATTACAATTTCCATCTGCTTTAGAATTTTTATTGGAGTTCAATATTTCATTCTTACCCCCAGCTTGCCTGCTGAATGCGCTGGACATTAACATGCCTTCTAACAAGTAACTCTCCAGAAATACATTTTTTATGACAAATGAACTATACTTGAAACTTTGATGCTGAAAGCAGTACCCTTCTTTACCAGATATGATAGCTTTAGGGTTAAGCAAATGCCGGTTGAGTTTGCTGTCATACTGAACACTGATTTTTCTTTGCAGATATGCCAGAAACCCTGCCTTGTTGGGAATTGAGCTTCTAAATGAACCATCAGCTGCCACTGTTCCATTGGATATTTTAGTTTCATATTACAAACAAGGCTACCAAATCGTTCGGAAACATTCACCATCAGCTTATGTAATAGTTTGCCAAAGAATTGGCAATGCAGATCCTGTGGAACTTTATCAGGCTGACATAGGCTCTCACAATGTGGTTGTGGATTTGCATTTCTACAATCTATTTGACAATTTTTTCGTTAACATGAGTGCCGAAGATAATATCAAGTTCATATACAGCAGTAGGGAAGCTCAACTGCAGGCCCTGACCATTGGGAGCGGCCCTCTTGTTTATGTGGGTAAGTTAAGTCTCACCATGTGACAGTGGGCACAGACAGTAGAAAAGTTGCTTTTATATCTTCTTGAAGAAGGAGCCATAACTTGAAAGGGAAGTGATTTCAGGGGAATGGGTTAATGAGTGGAACTTGACGAACGGATCTCTAACGGATTACCAAAATTTTGGAAAGGCGCAGTTAGAAGCATACAATGCAGCTTCCTTTGGATGGTCTTATTGGACATTAAAAAATGACAGGAAGCATTGGGATTTTGAGTGGAGCGTGAAGAACAAGTATCTTCAATTAAGTAAGAGTTATAGATTTCATGTCCTTTAAGTTTTGGGGAGTAACCAGATTGATATCAAATATGGTAGTGATATTGAAAATCTTCATGCAGGTAACTCACTCAGCATACAGAATTTCAACGGCTTGGGATTTTTAGTACTGGCATGTGCTTGGTTTTGTTTCCTTCCTTATTTATGATACGTCAAGCCTGAGTTCTGTACAATCTATTCTTGATGTACGGATTGGTACCCCTGCTCTTTCTTGCGGGTTGTTTTTTTTTTCCTTTTTTGGAAGTCTCTATCTTTTTATTAATATTGTTTTGCAATATTATTGGATATATGTATGGACTATGGATTAAACCAGAAACCAAAAGGCAAAATTTTCTACCTTTTGCATCATTTCATGCAAATATAGCCTGTACTCCACTCATTTATCAAACCGCCTCTCAATCAATATGTGCAGTTTCCTGATCAGCTGGCCAAACTGTGAAATATTCCCAGAGAAAGATCCACCCAAGACCTGTCATATGGAAGTTGCAGCACGGAGAAATGAAAGCTTGTATGTTTGGTTTTCAGTTTGGCAAAAGTCAGTTTGTTCTAGTGTTATTTTGTAACGAGATTCACGATTGACTACATTTTTTGCGAAATTCAATTTTTGGTAAACTGTTGAATAATATATAATGAGAAATACTTTTAAATATATACTTTAAAAGGACTGGGTTTTATGATATATAACTTTTAAGTAAAAGTAAAAGTTAACTTATTAAAAATGTATAAAAAATAATATACAATTTGATATGTTCACTAATAGTCTAATACAAAAAATGTAAATTGTAAAGTTGGAAATGTTGAAAAAAATTATATTAATACTTCTATTTACATGAAAAAAATATATATATTAGCAAGGGACAACATGGAAAAAGGGTGGTTAAGAATTTTCTTAATGGACTTTTGGCGCTTATATGAATGGACTTTTAGAATGCACATTAAAATAAAATAAAGTACCACTAAAGCAACAATTACCAAATGAACTTTAGTTTAAAAGGCCTTTTAAATGCCCAAAGCTCTATCCAAGAGCACACAATAATCAAATTGCCCTTATAATCCGCAAAAATAAATTGAAAAAAAAAAAAAAAGATTGTGTCCCGTTACTGGAGAGTAACCAGAAAGACAATGGCATCTAGTAGAATGACAAAATGCAAATCGAGAGTTAGTTTTTAATTTGGACAGTTGAGAGTATTATACAGAATAAACCTGGATTTTATATACCCATCTAGAGACACTTTATTCTTTCTTCAACAACTAAGTTCTGATTAACTTTATTTATCATTGAAGATAAAATGATACCATTAGTTTGGGGATAATCTTTCGGAGGTAAGATAATGTATTCAAAACCGAAGTGGTGCTTAGAATTACGAGGATGACCAAATGAAAGACTGTTGATTCATTTAAAATCCAATTTTGAAGGGCTTCGTGTCCCTCTCCCAATGAAGCGACATAAAGAATCAGAAACAACTCACTCAAAGTAGATTTAGATGCCCATTTTTTTAAAATAGACCCACTTATTATAATATATCTTCCACACTTACTTTAGCACTTAATTATCATACTTCGAAATTAAAGATCCAAAAGGGTTCAATTATGTTATTTCCTTTTGTTCTCTCATACATACTTTTTTAATCATCCTCTCTGTTTTTTTTTTAAAAATAAAGATTATAAGCATAATTGACACGTAATGAATTGCATTACTCTATTCCGTGCTCTTTGTTTAACCAAATGGCTATAAAAAGCCTTATTTCTCTTCTTCTTTTTTTATCCTAAACCATGCCAAAACGGCCATTGATCCTAAATGAGACATGTTTAACTCAAAAGAAACCTTGGATTGTTACACCGATGACATAGATGCATGGCACCACCTTAATTACCAAATATATATAAGGTTGGGAGTTATACCCTTGTGATATATGCACTTGTCCCTAGCCCCAAAAGAAAAGGTTCAAGTTATAATAATAATTTGAAGTAATGGATCGGAGTTCAATTAATGCAACAGTAATCACCTGATAAGTAGCTTTCTTAGCCTTGAAATGAAAAGAGGGGGTATAATTAACCCATCTTCCTCAAATTAAATCCAAAGAAAGAGAAACTTTATATGTTAGTTGTCCTATACGTACCTACTCAAATCAAAAGGCAAGTGAGTATATATAATTACTTTAGCTTAAATGACACTCACAGGCTGCTCAGTTTTTAACTTGATTAATGTTCCTTATAATTAACACTTTCGGCCATCTACCGCACCTTAACCAATACTTGAATGCGTTTTGGGTGAAAAATATGAGAGAAGCAACTTAATAATAAGGATGAGGAAGAGATGGATTAAAACAACGACCCCTATATATACCATATAAAAGTTCCATAATATCTTTATTACATGTTGATAATTTGCTTAGGAAGCGGAGAAAGAAATAGGCCAATAATTTGTATCGGCTTAGTAAAAATTTCTCCTCCCATATGAACTCAACATGATTGAAGGATAATCAAAGCCATGCTATACAAGCATAGCTCAAAAAAGCAAAAGGAAAAAAAAAATATTGGGGCATGGGGTCACCTAGAGCGAAAAAAGAAAACACTAAGCTCTTGACCAGTGGTTCCTTCTGGATCAATCAAGTGGAAGGATTCAGAATTAGAGGAACCTCGAACTCGTCGAAACTGGGCTCTGAGGTACACGAGCTCATAATTCTGTTTTATAGTACCAGCACCCACTACTACAGAACGCATCACGCTCAAAGCTTCTAAATCTCCCTTTGAAGGCGTGCGTTTAACAGCATAACCCATCTTCTTCCCGTTGCAGTGTATATCCCACAACGGCGTCGACAAAAGGTTCCGGTTAGATCCCGGCACGGCGGTGGCGCTCTCCAGAGCCATTCTCAGCGTTCCTCCTTTCATTTCTCTGGCTAAAGTTTTGGTCGTGACTGGTAATTCAAGGAGTAGAACTGGATTCGTTGACTTGGGGTTGAGTTGAATGCAGAATTTGACTTTTCCCCGGCGATGTCCAAAAATGGTGCCGGTGATGGTGGAGGTTAGGAGAGGGAGGTGAATGTTGTAGTTGTGGTGGGGTTTGAGATCGTCGTCGTGGTCGTGTTCTAGGAAGGTGCATTTGCAGATGGGGATTAGGAGTTGGAGCAGAGAACGTAGGAGCCGCCATGAGCGCACTTGTTTGTGGCAGTCCACGGTGGTCATGTCCATTGCTATATATACGCCTTCTGGCTTTTGTTGGGTTGCTTGTTGCCACCTCGTGTGGATGCTTTATATAGCTGAGCATGCACTAATAATTCATATATTTTTTTAAAAAAAATAAATAAATCAATGCCTTGCCTCATCTTACTGTTTCTACAGCAAAAATCCACACGCTTATCTTAAAGGCCTCCTCCTAACCTACTTTCAAAGCCCTTGCGCCCTCACTTGTATTCTTCAAGAGCTTCCCAGCCCCTTTTATATTTATATTAGTGATATGCATGGTCTAAGGTATTTTTTCATGTCCATTCAGTCTTAAAAGTATTTTGAAGTATACTCAGATTTTTATTTTTATTTTTATTTTTTTCCGAATGCATTCAGTAAAGTATTTTTTCAGATGTGGTTAGTATATAAACTATTTTTTTTTATGTATCTAATATCCTAAAGTAATTTTTTTTTATGTATATCCAATATCCTAATCATCTAAACTGATAAGTGATAAACGCCCCTAAAAAATAATTTAAGATATTAAATGCACATGGAAAAATACTTTATGATGCATCTTAACCCTTTATATTATTCTCTTTGATTTTTTTATTTTTTTTTTATGAGTTATAAAATATTCAATTTATTCAGAAAGGTTAAATTGATGCATGGTAAAATTTCAGTTGGAAAAAATGAAATTGTTCTACTAAATACGTCATCCCAACGAACTAATTTAATTTATGTTGCTGAAAAAAAATTGTTGTGTTAATTCATTCAATATATGATTTTTTTTAAAAAAAAAAAATCATGGGGTCAGAGTCATAAACCCAAACAGAAAGAGCCCAATTTAATGGTATTGTAACTTAATGGTATATCAGGTTATAGGTTTAATGTCGCTTCTAAACCTCAAACTATTACTGTTAAACCCTTTAATATAATTTTTTTAAAAAAAAAACAGAGAAATAACCCAAAAACAAGCTACCCTGAAACAGGGAGACTACACGCATGCCTCGTGCTATCCTTATTCCTCCATTTTCTTTAATTAGAGGCTTGTTAATTATTTAGCAGATAATATGAGGTACTTATAATTAGCATATAATAGTGTCTGTCATTCTGTATTTTAAGGAACGCACAAGTTACAGTTTTCATCTCAAAGGGGTAAGGAAGGAAGACATGAGAATGATCATGATCTTGAACGGTAAGACTGAATTCTCTCGAGTATTGTAAGAACTATCACTACAAAAAAACATGAAATTAGGGACGAAATTCCATGTCGGTTTTGTAATCCATTTCCCCACGGAAATTTGAGATGGAATTCCGTCGGTGAATACCCACAGAAGCGTTCCGTCTGAAATTTCCGTCTGAAATCTTAAATTTGGGATGGATTTTGAGACGGAAATTTTCCGTCTCTAATTTCCGACGCTATTCCGTGGCAATTTCGTCTGTGATTTTAGAGACGGAATTTCCGTCTCAAATCCATCCCAAATTACCCACAGAATTAATTCCATAGCATTTTGACTGATTTTTTGTAGTGTATAATCAAAACTCCAATTTTAAGAGCATGAAAAGCTACACAAATTGAGGATGAGATGATTTGAGGAAGATAAAGACTATTAAAATAGTAGTAATTATTTATTTGAGTGGAAATAGGTTAGATGGAGAGTTCCGTACCAGCACATTATAATGCTCACCATCAGCAAATGATTGAGCCATTAGATTTTGCAACGCAAAGCTCCAAAAACATACAACTGTTAAACTTGGACTGATTATATTATGGCCATCCCTAACCACAACACAAATATATATTCAGGAGATTCTTGAAGGCACTTTTGTCTCAATTATTCACAAGACACAGCTCCTTCGATTTTTGAGAGAAAAAGTGAGGCACCAACTATGACTACGAGCGTTGTTAAGCGAAGAAGGAGGAGGCATGTGAAAGGAACAGAGCGTGGTTTGTGGAAGAAGCCAGAAAAAGTGTGCTTCCCGGCCCCTTTTGCTTTCTAGCCTGTTCCCTCCCACTATATTTCACTCACACCCTCTTCTATTTCTTCCTTTTGTTTTTTATGCTGCTTACTTTTTCTATTCTTCAATTTTCCCCCCAAAAAAAATACAGCTCATGAACAAGAATGAATATGTCCAAAAAAATTTAAATAAAGTTATAAGTGAATGTATGTCAATGTCCAACATTAATGTTGACCAAAAAAAAAAATGTCCAAGGTTAATGACCATGACACAAGAAGAGCACGAGGAAGCATCAATATGTAGAACGAAGAACAGGAAAACACGAGACTGAGAATGTCACATTTTGCTTCGGGCGGGTTGGGGTAAAGTCCAGAAGGGTGTGGCCAAAACCAGAAGGAAAAAGAGGAAAGAAAGAGCGCGTAAATAGATTGCATATTGGCATGCAGTGAAAACTAGAGAATAGTGTCGCTTGTGTTTCTCATAGTTGTATTAGTGTTGTAAATATATGAGTATATATATGTGGGTATATCAAAGAAACTAATCTCACCTTGTTTGAGAATAAGGAAGTATAAAGCTATATAAATTTTTTTTTTGATACATGAAATTTTAGGAAAGGGGTTGGGCTCACCCACAGTCCAAGGGCAGGACACTTAGAGCCCAATCCATAGGGGATACTGGCCAGAGAGTACACATGCCTCTACCTCTACCAGCGTTACCGCTGCTTCCTAAACGGATTCCTCCCCCAACGCTTTAACCAACGCAGGGATCAAACATCCTCCCTAAAGGTGAGGAAGACCAACCCTTACGTCAGTTGAACCCAAGGACGAGGGGTAAAAGCTATATAAATATAATCATATGGTTTTGGGTTAGTAAAGAGACCTAGAGAAGTGGTGGGCTCAAGCGCATAATAATGGCCCACCCAATGGCAAATGTAATGGAAATTCGGATTTCCCCCACATGAGTAAATAAATGGTATTGACATTTTTTGTGAGGATATGTTTTGCACCTCGGAAATATTATTTTAGTTTTCTAAAAAAAATTTTAGGCTTATTGAAAAGACTCCATATTTTGGTGTTTAAACCTTTTGAGACCGAAAGCTCTTAGCAGTTAAGCACTTCCTCGAATGAACTCTCTGTTGTCAACATACAGATGCGTCTAGCGGTGTTTGATCTTGAGGGACATGTTGTCTGGATGGTCTTGCAACTGTTGGCTATTTACAGACCATGTCTATAAAAGGGAATCATACAAAGTGCTCGATACGGTGTGAAATAATCTCTCCTTCTTTGCATAGATTTTCCTGTTGTTGTTACTATTATCTTCCACCAATTTTACCACCTTAACTTGATTGAGAAAGGTTTGTTCAATCTTAGGAAGTGTCACTTCCTCTTTATTTGTGACACTGAAATAACTCTTTAAGACAATGTTCTCAAACACGACCTAAATCATTCCGTGCATTGTTATTTCAGATTGTCCGTGATATTCAACATTTAGCACATGAATGTAAACCAGACAGTATTACTGGCCGTGCCGACTCACTGTCTTGGGTCCTTGTCTACACTTTGGCCAAAAGACAAACACGTTTCATTTCACTCATTGGCTGTCACGGATATTCTTTTCTTATCTGCACTGTGGGGTTTTGAATTTGTATAGATATTTAGTGTTAATTTCTTTTTTCTTTTTGAAAAACATGTAAAATATCCCAATCAACACCGACAAGAAGGCCTGCTAGATTAGACTGCAATGTTGGAACTTTGCCGATTTGGTGTACAAATAATGGCACATTCTTTCTTGTTTGACTTATTTATTCCCTTATGGTCAGGTGGATAGGAACCAGGTTCCATATGGATATACTCCCTCCGGTGTTAATTATAAGACATATTTAATCGATTTTGGAAAAATTAAGGAAAAAAGTTAAATTAGTTAATTTTACTTATTTTCCTAAAATGACATAAGTAAAAGTTAATCAACAACTTTGTCACATATCTATTCGACGAATTTTCCTTTCCACATGTTTTCTAAATGAAATAATGGTCTTACTAGATATACATATATGTGTATATATATATGTATACATATAGATCTATCATACACACACACACACAACCATGTATCTACACACAGAAGTATATATATTACTACAAGAAAATTGGTTTTTTGCGACGGAAAAATTCCGTCGCAAGACTCCAATTTTCCGTCGCAAAATACGATTGCGACGGAATTCGTCCGTCGCAAAAAAGACCTCGCAATTGCGATGGAAATTTGAATTTCCGTCGCAATTTGCGACGGAATTTTGTGTCCATCGCAAATTTCAAAATTTGCGACGGAAAAAATTCCGTCGCAAGGAAAATTTTCCGTTGTGAAATTTAAAAAATCGAAAAAAATATTTATAAAATAAAATAATTAATTTTATTAAAAAATATATAAAATTGCATGAAAAATCTTAAGAAATATATAAAAATGATCCTATATATCTATTTCTTTCCACTGCATACTCACAACCAACGTCCTCATTTTTCTCTTGTAGCAAACTATATATATATACATAGTCATACCCACATCCAACACATGTACAGACAACACACACATAATAGGGAACGCACAGTAAAATATATATACATACAGAACATACATAGAAAATAAAGCACATACTCTATCCAAGCATGATTCATTTATTAGATGGGGAAGGGGAAGTTGAAGAACAAAGAAGAAAGTGAAGAAGAATGAAAAATGAAGAATGAAAATGGGGAAGGGGAAGAAGAAGAAGAAGAAAGCAATGAAAATAAGCTACTAACTTGGGGAAGAAGAAGAAGCAACAGTAAGATCCCATGTAATTGAAAAAGAAGAACAAGAAAGCAATGAAAAACGAAAGAAAACGAAGGGAAGAAATGAAGAATGAGAGAAAGAAATGGGGGAGGAGGAATTTATTTTTCTGACAAAATTTTGCGACGGAATTTTTTCCGTCGCAAAATTTCGCCTTTTTGCGACGAAATTTGAATTCCGTCACAAAAATCCCACCTTTTGCGACTGAAAATATTCCGTTGCAAAATTCACTATTTTCTAGTAGTGTATTGACACACACAAACACAGATATACATACATACATACATACATATGTGTACACACACACATATATATGTTTATAGACATACATATGTGTGTGCATGTGTGTGTATTGCAATCCATATACATACATACTTACAAAAAACCAAACACATTTGAGATAATAAAATAATGGTATTTTAGGAAGAAATTGGTAAAAACTAAATAGTTGTCCTATAATTAGGACCAAAATCAATCCCTAAATGTTGTCTTATAATTAGGACAGGAGGGAGTATTTTTTTTTTTATATTGAAAATGGTGACAAAATGTGTAAGTACTCTAAGGTTTTGTCCCGCGTTGAAGTGGGAACATCTTCAAAAGAAGTTTTTTACATTCATAATGGCTTAAAACTGAGACCTCTTACTTAAGAAATATAAGTCCCTTCCACTCATGTCAACTTTTGCTCGTTCCACATGGATATAACGTGATATTTATCTCATTTTCTTGGACAGTCCTAAAGGTGAGTCCTGTTAGATGCTCATGGGCGTAGGTTTGATCCATTCTGTACGCGGATCGAGCCCATTGCTTTTGGTATTGAAGCCGCCTCCTCCAGTATCAACCCAAGAAAATATCTTATTTTCTCAGGTTCCATCTAATACACACATCCATGATCACCCAACAGGCAACGCATCAAATTACAATAAGGAAATAGATATTAAGAGGAATAAGAAACTTATTTATTAAACAGCTTTGCTCTTTTCAAATGGGGTGGTTAAGGTCAACCTTCGTAACTTGTGTTAAAAGAGTCGCTCGGATACGCTTTCGTATTTTGGTACGCCTCTTTTGAGGGTTGAGACGACAATTCTAACTCTCGTTTCATTTCCATGGCATTTTGTAATACAAACTACTTTCTCACACTTTTATTATGAAGAATTAATTAACAATATTAGAAACTAATAAAAATAGTTAAAATTAATAAACTTGTTTTAAAATTTAAGTAATTTTTAATATTACTCCTATTAATTACATTAAACTCTAATATTAAATTATTATTACTTGCACCCACTATCTATATTAATTATGGTCATATGTGAAAAAAGTAATTAATACTCATTAAAAATAAGCAACTATTTTATAACAAAGATCAAAATATTTAGTGTCTTATTATAAAATATGAGGGAGAGTATGTCTTATATTTAAAATCAGAAGAATATTAGTTTCCAAGAGTAAAGTCAGTCATGCAATATATTTATATAAATCAAAATAAAAATTCTCTCATTCATAAACAACGTGGCTTATGAAGTGAGCGTGCTATTAATGAGACCGTGATGTTTACTTGCTTCCTTCTTTCATGTCCCAATGGACCCACTTCCTGCCTTCTTTGATTTAATGTTGTTATTATTTGAATCCACAATTTGCCACCCCTTTTGCTTAATCTTTCTTTTGAGTTGACCACCCATTGTTGTTCGATCAGCTGACCCCAGTTTAATTTCCAGATTAATATTCAGTCACGTCATGTGCATTTTCCCCATTCACACCTCAAAAATATTAGTCTTACAAGAAACCCTATTTCCTCATTTATTTCTTTTTCAGGTACGCGTTACACATCTTTATAACCCCACCCCTGCTCTAATTCCAATCAATCAAATACTATTATATACTAGTCTCCCCTGCATTTTATTACAACTGCACATTTCTTAAATCATCATTCTCCCAATTAGTAATGTGAAAACCATTTAATAACATACTGAACCAAAAATGTCCTGTCATCCTGTTACTGTGATGCTTTTTTAAATTAAGCAGTGAGATTTTCTTGCTTATAATTTTTAATTTTGTGTGCGCCCGAATTTATACTATGACTTGTCAGGTTTTGAAAGTTTGGTGTAGAAACAAGGGATAAACCTAAGATGGAGATCAAAGGCCATCCATGTGTACTGCGATGACATTAATTTGATATCATCATTGAATCATAAGGTTGATGCGCCACTTGATGATGAACCCCACCAAGTCAGCCATAGTCTTTGCTCTTTTCTGCTCTTAATCCTCTCGCAGCCATCATCGCTCTGCGCACCAGCAAAGACACATACTCATGGCGAAGCTAAGGGACCTGATTGGGGTGATGAAGGACAAGGCCTCACAGGGCAAAGCCGCCTTGCTCTCCAAACGTGCCACCCTCTCCCTCCTACGCGCCACCAGTCACGACTCCTTCACTCCTCCTACTCCTAAACAAATCTCCACCCTCCTCTCCTTCGGCGACGGCTCACGTGCCGCCGCCGCCGCCGCCATAGAAATCCTGATGGATCGCCTCCAGAAAACCCAGAACTCCGCTGTCGCCCTCAAGTGCCTCATCGCTGTCCACCACATCATCAAGCACGGCGCCTTCATCCTCCAGGACCAGCTCTCCGTCTACCCTGCCTCCGGCGGCCGAAACTACCTCAAACTCTCCAATTTCAGAGACAACACTAGTCCCATCTCGTGGGAGCTATCTTCTTGGGTCCGATGGTACGCCCAATACATAGAGCAGTTGCTATGCAGCTCCAGAGCCCTGGGTTTCTTTCTAGGATCAAAATCTTCGTCCGACGCAGAGTCGCAAGAAGAAAGAGTATCGGGCCTCATGAACGCGGATTTGTTGAGAGAGACGGACGCTTTGGTGACACTGATCGACGAAATCGGAAGAATATCAGATTGTGGATCGACGAAGGGGAACAGATTAGTGGAAGAGATAGAGAATTTGGTGGGGGAGAATTTGGATTCGATCATGAAAGAGGTGCGTGTGAGATTGAATGAGTTCAGAGAGAGATTGGGATGCCTGAGCTTTGGGGAAGCGCTGGAATTGGTTTATGAGTTGAAGAGAATGGAGGAGAGTAGAGAGATGAAGACGATGGTGGTGGAACAGAGCTTCTGGGATGCTGTGAGAGAAGTGAAGGAGAAAGCTAACCAGGAGGTTGTCAAGGAAGAGGTTGAGGCATACAAAACCGTAAGAAGACATAGGGCCAGCGAGTCAGATCGGTTTGAGAGGTCAGTTGTCACTTCTGCGGAATATCTCCGATTTCCCTCCGGGAGGTTATTATTGTAATTATGGAATATCTTTTTCTCCTTCTGCTGGGGGTTGTGATTTACATCTGACGTACAATTGCATATAAACTTAGTTTAATTCATAATATCCTTGAGAAATTTTTGTTGATAAGGCGACTGGGTTCTGGAAATTATTTTAGATCTGATTTGAATTTGATCCTCTGCATGCAAACTGTACTGTATGATACAAAGCACGTACGTGAATCCAAGACGAAGAAGGAAGTTGTGTATCGGTTGAATCCGGATGGAGAGAGAGAGAGAGAGAGTTTTCTGCTAAGTGCTAACCAACTCGTACGGGTAAATTAAGAGGTGAATCCCATATAAAATTGGCGCTGAACGCCGCACGTCTGGATTCACAGACACTTGTTAGTTAACAGGCCGACAATGGTACAGGTCAATATAGACACCGGATCAACGGGGATCGTCAAAGTGGTCACCTTTTTATTTTCATGTTTTAAGAGTTGTTATTTATGGAAATTAATATAAAATTATTCTTATATACTTATTATATGTACTGTTTTTCATAAATTATGATTTAAAATATACTTTTAAAGATTTTAGTCGTTATTTTAAACCAGTATTAATTTGAAAATGCGTTACTCAATTTGATTAGCTCACATTATCCACGACCATTCTAGTTCTTGATTATAAGTCAAATTAACATAATTCTTGCAAGGGGGTTAATAATAAGGAAAAAAAATTGAAATTGTAAAATCTAAAATCAAGTATCTCCATGAAATAAATTGTGAATTATTTATTAAATCTCATAATTTTCTTATCAATTCTTCGTAACAAATCTGATTTAACATTTTGTAATTTCAAAGTTTTTTATTTTTATGATTTGCTCTATTAAATATCCTAAATTGACACATTTTTCCTAATTTTACTTTAATTTATGAATGATACTTCTTTTTTATTTCTCTAAATCCAACATGAATTACTTTTTTCATCACATTTAATAGCGGTAAAATCTTAACATTGTCACTGATCACTTTCTCTAACGAGGATCAAACTTTTTTTTTATAAACTGAACTTATAAAAAGGCCTTTGGTGTCTGAAAAAAAAGGACTTTGACGACCTTAACGCGTATTTTGACCTATATGTACGGTGTGGGAATTTATTTTACATAATTTATTTTATGTTCATTCAGTATTTAGAGTACTCCAAATCTTATCTGGTTAAACTAGCACGGAGTTTTACTAGTTTTTTTTTTTTTTTGCACGAAAATATCAATTTTATTAATACCAAATAAAATATTATACACAATAACAGCCGGAGCCAAATTAAACTCTCAAAAAACCTAGATATTACAAACTATCACTCTACTTCACCAGAAAAGAAAAAGAAACTATGTCTACTAGCGTTTATAACAAGAGCAGTGGTTCAAATTAACCCACTCCCTCCCTGTTTTTGTCCACAACAATATTATCGTTCCCTATCCTAGCTTGTTCAAAATCCTGGAGTAAGATAGCGCCTAAAGAGGATGGCATACAGTCCAGCCATAGTTGCTGGTACATCCTCCTTGATGCGTCAGCTACTATACAGTCTGCAGCATTATTACCTTGTCTTGAGACCAAGGAAATTGTTAACCCCTCCAGTGACTTCATTCTTCTCAGGATATCAGCTACCAGGTCCCAGCTCTGCCATTCACAGCCATCTGCAGAATCATTTTTTATTAACCTGTACAGAGACTCACAATCAGTTTCAATTATGATCTGATTATTCTAAAACTTGCCTCTACACAGTAAAGCCTCCTTGAACGCTATGCATTCTGCCATGAACGGTGTTTGGGCCATTATAGTACCTCCCAGGCCACCCACAAATCTTCCCATATTATCTCTACATACTACACCTATGCCAGCTTGTCCAGTGTCCACCCTATATGACCCATCCACATTTATTTTAATTTGTCCATCCAACGGTGCCTCCCACTTTGTTTTCCTTATTATGCCCTCTCCAAAGAATTTTTTGGAAACCCCACACTCCCGTGTCTTGGATTTCCAGAATTCTGCAACCTGAATATTCACCAATTGTATCACGTCCTTGGCTACTGGTTTTTCCCCATTGAAGACCCAATTACATCTTTTTTTCCAGATCCACCAACACATAGTGGCAAACAAAGTCTTACCATAATCATCTAGCTTTCCACCCTCCTGCAACATTTCACATAACACTAATTCACATCTTTGTATGGACCATTTACTAAATTTAAGTCCTAGAGGACAACCAAACCAGCAATAATGAGTCCACGAACACAAAAATAGCATATGTTCAATGGTTTCAGTCTCATTTAAGCACACAGGACATAGTGGATTAGCTGCACATTTACGTTTAAAGAGGGCTTCCTTAGTTGCAACAGCCCCTGCCCCTACTCTCCATAGAAAATGCTGAATTTTTGGTCGAACCATAATTTTCCAGATATATTTCCATAACATTTTAGGAGTATTGAAGGACGTACCTGGGTCACGTTTTTTTACCTCTTCACTAGCGTTTTTGGCCACTGCATAGCCTGCTTTAACTGAATAATTCCCATCTCTGCTCTTCAGCCATACTACTCGGTCTTTTCTGAGGTCATTAGGAATATGTGTTCTGAGAATCATAGCTTTCTCTTCATCAGTGATCTTTAGTTGAATAGGATCAAGATTCCATCTACCATTATCAATGAGATCAGCCACTCGCATTTTCCTGTCAGCCTCTGTCAGATTAACACTATGTAATCTATGGCCTTTCAGTTCACTAATCCACTGATCCTCCCATATACTGATGTGTCTACCATTCCCCACCTTCCAACACAAGTCCTCCATTAATAAATCTCTTCCCTCTAGTAGACTAGACCATCCCCAAGAGGCATGGCTTCCCTTCTTTGCATTTTGGAAGCTTTCTCCAGGGAAATAAACCCCTTTAAGAATTCTACACCAAAGTTCATCTGGTTGTGAGATTATTCTCCAAGCAGTTTTTGCTAATAGGGCCTTGTTGAAACCTATGAGATCTCTGAATCCCATCCCACCTTCATGTTTTTTCATTGTCATCCTCTTCCAAGGCTTCCAATGAATAACCCCTGGCTCATCTTTTTGTCCCCACCAAAATTTGGAGATTAGACTATCTATTTCCATACAAGATTTTTTTGGAAATAGGAAACAAGTCATTGGGTATGTGGGGATTGAGTTCGCAACTGCCTTTATCAGTGTTTCCCTACCAGCAAAAGTCAAAAGCTTTTGTTTCCATCCTTGTATCTTTCGGCCTATTTTGTCTCTTATATAGGCTAAGGATGCAGCTTTAGATCGTCCCCACTCCACTGGCAGTCCCAAGTATTTTCCAGCTTGTCCTGAATGTTTAATGCCCAAGCAATCTGATATTGAATCCCTGACATCAGCTGGTGTATTTGCTGAGAAAAATACACTAGATTTTTCCAAATTCACAATCTGTCCAGATGCTTCACAATAGACATCTAATATCCTTTTAATTATCTTGCAATTGATTTCCTCTGCCCTCAGGAACAGTATTACATCATCAGCGAAGAAGCAGTGAGATAATACCGGTGTTCTCCGAGCCAATTTCACACCAATCAGATCTTTCCTCTCTATGTGTTTGTGGATCATCAAAGACAGAACTTCAGAGGCCAATATAAACATATAGGGCGAGAGAGGATCTCCTTGCCTCACCCCCCCTTTCAGGTTTAAATGAACCCACAGGTTTCCCATCAATTTTCAGATTGAATTGTGCTGATGAAACGCATTTCATGATCCTTCTTACCCATGACTCACAAAAACCCATTTTCAACATCACCCCCTCTACGAAATCCCACTCAATTCGGTCATATGCCTTGTTCATGTCAATTTTTATAGCACATTCCCACTTCTTGCTATTTTTTTGTGCTTCAAATAATGGAAGGCTTCATGAGTAAGAATGATGTTGTCTTGTGTCATTCTATCAGCAATGAAAGCACGCTGATTGGGTGAAATGATTCTACTCATTAATGATCTCATCCTATTTGTCATAATCTTTGCAATGATTTTGTATGAGACATTGCAAAGACCAATAGGTCTGAAGTGATTCACCCCTTCCGGCTTGTCTATTTTTGGAATCAGCACTATGTTAGTATCATTGATCAATTGCAGGTCTGCTTTGTCACTGAAGAACATTTGCACCATTTCACAAACCTCCTTGTTGACTTCTTTCCAGGTTGTTTGATAGAACATTGCTGAGTATCCATCAGGTCCTGGAGCTTTACTAGCTCCCAGCTGAAAAACAGCCTTTTCAATTTCTTGATTTGATACTCGTTTCATCAGCAGGGCATTATCTTCCTCATTAACCACTTTATCAATGTATGCTAAAGCTTGTTCCATCGGTCTTCTGCCATTAGACTGAAATAGCTCTAAATAGAACTCATTAAACATCTTGTTGATTTCTGATTTCTCCATTATCCACGTCCCATCTTCATTTTTTAGCCTCAGAATTTTATTCCTTTGCCTTCTCTGTAACTATGAAAAAATTTTGTATTCCTATCACCACAACCTAACCATGTAACTCTGGATCTCTGCCACCAGTAAGCTTCCTCTTTTTTCCAAGCCTCCTCAATTTGACAGATCAGATTTTCTGCTTCAGCAAATTTTTCAGCCGTCATATATCCCATTTGACAATTGTTCAATCTGTTTTCCAATATAATAATTGATTTCCTGAAATTAGGGAATTCTTTTGCACTCCAAGCCATTAATTTTCTTTGACAGGCCTGTAGTCTTCTAATCAAGTCCAGAACACTGTCTATCTCCACTCCTTCCACTTCATTCCACCCCTCCTTCACAGTCACTAAGTAGTTTTCGTGACTCACCCAATTAGCCTCAAATTGAAATGTTTTCATCCTCCTTTCTTCCTGGTAACAGCAATCAGTTAGCACCATATGATGATCTGAGCCTATAGGGTCTAGATGAAAGACCAAGGGCACGTTCAAATTCCTCCCTAAACTCTACATTGCCCAATGCTCTATCCAATCGTTCTCTAACAAGATTACCAGCTCTTTTATTGCACCAAGTGTATTTAGAGCCTTTGAACTCCAAATCCATTAGATTACAGTCTGAAAGTAGGGGGACCGAAAATTGATGATCTTACGTAGTGATCTTGGATTACCTCCCTCCTTCTCATCTTGAGACAACAGATCATTAAAATCTCCCATAACCAGCCAGGATTCTCTCACATCTGCTGCCAATCTCCTTAAAACATTCCAAATTACCCGACGTTCACTCTCTTTAGGAGGTCCATACACAAAAGTTATTAGACTGGGTGCAGACACACTTCTGGAATCTACTTTGGCATGAATGATATTTTTTGACTTGTATAGAATAGAGAGTGTTACATTTCCCTGCCACCACACAGTAATTCCTCCAGCCAAACCAATTGGTTCCACACTAACTTCCTGATCAAATCCACATCTATTTCTGATTCTTTTTAATTTTCCATTGCTCATTTTCGTTTCCATAAGGAAGATTATTGAGGGATGATACTTATTAATTGTATCCCTCAGATTTTTAACTGTCAGGGATCTTCCCATACCCTGACAGTTCCAAGAAATAACCTTCATGGTGCTTTGGTGGCTGTTAAGGGCCAGCCACCCAAGCCTTCAGCTTCTCCCTTGTTCCTTCTGTTCTTACCCGCCTTGAAAACAAATTCGAAGGCCTTAGATGTATCCTCTCCTGGAGTCTCTTCCACTTCCTCCAAAGCCATATCCACCTCCAGTAAATTGTCTTTCATTTCTTTTGCTTTCCTTTTAGTCTTCCTTTGTACATTAGCTTTTGTTTTCCTCAGGCTTCTAGCATACGTAGAGATTACAGTAACAGAGCTAGGATTGTCTTCCATCAACTTCATTCTTTTTGCTTTTGAGGTTTCCCATTCTTCCTTCGCATTTCTTTTTAATCCAAGGTCATTAATCCTGTTGATTACATCACCTAGGACTTTTCCATCATACAGTACCATAGCCATATTGTTTTCTGCATTATCATCATAGGCTTTACAGTTATTCTCCTTGTCTTCCATGATTGCAGACCTGCCCGGTAACACAATTACATTTTCATCTGGTTTTGACACTTCTTCTGTATTTTGGTAGACAACATCTTCACCTCCTCTATTTATATTCTTATATTCATCCATGCTGCTGACTTCCGTCTGTGAGTCACTTTTATTACCTTCCATTGGCTCTCTGTTACTTGCAACTTCCCTGACTATGCCTTTCCGTTTCAAGCGATTATCAACCTCCAACGATCTATTTCTTCTAATACAGAACAATTCGTTATCCTGTAGCATAGGTTTTACTGCTTCTTTATTTTTGCCTGTCTCTTCCTTCCTTCGGTTCCCTTCCTCCATCTTCCTTCTAGTATATTTGGTTTCTGACCAATCACTATTAATAAAAGATAATACTTCCTCCACATTACGACATGCATTGGTGGTTAGCCATCCTCCACATCGAGGTTCATTTGGATTAAAAGCCGACATCAATTTCTCAGACTTACAGCTACGGTTATCATGTCCGATTTTCCCACAATTATAACAAAAACACTGTAATTTTTCATACCTGATCGATATCCATGTTCTTTCACCATCTGGTTTGGGCAACCAGAAATCATGAGCTATTGGCTTCCTTAGGTCAAGTAAAATCCTGACTCGTAGAAAGCTTCGGAGATATCTGCCATTGTAGTAGGGATTCTCCGCCAATTGCACCTCGCCTACGTATCCTCCAATCTTAATTGCATTTTCCAGGCACCATGCTTCCATTGGTACATTGTGTAATTGAATCCATACCGGGCAGCGACTGAAATCCAACTCCTCACATGTTTTATACTTCGATCTTTCCAACATATTCAGTAAGCTACCATTAATTGACCACGGACGCCCTTTCAGGATTCTATGATATTCTTCTTCCTTCGAAAATTTGAATACGAAAGCATTACCATCGATTTCGGTGATGTCAAATCCTTCAGGCAGATTCTAGGCCTTTCTCAAAATTGCCTCTAACGCAGATCTCGTATAAGTTTTATGAGATAAGATCTTGCCGATTAAGATCATTTCTGTTTCTGTATCTCGCCATATCAACGGTTCCGCGATGTTAACTTCCTCCATTCGCACAACTGTTCTTTCGTTCTACTCAAGGTTGGGCACTGTGAATAGCCTTCTTGACACTTCCAATTACTCCGCCGAACCTCCTATCTATCCCTCCGGTCACCCTCCGTACTTCCGATCGTCACGCTCTCACGCTTGGCGGAGAGAAATTTTAGTCCCACACGAGTTCGTGGGGAGAACTTTAATGAGTTTTACTAGTTGAGCTATGCACTCGTTAGTTATTTTACACCAATGTTAAACGCATATAAAAGGGGAAAAGGGCTCCTCTTTTTGGTTAAAAAAGAAAAAAAAGGCTCTTCATCATATCGTTTTTATTTTTATTCTGTAAAAAAAGAAAGAAAGAAGAATTTGTACACCTCAATTATTATTCAATCGCACTCAATAACACAAGGACCTGTCTTCCCTCAACATAATTTTCATTGTATTTATGTCGTGTTTCCTCTGCTTTACTTCTAAGTTTTATTTCAATTTAGCCACTAACTTAATCCAAATAATATCATAGCAAACATCTGAGCACCTAATTATGTAAAATATACCGTACCCTCCCATTACCAGGTCATTAGTGAAAAAAGTTTAGGCAGATTTCTCAAAAGACGCCGTTTTATCAGTAATCTGTTCGGTATAAAATGAAGTTAGGAAATAGAATTGAAGTAGGAAAACTTTATCATGGACATGATATATATATATAAAGTCGCTCTGCTATCCAGCAAACACGATAAAAATGATTTTCATCAACTTTATTCAAGAATATTTGCATGGAACAAAGGCAAACGATAAAAGATTTTTTCTGTTAACATAGAAAGTTTATATTTCCTCTGATCTTTATTATAAGACACCAACTAATAAGTATTCTTGGTCATTTTTATAAGATACTAGCAAGTTTCCAAGAAACATTTAATTTATCTTTATATGTTTGTCTATATATTTAATAAGGTAGTACGAGAGAGTAATAATTAATGTGATATTTGAGTTTAGTGTTTTTAGTAGGGGCAATATTGAAAATCATATGAATTTTATGACAACTTTAATGCTTTTAACTACTTTTATTGGTTTGTGTGAATTAGTAGTTAGTGCTTTATAATAAGGACCAGAGGGAGTATAAGTTTGATTACTCACTAGAAACATGACATGTCTCTGAGTTTAAAGAGTGTTTACAAAGATATGATCGTGCACCAATAGATTTTTTTTTTCTTGATACACGAAAGTTTTGGAGGGGTTCGATATCAGTCCCCTGCTAAGGCCAGGGCATGGCCCTGAGCTCTATGAACACTTACTCGAAACTTACGAGATCACCTACCAAAGGAGTCTCAGCAACGACAGAGGGGATTGAACCCACGACCTAAGGGCCTAGTTTGATATCAATGGGATTTGAACTCACAACCTTTTAAGTTATGAATCAACCTTTTTACTAACTGTATCAACTTTTGTCTACAATGAAAAAAGATTTTGAGTTAAGATATAGGGTAAGCTCCGGAGTTGGGTGGCTGTCTAGGATAATTGAAATAGGGGCTTACTTATGTGAATGCCCACGCTCAATTTTACTAAAAACCAGACCTTGGGAAGCCCGTGATAGTGCAGATTATAGTAGTGGGCCGTGTTGCCCTTCTCAATTCTCACCAATCAATCACATACCTGAGCCCACAAAAAATACACTGGGCGGCTGTGTCATGTGAGTAAATGGTGGCCCAACCTCAACTCATGGATTCTTATAAAGGCCAAGAAAAAACTATAAATAACAAAGAAGCAAATATGTTATGCTCGAGTATATGTGGCGACTATTTTGCAATCTTGGGAAGTGGCGTTAACTTGGTACGTGATTATAAATTTTATAATTAAACGTCTTTTTAAGTGGCAATCTTTTGGTGGCACTTAAGAGAGGGGTGGGGCAAAACACAGAATATAAAGCACTCGAGTGTCCCTTGTGGACAAAGATTACAAAGCAAAATTCGTTTCATGTATATTGGAGGCCTTTCTAACGATTTGTGAACTGGCAGTGACTAATTGAGCTCCCCACTCCGAAGCTTCCTTTCAAGATTCAGTTTAATTTACTCGCATTTTTCTTATCTACTATGTAGGTAGGTATAGGTAGGTAGCTGTTAAAAAAACAAGTGGCAACAAAATGTTTAAAAGATGAAATACTCGCTCCATTGATTACGTCAGTGGTGTTTTGTGTGCATCATACATATAGTGGCTGGGAAAGCTAAGTAAATTATTTAATTATTTCATTTGTACATTCTTAGATTATATATTAGTTTATTAGTCAAACTAATTAGTTTAAAAAAATTAAAAATAAAAATATTCTAAAATAATTTAATTAACTTTCTTAATCTCTCTATCTTATAATTATTGAAAAGGGAAGGAGGTAAAATTGCTTGACTTTGAAACAGTCTTGGTCGTCTGATTCAGTATACAATAATAGCTCAGGAACCAGTCCCTGTCATGCGCTGCCTGCACGTTCAACGGTTTTCAATGCCACCCACTATATTTAATTATTCATCATTTATCCCCTTTACTTTTTCATCAATATACTAACCCCCAGTGAAAAAATAAATGAAAAATACTTTATTTTTGAAGTTATAGCAAAATCATCGTTACAACGGTTTAATTATATCTCTTGGATCACTTTGATCACACTCTCTTTGGTACATGCCCCCTGAGATTTCTTACTAATGAAGTAACTTTCAATATACAAATGAAACAGCTAAGTCTTAGCATATTATTGAAAGTTTTTTAAGGTTAGACTAATTGACAGAGTTTTTATTTAATAGGGGATGTTATGTGGTGGGACGTTTCCTAATCACTTAAATAATTGATTAGCAATCAATAAGTGTGGTCTGTGAATATTAAAATAAGTGTACATAAGAAACAGCCTGATCAGAGCTTTCGGCATCAAGGACCCGTCCTGATGTCACTATTACCTTGATCCACGCCGTGTTGTCCACTTGTACAAAATGTCAGTTTTTTTATTATTATTTTTCCAATTAATAACTACTGTACTACTTTGTTCCAAGTCTGGCACGTTTTCAAACTTCCGTCTCTACGCCGTCTACGTTAAGTTTGATTTTTTTACTTGTTTGATCCACTCATACGATTTCCCAGCGGAATTCATGTAGACCATGTCAGATAAAAATGATTATTAGATAAAATTTTGGTGAACTTTATATTACATTTAGCATATCATGAAAATATAGTTAATTATATATTTGGTTTGGTGAAATAGGATCGTTCTTTAATTATCAGCACGAAAGATTAATAATTTTACTCGTGTGCAAAAGTAAGTCATGCCAACAAAAGACTAGTATAAGTGTTTGACTTATCAATCATGGCGTGATAGAAAGTAAAAAAAAAACAAACGACGGTGTGATATATATATATATATATATATATGCATGACTTCTCAAATGTTGGATTTGGTTTTAGTGTTAAGCACTATTAGATCTGGGTTAGATTTGATTTTTGACGGTTCAAATTTGAGTTCTATTAAAATGATAATTTTTTAAAAATAATAATAGTTAAAGTATTATCTTTGTTTTATATCCTATACACATTAAAATAGCTTTTATTAATAAAATATAGAATTTTAAAAACTCAAATATGAATCTTCCAAATCAAATATAATTATATAATTTCAATGAATTAGAAGAGTTAAAGATAATGTGACATTTGGGGAATATCACAGGAGCTATACTATTCTGTTCTAATTTGAATTTATATGTTCTGCATCTTGATTCTTCTCTATCTGATCTTTTTGGAGATACTAATGCATGATAAAGTCTTTCTTTATCCATTGTGATGGTGTTTTTGTTAATAATCTAGTGTTTAAAAAAGCTTCTCAAAATATTTATTTTGGATAATTTTGTCCTGGATATTATCTGTATTCTACTGCGTATTCATTTTTTATTGCAATCGTGATAATTTATCGTAGCCTTAGAATTGAATTAGCTTGATGGGATATATATATTCTCATAAAAGTGGACCAAATCAATGTTGGCATACATTCAATAAGTCATTCGGCAAACCTTGAGTGAGTTTCTCCTGCATGTATTAATATTATATTTTATCCTTCCTCTAAAATAATTTCAAATATAATATTCAAAATTCAAAATATCTAAAAAAGTAAATAAGAATAATTCTTCCATGAAGAATATAACTAATTCATTCTTAAGAAAGTTACTAAGTAAATAACACAAAAGAAGTTAAGATAGTGGTAAAAAATAATAAAATTAAAAATTAAATAAGAATTCTGTATCTAAAATTCAAAATAAATTTAAATAGTTAAACCAATATAAAAAAGTGAAAATTGCACAGGTTCTATAACAAGTATATCGTATGGGAGCAAGTATTTGCTTGAAATTAATAGCACACCAAAATATAAATGATAAAATTTATTACAAAATATTGAAAACCACATGATTATCACTTCTTATTTAATAAAAACAATGTCCAAGCTTTTGAAGCACAAAAAATACAATTTCTAACAAAAGGGTAGGACCGTTAGAATTTAATGAATGCTTTACGTTACTCAGTAATATCAAGGGTGAAGAGTCAAAAATACATATGACCTTTATTCTAAGGATCGCTCAGCACCATGACCTTTTGTTTTGGATTAAAAATATACATGATATTACGTTTTAGAGTCAAAAATACCACGGGCCGTTAGTTGATTTACTTTGACTGTTAACTTGAATGGAAATGAACAGTAACTCGGGTGAAATTACCACTCTGCCCTTAGTTTTAAGCTGAAATTACTCGATTTACTGTTCATTTCCGTCCAAGTTAACGGTCAACGTTAATCAACTAACGGCCCGTGGTATTTTTGACCCTAAAACGTTATGTCGTGTGTATTTTTGATCCAGAAAAAAGATCGTGGTGCTGGGCGATCCTTGAGGTAAAGGTCATGTATATTTTTGACCCTTCAACCTTGTATATATATAAATGATGTTAATCACAATTCAAAATAATTTGTTCATCAGCATTTTGACAAATTATACTTTTAAAACATTTATTTCCAGTTAATTTTAATTAGGATATTTTTTCACCATGGATTTTAATCAGGGTCTCTCTTTTTTTTTTTGCTCAGATTTTAATTATGATCCAAATAATATAGAACTATTATCTTTTTAAGTTTCAAAGTATTTTTGTTTTACCCAAGTGACCACCAATTTGTACCGTGGATCGCATGGACTGTACTAGTTTATCAATTTTAATTAAATAAGCGAAAAGTGACTTGAAATGGTAGGCGGGCGTTTTGGAGACGTTATACAGGTCACTGGCGGGGGGAAGGCAAGGGAAGGGATGGCCCACATGGGAATCAAACGGACATAAAAAGAGAACAGCAGCTAGTGGTGGGGCCAGTTCACAGCCATGTGCCACCTCATTATAGAGGTGGACTAATCCAAACGCGCTCATACTCCACTCTCCCCTGCACGAATACCACGTGTCCCACTCGCGTTCAGAGTCCCTGACTCGTTCCGTTTTTCTTTTTTCCCTTCTAAATAAATAAAATCGTTCAGATGAAAAAATCATCTGAATTTGGAACAGATATCTACTTTGGAACAGATATCTCAGAATTTCTCTTTTTTTGTTTTTAAGAATCCAATTTTTCACTATCAGATGAAAAAATGAAAAAATGAACGATTCAGATATAATATTTTCTAAAACTATAATAACAGTGTTTTATAAATTAAATTTTTATAAATTTTGTTTATATTACCGTTATGAATTATATGGATCTAATTTAATAACTTAAATTTATTTATTCAAGTTTGAAATAATAATTTTATAAAATATTAAATTTAAATTATCTATTTTTTTAAATTTAAGGATATAAATTAGATATTGAAAAGAAAATTATTAATTTTTTTTTTTCAGAGAATCCAAACTCATTTAACATTTGTTTAGTTGGTTTTGCCCAACCGAGAGCTACAAATGTATTTGTCATGGGCCAGTCAATGAAGCGCGTGGAGACTTGGTATAACATCTCCTTTGCTAAATGACGTGTACGCCCCTCAGTTTCCCTGTTTAGCCAATAATCAGTTTCACCAGGAATCGTAATTTTAAGAGAACAGCGTGTACTTTTCCGTAAGAGGTGCGGGCTTTATGAATTTCGGGGTAAAAGTATGCGCCTTATATAAAGTAGTGGCCAAGCACACGATACAACGAAGCACAGCCAAAACTCGCTGAAGAAGATCAAGACGAATATAGGGGAAAAAAGCAGAGGTTCGTCTCTGTCCTTGTGTCTCAATAAGATTTTTGCAACTGCCACCCTCACCAGAAAATCTACACCTTCGCCGTCGTACTCCTGTTATTGTCTTCCCCTTCTTCATCTATCCCTACCTTGTTTTTCCTTGCCCCGCGGAAGCAACACGTTTCTTCTTTTGTAAGAATTTTCGCTCTTTTCGCATTCTGAGACTAAAAGGAAATCCCTAGTACTTTTATAGTCTTTTCAAGAAGGGGTTCTGCTTCACTATTCGGAGAAGTTAACGGGATCGAATCTGGATAGGCATTACATAGCGTTATCGGTTACGGAGCAACGATCGAACATTCGGGTAATTTTCGGTCGAAGCTTGATCTATTTTGATTGGGTCGCGGGTAGCATCGGACTCGCGCCTATTAGAATAAACGGAAAAATGTGGTGGATGATGGGAGAATCTGGAGGACAATACTGCCCTAAGAAGTCCGATGATTTGTGCGGCGATGTTTGCGGCCAGGTATCTTGCACGTTTTATGTCACTTTTTCAGTTTTTATGCTTTCCTAAATGCATGAATCTTCCCGTTGTTTTTCCGATTCCGCCTTTTCTCCTTTTAATTACTTGGTTTTGCTATTCTGGGTGTCTTTGGTTTCTTGAAATAACCAAATTGGATAGTTATTTGGATCGTTCAGCATTCTAATTCACTACTTCAAATCGCGCTTCATGGAAATCATGGCCCTTTACTATGTTGTCTTGGGTTGGATTTCAGTGGTAGATAGTTCAATATTGAGTTAGACAACCATGAATGGAGAGTAAACTTGAGGTGGCTGATCAAGGCCATATCTTTTTAGAGTTGCTCTTCTTCTTTGTGTGGATGTGGACGGTGATCTGAATATGGCTGTTGTTAGAATTAGGAAGCGTTTTATTTTCTTTAAAAACATGTTTTTAACCTTTGGTTGATCAATTTTTAGCGCTCTACGTGACTATTTCGTCAAGGTAATGTGGCAAATGGCAAGAACCCATACAAAAAGCAAACTTTTCTACTTTTCTCCCCTGTTCTCTCCTTCTTTGTTAGGGGAGGCGGACACGTTTTATTGCTAATGGGATTAGAGTGGCTGCAAAACAAGGGTCTATCTTCACATTTACGTGATGAATTTTGGTTTTGTTGTCGTTGTCGTTGTGGCATGCCTCAGATCTCTTCATAATGTGGTGGCTTAGGCTTTGTGATTAAAATTACCTTCAATCCTCTTGTCTTCGGAGAACTTTTTAATCACATCAATTGCGACTGATTAGTTAATATAATGGAAAGAATAGTTAATATATTTGAAAAGCGGCATTGGAATCTTTGTTATGCATTGATTTATTTGCAGAATCGACAAGTTATTTTGTTTACCCTTCATTGGTTAATATTCTTGTATGCTTGTTTCAATATGCAGGAATCAAGTCAAGTTTCGGGCATGACAAGAATCCGCTGCATTTTACGTGGCTTGGATATAAAAACCTATATTTTTCTTTTTGCTGTTGTCCCAATGTGCATCTTCGGAATCTATATTCATGGACAGAAAATTTCTTACTTTCTGCGGCCGTTGTGGGAAAAGCCACCCAAACCTTTCAATGTCATTCCACACTACTATAATGAAAACGTGACAATGGAGACCCACTGCAGACTTCATGGCTGGGGAATCCGTGAGTACCCAAGACGAGTTTTTGATGCTGTGTTGTTCAGTAATGAGGTGGAGTTACTTACCTTACGATGGAGGGAAATGTACCCATATGTTTCAGAATTTGTTCTCCTTGAGTCAAATTCTACATTCACTGGATTGCCTAAACCTCTGGTCTTTAGTAGCAACAGGGAGCAGTTTAAATTTGTTGAGCCCCGGTTAACTTATGGAACAGTTGGTGGGAGATTTAAGAAAGGAGAAAACCCATTTGTTGAGGAGGCTTATCAGCGGGTAGCATTGGATCAGCTCCTTAAAATAGCTGGCATTTCAGATGATGACTTGTTGATTATGTCTGATGTTGACGAGATACCAAGTGCTCACACTATCAATCTCTTGAGGTGGTGTGATGACATACCTTCAATTCTTCATCTTCAGTTGAAGAATTATCTTTATTCTTTTGAGTTTCATGTGGATGATAAGAGCTGGAGAGCTTCAGTGCACAGATACCAGAGTGGCAAGACAAGGTATGCGCATTACCGCCAGTCTGATAACCTATTGGCAGATGCTGGGTGGCATTGTAGCTTCTGTTTCCCCCGAATTAGCGATTTCATTTTTAAGATGAAAGCTTACAGCCATTACGATAGAGTGAGGTTCTCTCATTATTTGGATCCCGAAAGAATTCAGGACATAATATGCAAGGGGCAAGATTTATTTGACATGCTTCCAGAGGAGTACACATTCAAGGAAATCATCAGTAAAATGGGACCGATACCGCATTCCTATTCTGCTGTTCATCTTCCTGCTTACCTTCTGGAGAATGCGGACAAGTATAAATTTCTTCTGCCTGGACATTGTATAAGGGAGAGCCGTTGATCCTGGACAAGAATTTGTGCTGCTTGCTTCTTGTGAATCTTGTAGCGTGCATAGCTTGAGGGACTCTTCATGGGGGGTTTTGAGAGTTCTGACAGATTCTTTGGTTCTTGGGGTTTGGGGACTTTGTACATAATTTAGAGTCGGGGAGCACTATCTTTTGTTTTAGTTTGGATTGTTTGTGGCCTATCCCCGGAAGATACATAGCCTAGTTTTACTCTGTATTATGTTCTGCAGTTTTTCCCATTTGGGAGGTTTTGTTTCGGAGACAGATTTATTTATTTATTAATTTTTTCCCCTGATCAACGCTGAACTTATATGTATATATATGGATGACTCATCTGATTGCGTGGTTTATAATATTTTAAGTTTTCCGGCAATATACAATATGTTACGCTTGCTGTCATAGCGAGTGATTCGAGAATTCACTGGACTATAATTCACTTGCAGCATGAGGTGTCCATTTTACAGGTAGGGGTCGCTTAACGAAATGTTGTCGTTCACGATTACCTGGAAGCCTAGTTCAGAATGGCTTTCTGTTTTTTTTTTTAATTTTTTTTAAACATACACCAACTCCCGCTGGTCATCATATATACATCTCTTTTCATAAGCAATTTTGTCTTGATCCATTTTCGGTTATGATTAAGATTAAAGTTGAAACTGGGGTCGTAAACTGTTCACGCCGGCGGATTTGGGCAGTATATTCTATTTAAGTTCCGCTTTGGATAGCTTCAAGAACATAGCCAGGAACTTGTTAATACTCCCTTAATCTTTTCCTAAATTATTACTCCCTCAATAATTAAAAAAAAAAAAGAGAAAAAAGAAGAGAGAAGTAAATTAGGAAAGATATTAGGGTATTTTAGAAACTACATGTTATATCAATTAACTTAATTTACTTTTTTAATCTAATTAAATTAGATAAATATATCTTATATTAATGATTGAATGTGTAGGTTTGGATGCCACATAGGAAATCTTGTGTGCTTCTATCAACCAATCTGGAGCCCTGCAATTCAACTTTTGTTAGCCACTGAAACAATATGGGAAGAAAGGATCTTTTATTTTCTCACTCTTTTTTCTTAAAAAAACTGAAAGAATGATCACGGCGGATAAAATTATTTTCTTTCAAGGATTACATGTTAACTAAGAGCATTACCCAGATGATCAATGGCACGCAGAGATTAATTTTATGTTTCTTTTCATTGTGAATATCAGCAGCACGACGCAGGGCCACTAAAAAATTGGCTGAGATTTGGTTATTGTACCTATTGAATTTACTCAGCTTTCTGAATCGTAGTGGAAGAATACGATTCACTCATCATCAAAGAATACGGTGCCTCTCCTCCCACACAGAAATAAATTTCTCTCATAATCGTATTCAAGTATTAACGCCAAAGGGAATAATATTGAGCCATCCTCTCTTGTCCATTCATTTAAAATAATGAACAATACTGCACTTGAGTGGAAATATATGCCTGATGAGACACGGCCAAACTTAGAGATAACCAATTTCCATATATCCACGCCTATAAAAGGCACTCATTTGATGGGAATTCAACATCCCAAACCAACACTGATACTCGATCATTAGTTCTAAAGCTCCAACGAGAAAATGCAGCGGCAGAGAAACCATGGGTTTCAACAGAACCAGTGCTATGGCATGGAAACTCAACAGGAGAGCTATGAGGTTCATGAGGAGACTTGGAACTCAAGGAATGGCCATCACAACCACTTCCCCGGAACGCGCATGACCAATGGCATGTTCCGGGAAGGTCACCACGGTTCCTCCGGCCATTTCTCTCGCGGTGGAAAAAGCCACTCTTTTGGAGGGGCTCCTCCTCTGTTTTCAAACGGGTCCCACCACCAGGGTCATGGCCGTGACTATTTCTCGGAGGTGAACAAATATGAAATGCACAACAGTGCAGGTAACATGAAGGTGGATGAAATGAGATACGAGCGCCATAACTGGGGTGGCGGCAATGACTTCTGTGCTAACCCTTATGACAGGAACATAAACAACAGGTTTCACAACGTTGAGTGGGAAATGAAAGGTGTCTAACATGTCGACTTCATCGATCCCACTGTAATAATAAAAGTGTGTGCTTGCTTGCTTGCTCTGTTTAAGAATCTAATGAACATCCACGTGATCTTGCCTGTCTGCAAGTCCATGTAATGTCTATCTTATCCTACTCATCAATAAAAGCTTTACTGAAGTGGTGTGTTTGATAATAAGTTCCTCAGATTATTTGCTTTGTCTTGAGTTGAGGTTTATATATGGATAAAGATTAAGGTGATTAAGATAATGATTTTACGTAAAATTAAATAGGAATAAGTTAGCTAAAGAATGATTGATTCTTCAGTCATTTTGAACTTCTAACATGTTGTACTTTTCTAATTGATGCTTGGTTTAATTCTAATTGAACTTCTAACATGTTGTAATTCTAAGGAAACAATTAAGATTAATTCACTTTGAGGATAGGAAGGGATTTCTGCCAAATAAGATTCTCATGTTTTGAGTGAGATGAAAGTTTTCTTGGACGGCTTCATTACATGTGCCACCTGCTGTTGCTGATCTAATCCTCATTTAACTTTCAAGGATTTGACCTTCCAAAAAAGCCATACATTGCTCCAAATCATTTTCTTTTTTTACCACGATTGATGCTTGGTTTAATTCTAATCTAACTTCTAACATGTTGTAATTCTAAGGAAACCATTAAGATTAATTCAATTTGAGGATAAGAAGGGATTTCTGCCAAATAAGATTCTCATGTTTTGAGTGAGATGAAAGTTTTCTTGGATGGCTTCATTACATGTGCCACATGCTGTTGCTGATCTAATCCTCAATTAACTTTCAAGAATTTGACCTTCCAAAAAAGGAATTTCTGCCAAATATGATTTTTACCACTTTTGCTACAGCACAGTTAGTAATGGACTTGGAAACGACTACACATTTTACAAATCAGTGAATCGAGAAACAGGGAGCATCTTTATATTCCCAAGAAAGTATAAAAATACCCTGAATTAGAGCATGTGGCAAAGAAAGGAATCAAATTTCATGGGTATCTATTGAATTCGTCAAAGGTGGTGGCTTTGGAATCGTTTTCTGGCGAATATCCAGACTGCTTCCTTCTCCCTTCAGTCCTCAAAACAAATGCAACTACACACAAAAAGACGTGTGCCTGTTCTTTTCGTTAAAAGTTTTTGGCTGAATGGGAGAGGTATTGGATTCACTCTTATCAAAAGGGAATAATCTAGAAAGCCTAGTTGTACATACTAAACTATAAATAATAGGAGGTGAACATGAAAAATACCCATCATCTAATCAGACAGAGCACCTTAAGATTCACAGAAAAATGGCCTATGAAAGCAACAATGGCCAGAGGAGAAACCATCACCATCGTCGTGGCCATCATCATCAGCTGTACGAGTGGAGCCCATCAAACGATTACCAGGAGTACGAGTACGAGGCCATGGAAGAGCCAGAGGTTAGGAGAAGCTATTATAAGCCTCGTGGTCATGGTGAAGTGGGATTCAAGAACAACAAGGAGGAGGGCTTTGCAGAAGTAGAAACGTCGAGTTTGGAAGAGACAGAGAGGGCTCTTGATCTTTTAAGGCACGGCGCTCATAACAAAAATGAGGACGTGGACCAAGAGGCTGAGACCTTCATTCAGCTGGAGCACAGGAGGATGTACCTAACCAAACTCAGGTCCATGTGGCCCTTCTGATTCCAACCCGTTTGTGTGTGCATATGGGGGATTCATACTGTTGTGACTGTATAAATAAGCTATCACTTGCCTTCCCTATTAAATAATTCACCAGATCCTCACCTTATTGTTGTTATACAGAGTGTTGTAATGTGTTTGGCTGATATAATATAAGTATTGTTCAATTGCTGCTACTTGTATGTTTCATCTCTCCTTTCTTTTAAAAAAGAATATTTTAATTACAGTTGCATGATGTCAAAATGAGTGCTTTGAGACATCAATCTGAACGGGAGACCAATTTGGTTGGTTATTAAATGTTAATTAATGACTTAGTTTAAGAGAGTTAGGGCAGTTGAATTAGGTGGCCAGTGTTCGTCTCCCTCTGACACAGATGAGATGATAAAGCAATTCAGCCAACCATGATTTGATGATTGAACCAAACAAAATTTTGGGCTTAAAGTAAGTAAGGCGTGTTTCAGTCCACGATTCCATTCCGAGGTCCAAACAAGAATTCGATTCGGAGTGCCTAGTATCTTATGTCAACTGTTTCTATTCTGAGCTATTGATTGCGGATTCAGCTGTTGGAATTCTCAAATGAGACCTTAATAATCTGTTCAGCGTATTGATTCTACCTTGTGGTAGCTCAAAACAGGGGCAGCTGATACGGGGCAGCAACCATCACAAATTCAACAAGATTATGTTTCATGGAAGATGTGTAAACATGATATGGAGCCCTTTAATTTCAATCCTGTCCTGCAGCAAGAGAGGGATATAGAGAGAAGGCTTCTATAAACAAGGATTAATTAGTGTAGTAATAGTAGTAGTAGTAATATCCTGGGAAAAAAAGTAGTGGTAATAATAATAATAATATCAAACAACAACCCCAACTGAGTCATCTCCAGTCAACGGGGCTTTGGGAATCTCCAACAAACGACCAACTGTTATGATTCACGAGGATGAAGCCGCAGAGTTGGCTCCTTGCTATGATACTGAATTTATCCTAAATTTTTAAACCGCGTTTGCTTGAATTCTAAACTAAATTATATTATTCATTACTTATAATTAATATAACTTCTCATAAGTTTTATATCATAGTATTAATATCTAACTTTTTCTTACCAACATATTCGCTTCGCAATAAATATCCTCCCCAATGAGAGAGAAAAAGTGATAATAGTGTATTCCAACAGTAAGAATTTCTGGTATACTTGCAATCTCACTTTCTCGTTGAAATAACTACACGAAACTGAAACACATACAGACCCATGTCTCTACATATTTTCATGAAAACCCCTCTTAAATTGACCTTGAGTCCTAATTCAATAATGTGGTCCGAGTATATTCTAGCACCGTTTAGAAAAACAGTATATTCCAACACCAACGATATAGCGTTTTATTATTAATTACTTTCAGCTTCCAACATATCATTAAGACATTAACACTAATTTTTGTTCTCTTTTATATAGTGATGTCTATGGAAGAACTAAACGGCAATAAGTGAGTTTGATGAAGTGACGAACACTTATAGACAGCGATAATTTTAATTTGATGGAGTGATGATTACGAGCGATAGAGTTGGAATCTCATATTGCAGTAACAATCCAAGCTAAGGTCATATAGAGACCACTCATTATATTTGTATGACTGAAAGGGATCTTCAGGCATTTATATATGCGACTCCATTTATTTCAGTTTGCAGTACTACTGTACTATCCATGTTTTGAGCAGAAACGTTGCCCTCACAAACCACAAGCTAGGATTTCAATTTGTTATTACAGGATGAAATGAACATCTTATTCTACTAGTTCGATCATATCGTATCAATCAGCATTCAATAATCACCGACACTAAATAAACACTTTAAACGTCACAAAGGTTGTGTTAATTACTACACATAAATTTGGTCAATCTAGGAGTTCAATCTAACAGTGCCGAATTAATGCTGACATACAAATCCCAAGACCAAATTCTAAATGTTTACATCCCTACTAGAATTAGAGCATTCTTCATAAAATCACCAAGATGAGACCCAGTTGCGATTTCTCCAAGCCACTAGTTTGTTGAGGATTGCAGAAGATAGCAAAAGCCATGACAGCCTCCTAAGTTGCTCAAAACTTGGTTCATCAAAAGAAGCTAATTAAGAAGTGGAACGGCAGAGAGGGCAGGTAGTGTGTCTGTTGAGGAACCACTTGTCCAAGCAAGCTCTGTGGAAGAAATGCTTGCAAGACAATACGCTCACCTCTTGGCTGCCTTGGAAACCACACAGACACACACAGCACTCCGCCATGCGCCACCTTGCTCCGCCGTCACTCATGCACTTGTACTGCGTAATGGACACCCTCCTCCTCGAAACACTTGTCTGCTCGTCATCATCACCCTCTTGCTCCACATTCATATCTATTGGGTTCCAAGCAACCACTTGCAGAAGAGACCTCAACATGTTCTTCAACATAGCCACCGACAAAACGGTGTTCATGACCAGCACCGGAAGCAACCCCTCTGGTGCAACGGGGAAGTTGGACAATCCCATTTCTGATATATGAAACTGAAGTTGTAAGGAAAGCAGATGGTGGACAAGTATAAATAAGGCAGGAGGAGGAGGGGCTGCAGCTGATGGATCCTTGAATGATGATGGAGACAGAGAAAGTGAGAGGCACTAGGACTTAACACGTGGCTCAGGGATGAGGAGTGAGGCAGAGATATGATGGCACGTGTCCGCGGGGCAGAGCTATGGTGATGCCTTCTGGCAACCATCCTCACCGCTACCTTGTTTCCAACTTCGGCCGTCTCATGTCTCTCTCACTTCATCTAATCATTCATTTCTTGTCATCTCACTTTCATGCATCATTATGACATCACAACTCACCTCTTTCCTTTAATTAAAGGAATGATACCATTATTCTTAAAAGTAGGATCAACCTTATGCCAATGAAGAGATTCTCTTTTCCTCAGTGTCCTTATAGCCTTATTGCTATGAGCGTTTCCGATCCTTTTAAGTAAGAGGTGGTTGATTCAGTAGAGAGAGGTTTCATATTATTGTGCTATGAGAGCATTGGCTTAAAAGTTTACCTTCTCTATATTGCATGTATTGGATGCACATGTGCCTATTCGTATTTAAAGATTCATTCGTATTCATGTCATCATCCATCACTGGATCTTCTCTTGTTTCTTTGTAAGGCAATCATAATAGTGACTATGAATTATGAATGGAGAAGAGAAAGAAATAGGAGCAGATATTATTATGTATTTTAAAAACAAGGATAAATTCATCTCAACATTGAAGCATGCAAGTAGTTAGCGAGGAGGCCCCGGCAAATAATGGGGGCCACTTTCAAGCTTGACACATATCTGCGTCCCTTACGCAAATCAAAATCGAAGCAACCTTGCCTATTTGGTTGCCATGTAACGACTTCAATAATAATCGACGTCATTTCTAATGTATTAATTAGGTCCTTGATGTTTAATACGGTCACGGAAAAGTAGTAATTTAGGTGAGGGGTGAGCACAGAGAATTTTCACTCAGAACTCTTAATCGTTTTCTAATTTAAATATGTTTCTAATCGAACAAAAGATGTCTTTATATAAATAATTTAGACTAGAAGTTTCGTGTTCTAATAATCTTTTATCGCTGTTCCCATTCCATATTACTCCACTTTTGTTTTTTGATTTTTTGGGAAATATTTGTAATGTGTGCTTGGAACAGTTTCTTGTCAACTCCAAACAATTGCAATTTAAACAAAATGCACGATTCAAATCGATATTTATATAGTGACCAGACAAGAAGGATGCATGGGAATATAAGATGAGACAGTTGAAATGCGGGACAGATTGTAAGTAGAACTGTAGAAGAGAATAAGGGATTAAATTGAATCATCTGTCAAACTAATTGAGGATACGAAACTGATTGCATTAGATTTTAGGTGAGGGGTAACACATGGAGTCTCCTTTAGGAGAGACTCTAGAAACTTCTCCACTGTCCACACATGTGAGGAATTACTCATCACCCGGGGAAAGAATTCATAACACAGCTTTTTGAAAATGACTCGTCCTTGTGTTCGTGTCATTTTTCTTTTTGGTTCGCTCTGAGGAAATTGGCGCCTCTAGGTTAAGCCACGTTCCACGTCCCTACTTTAAACTGATTTGACCCATCCAACTTTCCTCTAACCTTACTTAAAAAATCAGCAATTCATTTGACTTTCCCTTTCCTTCCCTCTGCTTCTGCAACATGACTGGGTACAAGCCTCCAAAAATGTAATTATACTATACTAGCCATTATGATTATATTATTTATCTTCATCCATACACTCACTGTCTGCAACGAATTCTACAATGAATTTATGGCTTTTGTCGTCAGTGTGACTCTGATTTATGATTTGACAAAACTATCATTACAAACCTCAACAAAACAAAAAAGGACAATTCTGAGGACGGCCTGTTTTCTGAGCACTCCAGGTGGTGGTGATGTCCGCCTACAAATATCAACTTTCGTAGTTATCCCTTAATGAGCGGTCGAATTAATACCAACGGCCTTGTAATATGCATTTTCCGCGCGCGTCAGCCGACTCTGGAACATCGTCCACTCCTTTCTACACCTCTCCCTCACCTGCCAAGTGCCAACGCAACCCATCGTAACACCCTTATTATTATTAATCAGATAATCACTATATAACCCATCAATTCAAGGCACTTAAACCAGAAAGTGTATAGTAAAAAAGATCGGCCAAAAGTTTATTTAAACATACCCCCTGCCACGGTGCTTTCCCAATTTGCGTTTCTCCCTGCGAAGCACATGAAAGCTCGTGAGTTTCATACTGCAGCTATTATAGTATCAGATAAATCTTACTAAAAAAAACCATGACAAACATATTACCTGATTTCCTAGCGTGGGAACACCTTGGTGAATAATCCACTGAGAATCAACCACACCGATCTTTTCATGAGCAGGCTACATAAGAGAACGAGGGTATTAGTTGAGTGTCACGATCATAATTTCAAGTGTCCTCCTTTCATTACCCTCTCTCTGTGTTTGGTTTGTTCCTCTCCTAACGCTAACTAAATAGTCAATAAAGTAGATGAAGTAATGGTATGATGGATTCACTCACCTCAACGCATTTTCTAAGAGCGAAGTCAAGACCCCATCCATGGACCAGGTCATTCTGCAATACCCAGAATCATCATGTATTATTATTATAAGAGACGATTGATTGCTTGGAAGTCAACTGTGCTTCAACAGAAGGTAATATTTAAAAAGAAAATAAGAAGGATTCAATGGAGCAGTCTTTGAAACCTGAATCATATGCCACACACAGCGCCATGCATCTCGTGAAAACACAGGAGCCATAATCTCAACAAAGCTGCATTCACATGAAAGGATGAGATAAGGCAAGGAGGACCAAATAATGAACCTAAAAGACTTCAGATAATTACGCTGCACACGGAGGCAGATGAGGGTCTGTGCACCATCCTGGTTTCTCTTCTGTTACTCTATTTCAAAAAGTAAAACAAGATAAATGGATGTCATACATTATGTTGCGGAACAGCAAAATAAGAGAGTTGATTCAAGATTCCCGTCATTCTTACTTGTGAACTTCACGATCACCTCTCCTCTTTGTCATCTGCCATGTCAACCCTTTATTAGGTTCCAGACCTGGCTGTGAAATCTCCAAGCCATGCTTCCGTACCAGGGTTAAGTACCTGCAATCGTAATGACAATGACGTATAAAACTTCAGTTAAGGGAAGTAGAAAATTGAGGGGGGAAATTATTTTATATCAAATACTCACTTCTCTGCATTGAAATGCTCCACCCCCAAGTCTTCATCCCATATAAATATGTAGTCATATGGTGCCACTATATCTGGATGCAGAAATCTTTTGGCATACCACCTGGGAGGGTAAAAAATCAAGTAGTCACTATTATATCATAATTGAAAATGACAAATCTTGTTTAGCAACAGTAGACAATATTATCTACAAAGGGCCCAATGAGCAAGACTAGAGAGCAAGAAGTTGTTTGTTACCATTTTGTCTGTTTGGGAGCACTCACATGAATAGCCCGCTTCGACCACTCAAACTCATCCCATTCTGTAGTTCGTCCATCATAATGAAACAGAAGGATCGTGAAGTTATCTGAAAACTGTTCAAGTAATACATTTGGTTACAAAAGAAACAAAGAAAGTATTTGTAGCCACAGAGTGAGACGATAATTTATTTAGATTTAGAAGAATTGATAATTTGGAGGAGTAAATCTTGTTTGGATATTGTCAAGTGAAAGGGTACCAAAAAGCATGTCAGATAAACAACAATCCTAATTAAGGAAAAACACACATACTCAGTATTAGGAAGTTTAACAATTGACTCTGAAAATTAAAGAGCACCATTTTTTCACTTCTGACATTGGACTCCAAAATCATTTTTCACATTTTCACAAGTATATAGCATTCTGATTATGCCCGCTTAGAAAATGTGCAAAAAAATTAATACAAATCCTCCAAATTTTAAATCAATCATGGTCATGGGTGCACATAGATACCTTTTTCACTGCTGCATCAATGTTCTTTTTCTGATTATAGCCAACAGTGAAAGTCACCAAGTACTTTGGCTTGGAAGTCAAGTCCTGCAAGAGGCATCTTAATCAAATGGTCTAAATTTAAAAAACTTCAAAACATAAATATCAGATGATCAGGGGAAAGTCCAGTCCAAGGGTTATAATTTCAAAATATAAACAACAAAAGAAAATAAAGATACAGGAAAGATACAAGTGTGGCAAGCCACTTGAGTTTTCTTTACAAACAGATTCCTCAAGTCATAATCTATTTTGGTCATAGAAGCAAGCAGAAAGAACAAATAATGTTGTCAACTAAATATAAGGCCTATTTTACTAGTTTAGCAGACAATAATAAATGGATTAACTGGATCTTTATATTTAGGACATGCTTTCTATACTCGATGCACTTGTAAAGAACAAAGCAATAGTTTTTCACACGAGAATTGGGTATTGAAGCCATACTTCAAATGTAAAGTGATTTAGGATACACACCTCACTGGGTCGACCCCACAGTCTACGCAAGTAAAAGTCTGATTCAGCTTCAACGATCCCAGGAGGTAATCTTTCAGCACCTCTTGGGTTTGATGGAACCCAAATCTGCAGAGAAACAAGGAACTTATTGTAACAAAAGGCTTGAAACAAGGAAATGGAATTGGGAGAGACCTTTTGATTCACATATTGGGATTTCCTATTTTATTCTCCCTCATTTGTAACATAAACAGAGCGTGAATTTGTGGTTTCCTATTTTCTCTTCCCCTCATTTGAGGGGAAATTTTTGTTCAGTAAAACCTTAAAGAAAACAAATAATGAACACACCAAAGAAGTTGACAAAAGTATTTAGTAATTACTAATTAGACCATGCCAGTGCTGAAGTTCAGGATTTTAAGAGAAAGCCATCCAACTACTTATTTAGTTCCTAAAAATTACAGTGGGTGGTAGAATTTCGGTCCGAGTGCAGTGGGGAATGGGAAGTAAGCAACTGAAAGTCTCTCTTAACAGGAAGTTAGCCAAAGAGAGAAGTGCTAAACTAACAGCAGAGACTTACCACTCTTTCTACATAGCAATTGCTCAGAGGATTTCAAAGTCCCCTCCGTTAAGTTTGGAGAACTCATATGCTAAGCTAAGACTCTAAAATCAAATTTGCAAAACTTTGAGGATATAACTTAACCAATTGATAAGATTCACTTCATTTCGCCCACCCATCTAACTCTACTGCCTTATTTGTGTATTCCATCTCCATCCAGTAAATAGTTTCCATGAAAGTTTGCATAAATTATGGACCTGGTTTCAAATCCTAATCTACCACTCAACATCGTTAGTAAAGAAGAAAGGGCATGATGTGTACCTTTGTACCATTTAAAGATTTATCATTTGATTGCCTGCGGCTATTATTCTTTGCAGATGACCAAGGAGAGGCACCTGTAGATTTGTCTTCAATGTAAGAGAGGTCAATGGAGGGAAGAAGGCTGGATGGAAGATTAAACTGCAAAACATTAGATCTGTTAGCATATTGTGCTTTTCACTTCAAATCATAAATAAGCACAAAAGTATAAGGTGCGTCAATAAACTGAAAGAAAAAACCCAGTTTGCACCTTTGTTATTGACAATGTTGGAAATGATGCTCCAATAAAGAAGCCAAAAATTACTCCAACAAAAGTTGTTACAATAAGCCGCATACTTTCACTTGGTTTTCTATTAGTTGAACTGAAACCAACAAGATGCAAATGTCACTTGATTGTGGTTGCTAACATTAAACTGACAGAATGATAAAATTAGTTTCTCCAATGATTAGACCTCCGAGTAGTTGTCACCATTTTATCAAAACTTCTGACGATATGTTTGTAAAAATATGCGCAGAAGCTATTCTTCACCACTCAGCAAGTGGCTACACTCCATAAAAGAAATAAAGGTGCTCAACAAAAGAATGCGGACCCTGCTGAAGAAGTTACAGATAAGAAAGAAAGAAACAAGTTAAGCAATGGAACCAGGTAATGTCTCCAATCAAAGAAAAGGGAGAAAATACATCACAGCAGTGATCTAATGAGAGTAAAGACACACACACACATATCTGTGGAAAATCCTCCAAATATTTTCTGGTCTTCCGGTGAATTTTAAAGCCAGAACAGTTTTCTATATGATAGGCCTCCCACAAACCAAGTAGGGCAGTAAGACTTCGTTCTCTTTGCTTTTTTTCAACATCTCAAAAGGCAATTTGGGAGGAAGGACGCATATATAAGGCACAGCTTATAAATACGCCACAAGAAAAGCAAAATAACTAGGATTGGCAATCATCCATTCTTCAAACTATATGATTGGACCGTAAGCAAGAAAAGCATGTGATTTCCCCCTAATGAACTCCGTAAATAACTCTAGAGGATGGCATACATGTGTATCTCTCTGACAATAATGAAATGCAAGGTAACTCGATGATATTCCTGACCTCCTATGTCGAAAATTACCCAACCATGTTGCAGTTTTTAATTATATCCAATGCTGTAAATAACAAACACCCCCTTCCTCCTATTATCCAATAATGGGGAGCATGAAAAGCGTAGTTGTCCGGCAGTTCAGTAAGACAAAATAATTGGCGCAGGTAACATTGAAATGCCACGGCAAAAACCAGCAGGGTCAGCTCAGAAAGGTTCTTTGAATTTTGCATCTGGTTTGTTGGAGGGATTTTCGTGATAGAATGTGGCAACCAAAGTCGATTGACCCAAAAAAGAAAAGAACAAAAGAGCTCCCCGCAACATGTACTCGAAGAAATGAATACTAAATACCTAGCATCTTGGGATAGATAATCTCAAATTGCCAGTAAACGAGCTGAAAAATAGATGCCGCCGAAAAAAGGCAGTGCCAAAAGATTGCTCGCACCCTGCAGGTTGCAGTATCTCTAACTCAAAGCTGAAGTTCCATGCCTTAGGAGCTATCCATACAAAGTTCGTAACATTTTAAAAAATAAATAACATTATATTGAGTTTGTTTGAGCAGAGGATTGTCGAATTTCCGACAGCGAGAAATCATATTAGCATATCTGTACTTCGTTTACGTGTCCGTTGGGAGGGCAGATAATCAGACACCGTAAGTTCCAGTTAGTTAATAATAAGAGAAAGCAAAGCTCACCTGAAATAGCCCTAAAACCGAAGCAAGATCTGACAGCAAAGGAAATTCTGGCGAAAAGCTGGGAATCAGGGGAAATGAAAACACAAGGGTACGGACAGAAATATGAGGTGCGATGAATCAGTGATCGACCTTACCAAGAGGTAAGAAAGGAAGCTGCGTAAATGATAAATTTACCGGCGAAACCGAAACAAACAAATAACGAAATGGAATGATGTCTGAGGCCCGGGAAGATAGAAGGAGAAAACAAGATCTTGAGATTTGACCGGCGGTGGGAAACAGCTGAGATGATCGTGAGTTCTTTGTATTTGCTCAGAATTCCCTCCTTCCTTCGACAAATAAACACCCCTAACGAACACAAGCTCTGAATGAATTTAAAGAGACCAAAACGTTGTTCCTTTTTTCTTGAAATTTCTCACCAAACAAATAAAGATAACACAGGGACAGGGATGATGTTTTGTCTGCGCAGTAATTTAGGTGGATTATGAATTCAGTGAATTTATGGCAAACAAAACTATGAATTCAGTGGATTTAGGTGACTTTTCAACATAGTCTCTCTCTTTTTCTTTTTCTGGATGTACACCACTCAACGAGTTAGTTGTGCGCAAAAGAGATGAAACTGATGTAATTTAATTTTAATTATTTTGATAAGTTGCATTATTTGTAACTGATGAATGCCTTAAATCTTTAGAAAAATCACTCACATAACCAAAGTAACCAAAATATTGTAAAAAAAAAAAAAAACCCAAAAAAATTTACATATAAAAAATGTCTTATGATTTTTTCGGGTAATATTTCAAAAAACATTAACAACTACATTAATACAACATTAACAACTAAATCAATCTATGTTAACAACTATTTTTTAATTATTAAATCAGAACTCATTAACCATTATACTATACATGTACAACGTTTTTTGAAATAATACTAAAAACGGTGTAAGAATCTTTTCTAACATCTGACTTTTCTTTAACTTTTTTTTTTGACAATATTTTGGTAGCTTTGGCCATATGGGGGATTTTTCCTAAATCTTTGCCTCTTTGTTCATTTGACCAGAATTTCCTTCTTTTTCTTCTACTAAAAAAGGATTTCATAATTTTGATTAATGCTGTTTCTGTTTATATCCTAAAAATACATAGACATAGTTTTTTTTTTAGTTTCAGTGGATCCATCGCCAATAGCAGTGTTTAATTTATTGCAGACTTTTTAAAAGAATTTATTTTTATTTTTGAAAGCAATTGTTGTTCAATCAATTACCTTTTGGATGAAGTAATATTCATGGTAAGTTGGAGACCCGGTCTAGGCTATTATTTACCAGTTCTGGGGCCAAAAGCAACAAATGAGAATGAAATGTGTCTTAATTACGAAGGGACTTGCAGCTCCCAAACAAATAAATGGACGACTTTGGGTGCGACCTATAACCATAAGTACCGTACCGTATTAACTATGGCGACCAAGAAGGTTGGAAAGGTCCATTCAGGCTGGCTTCTCAGCGTAACCAACCAACCAAGACTTTTCAAAACGCCAAACTCTGATTTTTATTTTTATTTTTTTCTCATGGGACCTCAATTGAACATGCCAACTTGGTAATAGTGATAATATTTCCCAGACACTGTCACATTGTTTTCGTGAGGCCACACTATTCACTTATTTAAGTCAATGGCCATATCCCCAATTGTCCACCTCTCAATTTGCGTCGCAAATAATAGTCTCATTCTGGCATTTTAATGTAGTGGCTAGCCTGAGGAGTGGGCAGGCCTAAAAATGAGTCATTCCAACACGTTCTCGTGTTATGATCATTTTCAGAACTTTATAGTATTAATCTTTCATTTATTTTTTATTTTTAAGGAAAAACACTTCTCATGTTATAAGAGAAGTGTATTTTCATGTCTCACACACATGAAATGGTGGGACCCACACACACATACATATGTGTGTGTGTGTGGGTTCCACTATTTCATGTGTGTGTTGGAATCTTCTTCTTCTCATACAACATGAGAAGTTTAAACCCCTTATTTTTAATACTGAAATTTGATTAATAGATTTTGCTACAGACCCAACAAAGAGTCTCATTAAAGAAACGGCCCAATAACAGATATCATAATCCATATCAAATCTCAACTGCCCCCAAATTAAGAAGATCCTAACTAATCAGCTATAATCATAGATTTTATCATAGACGATGACATATATCTTGGATTATTAGGTACATAAAGCCCACTAATCCAAAACCCCAGGTAATTATATAAATAGGGGATAAACCCTAAGAGGTACGCACGCACTCTCTCTTTGAGTTATCATTCTGTTATCATTGTACACACACCCCACCTCTCATGCAAGCCTTATAGTTTGCACAGTGATTCATGACACTTACTAATATCTAATCCATAGAAACTTGAGAGAGCTATTCGATCCAATATTAATCTATTAGCTTATTGGCTAGACACTTGTGTGCTACACAAAAACAGTTTTTTTTTAAAAAAAAAAAAGAAAGAAAAACATAATTGACCAGTGATCACCAATATTGCTCCTCGTCAACGTCACTTCCCATTTAAATTATGTTTCCGCAAATGAATGATTAGGCAACTTCGTTTCTGTGGACATATTCAACAATTGGGTCTGAGTCCAATACCAATAAAAATCAAACACTGTTGATTCATTACGTTTGTTCCACACGCTTTATTGAATTCAAAGGGTTCTTCTTCTTCCCCCGCATGTCATGGCTTCATTTTCTGGAAGACAGGTTTGGCCTTTGTGATCAATCAAATAGAATATTGCATTCCTAATTAAAAATAAAACTGCCAATAGTATTGCTGCATGTATGTGTGCGCTTCCTAATTAATTGCCGTCTCATCCATGATCTATCCATCTATGTGGAAAATTCAGCCTCATAATTATCACATACCAAACTATATATCTTGTTATCAAAAACCCAGATCATTATATATATGAAATATAAATATTTGTTATTGTACACTTGATGTACAAGTACGACTTTTTCAATTTTTCTCTCTTAATCCTGCGCATGTTGCATCAGCTCATATATTTTAGGGAGAATGATTTTTAAGTCTTAATCATATGAGATGTAAGAGATAATACATTGACAAATCTTATAAGTTGTTAATGGTAGTTGATTCACTTGTTAATCCTCTGTTCACTTGTCAATGAATTTTTTTTTTTTTTAATTAATTCCTTTTGTTGGGACTCGAAAGTCATTTTCTCTGTATTCTAGTCAATAGAGCTCAAAGCTGACGTTTATTGGACAAAAGTTTTAATTTTTTTTAATAATAATTAATTAATGATATTAATTTACGTAAGATTTATAAAATAATAATTTATTTATAAGTTATAAAATGCTCCTCCAATCCTTAATACAATCCATATTTGTGGAGTTGTTCTTTGTCCTAAATATAAGATATAATTTTCATATGTGTTAATATTTTCTTAATTTACCCACTACTCCCTTAACAATAATCAAGGAGGAGAGGGGATGGAGGAGGTAGGGAAGATTATTAGGGTATTTTAAAAAATATATATTAGATTAATTAACTTAACTAACCTTCTTAACAAGGGCAGACCTACATGGGGGGCGAGGGGTGACCCCCACCCCCCTAGTTTATTATTATTATTTTATATATATATATATATATGATAGTTTGGTAATTAGGCTCCCTGTTTTAATTAAGTCATCCATAGTCTAAATCCATCATTTTGCTCGTGCGAGCTTAATTCTTTTATACTGTAATTGATTATCAATTGCAAGAATTAAATAGTAGGTTCAATTATAATATTGTTGAATTGCTTGCTATGAACTTGATTTTAGATCTAAAAAATAGGTACAAATCATTTAATAGTAATGATATTTACAAACTTATTAATAAATTTTATTTTAAAGATTTCACATAACAAGAAAAATTGCATTTAAAGATGGAGTTACAATATTTTGAGCATGACATTTCTAAATATCCAGATTTGATTAATTTATCAACTACATCTGAATTATTTCAAGGACTAATAAGAACTATAAAGTCCATCATTTACTTTCTTATTAATAAAGTGATTAGACTTGTATTCATTCTTCCTGTTTCTATAGTCATTACTAGAATATATTTCTCTGCTATGAAGATAATAATAAAAAAAAAAAGCTTCAAAATAGAATATTCACTAATTTCTTAATGATTTTTTAATTACATACATTAAAAAAGAAATTATTTTGAGTTTTAGCATAAATTCAATTATATATAAGTTTAACAATATGAAAACATGTATAGTAAAAGTCAAGTAAAGTGATCTTAATTTTTATAATAGATTGCTTTTAATTTTTTGTATATTAAATCTGTATTGTATTTTAAGTACTTTTATTTATGATATATTATTTTTTATTTTCGCCCCTTATCCTTAAAATTCCTGGGTTCCACCACTGCTTCTTAATACGATTAAATTAGATAAATATATTTTATATTAAGAAAAGTACTAAATTTTTGTCTAAACATAACTAACCAGTAATTAATAGATAATCTACTATTAAAAAACTTCATCTTTTTTATTTATTAGTCAAGAGTTTCTCTTTTGAGATTTAAAACATAAAGAGTTTTCACTCCTCGTAATAAGCATGTTTCCGAACAAAACAAAAATTTTCACAGTCGGAAAAGGACTTGGAGTCTCACGCATCCAAAAAATTAAGGCATGACATATTGCAGAGAAGCCCAATGAGAATAACAGCCTTTAAATTTTTTTTTTTTTGGTAAATAGCCTTTAAATAATTAAATCGGAAGAATTGTACATAGGAAGAGCTTGGTAGGGGGCCCAGCCCATAATGACCCAACAAACAAAGCACCAAATGGTCAGGCCTATTATTATTATTTTCTTTTGCGCAAAGAAAAAAACGAAATGATTCATATCAAAAAAAAAAAAAAAAAACGAAATGATATGGTAAAATACTAAAATATCCAATTTTAGGCAAGGAACCGTTGAGTGTTTGACTAACCATCTCAACGGCTAGATGAGAAATCATTCCCGCTTTTTGTGATCCATACAAACCCTAACCCCCTTACTTGTCAGAACTCACTCACTCAGTCTCCCGCACTCTGTTCATAGCCGTTAAGTTAATGCCCCTCTCTCTCTGTGCTCTTCATTCTTGTTTTGTTTTCTGCCTGCAATGCCTACCCGTTCTTCACTTTCACTCGATACCCACGATTCTTCCTCTTTGAAGCGGAAGAGGCCTCCCAATATTGAGATACCAGACGTCTTGCAAGAAATTCAGACACCCAAGCTTAATGATTCCAAGGCATTGAAGGACAACGTTTCTCTTAGCGGGATTGGTTTTGGGGTTTTTTCTGTAAAAGGCAAGAAACTGTGCATGGAAGATGCTCACAAGATTGCTTCTTCTTTAGAGAGCGACCCAAAAAAAGTTAGCCTTGCAGAACTGAAAAATAAGACTTCTTTTGTTATTATATATTATTGTTCTCGAGTTTCTTTGGTTTACTTATCTTGTTTACTTATCTTATCTTGGTGATTTGCAGGGCTTCTTTGGCGTCTACGATGGGCATGGCGGCCGGAAGGCTGCAGAGTTTGTCGTTGAGAACTTGCACGCCAATATTCTCGAAATGGTGGACAATCGTGAAGAGTCAAGGACCAAGGAGGAGGAAGTTAAAGCTGGGTATCTAAAGACCGACGAAGAGTTCTCAAAAAAAGCAAGTTCTAGCCCTGTCTTTCCATATTCTTAAATTCTGATGCTTCTTGTTCTCCAGGTTCAGCTATTAATCACATGATTAGAAGTATAATTAACTTACAGTGTTAATTACATTGGTTTGGATCCTCTGAACTATTGTAGTATTGGCTTCTTTTTCCAGCACATTCTGCTAAATTATTGTGGAAGATAGAATGCAGTATCGCTGAATCAACGCAGAACATCCTCTGAACTCGACAACCTTTTTCTGTGTGTATTCTTTGTGTGTGTGTGTGTGTGTTTATTTTTTATTTTTTTTTTTACAATAAGCTCTAAACAAATCGTTTGAGAAAATAAACTCGAAGATACTAATAGTACTTATAAACACCTGAGGAATTTTTTCCCCCAGAATCTTTTTGTTTGTTGGTGGTGGAAATTTTGATTTCAATGCACTAAACAGGGTGTAGGAAGCGGTGCCTGTTGTGTGACAGCCCTGATTCGAGGGGACGAGATTGTTGTTTCAAACGTGGGAGATTGCAGGGCTGTTCTTTGCAGAGGTGGAGTGGCTGAAGCTCTCACTAGAGATCACAGAGCTGAACTAGAGGATGAACGGAAAAGAATTGAGGAAAAGGTACTGATTTTCTAATTCAAGAGAAGAAAGTGATGCACCTTTTTTATTATTCTTCGCTCTTTAATATAAAACATGTTTACTTAATTTCATTAGATTAAGGAAGTTAGGTAAATTAGTTAGTATGACATGTATTTTCTAAAACACTCTAGTCATCTTTTTTAATCCTTTTTCCTCCTTAATTTTTGTTGAGGGAGTTGAGGGAGCATGAATCAATAGACACAAATTAGGAATATTGATAAATATAAAAGCTATGTCTTATATTTAGGACCAAGATTAACTCTCTATCTATTAAGGACATGGAGGGAGTAATATTTATGGAGTAGTAATAAAATAGACATTCATATTTATGATATCTGAAGGGAGGATATGTGGAGATACATCGAGGAGCTTGGAGAGTTCATGGGGTGCTCTCTGTTTCTAGAAGCATTGGGGATGCTCATCTGAAGGAATGGGTGGTGGCTGAACCTGAAACCAAGATCTTACAATTAACTGCAGACATGGAGTTTCTTGTGTTGGGGTCTGATGGACTGTGGGATAAGGTAAGACACTAACAGCTCCTATATAACTAAGATTGATTTCAAAAGCTCTTGTGCACGTTATGCTTCAATTTAGTCTAGGAGGACTATGGGATTGATTTTGTTAACATGATGTGCCTAGGTCGGCAACCAAGAAGCTGTTGACGCTGTGAAGCGTGTTTGTCGAAATGAGGAGAAGCTAGGCTCCGATGTACAGAATGACATTGATGTTGATGATTATGTCCAAGTTAATGTAAGTCCATCATCGAAGCTACGAAGAGTTTCGCTTGTGAAGCAGCCTAGGGGCCATAAAAAGGCACAGAATGGCTGGAATGAAGTTGGTGAAGATGAATTTGGTTGTGAAAATGAAAGCCCTCCATCAAAATCAAGAAGAATTTCATGCGTGAAGCGAACGAGCATGAAGAAAGAGATGCCGGTAAAAGAAAGCAACGTGTGCAGGAAAAGTGAAGGCTCTGGACTTCTTGCGGCTTGTAAGGAGCTTGTAAACCTTGCTGTGAAAAGGGGGACTTTGGATGATGTCACTGTAATGATAATCGACTTAAAACACTACAAGTGCAACATCTGAAACTTATACTTCATTCCTACTTAACAAATTACTAATCTAACTTCATATGATTTAAGTTCTTTACATTGCTCTCTCCGGGATGGATAGAAGAATAAGCCACTGATTAGTAACAAGACCTGTAACTACTTTTGGTTTCAGAGTTATACAAAAGCTAGTGAACTATAGAAGAATTATAAATAGCTACACGTGTACTTCCTAGAAACTGTTGAATAAGAAATCATTCGAATCTTCTCTTCTCTCTTTCTCTGGTAGTCTTTCAATTTTTATTATATGGTTCTTTTTAATGGGAAGAAAAGAAGTTGAAGAAATGGTACAAGAAGCAAGGGAGCTTAAATGGATTGCATAAAAGAGAAAAAGTAGATTAGGCCTTTCATATCCAAATAAGATCAAACTTTATTTATTTGTTACTGAGGAACACAACCATCATAACTAATAATACATTAAAGCAATTACAAGATGCAGCTCATCAATAAAGGTGACGGATGCCTAGCATGTTTTTTTAAACATTACAAGGATTTAAATCAAAATTTAAAACTTCACATTCTTTTCATCCGTATCACCTATGCTACATGCGCTGGAGTGCTTTACATTTACTTATTAACCGATCCACTTCAAATTGGAGAAGTGGGGGTACACTAGATTAATAATCAACATTCAGCAATGATGTTTAGCTGCAATTCATGACAAAGAGTGCACATCCATGTTTTGCCACCACCATTGATAACTTACGTTCAACTATGACTATGTCTTTTCCACTCCACACTTCCTTGCACTTACAGGAACTGAAATTTCTGCCTGGAAGCACTTTAGCTAGATCTGACGTCTCCATAGATATCACTGTCTTGTCTTCATTTAAATTGAAGAATGCAACATAAATTTGTCCTACATAAACATGCAGCAGTATACTTATACAGAACAAAATAAATATACAAACATCTCTCTCTTATGCAGCTTGTTAGTCTATCATCAAAATGTTGGCAGAGGTAATTCAATACACGTAAACCGTTCACTGTTAAAGTTCTTAAGAAATTTTTGCTTGAATCCTCACGATGAGTCATTTTTTATTCTGTTCTTTTGCAGAAAACACAAAATTTCCAACGCTTCATCTAAAGTATTTAATAGGTCAAACCTTCTCTTCCTGTTGCAACCCAAGAATGAAGTCCACCAGAGTTGACTGTTTGTCTATCTCTCTTGGACCTTCCCATTTTCCCAACAAGATCCTTTGCCTCATTTTTGAAGTTGTTGAGGCTTGTAATATAAGGAAACTGTCAATGCAGAAATAGTGATGTCATATACTTATTTGCCAACCTAGTATTGCGAAGAAAAAAAAAAGTGATTCACTTACCTCCATATTATCTGAGCTGAAGAAATCAATCTCCAGCAGAGTAGGATTTGTGATAAGATTATAAGTGGTCTCATCAAGCTTGCGCACATCCCCTCCATACATTAGGGGAGACTTTGCCATGGACCACAAGGTCACCTGTAAAATTAGAGTACTTGAAGTCATTAATGATTAATGATTTTGTTTTTGACTGGACATTAATTATTAGTGTTTACACACGAACATAGGATAACAAAGAGATAAGAAGGAGCTCAGCTGTGCTTCAGTGCATACCTGAGTCTTTTGCTCATCTAAACTTAGGTCAGAAAATCTGTGTGGGCCTTGATTCGAAGCTACGAAAGAGAAGAAAAGGCGTTGCTTTATGGTCCAATTTCCAAAGGTCTTAAAATTCAAAGTAGCTCATACCAATTATCTAAACATCTTTCTATTTCTTTTTTAACTCTTTATGAAAAGTTTTTAGTGTACCAGCAATATTATTGAGTTAATAGAATAGATAAACCCTTGGAGAATGTTCCATATTGCAAGATAATTTCTATTCTATATACTTAAATATAAGTCACTTGTATCTCATTCTCGCATACCAAAGAATCACACATCACTCTCCTCTTTTTCTTTCTTACTAAGAGAAATTAAATAGGGTAACAGTGATAAAAAAAAATATTAATTATCCTACGAGTGACTTATATCTTGAACCAAACTTTTTCCCTACGAGTGACTTATATTTAGACATAAAGTGGTACATAATAGGGTCATGTTGCATTTCTTAGGGGCAGGGTTCAGAAATAGTGGTGCTGATTTAAAACCTGGATCAGTTAGCCAACCAAATGGTAGCATGTCCAAATCAGGCCAAGATTTTCCCATCAAACCTTCTGCTCCTATCATATCAGCAGAAGCAAGATCCCTGATTCAGAATCATAAGAACTAGAGTTACGTAGCACGATGATGACAAAATATTGGCCAAGAGAAAACATGGAGATAGCAGAAGGTAAATGAAGTAATAACAACTGGATCTGGTGACTGAAATACAATACATTGATTCGACATCTAGTTACCTTGTCACATTAAAATGTGCTTTAACATCTCCCCACTTATCCCAGTCATCTCCTGTTATACGATACATGTTGACTAGTCCATTGACATCCTTAGCCATGGCTGGTGTCACGCTGGTTCCAGGTGACACAGAATATATAATGGGATGATCAAGCTCCCTAAGAATCTGGCAGAGAAGTTCATATAATAAGTTTTGCTATAAATCTTTGCCAAATAATTGCTGATCTAAATTTTAATATGAAAAAGAGACAAGGAGGGGCCAATTTGGAGAAGAAACTGCATTATATACCTCAGATACATAGCCTATTTCATTTAAGTCCAAGTCATCACCAAACACACAATCATGTTTCACTGCAAGGAAAGTAACATATATGTTGCTATGATTAATGTCTAACATATATAGGTTGCTATGATGCATATAGAATATGTTTAGGTGGTGGAAGTACCCAAATCAACGCCCCATGCAGCATATTGCTTATAAAGGGACCTCAAAAAAGCCCTTCCAGCTCCCAATTTCGTATTTACACTCATGAACCCATGAGGCATCCATGCACAAGCCCTTTCCAGCATAGCTATGTCCTTGGCACGCCACACTCGACCGGATTCCTGATAATAGCCTCCCTAGAACATTGCAGGAAGACTAAATCAGTTGTCAACAATAACTTCATGAGACACATCAATATCTCCTAAGCTAAGATTTAGTTTTTTAATTAGTAGAACAAGAATATAATCAACAAAAAACTTCCTTCTATCCTGTACTACCTCCGCCTCCTACCTCTGCCTCCTGTACTTAATATAAAAGCCAAATAACTTTGAACAAAAAATTGTAAATTTGGAGGCAAAGTGAAGTCTTATATTTAAGATTAAAGTAAAACCTTTGTCTGGCTCTTATATTAAAGACTTGAGATAGTATCTTTTGAAAAAAATTAGTGCACAAGGATACTATCATTTTGGAATTTTACAAGGAAGATAGAGCATAAAAATGGAGCAGAACCGTTGTTGTATCCAAGATAGGGGTATTTGCATTGACAGCTTGCGTGCTTATCCCTCTCATAACATGAATCCCAAACTTCAAACCCATGCTATGTACTTTATCAGCTACTTCACTGAAGCCCTTCCCATCTCTGGAAGATGGCCATCTTCCCGGGTCGGGTACCATCCTCCCCCATTCATCAATCACATCGAACCCAAGGGAATCAGGATAAGCACCCTTGACTTTCTTTCTATACCAGAGATAATCCACCACAACATACTGCAAGAATTTGAAGGAAAGAAATTCAGATATATATCAATATCAAGCAAAATATTGCTAATACATATACAGATTCATCATCGTAAGCTTTAGTTTTCTGCAGTATATATACATGCCTCGTATCCATGATGTTTGAGACGCTGAGAAATTATTCCAGCACTCTCTAAGAATTCTTCCTCAGAAATTGTCCAGCTAAATGAATCATAGGAATTCCATCCTCTTGGAGGGAAGCTAGCTCGCTGTAGGCCACTAGTCTTGGTTGTATTTTCAGATGACACTCTGAAATAAACGATCAAAATTTTCACAATCGACTTCTTAGTTCCGGAAAGCTAAATTGTCCACTTCTTGCGCATATAAATTTTCATTTGAAAGATGAGATTGATATGCATGTCCTTTAACGTTCTTCAGTACACAAACATGGAGTTGACACTCATTATTAACTAAATGTAGGAAGAGGAGAAGGAGATACTCACATACCTCTGAATGCAGATAAAAAGGAGAAAGCAGGCAGAAATTACAGACAAAACCTTCATGGCTGCTGGGATGGACGTACCAGCAGACAGCTCTTTCCAGTTAAATACTACTCCTCTTGTCCTATATTTAAGATAGTAGGTAGTAGATTTGATCATTTGAACAGTATTATTGTCAACAATAATCATATTATTGAAGATGAGTTGTGGACAAAGTAACGGAGTGACAATTATACCTTCAATGCTATTGCGTTCATTGTTGGGTTGCATTTGCTCATTTTGCTTCTTTACGCAATCCCAAAGTAGCACTTCAGTTGATTCTTACGGAGATAAACATTATCTTTTGGGATTTCCTCCACGTAGTGCTTGTTTAGGATCCAAAAAGCTTGATAAAATCACATGCTTATCTAGTCAATCATAAAAGCATTTTTAAAAAACTAAAATTAACCGGCATTTAAAATAAGTCAACTCAACTTAAATTTTCAAGGGTTATTTTCTCTAGATATATAGTCAAGATTAGGAACAAATGTATGTAAAGTTGATTCTTCCATTTAGAATAAGAAAGCTGATGTTATTTGATAAATGTTTTAGTTACCGGAGTGTGTGGAAGAGAGTTTGGTTTCTCTCATCATACTTTTTTCATCACCTCTCATAATCTTTTAATCATTTCCGTTAAATCAATCTAAAATATTACATTATTATTTTAATTTTTCTCTCCTATTCTCAATCAGATGAAGCTATAAAGGATGTGAAGGAAAAAAATGAAGAGAGAATCATCTCAATCGGGTAACTGGGTGAATGTCGATATCAAGAAGATGATGGGACAGCCGGACAGGCGCGTGCGTGAAGATTTCACGTCAAATAAGACACAGTGAAGGAACCTTCATTTGGCTTTTATTCATTTATGAATGAACTCTATTTAGTTATCATATTAAAAGTGCATAAGAAATTATTGCTCAATGATTTGGTAATTGATTATCTTATGTGTCCCATTCGTTAACTGACAAATATTCTGTGACACGACATCGGTCAATTATGTTTCATTTAGAAACATACATGACCCAGAATCTTGTCGTATCATTTAGTCCTTGTTTGATTAGGAATTTTTTCTTAAAAAAATTACTCATTTATTTGTTATAAATGAAAATAAATAAATACTGATTACAACAATATGACCGAATAGAGTAGACCAACAAAAATTCTAACTTCCGATTCTGTCCATTTGTAATCTTCCAACAAAAACTGAAGAGGCATCTTCACCCAACAAATTTTTATTTTTTATGATAAAACAAATTTTCATTAACAAAGAGCAAAGTAGTTTTCTTTTATCCCAAAATGAACAAACTTCGTATTATAGCCTTCTTTAGAACTTGTTTCTTTTTTACACCGCCACAAACAATTGGAATTCCATAAATAAACGGTCAGAAGATATACAAATGTAAATCAAAGTAGAGATTACAAAATAAGATTGAATTTAGGAAAACATTTTTGAGAGTGTACAACTAAGGATTTGACCTGAGCTAAAATCCCTTATGCAGCAAAAATTGCATCAGTAAAAACTCTTCAGTTTCGGACTTCCTAGAGCTTCAAGCATGTGATGCACACACCTTTGTTTCAAGAGATATCCAAGGAAGGAGATGGGATAATTAGGTTCAGCCAATTTCGAATGTTCAATGTGCATAAATCAGTAATCATATCCAAAGCCAGTTTTTTCCTCCAAACCAATGAGGCCATGCTGCATCCTTTAAAAAAGTGGTCTAAACATTCATTGTTGGTTTGACAGAGAGAACAGATTTGAACTGATGTTATTCCCCTTCTAAAACATTCCTCATTAGTTAGCAATTTCCCTTTTAGCAAAAGCCAAGTGAAGATTTGATCTGATGTTCCGTAACTTTCTTTTCCCCTTGGATGCATATTTTGTATTTGGTTGATATGCTTGATGGCTAGTTTTTATTTCTTTGTATGGCATTATGCCATAGCCATTGGTATTAAAAAAAACAATTATATCCTTTTGGAAGCACTTAATGCGAATACGATTTGAAAATATCCTTCCGCAAGATGCAAAAAAGCCAAGTATCATTTCTAGACGTGTTTTTTTAAAAAAAATAAATAAAATAAATAAATAAATTGGGCGCACCTCTTCACAGTACAACACACCCCTTTTCCATGGAGTGCGAATAGATAAATGTCATTTCTCAACGTGTTAAGGTCGCTCTTGGTGCGATTCGCCAAAACGGCTTGAAAAAACGACAGCAAAAATAACTTCCGTATTCAGTAGTAAAGGCCACACTATTTTAATATAAAAAAATCATTTTCTTTTTAACAGGAAGAAACAACAAAACTGCTACACATTAGTTGTAGAGACAAAATACAGGTGTCGTCTCATGATGATACAACGGTTCCTGGGAGAAAAAGAAAGTAACTTAACAGTCCACTCTCGCTTCTGGTTTTTCCAATCCAAGTTTCCGGGGAAGATCCCCAGCTAACCACCTAATTTTTAGATGGTGTACATTTCTTGGGGAGGCACAGGGACCAACTTGTCTAAAACTTGTTGTACCAGAAAAAATTGTTGTAATCAGGCTTTACACATGCAAGGAGTGAGCGGGTTCTCCCAGAGGTCATAGTTAGGGAAAGTCTGTTCTGGCAATCCAGTTCGTGTTTGGTGAGTAACCACCACATCTTCTACAAAAGTAGCCCAACCCATGTAGGGATCCCCAAAAGATTTGGACATGAGTCCTTTGTCTGGCTTGATTGATTTGAGACGGTGGCCCATGTATCTACGGGCCCCAATAATCAGTTTGGCAAAGTTGCC